>OZ012740.1:527523647-528123647 GCA_963859935.3 Lathyrus sativus
AGCGGGTAAAAACATCTGCTACGCAAGCAGGAAATGAAACTAAGTCGGCTCGACACGCAGTTGGTAAACATCTGATTTCACAATCAAGCATCTGTTAAATAAAAACAGGCTCCGCCTCGGCGGTTAAAAACATCTTCTACACAAGCAGGAAACGACACTAAGTCGGCTCGACACGCAGTCGGTAAAAACATCTAATCTGCAATCAAAAAGAAGAAATCCGCTGGGGAAGAATGAACTTAACCATGTAAACTCTGTTGGGGAGATAATGATAAGATGAACATGTTTGTCGAAGATTTTGTTGGGGTCTGGATACCACACAGGCTCATGAAATACACCGATATCTACTGGAGAAATATCTGGCAACAAGAGGTAACAACCTGACTTATGTTTCGTATGCATATGTTTGAAAATGGCGTAATGCTCCATACGAAATGGAGATGCTACACGTTTTGGAGGATGTTATGCACAATGCAAATGCAAAGGAACCACTCCAGCAAAATAAATGCTGAAGAGACGAAGCCAACTCCGCTGGGGATGACCGGGTGTGCCAAGTATGATTGGACTTATGCTGGGGAAAAACAAGCCTTGGATGGCCTCCTGGAAAAGAACTCTCCTGGGTAAAATTGCTCTGCTGAGAACAAAATCTGCTCCGCTGGGGATCAAACCAAACTCTGCTGTGGAAAACGCCCTGAACGGCCTTCCATAATACAACTCTTCTGGGGAACAAACCCACTCGACTAGGGAAAATGCCCTGAACGGCCATCGAGAATACAACTTTTCTGGGGAGTAGCAAACTGCTGGGGGAATAAATATACTATGCTGGAGATTAGATCCAATCTGAAGGGGATTGAGAAAATCAATCACTAGGAAATCATCCCAAAATCTCGCTCTGACGAACACCAATAACCACGAGATTCTGCTGCGGAGAATGACTTCACTAGGGAATACTCATCGAGGAAATCAGCATCAACCTCTGCTCAGGGAAATGAGAATAAGACTCATTAACATCAACCTTTTCTTGGGGAAATTGAGTCCATGACTTAGACTCTATGGGGAACAATCACTGAACTCGTCCCACTGCTAGGGGAATAATCCCAAATACCTGTTGGAGGTAAATGCACACCACTGTCAGGGAAACTCAATCTCAACCTGCTGGGGATAACCATAATCTCAACCTGCTGGGGAGATATTTATGATCTGACATCATCACCCTGTGGGGGTACAGAATCTCTACTATGGAGAAGTGTGATCAATCGAGCCTCGTATCGGGGAATGTGATAACATGTAAGACATATGGAACATGGTTAGGCTTCTTGGTTTAAGGATGAGACCAGGCTTATGGTGATTGGGATTTTTTTTGGTTACCAACAAAAGTGGATTTTTAAGGGGAACTACCAGACAAGAACTAGTGGCAAAAGGTAGACGACCAGACGAGAACTGGTGGCAAAAGGTAGACGACCAGACGAGAACTGGTGGCAAAAGGTTAAGTTATCAGATGAGAACTGACTTCTGGTTTGGTATCAGATGGGAACTGATTTCTGGTTATGGTATCAAACGAGAACTGATTTCTAGTTGTGGTATCAGACGGGAACTAGAATTTGAAATTGTGTTTTCCAGACGAGAACTGGTTAAATAGTAGCCTAAAGAATGGGTGACCAGACGGGAATTGGTTTAAAAGTCAACATGTACCAGACGGGAACTGGTGTTTAATGAAGGGTTGACCAGACGAGAACTGGTTTAAAGGTTTTCCAGACGAAAACTGGGCTTTGGAAATGTTTTCTGTTACAAAGTTCTGACAGGTAATAAGTTCAGGTTGTAGATTGAGGTGATGGCACGATTCCCCAACACCCAACTTGAACTCAACAGTTGCTAACAAAAATGAACTTGCTCTGAATAACTTGCCCTAGTGTAGTTCAAACTTCCCTGTCTGATATTTGGGAAAGTTCACCCTGAAAAGAAAGTAGCTTGCCATAAGACGACCCCGAGATGGCTTGCCCCAGAATCTGTATCACGAAAGGCTTCATCCTTGATTAACTGACTCCCAGAGTAATTGGCTTCATTGTACTCTTAAAGTGGCTTGCCCCTGACTGAGCGTTGTAGCGACTTAACTTGACCTGGCTGAATATTGGAGGATCTTCCCTCAATCAACAGAATCTCTAGGTGACCTGTTAATGGTTGGTAGTCTCGAGATGATTCACTTCTAATTAACCGCTTCTTGAACGATTTTCCCCATAATCAACCGATGCTTGGGGATTTGTCTCAGACTGACTGATTCCAAACTCTTCATATGCCAATGCCCCAGATCCAGGTTGCTGAATGATCTAGTCCTCTTCGATTGCTTCTTGTTGGAATTCCCTCCATGCCAACTACCGACCTGCAATTAAAATTGTTTGTTCACGAATGGTAATTTTAATGCGATGCTCATGCAGATTTTGAAAGAAATGTCATTTATTAAGTGTCGTGATAGTGAGACGAATGGACCATTATTCCAAACGTTATGCCAACTTGATCGGTGTGAAAGATATAGCAAGGATAATGACACTGATGCTGATGAATAGAAAATATATGGGGAGTCAGTTTACGTAACCTTGTGATAGTATGCTTTCAGAATAAACCATGCCTCAATTAGGTCTTTTAAAGGTTGAATCGTGGTCTGGTTCACGGTTATTGAAATAAAGGATATTAGGCTCAAAGTATGATTTGTACCCACCTCTTCTCCGTAATGATCTCCAATCCTACGTCCAGTTAACTTGGTACAAGCGCTCACCTTCAAAAGGTTTATTGATTGGGAGGAGTAATGGTTAAGGAATCCACAAGGTTTTTGGAGTGACAGTTACCCCTTTTGTCTTCTGTGTCTGTAGTCACACGACTTTGTTCTTGTTCGAGGATTTCTCTTTTGAGATCCTTTCTTTTTATTCTTTTGTTCCCTAATTTTTTCCTGGACTGATTTTTTTTTCAATTTGAAGTCCAGCGGGATGCCCCAATTTTGCCTAAGTACTTGACTTAGCGGGCTTTTTTTTTCTTTTCTCCTTTTTTGAAACAAGTCATGTGACACTGGTTGTCTTGATTTCTCTGAAAAGGTTATGACTGTCTCACTCCTGATTAGTGAGGTATGTCACACCCTCATTTTCGCCTTTAGCCTTTATACCCTACATTCGCCATATCATACATCGTTCTATTGCATATCGAGCATGTGGGTACGGATTGGGTCGATTTGTTATTTTCCATTCCAAATGAGATAACTCGTCTATCTTGGACTACATGGAGGAAAAGGTTCATCACCTAAGGCTTGATCTAAATTGGAAGGTTTACTCATCTAGATTTCTTCAAAGAGAAGTTACTTGAAAAAATATTAGGATATTCAAGATATATTCCTAATGAACATGAAATTCAAGGCCATATTCAAGTTTGCTTCATCCAATTTTGTTTCAAATTCTTGGTCAAGTGAAGTTCAAATTTACAAAGCATGAGTCAAGATCACAAGTCCATAATTCAAGACTTCATCCATTTCAAGTTTAATGGTTCTAGGGAAATCCATCATGAACTCATGAATTAGAGGCAAGAATATTATAAAGAGAAATTTTATGACATTACAAGAATGTCATTTGTTGCAAGATTTCTAACTCTAAGTAATGTTTAGAAATTAATTTATTTCTAATCTTCATTCAAGTCTCTAATCAAATTCATGTTATGGTAATGCTACACCAAGTCCACATTGTATTTACAAACACCCAAGAAATATACAAGAATTAAATCAACATTGGAATGTTTTAAGACCAAGAATATGCATGTTTAATCATGGGCAAAACAGCCTCATGCAAGAGGTGGCAAATTACCTCATGTCACAAACTCTACATGTTACAAAATCAAGAGAATAGCATGTGATAATACATCTAAATATCAGATTTTTTGAAAATGCTGTCAAGAAGTAGTAGCATTGACCAAGAGGAGTTGTCCAAGCACAAGCCAACAAAATGGGTGCAAGGCACAAAGTGCTGCAGAAAAAACAGCATAGGCAAAGTGCAACAGCAAAAATGCAGCATAGCCCCTTGCATGGAAATGGAAAGAAAGAGAGTGACATGAGAAACGGTGGTAAGAGACATCATCCCATGAAAAATTCTGATATGTGGGGAGAAGAGAAAACCCTAGAGTTGGGAGATAAGAAGGAGGGGACTGTAAACAAGGATTCATTCACTCTTCACATATTCTACACACATTGAAAAACCAGAAAATAGAGAGAGAAAGAGAAACCTTGAAAACCAGAAAAATAGAAAGGAAGAAAAACCAGAAAAAAAAAAGAGTGGCATAGAAACACAAAAGCATCCTTGAAGAGAAGAACCTTCACAACATAGAGTGAAGAGTGAAGCACATCCAACAAAAATCAGGGGAGGACTTGCAAGAAAGATAGAAAGCTCTTGGGTATCCATTTCAAACCTTTCTCTTTTTACTTTTTGCTTTTATTATTTATTTTACTTCCTCTTTTATGTGTTGTTGTACTGAGTATATCATGTAAGGTTCTAAGGGGACCAAAAAAACCATTTTTGAGAACCAATAGAAAGGAAAGAAAACCATAAAAGACAGCAAAAAAAAACAAATATTACATTTTTCGCTTCAGGTCACGACGCGAACATGCCAAAATCAGAATGAAAATTTTCCCAGTTCGCGGCGCAAACACCCTTCGCGGCGCGAACTGATCAGTTTGTTTATGTTTTCTTGTTGTTTTTTACCTTAAAAATTTTTTTTCAAGGAGTTCGCCGATTTTTTTTGCATGTCTCGAGTTTTTTAGCCGACTAACCCATATGTTTGTATGATTTTAGTGTGAATATTGCTATTGTCCTTGTTGACTTTTGATTCCAAAAAAACATTTTTCAAAAGCAAACTCTCAATTTTATCAAGCCATTTTCAACCTTGTAAGTCGGTTGTCTTGTGCATCCGCCATCGACCTTGTTCGTATCACCTCAAATACTTTTACAAACAATAAACCTTGATCCAACATCAAGTGATCCTTTTTCTTATAAACAATCCAAAACACAATAAAATATACGATTAGAATTATACACCATGAACTTTAAAGTGGTGGAGAAGGAATGAGAATGGAGTCCTCCTACACTCATTCCGAATGTTTTGAATACAAGGCGCTCGACTTGGTTATTCGAGACATTCATCTCTATCCAAAGTCTTTTGTATAATCCTAGTCAAGAATAAATTCTTCCCTAAGAAAAACCTAAAAATAACATCAACTCATCAAACTATTTTTCGCCTTAGGGCATCAATCCGAAAACCCTTTTTCAAGGTATAAAATCAACCAACAAACAACTATTTCATAAGCCTCCAAACTACGGAGCTCTGATTTGTCACTTCTTTTAAGTGAGGATACGTAGGCACAAGGGCCACAATCCTTGGCGAGCATTAAAATAAATACACCAACCCCTCTTTTCCTTAAGCAAGCAAACTCTTAATAAAAATACCCACTCACGCGAAACAACCTAGAAGGTTCCCATCGAGTATGATGGATGTGAGGGGGTGCTACTACCTTCCCCTTGCATAACCGACTCCCTAACCCTAAGACTTGGTTGCGATGACCATGCTCCTTTCCCAAAGGTTTTATCGCTATTTCCCTTTCCCTCCTTGGGATAAATAAAATCTGGTGGCGACTCTGTGTCATTTTTCGCGTAGCGACAAGGTATAACCATTGTGTTTGACGAGATACGATGTGATTGGTCCTTGAATGTGGACACTCCTCTTATAAAATTTGAACGCTCGGTCAAATTAACTGACAACTACCCTGCCCCAGGTTAAGATGTGAGGGTTTGAAAGTCCGAAAGAAACTTCTACTTCTAGGCTCGAAGTGGTTAACTAAGGACTAACTCCTTATCTCTCCGGTGTTTAGGGGATTTGAAACAATGCTTGCACGTCATCAGCAGGATTTTATCCAAAAGCATACGATCAGCAATTATAAGTATTCAGTTTTCGTCATCCTCCCTCCAATCTTTGCTAAAACAACAGTGATGAAGTGGAATGGATAAGAGGTGTATGTGTTTGTGCTTTGTGATAAATAAGACAAATGAGAGAATGCGACATGATTAATTCAGAGAAATGCATAATCACTTCATTAATATTACCATTCAAAACAACAATGTTTAAAAGCAAGTAGCAATCAACAGGAAAGAAACTACAAATGAAAATGATAGAGTGCCCAAGGACTGATAATGTTGAGGAAGTTTGTCTGTCTGGACCACTGGCTTTTGGAGGTGACTCTTGAAATCTTCGAGCTTAAACAGCTGAGAGGTTGACATGAACAACCAAACCTCCTTCTAGAAAGGAAATGTACTCTTTTGTCGATCAATTGTTGCACTCTGGCCTGGAAGGCTTTGCAATATTCGGTCGAGTGCCCCATGGATCCTCCATGATGTCCACACTGCACATGGGGATTGTACCCACGAGGGTAAGGTTCAGGCATAGGCTTAAGAGTCTTGGGCTCCACCAATGAGTTTTTAATCAGATGTGGCAGAAGTTGACTGTATGACATAGGGACTGAATGAAGAGGAGCAATCCTTCTTTCCAAGTTATTGCGAGGTCTATTCTGATTCTGGTGCTGATTTGGATAACCTCGACCATGGGCTCATTGATTTGCATGAGGAGCGACCCAAGTTTTCTGATGTGGTGCCCTAGGCACAATCGTCTGTCCATAAGAATAACGTGACACCAGAGGTAATGTTTGCTGAGAAGATGAAGAACCAAAATATTTCACCGGTTCACCCTGAGAATACTCAACATCTACCATGAATGCATTGATCACACTTTCCTCTTCCTCTTGGGAGTTACTGAGGGATTCAGTTTCACTGGCCTGACTGCTCGAGACATCCTGAATTTTTCCACTCTTAATGCCATTCTCAATGTGTTCTCCTGCTATTACCAGGTCAGAGAAGTTTGGTGTAATTCCAATCATTTTTTTCAAAGTATGGACTCTACAAGGAGTTCATGAACATGTCTGCTAACTCTTGTCTAGAAACGGTGGTTGCACTTTGAAAGCAAACTCTCTCCATCCTTGAATATACCTTCTTAAAGGTTCATTGTTCTCTTGAGATAAGCTTTGTAACTGCATGCGACTAGGAGCCATATCAAGATTATATTCGTACTGCTTCAGAAAAGCCTTAGCTAAGTCCAACCATGATCGGATCTGATTACTCTCTAACTGCATGTACAAAGTCAAAGATGCCCCATTCAGACTGTCCTAGAAACAATGATACATAAGCTTGTCGTTGTGTACAAATGAGGTCATTCTTCTGCAGAACATCACCAAATGTTGTCTCGGGAAGCTATCTCCTTTGTATTTCTCAAACCTTGGTGCTTTGAAATTTGGAGGTAATGTCAAGCCGGGAACCAAGCACATATCTGAAGCATCGAGACCAAAAGTATCTTGAATTTCCAAGGCCTTGAGTTTTTCCTCCAACACATGAAACCTTTTAGCATACTCAAGAGCTCTCAGGTCCTTAGTCTTCATCATTGGGACCTCTCTTTTGGAATTCAGCACAGAGAAAGCGACATCATGACAATTTGTAGTATCAGGAGAAAATGGACGTTCACTTCGAACAATAAACTGTTCATGTAAGTCTTGGTCCTCAACAGAGGGCTGCATAGGCTGAGCTTGAGTGAGGTTGTTCACTTGCAGAGAGTCTTCATCGGGAAGAGAACAATATAAAGGGTTGGTCGTCACAGCAAAACCTGGCGGGCTATCAACATTCTGGAGGTCGTTCCCTGGCGTAGCTATCAACAACTTTCAACTTGGCTTGACTTCTTAACACTGCTTGATTCTGCTTCAACCATTTTGTCGTCTTCCAACAGTCACCACTTGTTCATAACGAGCACTGAGGATCAACTGGCTGATCAAAAATAAAGGCAGAATGAGAGCTCTGGCCAGCTGAAGAATGATATGCAAAATGATGCAGAGATGCTTATGCAAATGCTAATGCAACGGACAAGGGATCACAACTTCCACAAAGCCCTGAATTACAGCTGCACTACTGACTAGATGAGTTCAAAATTCTGCTCTGAAGAGAATACCAGAACATCAGAATACCGAAGCAATAGGAACCCACGGTATCAAAGATCAAAGGTCTGCACTGATGTGAAATCCGAGTAGGTTGAAAGTCAAGTTTCTTGCATAACCCTCCCACTCACAAGATATGGACCTAATCTGATAAGGTTCAGCATCCTATGTGATCGTCAATGCCACAGACTCGAGAAACGATGATACGTTCACCACTTCTGGTTTGGCATCATAGTGAAATGAAGAGGCCTCACTTAACTGACTCCCAAATGATCAGTATCTAGAGTCGACAATTCTCAGATTCAACATCCTCTCAACTGCCCGAGACAGACTAGAAAGGATGTCTCCAAAGAAAATCTCGTCTGAATGCGAATTTCATGAGGACTAGTGCATGCCAAACATACAGGTCCATCACAACTTTCCACTCTAATGCTAGGTATATCCTCAAGCCTGGGTATTGGGCTTATCTCTCAATGGAACAATCCCACCCAACATCACAGCAATATCAGATGATAAAGTGCAAAAAATGTAAATACAGCAAAATACAAAATACAACACACAAATATACACACCCACAAATAAGCAAACAAACGCTAGGATTGAATCGCATAGGGGATGGAAAAGTCCCCAACAGAGTTGTCAACTACCGCTATTGCGAAAAAAAGGGCCGACAAAGACAGAAGAGTTGCCACTGAATGTTATTTATCCCAAAGAGAGGGAAAGGAAACGATCGAAGAAAACATAAGAGAAAGGGAAAAGACAAGGTCATCGCAACCAAATCTTGAGTTCGGGAGTCGGTTACGCAAGGGGAAGGTATGAGTACCCCTCACGTTCGTTGTACTCAACGGGATCCACGTTTGTTGTCTATCTACGGGTGAAAGCTATCTAAAGGCTGGAGAACGAGGGTGAAAGAAAAGAAAATAGACTCGATAGGGCATCGCCGCGCTATGCCTACGTATTCCCTCGTGCAATGGGAAAGTCAGAGTCAACGTAGTTCAGAAAACTACTAGGAAGGTTGCTCAGAAAAACATCATTGTCTTGTGCCTACGTATCCTCATCTGGTATGAGAAATCAGAGCAAACGTAGTTTGGGAAACTACGGGTCAAGGTGTTTTATGAGTGACGTTAAGTCTCCATTCCAGTAGTTAGGGACGATGTATGTTTGCGGTAGAACAAAAAAGTAACGTACTCTTTGGGTAAAGGGGTGGAAAAGAAGGGAAAGTGCTCGCCAAAACATCGTCTTCTTGTGCCTACGTATTCTCAATGGGTAGAAATCAGAGCAGCTGTAGTTCGGCTAACTACGGGAAAACAGGTCTCGATCGCACGGATGCGAGAGAAAAGGGGTCTCGATCGCACGGATGCGAGAGAAAAGGGTCCTAGGCCTAGAACACCTAAACGAGAATGAGTTGAATCAGTTCGGGACGCACACGGTAAATCCTAAGACGTAAGAGCAAATGCATCACATATTGCCCAAAGAGTATACGCTAAACACTCTAGACAATGTGAGGAGAGGCCCCCTACTCGTTATTTCCTACGTATCTAAGGTTTGACTCACATCACTCATCGCGGTTATGGGTTTAGAATTAATGGTCTGAAAGCGTTAAATGAATCGAATCGGGACCAATGTGACGCTAAACCGTTGTAGCTCGACTTATGAGGGAAGTCAAACTATAGGGGAGGTCGCATGGTTGATATCCATGTTATGGACAAGATAGAGAAATGATATTGAGGATCATTCTCTGATTTGATTGTGTCGCACGGACCAAAAAGGTGGGATCTCGTCTTAATCGCAAACATAATGTCGATTAATTGAAGGTAGCCTATCGCGATCCCAAAGTAAAGAAAATGACCCAAATGGTCATTTTCCATATATTTGAAATCGGGAAGGTTATCGACTTCGATAATACGACGCTTACGGATACAAGACTTCATCGATCGAGGAAAGTCAAAATAAAATCGAAAAGAAGAAGAAATGAGGAGAGAAAGGAGGTAGTCTCGGATCCAATATTATTCATCAATAGTCTGACTGGTAACGGTTTATGGAAGTCTCGTCATCGACCAAAAAACGATGATAATAAACAAAGATGAAATAAAGTCGAAAATGAAAAGGAGAAGAGAAAAGTGGTATCGGATCTATCGTTTTTCATCAATAATTTGACAAAAAAAACATAGAGGTCTCTTTATCGACCCAGAAGAGGAAATATGAAAATAAATCTTCAAAAGTAAATAAAAACCAAAACTTAAGTTTAGAGGAAAAAACTAGAAAAACTCCTAAAAGAAATTAAGATTAGAATATATATATATATATATATATATATATATATATATATATATATATATATATATATATATATATATATATATATATATATATATATATATATATATATATATATATATATATATATATATATATATATATATATATATATATATATATATTAACAATCTAAAAACTGTTTTTAAAAACTAATATATTAATAAAATTAATTTATACAAAAATACATATTAAAAAAACTTTTAAAAACTAAAATATTTACGTTTTTTTTAAAGAAGACGGGGGGGGGGGGGGGGGGGGGGGGGATTTAGTAAAACAAAAATACACGGGCCTCCGGCCCAGTTACAACATCAAAAAAAAAAGTCTCGTGTGACATCAACCGTTCATTATTCATTTTTTCAATCAAAGCCAAGATTCAAAACGGGAATGGATGGGGAATGAGGCCAATTGTATCGTCTTTGCGTCACATCTTGGATTTGGATTTGATTGGTTATTGTCTTCGATTTTTTTTTGTTTGAAGAACGAAAATAGGATTGAAGTGGTTGTATGGGTTTCAGAAATTTGGGTTTGATTTGTTGGAGGATGGTGGTTTTGTTTTTTGAAGGTTATATTGTAGAGGTGGATGGAAGAAGATTGAGGTTCGTTTGGAGAGAGATTGATAGATTTGGGTTGCGGTTGTGATGTTGGGGATTTAGCGATGGAGGTTGTTGTTTAACGGAAGAATGGAGGTGGTACGATGGTGATTTGCGGATGGATTTCTGAGTTGGTGGCTGAGGGCGGAGGAGTTGGATTTGATGTTGGTCATTGAGGAAACGGGTTTAAATGTTACGAGTGGGTTTTGGAAGAGATTTTGAGCCGGGTTTCGGTTGTGTTTGAGTTTGGTGAAGGTTGATTGTGGATTTCAGAACAGTTGAAGGTGGAGGTAGGTTTTCGTCCATGATTGAAGACGAGTTTGAAGATCTGGGGTTTTGAATGGAGGTTTGTTGAGAATGGGTAAGATGGTCCGAAAATGGAGACGGAAGAAGGTTGGTAATGATGGTGGTGTTGAGGTGTTCACGGATGAGCAGAAAATGGAGATTGTTGCGAAAATGACGATAAATAGTAACCAGGGGGATATGGTGGCTAGGGTTGCTGTCCCGAGGTTGGGGACAGTGAACAATATGCTATATACTGGAAATGAGACACGTGGCTTCCAGTTGTTGATGTTTCCAATTTGATTTTCATTAAAACTGTTGTTAATGTTAACTCTGATATTCTGCACTAATTCTAATGTCTAACTAAAAATCTAAACTAACCTTAATCTAACTAAATAATAATTAAACTAATTAAAACTAATCTAAATTAATCCTAATAATTTCTAACTCCTAATTAATTCTAACAAACTAACTGATTATAATCCTAATTAATACTAATCCAACTTAGACTAATTAGCTAATCTAATTAATAAATCTAATTCTAATAAAAACTAATATTCTAAGACTAATATAAAATTAAATTCTAAACAATCCTAAAAAGCTAAATTCCAAGACTATTTCTAAATAAATATTTCCTAATAATAATAAGTCTATTCTAAAAATTCTAATAAAAAACTAGATTCTAATTTCTGTAGAACTAAAAAAACTAATTCTAAAGATCTATTAAAAAACTATTTCAAATAATTCTAAAACTACTTCTAAATTATTTCTAAAAATATAAGTCTAAAATTTTAGTTAACTAAATAAATATTAACTATAAATCACAAAAAAGCATGAGATAAAAACGGAAATACGGGTGAACACCGAAATGCAATCAGAATTACCAGCACTGACTGAATTACCAGAAAGAGAGCAACTTTCGCTCGATCTCGAGATAAAACTCCTCATCTGAAGTGATTTGAATTGTCTACAATGCGAGCAAAGCGACTGTAATCCATTCTGGCTGATAACATGGGCAGTATGCGAGAAATGATCGACCTAGATGATATGCAGATGAAATGCGAAGGAAAAACTAGTCAAAGGTAGAAAAAGGTGGGCAATCTTTGGGGTGCAACAATTTCTATTATTATACACAACTTTATTTATCAATTTTATTAATACATCACTATTAAATTTGTATGCATTTTAGTTTATTTTTTAATTCAACAATAACATTCTTAGATTTTTTTAGTGTTAAAAAAAATTAAAATTACATGATAAATTATAATTGATCAACTATTTTTATTACAAATGCGAGTAAACGAGTATGAGTACAAGTACTTAGCTACTCATAGATAGGGGTAAAAATAATCAGATCGATAACAGGGGCCTACGGCCTAGCCTACAAAGGTCAGGCCAGACTATTTTTTTTTAATAGAAAAGGCCTAGGCTTTTTTATAAGCCTATTTACTTAAAAAAATGCTAGGTCTCAAACCATGAAAAAAAGATTTTAAGCCTAACAGACTAACCTATTTAAATAAATATGAATAATAATTTTATTAATATTATGTTATATTTTTTATTTTGAATTAAAATACATAAATAAAAATTGGTTATCTTGAAGAACTTATGAAAATAAGATGAAAACACCTGATGAATAATGTTATAAGTTATTTTCATAAGTTATCTTAAACAAATAGTCTCACAAAACTTATGTTAATATGTAAGTTAAAATAAGTCAATGCAAACAAACTTTTAGTCTCATTGTTTTTTTAGTTTGTTAGTCTATTTAAACATTATTTTAATTGCTTATTTGTATGTGTCTAAAGTAATAGACTTTTATGTAGGCTAACAGGTTAACCAGACCTTAGAAAAGGTCAGACTTAGGCCTAAAAATAAGCTTTTGACAAGCTACAAGGTAGACTTGGGCTTCAGTTTTTTGGCAGATCAGGCTTAAGCTTGACAAAGCCTAACTCGGCTCAGCCTATTTCCGCCCCTACTCATAGAGTATGAGTACAAATGTTGGTGCCCACGCAGGCATAGACTAGGATAGGGAATTTTTTCAAATCGTGAGTATGAGAACATGTACTACAGTACCCTACCCATACCTTACTCATTGTCATCCCTAATTCGTACTTTGACCAATGCTAAATAAGAATTTTGACATTATTTACTAATGGAAAGATATTTGATTCTTTGTTATTTAATGTTAAAAGTTTTTTCCTTTTAGATAAATCCAAATTAAATCACTTTTTAGACTTCGTACTTTTTAGACTCTATATTATTGATTCTTTTTTTTTTTGAATTATTTCAGAAAAAAAATGTTGAGAGCTCTCTCATTTTCTATAATTTTGTTCTAAACGATATCTTGGATCGATTTAGGTTCAAGTCGGTCTTTGTGTGCTAGAATGTTATAACCACCTTTCACCAAATAGTCATTATAACAATCAAAGGTATACTTTCATATGTCATAAAGATTATCCTGCAAAACAATGATATCCAATAAAGAACAACCCTTTACTACCTATTCATACTTTTGATCAAGTGACTTCTAACAAAGGATGGGGGAAGTGAATTGTGTTGGTTGAAAATCGAAGTCCAATTATGAAAATTTTGATTTGTAAAAACATTTAATAGAATTGTGTTAGCTAAAATGGGGGAGGGCTTCAGGGGTTTTATATAATGCAAAGGTACCGATCAATCTGAAGGGAAAATTTTATCCGACTGTGGTAAGACTTGCAATGTTCTACGATACAGAATGTTGGACAACTAAGAATCAACACGAGAATAAAGTAAGTGTAGCGGATATGAGGATATTGTGTTAGATGTGTGGTAAGACTAGAAAGGATATGATTATAAATGCAAATATTAGAGAGAATATTGTGGTAACACTTATAGTAAATAAGATGGTGGAAAATAGACTTAGATGGTTTGTGCATGTAGAGAGGAGATTTGTAGATTCAATGGTAAGGAGAGTAGATCAAATAGAGAACTCAAACAACGAGAGGAAGAAGAATTTCTAGAAATATTATAAGAGAAATTATTAAGAAAGGTCTCGAGATTGATGATTTGGATAGAAATATGATTTTGGATAGAACATTATCGTATATCTTATTCCATGTAGTTGACTTCACTTAGTGGGATAAAGCTTGGTTGTTGTTGTTATAAAACGAACAAAGATTAAGTAGCAAAATAAATGAATGAAAGAAAGAGAAAGATATGGAAAAAAGGAAATTCAGCATAAAGAAAATAAAGCAATGGAAAATTAATAGATAAGGGAAAGAGAACATGCACCTGACATTTATAAAGGTTCATCTTAATCACTTAGCCTACTCCTGTCGCTAAGACTTCCTTCTCGAGAGTTCCACTAAATTGAGATGAGATTTTTTCGCAGATTATACCCATGAACATTCTTGTAATCAAACAAAGATTTTAACTGATTAATCTCACAAATTAAACAAGAGATTTTAACAGGTTAATCTCACAAACTAAACAGAGCTTTTACCAAGCTGAGCTAAGGAACCAACCCGAGTTTTTCATAGGCTAAACTCAATAACCAAACATAAATTTTCACATGCTAATCTCAAGAACCAAACAAGATCTTTTAAACAGGGAAGCTTGATAACCAAACAATAACTTCGTACAATGATATAACTCCATAAAAATCACTCTCTTGAGTAAAAAATACAATCTTAGTACAACACCAGTACAAAAATATCACATGTATTTTCACTTTCTCGACACTACGCCAACTTTGGTGAAGAAATATAAAATAAATAATAATATAGTATAAAGTGAGATAGAAGAGTTTCAATTTTGAAATTTAGTGTGGAATGAGGAGAAAACCTCTATTTATAGGAAAATAAATTGCTCAAAAAGGAAATGACTTGTGAGCATTTTTAATGCATTAATCAATTAATCCTAGTTGTTAATCGATTAAATAATCCTAATATGATTTTGTTTAATTATGCAGTTATTAATCGGTTGAAGGCTTCTCTAAATGATTGGAGGTGTTATAAATGTTTTAATTGATTAACCAGTTTAAAAGTTCTCATAATGGGTTAAACAATTCATTAATCAATTAAAAATGTGTATAAAAATATTTTCATGTGTTTTATAAAATAAGAGATACTTTATAAAATGTGTGTGTATGCGTGTGCATGTGCGTGTGTGTTTGCGTGTGCGTGTGTACGTGTGTGTGAGTGTGTGTGTGTGTGTGAGTGTGTGCATGTGTGAGTTCGTGTGTGTGTGCATGTGTCTACATGTGTGGTGTGCGTGTGTGTGTGTGTATGTATGCATGTGTTTGTGTGTGTGTGTGTGTGTGTGTGTGTGCGCGCGCGTGCGCGTGCGCGTGCGTGTATGTATGTGTCAAATTCCTTAGTATCTCAAGAATTGCTCTTATACCTTTACATTAAATTGGTCACTCAGACAAACATTATGCTCGGGATAGGCGAGCTTTCACACTTTCTTTCTTTTAGAATTTTGAAGCAACCAGTCCTCTTACTTGATTCAACATTGATTTAGCACTTCATATAAAACTTGAATTTTCTAAGTGCCATTAGAGATTATTGAACAATTGTCACCAAAGACATCATTGAACAATGTTTGACCTTAGGTAAAGGAGCTTGACATTTTATCTTACATAAAGTATCTTGACAATTAATTTGTCTTGATAAATAAGAAATTCACTGAATGTTGTTTGAAATAAGGTATTGTCATCATTAAAACCAACATAATCATCTGACGGTTGTAGACAGTTGTACGTACATGCACATAGATTCACATTCTCCCCCTTTTTTTATGATGACAACATATCTCTCAGGTAGGTGGTAAAAAAATAGATGGATAAAAGATTGGAGTGTTTAAAGTCCCCTAAAAAATAAAGAGAGTATTCTCTATCCCCTGAAAGTATACTTATCCCCCTTTAGTATTTTACATCCTTCTT
The DNA here is from genome assembly GCA_963859935.3 of Lathyrus sativus. NCBI lineage: Eukaryota > Viridiplantae > Streptophyta > Magnoliopsida > Fabales > Fabaceae > Lathyrus > Lathyrus sativus. Next base: position 527,539,813 of record OZ012740.1, read on the forward strand.
CTTCATAAGAATGTGTTTCCTTCCTTCTGATGTAACCATGTTATTGTCAACAAATTTAATGGATATCCTCATTGATCCATCAAGCTTGATGATCCAGTTCTTATTACTAGACATATGATTGCTGCACCATGTGCCAAGGTACCAAAAATTGGTTTTTTCTTGATCCAATTGTATATTGGCCACCAAAATGACTTCATCTTAGTCATTACTTCCAGCATGAGAAAATTGTGCTACACCTTTGTCATTTTCCTTCGATTATTTGTTGAAGTAATAATCCTTAGCATACTGTCCAAAATTTTGGAAACAATAGCATTGGATTTCCTTCATCTCCGCCTTCTTAATTGTATGATTGTGAGGAGTACCATTCTTGTTTATCTCATCCCAACTTCTTGAGTTCTTTTTTGAACCATCACTTTCATTCCACTTCTTCTATCACTTTTCTTTTCCTTTGTTGTTCTTTAAGGATTCTTCTTTCATTTTCTTGAAGAATTTGGTCTGCAAAGCTTGTTCATACACCTTATTTGAATTTCTCATTTTTAGCATCAACTCATAAACTTCAAGAGATGCTTGCAATTCTTCAGGATTTATTTTTGATAAGTCTTTGGACTCTTTAGTGGTCACAACAATGTGATCAAATTTGGCAGGAAGAGCTCTTAGAATCTTTTCCACTTTTTACCGTTCAAAAATCTTCTCTTTATGTGACTTCAGTTGATTGTTCAAAATCACTAATTTTGAAAAGAACTCAACAATTTCTTCACCGTCATTCCCAACGCACAACTTCTTAAGAGTATACGATGTATTTTTGGTTGTTTCTTGCTCAATGATCTTCTCAAAGGCGTTTGAATTAACACGTTGATTGATGAAGAACAAGTATTTCTCATCTTTCTTGCTCATTTCACAATGAGTAGTTCTTTAGGATTTAGTAGCATTTGCCTATAATTCCAAGAAACCATCATTCATGATTTCAAGCATATCTTGAAATCTAAATATTAATTTTATCTGTGCGCACCATCTATCATAATGTTCTCCATTGAAAATGGTAGATTAGCTGAGAATTGATTGGATGTTGTACTTCCATTTTCAATTGATAGATATTGAGGATCCAATTGATGCTCTATATATCAATTTGTTGAGTAATTTATATTATAAGTTACTTGCGCATTGAGAAAACATGTTTAATTCAAAAAATCAAGAGTTTTTAAAAATGTAGGACGAAAAACTTTTAAATAATAGTAACTCGAAAAAAGATGTTCTAATTGTAACTCTTTTGTTAATGATTTTGAAAATCAATTTTAAAACCAAGACTTGACAAAAATAAAATTAAGTTTGTTTTTTACTTAATTTAAAAACAATTTTTTTTACTAAAACTTAAAAACATAAAAATATGTTTTAAATTTATATTTTTGTTGTAATGATAAGACAATGAACCATTGGTCTCTAACTACTACTTCAACCACTATTTTGACCATTATTTTAACTATTGTCAACCCCCATTGACCACCACTATGATCACCTTTTTATTCATATATTATCTTCAATTTAACCACCTTTAAGTATCATTTGATCACTGTCAACCACCACTCTAGTCACTGTCAACCATTACTCTAACCACTATCATCCACCATGTTGATCATTTTAATCCACCACATTGATCATTACTCTGACCATCCTTAACCATCAGTCATGATCGTCAATTATTTTCATTACCATGAATCTGACTACCATAAACCTCCACTATGGCTATCTTTAATCATTATCACTCTGACCACCATCGACCGCCACCTACGACTGCCACTCTGATTGTTACCATTCATCACTCTAATACATATCTGAATTATTTAAATTAATGATATACCTATTGAGAATTTCTTAATATACCCTAGATGTTTCTACAGCACCACGTAAATTTCCACAAATATCCCCTGTTTTCAGAAATGTATCTTCGGACGCACCCAACACACACTCAAGTAAAGCCATTTCTGAGTGACGCCATTTTTTTTTTGTTTACTTTATTTCGAAGTTGCATCTCCGAAGTAATTATGTAGTTTCATTTCCAGAAATATACTAGTATCAGTTTCAACACAAAAGTGATTTTCCAAAATAAAATTAACATTCATAACATAAAATAAGCATTGCATAAATGATTTCAACATACAATGCAAAATTGCACTTCAATATCTTGGTGGACGCTTCAACATCTTCACAATATATTTGACCGATCATGAAATTGTCGCTTTCAACTCTAGCGAAACTTTTCTTCAAAACGGAAATATGTATTCTATGAGGGCAAGGTGTCTCAGTACTTGTTTTAATGGAGTTAAAACATATCTAATTAGTAACGTGTACTTTGGACGGTATCATCGAGTCGCATATGCATTCGTTGTTCTCTCGTATCAAGCATTTATCAAAAACATGTGTCTGTTCATATAGAAAAACATTATATGTGTTTTATGTGAGTTTGATCATGTTGGTTGTCTTAGATATACATTAGAAGTACTTAGAAATATCAAGACGTGTCAAAATCAGCATTTTTGCAAGTTTTGAACCTTTGAGTGAATTTTTGTGAATTGCTCTCAGGAGAGCTCGCATCGACCCTTCGGTCAACTCATACTGTTTGTATTTCTATTTTTCAAAACTGGATTATTTTGCGTCGACACGTGGATCTATCCCGGTTGACGCAAAGATACATTTTCTGCATAATTTTATAATCGGAAGAGCTTAGGTCGACCCCCATATTCTTTAGGTCAACCGTTCGCTCGTTTCACACTATTTTTCTGTTATGTTTGTCTTTTAAAATGTCTGTTATGTTGGTTATTTGATCCACACTTTGCATATATATTGTTTCAGCTCATTCTTCATATTACAACAAGAAAAGGGAACATAGACACTAATGTCGCTCTCGTCATCTTCATCCTTTTTCTTGCATTTTCTCAACAAATACACATAATCATTTTTGTTGTGCATTCTGCCTCATTGAGGTGATAACATTTAAACATAGGATCGTTGTATCGGGTTTGGGTTGAGAGATCAGTGAGATTTTCTTGAATAAAATCGCTAGGATTTTGTCCTTCAAGAATCTTAGATTTTGGGGGTTTTGCATAAATCGTTCCTTCACAGATTCAGCCGAGCGAAGGTAATTGAAGAACGGGAGGTTCTGTCAATTTAGTAGCGCTAACCAGAGGATTGTGAAAGAAAGGTTTGGGTTCGAATTGTGGGTGTTTGAAATTAGTCGGGCAAAGATTTGAAGACCGTTGGATGGTTCAAAGGTGGTGCCGTAATCGGAGGTTTACTCATCACATTCAAAGGACTTGATTCATCTTAAATCAATGAAAGAGAAGACATAGGTTTAACATCAGCAATTAGGATTAAGTGTTTGTTTTCTACTACTTCTCTTGTAAAAACAATTTGCAACAGGTTCTATATACAGGTCTCAATTCTATTTTTAGAATTGAGGGAAGACGTACCCCGAGCGAGGATGAAGGGGGAACTGCCTCAACAAATTGGTGTTGTTCTCTCTCTTTTTGCTATTTTCATTTCTGAAATTTACGTTTGTGTGCAATCAAATTGGTTGACTAAAATTCTGGTTTATTGTAGTGTTGAAACACATTTAGAAAACTCATTACAATCCATTTGGTTGTAATTGGAAAAGCTTAGCACTACATTTACATAGTGAATTTTACTTGTAGTGCTTCGCACACTACATGTTCGACAAATTGCTTGAATACAAACGTTTTGAGTTGTTTTTCAATTTGAGTTTATTTTTCACAAAGCATTGAAAATTGAACAACTTTGAGTGAATAAAATTATATTGATTTGTGTTTAAACTTTTATTCGATTTTTCATCTTAATCGGTATTCCATATAGGTGTAGCATATATCCGATCTTTTTGGTAACGGTTCGTTTAGACGGTCGTAGTTCCTAGTCCGCTTCCGCTTAAAAGTTTTTAAAACCAATTTATTATAAGCGTCGACTTTGTTTAAGAATTAGTGATCTATCCAACCCCCCTTCTAGATCATTGTCTTCGTTTAACATATTTCACATAGCCCTTACATCTGTTTGTGTCTTAAGCTCAAATTTGTTGAACTCAATCTTCTCTCCGTCATCAATCGACGGTGAACGGCGCTCGAGCTTCACAATCTTTCGATTGTCTCCGTAAGGTATGAGACTGTGTATTTCGTCTTTGATATCTTCAAGGGATGTGAAATCGATGAGCTTAAACGTTCGCTCAGGTGTAGAGCTGGAGAAGGAGACATTTGCGCATATCAATAGATGTTTATTTGTGACATTTGAGACATTTTTAGTTTGTGCAAAATATAACATAATAGCACCTAAATTTATAGAAGACATAGATCAATTTGGATTGCTCTTTACCTGCCATATTGATTTCGGAGATATATCTTCGAAAACGCATCCTATTATCTTGTTTCGGAGATGCATCTCCGGAACTTCTCTTGAACCAGATTCATAATAGAACCCTATAACAGAACATATTTTTTCTTTTTCTAAAACACTAGTATTGTTGTGGGGAAGATCAATAATGCATTAATGTAAAATATGAACAAATGGTGAATATATAACACTTCATTTATATTGAGACACAGTTACATACACTTATTTGTCCGATTAAATAACAAATTAAAACGAATCGAAATATATGTCGCAAGCTAAATCTATTGATGGTATTCACTTGAACTTTTATGCATTTGATTCTTTTCCAATGTTGTTCAATTTCTCAAATTATTGCATCCTTTCCATAAAATGATTCGGCCAAGTCTCGGTTTTTAGTGAGGTACCGAATATTATAAACTTGCTTGATATTATATATATTTTTAAGTCGCTTTCGTTTCAATGTTGCAAGTTTTTTTTTCAGCTGAACAAGATTCAAGGTCATGTCAGCAACACATTTCTTCTCTTCCAGCTTGAGCCGACAGACACTAGAACGACCAGCTAATTTTAAACACAAATTATGGTTATGCAAACCACATATCACATTAAATCTTCAGTTTTTGTTTTCCAACATATAACCACGAACCTTAAACGAACAATCACATTTTCTTGTACCAGTGTCGTCTCTTTTAAAATTCTAGAGAGGGGCTCTATATTTTCTTCTTCTTTCGCACGAAACGTCATTGTCACAAAAGCGCATCTTCTATCCGAATCATTGTCGGACATTCCGATAACCACACCAAATCCAAATTTAGAGACCTCCATATGAATTCATTGAAACATTTGATCACGAGATTCAAACTCTTGTTTGTTTCTAAATTGGTTGCCAACATATACCGTCTTCACAATAACACCTTGGACATTCAGAGAAACAAAAACACCTTGGACATTCGAATAAACAATTTCTTTTGAGAAAACATCAGGGTGCACCATATCTAATGAAAACAATTAAAACCATAACAATACATAAGTGCTACTGCTAAAGCATACTTGAAAATTAAACACAAACAGTTTTCATAAATGCATCTCCAAAAAAGTTCATACACGTACGGAGATACATTTTTGGACACAACGCAATTTTTTTCAGAAAAAGAATGATTAATGTGAACAATACAGAGAAAATAAAAAATCTTTACCTGAAATTCTATCTATTTTTGTTCCTTATAATGTGATGAACCAAAAAAATAAAAATTTAGAATGAAAAAAATGTATTGAGAATGAAGGATTTTTTTGGTGAAGGGTCTGGTTGAAAACCAACTATAGCAATAATAGTTGTGTGATCATGCAGCTGCTTCTTTTATCATATATCTGACATGCAATAATAATAGAAAATTTCAACATACCGCTCATAATTTCAGAGATATAACTTCGAAATTTCTACTAAACTTATAAATAATTAAGGTATTTATTTCCGGAATAAAAATTACCAAATTATATGGCACCTCTTTTAATAGTCTTATTTAAGTATGAAATAGATGCGTATGGAAATTCATCTCCAAAAAGAAGAAAAAGAAGAAACATTTATTCACGTGGTGCAGAAGAAATATCTAAAATACGGAAGTTTTACCTCATAACCCTACACTTGTACCTATACCCCTACATTAAAAAATTTTGGACCAAAATATCCTCGTATAAAAATTTATTATTTTCTAATTTTTTTATATTTTTTTATTTGTTTACCGAAAGACTTTTTGGAAGTCTTCCGGTTCACATTTTTTTTAGTACGTTTACCGAAAGACTTTTTGGAAGTCTTCCGGTTCATATTTTTTCGTTTGTTTACCTGAAGACTTTTTGGAAGTCTTCCGGTTCATTTTTTTTTTAATTTGTAATTAATATTTAAGATTTATTAACTTTATATAAAGACCAATTTAGTGAATTTTTGAATATTATACTTAAAATATAAAAATTCTATAAATAGAGAATTATTTTCAGAATATTTTCTATTTGCTATAATTATTAGAATACAATGAGATTAAAATCATTTATTTTAAATGATCATAATAGTAGAATTTTCTCAAATATCTTATTAATCTTAAACATTAATAAATAAAATAAATTTAAATATAGGATATAAGTTTACATTATTCAATATATTTAATTAAATGAAAACATATGTGATAAATAAATAATGTATTTTAATTTAAAATGATCACAATAAGTTAACTTGCAAAATAATATAAGTAATAAATTAATAATATATTTTATTTAAAATAATCACAATAATAAAATACGCAAATAATGTGTTTTATTTATAGGACTGATATAGTTTTATTGATTATTTAATTTTAAATACTACTATGAATATAGTATTTAATCTATACTTTAGAACTCACATAATTATAAATATAAAAAATATTGTTTTATTACCCATATTTTTATTTAATTAAAAAAAATAAGAATATAAATTTATTATTTGTTTTTCATTTTCGTTTGATCTTTTTTTTATTTATAAATTTTTTTGCATATTCTATACTGTGCTTACTTTAAATAAAATATATTATTTATTTTATTAAAAATATTAAATAAAGTGAAATAATTAAAAAGATCAAACAAAAATGAAAAACAAATAATAAATTTATATTCTTATTTTTTTTAATTAAATAAAAATATGGATAATAAAACAATATTTTTTATATTTATAATTATGTGAGTTCTAAAGTATAGATTAAATACTATATTCATAGTAGTATTTAAAATTAAATAATCAATAAAACTATATGAGTCCTATAAATAAAACACATTATTTGCGTATTCTATTATTGTGATTATTTTAAATAAAATACATTATTAATTTATTACTTATATTATTTTGCAAGTTAACTTATTGTGATCATTTTAAGTTAAAATACATTATTTATTTATCACATATGTTTTCATTTGATTAAATATATTGAATAATGTAAACTTATATCTTATATTTAAATTTATTTTATTTATTAATGTTTAAGATTAATAAGATATTTGAGAAAATTCTACTATTATGATCATTTAAAATAAATGATTTTAATCTTAGTATTCTAATAATTATAGTAAATAGAAAATATTCTGAAAATGATTCTCTATTTATAGAATTTTTATATTTTAAGTATAATATTAAAAAATTTACTAAATTGGTCTTTATATAAAATTAATAAATCTTAAAAAGTCTTCCGATAAACAAACGAAAAAATATGTACCGGAAGACTTCCAAAAAGTCTTCCGGTAAACATACTAAAAAAAATGTGAACCGGAAGACTTCCAAAAAGTCTTCCGGTAAACAAATAAAAAATATTTAAAAAATTAAAAAATAATAAATTTTTATACGAGGATATTTTAGTCCAAAATTTTTTAATGTAGGGGTATAGGTATAAGTGTAGGGGTATGGGGTAAACTTCCCTAAAATACATTAAGAAATTCTCTAAACATTTTGCAGGATCCATTACCTGAAATATCTAAAATACATTAAGAAATTCTCTAAACATTTTGCAGGATCCATTACCTTCTTAACGTTAACTTCTAACATATATTATAAAAAATGATCCAGAATATGACTACAAGAATAATATGACTTTGTTAAACCTTCTTGGTGCTACTTTTCACATCATATATTTAAATTCTAGAAGTTAACTACTAAAAGACATTAACAGTTCCGAAATTAAGTTCTACAATACAAATACGTGCAGTTTCTTAAAACATGTTCACTACTCTTCCGAGAATATATAAATATATATGGACATATGGTCGAATCTTCTTTATTCTTGTATTTGAAAATTAACTTTAAAAATATATATATATATATATATATATATATATATATATATATATATATATATATATATATATATATATATATATATATATATATATATATATATATATATATATATATATATATATATATATATATATATATATATATATATATATATATATATATATATATATATATATATATATATATGCCGACTCGGAAAAACCCTTCACTGAATGTGATTTGGTTTCCACAACTCTGCTTTGTTCCTAGCTTCATGCATTCTTCTCTACACAGCTCTATGCGCATTCAACTCAAAGATGGCTATGTTACTGCCAGAGGAGGAAGAGGAAAGGGAAAAAGAATAAAGAGATATTTCAGAAGTTTACTTTCCAAAAGGATGACGAGAGACCGTTGAAGTTAAACTTCGTTAAGAGTATTATGGGCAAAAAGGGAATGCAAATGGCAACTCCCATAACTTATTAAACACTAATAATACAGTGGAAACATCCTAGGAGCCAACTGTGTTTCTAGGTACTCCAGTGTTCAAACATTCCATTAATATACAACAAATATCTAGATACTGTGAAGTTTCCCAATGCAAGTTATACCCTAAACTAAATCAAGGACGAGAAATAGATACTTTTAAACCAAATCACTGATCAAGTAAGTCATGGTCAAAAGCAAAAAGGAAATTCCAGTATGTTATGTTATCTGTAGAAGCAGAAACACTAGGCACCATCACAAGGTTGAAATTTATTCTTTTTTACTCAACTAATCGGTCCTCACTCGTTTTGTGGGTGGTGCGGATACCTGGTCAAGTTCACCGGTAACTTTAGCATCATCTCCCTTTTGCTTTGCGCTTGTGTCTGGAGTGCTACAGTTGATTCCAGTCTTCCCATGATCCTCATTTAAGCTTTCTAAATTTTCAACTGGAGAAGGTAGTGCGGCGCTAGATGACGGAGCAGAAGGCTCGCCCGACTTGATTTGTTGCTCAAACATCATCTGTAGATGCTTCCCTTGGTTCTCAATTTGAATCTGTAATTTCCTTTGAATCTGCATAGTAACGATACATGTGATCATCTTCCTTACAAAAAATTGGGATCCAAAGACTACACGACAATGAACTTTAGCAACTAAAATATACCTCAAGTTGTTCATGAAGCCGCTTCTGGAGTTCCATCTGTAACCTCAATGCTTCGGTAATGCCCTTAGGCCTGCAAAACAACAGCCCAAAGTATGTTTGTAAACATTAATACTTCATCTCAATGAAATTTAAGTGATAGGAATAGCTTCACATATTGGAAATGAGAAGGACAGTTATCATACCATAGCACACACTAGATCTTTATGAATCAGTTTAGATCATATCTTTGTCATAGTTTATATATTAAAGTCAAATATATGATACTCGCTCCAACCACAATATATATAATTCTAGCCAACACAAATTATCTTACTTTATATGCCCTTTTACAATAAATATCAATGAAGTATTAGTGTAGTTTTTTCTATTATACTCTTCACTATTACTCTTCCCGTTTCAAACTCTTGTAATTGCTCTTTCTCATACAATAAAAAAAAAAAGAGGATAATTTTATAAAGTAAGTCGTGACTCCTTTTTCTCATGCAAAATTACTTATGTTTCTTATTCATATTTCAATTGCTTAAGTGACACGTATTTTAGGATGAAGCCTATAAATGACAAAAGTTATACCGAGTCAGAATTACACATTTACACTCTGCTCTATGAATACAATTTAGGGATGTCAATGTCACCAAAAAAAAAGATCAATCAATACAAAACAAATAATTTCTAGATAAGTTGGGAAGGGAACTCACGTTTTTAAGTCTATAGGCGGCATTTCTTCAATTGAAGTCAACTTCTCTGGAATTTCTGTATGTAGTAAAGAAAATGTCATTCATACGTAACCTCAGATTTATCCAAAAAAGTTGGTGCAAATCCATGTGATTATTAAGTGTATTTAAACCCTAAAGAGAACAAGCAACAATACAGAACAGCTGGTTTGACTATCCTGGTGTTACAGGAATTAAGGGATCAATGTTCAAACCCCAGGTGAAAAAACTTAGGAAGCCCTAAAACATAGATATAAATAAATAGCCATCTGGTTATCTGAACATTAAATTTCCATATAGACTTGTACATACCTTCTGATGCTTCCGGTTTGTATCTGGCAGTTCTATATTTCTGAAATTAAAAGAATAATAATTCATTAAAAACCTTTGACTAAAACACACACATATAAAGGAGCTCCTAAGTAAAGAAGAAAAATATAAAATGTACCTGGAGGTGGCTTTTCACATGATAGATTGTAAGGCCCTCAACTTTCATCAGGTTCAAGACACCCTTTGGTGTGGCCTCTGCATACGAACACCGTGAGATAACAAGGAAAATCTGTAATGAGACGGACAAGAAGCCCAAAATTAAGAAGTGAACATACTCTCACTACCACCAAGCTGATTGACGGCTTCCACAAAGGCCTCGTGAAGTTCGGGAGTCCAACGCATTCTAGGCTTAGATTGTGATGTATTCGATCCAGACGAGTTATGAAAAACATTAACTTCATTAGATGGTACATACTGCTGCAGTGAAACGTGAGTCTCCTACATCAAGAGAAAATGGTACATTTGTACATTTAGCCATCTTAGGGATTAAAACAAGGAATTAAAAATAGAATTTATGAACTAGAAGAATTAGGAAGAACATTAACTTCATTAGATGGAACATACTGCTGCAGTGAAACTTGAGTCTCCTGCAGTGAAACTTGAGTCTCCTGCAACAAGAGAAAAGGGTGCATTTAAACATTTAGCCATCTTAGGGGTTAAAACAAGGAATTAAAAATAGAATTTATGAACTAGAAGAATTAGGAAGAACATTAACTTCATTAGATGGAACATACTGCTGCAGTGAAACTTGAGTCTCCTGCAGTGAAACTTGAGTCTCCTGCAGTGAAACTTGAGTCTTCTGCAACAAGAGAAAATGGTACATTTGTACATTTAGCAATCTTAGGGATTAAAACAAGGAATTAACAATAGAATTTATGGACTAGAAGAATTGGGAAGAACATTAACTTCATTAGATGGAACATACTGCTGCAGTGAAACTTGAGTCTCCTGCAGTGAAACTTGAGTCTCCTGCAACAAGAGAAAGTGGTACATTTGTTCATTTAGCCATCTTAGGGATTAAAACAGAGAATTTAAAATAGAAGTTATCGACCAAGAATTAAGTGAAAATAAACAGTAGATTTTAAACAATAAAAAAACACATATAGGGTGAAAGGAAATAGGGAATGAACTAGATACGCATTATATGCATATGGTGATGATAGATGAATCAATTTCTTTTAAAGAAAATAAACCTAAATGCACCAAAGCAAATCATACGTGTGTTTATGTTATATTGGCCTCAACTGGATAGTTACAGACTACACACATACCACTTGACCTGATTTTCATGTGAATCAGAAACTAGTTCATTCATAATAATAACCATGATCCTTAACCATATAGCAGCAGGAGATGCCACCCACATATTCTAGAAGACTTAACAGATAGGAGCAAGCACTTTGAAACCTTGTAGTACAAATTAAAATCAACTTAAAAATACAAACCTTTGCTGTTGGTTCTGCCATATTATTATCACCGAGAAGTTCATTCCAATCTGGATGAAGAGAATCATCATCAACTGACATTAACTGATCAACCCACTCCTTGAACTCTGTTTGTTTGGCATTTCCACCCAAGACATTAGAACCACTGTATTCCACATGATCATTTTGGATGGGAACATTATCAGGAAACGGAAGCATATTGTCAAACATATCTGTTCCCCAGGAAATAGCATCACTTTCTTGAGGGAATGGCATAGAATGCATATCTGAAGCAGGTGAAAAAGGGATGTTATCAAGGAGCTCAGCAGGGTTTGAAAACATGTGTCCAGCACTTCTGTTGTTGGAATTAATTGATGTAGCCCGCATTGAAGACGAGGGATAAGATGAAGACATAGCTTCCACGAAAGGCTTCCAAGTGAATCAATCAACTTCGCATGACCTGATTTCAATATGAAAAGTAAGCTATATAGTGTATCAACTAACTCACCAGCTTAATTAAACACTAATAGCATAAACACTTCCATATAAATGCTTTTGTATAAACTATTTCTATAACAAAAGGTAAAATAAATCCAAATTGTTCTCATATAAATTCATAAGCTATTTTCATAACCAATCCCGGAGAGTTTATCGAAATGTCATAAGTTGCTTACATAAGTTCCTCCTACTTATGCCATTAGACAAGCTCAAATAAGTCAATCTAAACAAACTCGGTCACTAATGAGAAAATCATATACATGTGAACACCTATCATATAATTTAACAAAATATAATCCCTAAATTCCTGCAAAGCACACACCAGAGACACTGACACACACCAACACACGGCAATAATTTGAAAAAGAAATAAATCAACATAAACACAAAATCACAGGTGTCAGTGTCAGTTTCGGAGATAGTAACATAGACACGGATTTTTTCAGAGGCGTCGGTGCTACATAGCTTAATCCATAGGTCACGTGATCATATGTCACACACTAATCAAGACTATATGAATACAGTGCATCTGAAAATAATTAAACAGTTGAAATTACAAAAGCAGTACAGAAAAACAAATAGAAGTAAATTAATGCTTGCTTTGCAAGTGGAATATATTCTTAAGAATTGTGGAAACAGGCAAAAAATGCACAATCATGACACAGTTGATTTTCGAACAGTTCGCATAAGCAAAATCAATGCAAAATTGAAATTCACAATTTAGTTCAAATCAGGAATCAGCGTTCACTGCACAATCAGCGTCGAAAACCTAATAAAGTGGAGTGTGATCATGTATGATATATCTAAAAAAATAAGAAAGACAAAAGAATTGAAGCTGAATTGAGAGAAAATGAAAGAAAGAGTGAACGAACCTTGACATGGAAGAATGAAGAAGAAAAAGAAGAGAAGGTGCGGCAGAAGGTTCAGTGAATTGATTAATAATATATAAAAAATACAAATTGGGGATTGTGGTTTTGGCTTATAAGAGGAACGAGAGGACGTAGGTATAGGAAAAAGGAGGTTAACCCCACTTTTCTGTTTATTTTGATTTTCATCCTTTCGATCATTCTCTTTTATGGAGAATTTATGTTTTTTTCGCCTCCGCCGTCTGATTCAGATGTATATCTTGAATTCTTTTCATAAATTGTTGACTCTACTTTTTTATTTTGAAATGATAGTGTAAGCGAAAAATAATAAATATGTTGGTTTAAAATATAAATAAATTTGAACTAGTTTTTTTATTATATACATATACTATAATTTTTAAGATATTATTAATGGTCGGATGTGTTTTGAGTAAACAAATGCTTGGTGGTTGGATAGCATAAGAAAAATGAAATAATAATTATGTTATTGGAGTATTATATTTCAATTCAGTGTTTGGTCAAAATTTAATTTGAAATTAGAATATTTAAAAACAAAATTATCATAAATATTATAAAATTTAATATATTAACTTAATCTTACTAATAAATTAACTATAATTATAATGCAAGGATAATATATCATTTTATATAATTTATTAGTCAAAAAGTACTAATGTGTGTTCCTTCTACAAAGGCAGGGAGACTCAAAGGTTTTTGTAGGTATATTACGATATAATGGTTAGGATTTGTCAGTGACGGCGAGAAGTCATGTACTGTGGTATTTTATGGTAGTTTTAGGAGTCTTACTCGTGTGAGTTGAGAGGCTATGTAGGTGTACGGTGTGATTAGGTATAAGCGTATGTGGAGTATGATTAATATGAGTTATGATTTGTCTTTCCTCCTAAAAGGAATGTGTATTTATAGAGACCTCTAGGACCTAGAATTCTATTGGGAAAGGTCATCGTCTACTCAGTCAATGGTGGACAGTTGAATCCCTATTTAGAAGGAGAATGTCAATCAGTTAGTAACTCTGACTTCTCAATGTCCTAGAAATATTTTTTGTTGTGTTTCCTGTGATTGGACGATAGGAAGACCTTGGGGGCAAAGTAATACCTTCCTTTGGGCGACATGTTATCGATGTCTCTCCTTGGGCGTCCTATAATCATATCTCTAGTAGAGTCCTTTTACAAATATAACACTACCTAGTCTCTAAAGTACGATACATGTTGATAGATGACAAAGTATTTTTAGATCGCGACTCAAGGGAGTATCCTGAGGACCTAGGCTTCTTAAGGACTCACATCGAGCCTTTAGGAAAAGTGTATAACCTCTCGGGAGAGACTCCTATCAAGCCATCGGGCAAGACTTGTTATCAAGTCTCCTAGGTTGGATATCAATCGCTTCTCTTATGCATAATTCTTGAGTCTAATCTCGCCTGAGGAAACGCTGAGTCCCTTAGGCAAGAATTTAGTTAGCTTAGGGAGTCTAAGTCCTTCAAGCAAGATTATATGTAACCTGGCTCATGAGACTATAAATCCCTCAGGCGAAGCGTTTGACCTCTCGGGCGGGACTTTCATCCAGCCCTTAAAAAAGACTTGTGATCAAGTCTCTTAGGTTGGATATCGGTCGCGCCTATTTGGCGTGATTCACGAGTCTGATCCTGCCCGTGTAAACACTAAGTCCCTTCGGCAATAGATTTGTTAGCCTAAGGAGTATAAGTCCCTCAAGCAAAACTATATGTAGATGTTATCCTACAATTTTCGACACTGCACTAAGTCTAGTTTGGAAGAGTCTCAATAACAGATTTATAAGATTAGGATCACTTTTTCTTTAAAACATGTCCAGAATCTCGAAAGTTTTTGCATAAATCAGTACTTCGACGTGGAAATGTGGTATAAAAGGGTTGAGTTTGATGCGTCCATTAGATTTATGGACTTTATGTGTTTTTCCAAAGGTCACATAAACTAAGGATGCTTTGATAACACTATGGGAGTCGATTGGAGATTCTCGACAAAGGAAGCTGAGAGATTTAAAAGAAGTTATCAGCGTAAGTGATAGTTTGCAGTAGTTCAAAGGTGAAGGCATGTGGAAATCATGCAGAGGCCAGTAACTCACGTACTTATGAACATGATGAGTGTTGAGAAAGTAATTGTTGTCGACAATTATTTTTTACTTGTATATAAGTTGAATTTTTGCATTGTAAATAGGGTCACAAATTTCATTAAGTTCTCTGTAGAGTCCAATATCCATGTCACAGTGATTCAGAGATTTAGTGAGAAATGTATGATTATGCCCACCATTTTATGTTGATGCAAACACCTTACTTCCAGCCTACTTCATTATCTTATATGCTTTAATTGCACTCTTATTGCCTCTCACTTTAACTCTTCATACTTTTCTGCACATTTCCATTTTCTTCACGTTGTTCTTGAGTTTTCACAAACTCGGACAAAACCAACCTTTTTAAACACATAAACTATTCTCAAAACACTCGTGCACAAATATGTCCTCGATATTTTTCAAGTTTAATCTCTTAAGTAAATCAAACTCATAATTGTTTACTAAAAATATTAGTAAATAAATTGGCACATCCGGTGGAATACTTTTGTGCATTTTAATTCAATGTTTTTTTCAAGAAAACTATGTATTTTTATTTATTTGTTTTGTTCTTCATATAAATGATTGAGTGTGTATGCATTTGAGAAATGGTAAAGTTAAAAGGAAAATGACAGCAAAAAAGTCAAAGAATGCTTCCCTTCCACAAAATGACACCCTAAATATGGAAAAACAACCAATTTAAACGACGACTGATAGTGTGGGAACTTCAACATCTGTTGAGGTAACCGCTCCTGTTATAAGCCAAATGACAGTTTTGACAATATTGCTTTAAGTGGTGGTTTCCCCACCATAAGAAACGAGTATCCCAACTACTCCCAGGGCCACACAACCAATCTTAGGAGATCCTAGTTTTTCTTTTCTACCAAGTTTCAAACTACCCTTTGGCGGTAAGGGATATCTATATGGCATGCCAACTACAATGATGGCAGGCCTACAAACCAATGCATCTACATATGAAAATAATGAAATACATGTTGCATCCCCATTCAATCCATACTTAGCATCGGGATCTGATATAAGTGATCCTAGTCGAATGGCACAACCACAATGAGGGTTAGGATATATCCATCAAGTTATGTCATCCTTAACCACTAGTTCCCTCTAATTTGTGAGGCAACAAATTGATGAGAGTAATCATGATATGGTGAATATGCTTACACATCAAATTGGTATTGTGTTTAATCCTTTGACCTAAAACACTAACCATAGTTACCATTAATTGACGCACCAAATGGGCCGAATTGCTTATTCCTTTGGTGTTTCTCAAGCGTTCATCCAACCAGTACCTAATAACCAAATGCCATAGTCGGTTATACCTGTGAAACAATATGTGCCCATGGTAGTTAAAGGCAACGCAGGCTAAAATGGCTTTGAGGTAATGTTGTTGAATAGAAACTAGGATGCATACTAAGAGGTTAAGAATGTCTAACAAAATAATTTTTGGGGGGAAAAATAATATAGCCAACATGGTCGGACAAATTTTATCCCAAAATGGCCTTAATTTTGGCTTGCATAGGCCGAAATTTATCTCTTCTTTGTCTAAATATGTGTTGCATACTAAACTTCCAAGGATTCACTAAGTTTGCAGAGGAGACTAATGAATCCACTGTTGAACACGTTGCTAGATATCAGTATGAGGCAAGAGACTTGGCTAATAATGAAGACTTAAAAATGGAGTATTTAATAATTTCTTTAACTAAGAATGGTTTTACATGGTTTACTACCCTTCCTCCAAATTCCATATGCAATTGTAATTAGCTAGGAAGAGTATTCCATGAGCAATTTTACATGGGTCAGTCGAAGATTAGCATAAATGAGTTGGCTAATGTAAAGATCAAGTTATTTGATTCAATAGATGACTACCTTGATAGGTTTAGGCTATTAAAACCAAGATGCATTACCCAAGATCCTGAACATGAGTTAGTCAAAATAGTTGTAGATGGGTAAGGCTGTTTCATCAGGAAGAATTTAGATACCCAATACATAAGAAACATGGCCTAACTAGATGATATGGTTCAACAAGTTGAAAGGACGAAGGCTGAAAAAGTCAGGTAAATTCGAAACCTTAGGGAAGAAAAAGTTGCCTATGTAGAAACAGACGAAAATGATTAAGAAATTGACACAGTTTTTGAATATGTTGAAGAAAATTAGGTTGACTTGGCATAATTAAAGATAGGGCATCCACATTTATGTAAGGTCTTAATACCTTCGAACAAGAAAAATCATGTCGAACCAACTTAAAATGAGAAGTTTATTACAAAAATTGCATGTTTAATGTAAGTGAATGTGATGCAATCTTTTGATATTTTGGTTACTGATGGTCAAATTATAGTACCAAGAGACTTGAAAACACCACCATTTAAACAAAGAAAGAATAAAGGTTTTTTAAATACCATAACTTTCTTTGTCATAAAACTTCTCAATGTGTTCATTTGAGGGATCTGATGTAGAACGCTTTGAAGGATGAAAGGCTCGAATTTGGCGACAAGCCCAAGATCACAATGCAGGTCGAATTAGATCCTATGTTGGCCAAAATGCAAAATTTGTTAAGCCTATATAAATTCTGATGGTTGAGGTTATTGAAGTTATCATCAACAAAGTCAAGGAAGTAAGCATGTAGGATTATGCCCAGAAGATGAAAGTGGTATATCCTAAGGTTGAGGATGAATTGATCGACTTCTTAAATAGGTGCAAGATCAAAGGATCAGAAGTTATGGTGTGCCATAGATGCAACACAGTGTTCGATAAGGATTCCACCAAATACCTGGAGAAGTTCAGACTGGAACAACAAAGGAATTTGGGCCAAGACATTAGAAAAACTCAATTAGCTTTTGATAAGAGCGGAATGCCTTTCGAGACATTCTAAATCATGACTTATGTTCCACCTACCAATATCCTTGTTGGTAAGTGGTTTTAACCTACAAGACTGACTAATAATGATCAACATAAACTTAAATTTGTCAAAGTTGGTGTGAATTCATCTCACCATGATAACTCACAAGTTTAAAATAGGTATTCATATACTTCCACATATTACCTGGGCAATAAACTAATGGCCAGGACTCAGTTGAAAAGTCACTAAAGGAACAAGAAGGTTTCATTTGAAGCTGCAAATAAAGGAAGCAATTCCCAACGAGTTCCATAAGTGAAGATAGCAAAAAGGTTCATGAAGGAAATACTTTTTGCTCCGTTGCCAACAATAGGTAAGCTTAAGGAAAAATATGTCGTCCAAAATGGTGATGAGTATATGTTGACAGATAACTTTGACTATGGTCTGAGGGTGAATTAGATATAATCTGCAATATGATTTCTATTCTCCTAGAAGAATATGACTCAATGATTGAAGTGACTAAAGAGGATAAAGATTTTGCTGCAAAGATGGAAAATTACAAGCCTCTATGTTAATACGTTATAAATAATGGTTGTGTCGAATAGGATAAGGTCATGTTTGAAAGGCCTCATGAAAGAATGAAAAAAATTTGAATCCTTTTTTTATCTGGGCTATAGTTAAAGAAACAAGAATCAACAAAGTGTTGGTAGATAGAGGGGAAATAATACATTTAATGCCACATTATTTGCTAAAGAAAATTGGCAATATGACATTGATCTGAGACCTAATAACATGGTTATGTCGAACTATGAAGGCAAAACCAACAAAGCTCTTGGGGTCATTTAGGTTGACGTTACTGTGGGCACAATCACAATACCAACGTTATTTGTGGTTATTATGGCCAAGGCAAATTATAATATGCTACTTGGTTGAGAATGGATACATGGTATGGAGGTAGTCCCTTCAACCCTTCACCAAACAATCTCAATCTAGAGATCAGAAAACATAATAGAGAATGTCGAAGCAGACCATATTTACTTTCTTACTGAAGTCAATCATATTGACAAGAAGAACTTGATAAGTAACTGGCGAATATTTCACCTTGTTCACCTGTTGGAACAACATTTGATCCATGAGAAGACGTGTTTTATTCAATAAAATCCCATCCCGCACGTGGTTTTATGTGGGAAAGACATGTTATGGGAGATGGTCATGCCAAAGGTATAGGCTGGGACGTTGACGAGAATAATGATGTATGAGTCAAGCATATTGCCTTGAAATACGACCTACATGGCCGAGAATAGAATAAATGCGGACTTAAAGACTGAATCTCTCCAAAATATGGTTGTAGAAGCCATTTTAGTTGAAACCAACAAAATAAAAGAGGTTGGTGAAATGTCAATGTCTGGCAGCCAAAATCTAGATTACACCTATTATGATGAGCCTGTGGGATTTGAAAAGGATCCTTTAGCTTCGAACAACAATATGCAGGCACATGATCCATTAGAAAATGTTGATTTAAGATAAGGAAAGATCATAAAGAAAACTTACATCAGTGCCAAGATCGGTCCAAGCCTAGAGACCCAAATGATTGAATTACTAAAGGAGTTCAAATATTGCTTTGTCTGGGACTATGATGAGATGTTAGAACTTAGTTGAGATTTAGTGGAGTTAAAGTTGTCGACTTGTCCAGACAAAAAGCTAGTGAAGTAAACAGCAAGAAGATTTGCACTAGAAGTCATGTCAAATATCAAAGAAGAAATAAATAGACTTTTAAGGAACAAGTTCATCAAAAATTTTAGGTATGTCAAATGGTTAGCTGACATTATTCTTGTTATTAAAAAGAATGGGACTCTCAAAGTCTATATATATTTTAGGGACTTAAATGTTGCAAACCTAAAGGATGAGTATCCAATACTTGTGGCAGACATGATAGTCGATTCAGTAATAGGCTTTGAGTACTTAAGTATTTTAGATGGTTATTCTGGATAACCAAATTTATATTGCAGAAAAAGATGTGCCAAAGTGGCATTTCCATGTCCTAAGACCTCAGGAACTTACGAAAGGGTGGTAATGCCTTTTGGTATGAAGAATGTTGGTGCAAGATACCGAAGGGTAATGAATTCTATGTTTCATGATTACATTGAAACCTTTATGCAAATTTATATTGATGACATAGTAATTAAATCATCCCCGAAAAATGGTCATTTATACCACCTTTAAGAATAATTCGAAAGAATGAGAAATCATGGATTAAAAATGAATCCATTAAAATGTGTCTATGGTGTTCATGTCGGTGATTTCCTAGGCTTTGTAGTCCACAAAAAAGGCATTAAAACCAATCAAAATAAAATAAAGGATATAGTCAATACAAGTGCTCCAACAACTACGAAGCAGTTACAATCTTTATTGGGCAAAATTAACCTCCTTAGAAGATTTATTACAAATCTCAGTGGCAAAATGCAAGTTTTTCGCCACTACTTCGACTGAAGGAGGAAGAAGGATTCTGATGGAAATGGGAACATCAGGAGCATTTCAATGAAATAAAAAGTTACCTGATGAATCCCTTATCTTGTTTCCTCATGCAATAAATGAATCTATGAAGCTTTATATTTCTGCATTTGATGTAATAATAGGGAGTATGTTAGCACAAAAGGATGATGATGGTGTCTAAAGAGCCATCTATTACCTTAGTCCAGTGTTAAATGATGCAGAAACTAGATATAGTTCCATAGAAAAATTATGTATTTGTCTGTAATTTTCTTGTATTAAGTTAAAGTATTATATAAAACCTTCAGATGTTTTTGTTTATTCTCATTTTGACATCATTAAACACATGTTGTCCAAGCCAATTTTGCTTAGCAGAATTGGAAAATGGACTTTATCCCTAACTGAATATTCTCTGACTTATGCACCACTGGAAGTAGTAAAAGGCCAAATAGTGGTTAGTTTTATTGTTGGCCATGCACTAGTCGATATGGTACAAGGTTTTGTTGGTTTAAAACTTTTTAAATTATACTTTGACGGGTCTAGACATAAAATGGAACCGATATTGGAATTTTGATTATTTCCCCTATTGAAATTCCAACTAAGTTTAAATTTAAAGTTAAAGGTCATTACTCCAATAATAAGGCTGAGTATGAAGCCTTAATTGCAGACCTCAAAATCCTGTTAGACTTGGGGGAAAAGATGTCAATATCAGAGGCGACTTAGAGTTGGTTGTAAATGAACTGACAAAAGAATACAAATGTATCAATGAGAATATAATGTTATACTTTGTGAATACCAATTCATGTTGAGAAGTTTTAATTAAGTTGACATTAATCGTGTCCCTCAAGTCAAAAACCAAGAAGTTAACGACTTAGCACAAATAACTTTAGGATATAGAGTTTCAAGGAGTAATTAGCAGAGTTAATCGAAGTAAAAGAAAAATCAACTATGACCAATCCTTTCTCCTCATAAATGTCAAATTCAAAATTGGTGGGGTGGTTTGGAAGGATTGTAAAACTCTGAAATTTTTGAAATTTTTGTCATTGGCAATTTGTCAAAGAATGATTGGCAAATATCAATTATCGAATTCTTACAAAACTCAATAGGAATGACGTATCGAAATGTCAAGTATAAGACATTAAGTTATGTGATAAAGGGAAACAAATTGTTTAAAAAGACTCCTGAAGGATTTTTTTTTATAAAAGTGAATGTGTGGTAAAACTTTGTAAAAACTCTAATATGGTAATCAAGGTAAATGTATTTAAATAGAGGAAAGAGGTATGTGAGGAATTCACATATGTTTGTTCATCATGCAACATACTAGATTGAAAGTAGGTTGCGTTTAGAGAGAGTGTCGTAGTACAAACACAACTCGCATGTACTCCTAGATAATAAAGAGTCTACAGACGTATAAAGAGAGTGTTGTAGTATGAACCTAGCTCGCATGTCCTCCTAGATTATATTTTAGTGAGAGTGTTGTAGTATGTAACTCGTATGTCTTCCAGACATTTGTGAGTCGACGAACATTTAGAGATGGTGTTATAGTGCGATGTGTAGCTCACATGTACTCCTAAACTGTAGAACTAGGGAAGAGTGTTATAGTATGTAAGGTAACCTGCACGTCCTTCCAAGATAAGCCATGAGTTCAATGAATGGTACCACATGCATATGGAGTATAGGATAAAATGTATTACATAAGCATTCATTGTATATTACATAATGTTCAATAACTCTGTGTAATGTTGTATGATTGTGTAATGTTGTATGTTATAATTTATGCAACTCTTTGTTGTTATTATATAGTATAAATTATAGAATGTATTCTCACCCTTTGTTTATATGTCTCCATAATTGAATCTACGTGCAGGGTATCCTTATATTGAGACTGAGGAATAATGAGGAAACTTTATTGAGGATGGTGTATAAAACTTCTTCATTAATTATATTTCATGTTTTATGTTTGTTGAATTGTTAATTCAACTAAGTACACTAATTGTAATAAGGCTTTGGTATTGTGACATCGAAGTCGAGATTTATGTTTGCCAATTATTATGTTTAACTCAATGTTTGAACAAATACTCGTATATGAGAAAAGTTTTTTTTTTATTTTGTATTAGTGTGATGCTTTGGTGATTATGTTAAATAAATATGTGTGTGTGTGTGTGTGTGTGTTTGTGAGTTTGTGTAATATTATAAATGATAACTGATTATGAGGTAAACCTTAGGACAGGAATCCAATAATTGGTAAGATAATCGTGAAGTATTAATATGGCAATTGAGTTAAAGGTTTGACAAAACCATTGTGAAACCTTAATGCGGAAATCAAAGTGAATGTGTGGTAAAACCTTGTAAAAACTCTAATGTGGT
The DNA here is from genome assembly GCA_963859935.3 of Lathyrus sativus. Lineage (NCBI taxonomy): Eukaryota > Viridiplantae > Streptophyta > Magnoliopsida > Fabales > Fabaceae > Lathyrus > Lathyrus sativus. The sequence continues at coordinate 527,562,769 of OZ012740.1, forward strand.
AATTAAGGTAAATTTGTTTCAACAGAGGAATGAGATATGTGAGGAATTCATACATGTTTGATCATCATGCAACATACTAGATTGGAAGTAGGTTGCGTTTAGAGAGAGAGAGAGAGAGAGAGAGAGAGAGAGAGAGAGAGAGAGAGATGTCGTAGTACGAACGCAACTCGCATGTACTCTTAGATATTTAAGAGTCTATGAACATATATATATATATATATATATATATATATATATATATATATATATATATATATATATATATATATATATATATATATATATATATATATATATATATATATATATATATATATATAGAGAGAGAGAGAGAGAGAGAGAGAGAGAGTTGTAGTACGGACATAGCTTGCATGTCCTCCTAGATTAGAGTTTAGTGAGAGTGTTGTAGTACGTTCGTAACTCGCATGTACTCCATACATTTGCGAGTCGACGGACATTTACAGAGAATGTTGTAGTTTGAGACGTAGCTCACATGTACTCCAAAATTATAGAACCAGTGAAGAGTGTTATAGTACGCAAGGTAACCTGCATGTCCTTCCAAGATAAGTCATGAGTTCAATGACTAGTACCACATGCATATGGAGTAGAGGATAAAATGGATTACATAAGCATTCATTATATATTACGTAATGTTGAGTAACTCTGTGTAATGTTGTATGCTTATATAATGTTGTGTGTTATAACTTATGCTACCCTTTGTTATTATTATATCGTATAAACTATAGAATGTATTCTCACCCTTTGGTTTATATGTCTCCATAATCGAATCTATGTGCAGAGTATCCTCATATTGAGACTGAGGAATAATGAGGAAACTTTATTGAGGATGGTGTATAACATCTCTTCATTAATTTTATTTCATGTTTTATGTTTGCTAAATTATTAAATTAGATAATACACTAGTTGTAATAAGGCTTTGGTATTGTGACATCGGAGTCGGAATTTATGTTTTTCAATTATTTTATTTAACTCAATATTTGAACAAATACTCGTATATGACAAACATTTTGTTATTTTGTATTAATGTGATTCCCTGATTATTATGTTAAATAAATATTCAACAAAATCATGTTATAAATAATGTGATATATATATATATATATATATATATATATATATATATATATATATATATATATATATATATATATATATATATATATATATATATATATATATATATATATATATATATATATATATATATATATATATATATATATATATATATATATATATATATATATATATATATATATATATATATATATATAGAGAGAGAGAGAGAGAGAGAGAGAGAGAGAGCATTGGATTTATAATGGTTCAGCATATTCGTCGTCGCTTTGTGTCTACTCCACTCTATAATGGTTTCGTGTTAAAAAATTGTACTATCCCCTTATGATTTTGACAACTTTTACACAGGTTTTTAATACAATCATAAGATTCAAAATTATGCTGAAATTTAAACAATCTTGATTTGAATCCTCTCTTTGGATGTATATATCATCTAAAACTAATCTTTGAAAGATCTTTACTCATTCTCCATTTCTACCTTCCAAATTCAAGAATTTTGCTCTAAGCCTTTGTTCTCCCTCTTAAGTCATACCAGTTCCTTGTTCGAGCCCTGATTTTTTGGAAGGTAATAGAAACTCCAGCTTCGTTCGTAGCAGCTTCCGCACAGCTCTAGCAAAGCAATCTTGGTGAAAAGAAACTCACTACTACGGAAAATCCGTACGACAACGGTTGGAAAAGGGATACCACAACGCCTGACCATCCGTTGTGAGGTAAGAGGTGATTGTATGTCTGGTGCTTTCCACCACGATCATAATACTGTGATAGTAAGGCAGGATTCCTGCTACCTACCACAACGGTTACTAGTATCAACCGTTTTAGTATATATATTTATGAAAATAAGATTTAATCACAATTAAAATAAATAATTGTTGTTGAAAGTATCTAGATTTATTATAAAATATATAGATTGCTTGTTTTTCAATAAACCTCACAACAACATACAACCATTCAAATTGATGAAGAAGTATATAATCTGAAAACTATATTCTTGAAAACCGACCTACACAAACCATTATTTTCCAAATTGCGTGCATCTCATCATTCATTTCCCGCTCTTTAACATATAGAATATGGTTCAATAATCTAAGTCTTTCATGATATCAGTTCCTTTTATTCTAGTTTTATTTGAATAATATCAATAAATTATTGTTATTCAAATTAAACTATAAGAGAAGATATAAAGGTAATGAAGGAATCGAGTCATTGAACCACATCCTATATGTTAAAGAGCGGGAGATGAATGCAATTCAGAAAACATTGATTGATATAAGTTGGTTTTCAAATACAACTTAATTTTTAGATTATAAGTTTCTATGTCAATTTAAATGAAATGTATTTTCAATGAAAGGTTAGTGAAACAAATAACCTACAAAGCATATAATAAACTCAACTTCATCTACATAGCATATAAGAATTTAAAGAACAAAACATTGATAAGTCACAAGAAGTTTCTTTCTTGTGACTTAGCAATGTTTTGTTATTGTTCTAAAAAAATTAATCAACAACAACATACAACAATATTTATCGACAACACAACAACATACAAAAAAAAAGGTTCAAGAGCACAAGATATAATAAACAAAACAACAAGAAATTATGAAATTATGAGAACATTAATCAACAACAACATACAACAATACAAGATATTAAGTAATGTTTCAAGAACGCACATTTTTTTAAACTAGTCGTGAATTTGGAACAAACTATGATGTTCATCTAGTTTATGAAACTATGAAGAAGAAGTACAAGATGAATGAAGTCTACACAATAGCTTCATACTTCTTGCATTTTTCTTCATAGCTACACAAACCATATGTATCATTGCCAAAGTATGCATTTTGTTAAGATGGTGAAGACGAACCTGAAAAAATGAGAATATTCACCAAATGAAAAAAATGAGAATCCATTTTTAACAAGAAACATAAACAAAATTGAAGCATAAGATTAATAAATGAACATCAAGTTAACGATTGGTAAAGATGAATCTGAAGGTTGAAGTATATTTAAAGAGTGACATGGATGTTAGAGTTATGTTACGAGAGAGAAGAGTGAAATATGTTATGGTTTTCTTTTCAGAGAAATGACTATTATATATTGAGCGATAGATAATTTCGCTTATATACTAAAAAATATCACTTTTCATCGCGGTTAGAAATAAAAACTGTGATGTAATTTACAAATTTTAGAACGGTTGTATTATAGAATCGTTGTTAAATAACTTTCATTTTATTTGTTTATTTATAAACGCAATTGTAAGAGAGTTATTAATTGTTGTTATTGTTATTCTTCATTACTATCGTTATTGTTGGTGTTATTTTGTTGGCATGTACTATTTTTTTATATAAAGAGGAAAGAGTATAAAAAGGCAAGAGTAAATAAAACATTACTAATAAATAAGTCCATTAAGAGGCCTAAAAGGAAAGACTATATAAAATATGATTTTTCATTACATAATTTTGTCAAGATCGGAACAATATCCCTAGCACTAAAGGAATCTTCATAATTTATGACTCACTCCTCATCACTACCCTCATCAGAATCATAGTAAAAATCTTCCTCGACACCTTTTTCTTCTTGGTCTTCCTCACCCTCAGTGTATCCTTGACAGTAGTTGATCCAGATGGTTGGACCTTCTCAGATACTGATGTTGTTGGACTGTGATGACTTCAATTGACATATTTCTGCTAGCATTCTTAGATGGATAACTCATGTTGCTATAGGCAAGGTTGTCAAACTCGTACGAGTCTATGGAAAATTAAAAATGACTTTTAAAAATCTATATATGATACGTACATGACACATATATGTATTTTTAAACATGTAAATGTCTCATATATATATATATATATATATATATATATATATATATATATATATATATATATATATATATATATATATATATATATATATATATATATATATATATATATATATAATTGAATACCAATTAACATCAAAATTTAGATTTCATGCTCCATAACAAATTTCTTAACAAAAAATCAATAATAAATCAAACAAAAAAGCAAAGTATGTACTTAAATACTTAAAGTAGTGATTTCTTCTTAATTGACTACTACATAAAGCAACAAAAAAAATCATAAAACATATATGCTAATGGCTTTAAACATTCAAAATTCTAGTGAAATCATCACCATCATCTTCATCGGTATCTTGAGTATCATCATCTTCATCGGTATCTTGAGTATCATCATCAAATTCTACCCTGGATGAAACACCTTCTTAATCATTAACCAAGGTTAAATTGCTTGAAGTTCCACTTCCACCAAATTCAACATTTACATCACCACCACCACCACCACTTTGCACAATATTAGTAACAACATCAACTTCCACAATTGTTAACAATAACATCACCTTACTCAACATTAACTTCAGTTTTCATATTTTTATCATTAGGATCTTCAGTTATCCATTCATCATCTTTACACAAGAGAATATAAAAGAGAAACATCCAAGTGAAACATATACGTTAAATACTTATACAATAAACGATTAATTTACAAGATTGAACGCGAACAAAGCAAGAGACATAATAAACGCACGTCGTCTATGAAGGCATGAAAGGAGGAAGAAACTTTGCTAAAATAAGAGACGAGGAGAGAGGCTTTCAATTTCTCGTACAAGAAAAAAAAGGATTTTTTAAAATAAATTAAAATCTTTTGGGAAATTGGGCCTTTTTTGGGCTTAAAAAAAATATAATTCAAAAAAGTTTATAGACTCGTAAACTCGCCATAGACTCGTGAGTCTATTCGAGTTTATGCGAGCCTACTTGAGTCTATAAAAAAAAGATTATATGCATGATTCTACTTGTTTTCGCTTCATAGACTCGTAAACTCGTACGAGTTTACGAGTCTACCCGCGAGTTTGACAACCATGGCTATAGGAAGTTAAGAATAATAGTCTGAAGAAGTGAAAATTCATTATATAAAACTGTGCATTTATAGAAGAGGTTGAAGATGAAACATCTAATAATATAATCTTTGCGATAATTACTTCTAATGGTTGATATTCTTGAATAACGTGTGACCATCTTGAGAAATGAAGAAAAATTTCAATCATCATTATAGTCGTTTCTCTCTTTTGGGAAGAACGTTTGGGAAGCCTTTAGGTTGTACAAATCATATTAAATAGGAAAAATGGAAGAAAAAAAATATAGTTGTCAGGATTCGAACCTTGTACCACTCACTTTATCACCACAATTGTTTATATCAACGGTGATTAAATAACTTTCAAAAAAATAAATAAACATTAAGTGCTTCCAGTTTGTAATATTACAATGATGGAAGATATAATCGTAATATATTATGTTATTGAAAGTGTTTTTTATAGTAGTGATTCCTTCTTTTCCAAAGGTAGATTGTTAATCTGAATCACAACTACACAAAGATGCTAACATGAAATCTTCAAACTTTCACAAAATATTAATCACAAATGAACCTCCTCATACATATCTCACACTCTAGGTTGAGAAGTTAAATCAAAAGACAAATTTCGATTACAAACTCAAAATGCTTTATGAAAGTTTGAGAAAAAAAGTGGGTTATGTGCTCTAAATATTAGAATGCTATATGAGGGATTTTGAAAATTTTTATATAAGTGTTGGAGATAAGACACAAAAATGAGAGAAAATGCTCATTTCATTTGAATCAAAAGCAAATGGTATGAGTCGATTCAAGAGTGTGAACAATTTGAATTAAGAATTAAAAACCAAGAAAACTACTTTTATGATTCAAATCAAACTTTTTATTAGTCAAGTCATATGATTCGAGTCAAACAAATTCATGATTCGAATAAAAAATACATAGCCAAAATCTAAAATCTGCAACCAAAATTTGATTCTAGTCGAGCCTTTTTGTCATTCGAAATTAAGACCTCCATTATTCGAGTCAAGCTTTTTTGTGATTCGAATCAAAAAGGCATAAATAAACTCCTATTTTTTAGAATTCATATTTGATCCAAATCACTATTTTTCATTATGTGAATAAAGAAAACATAATCATTTTTTTATTTTTCACATTCAAATTGATTCAAGTCAGTAAACTATTTTCATGTATTTCTTGATTCAAATCTCAAATTAATTGACTAAAAATATATTGTGTTGATTTTAAGTAAATAATTCAATTTATACATACTTAAAAATGATTTAGCACTCAATGGAATATAAGGTGTTTCCATGTTTCCATGTTTTAGAACATGTTTGTTCTTAAGCACACAAGAGAGTTTATTTGTGAATGATTTGATGAAAATATGTTACAAGAGCCCTCCTTTTATAGCCAAGGAGGTACATATAGGACAAAAGCAACACTATTTACAAGCATGACATTTATAATATTATTTGAATGCCTTTTTTAAAAGTCAGACACACTTATCTCTAATGGATTACATTATTATAGTCTTATTGCACAAAAAGACAAAAATTTACTATTCATAAGCATGCTTGTGATCTTTGAAGGACACTTGTCCATTTAGTCTTTGCAAATGGGTTCATGAGAGGGGGACATATTTTGATCAGATAAATTTTCATCAGAAAAGCAATCTTCATAGCGAGATGACTCACGCTGCCAACTATCATCCATCATGTAGGTGTGATCTGCTAATCTCATATTAGCTTCTTCCACTTGTCCTTCAGAGAATTCAGCTTCCATTGGAGAATCTGGTTTCTGTTGTGTAGCTTGAGTCAAGCTTTCTCTAACTTCCGGTCTTATGAACTTTTCATGATGTATGCAAGTTGAACTTTCATCAAGTTTCTTTGGATCATAGAGATTGATGTAGTTAACATATTCTAGTAATTCCCTTGTGAATTTTAGACTGGAAGGATATTCATCAATGGTTTCCCATAGGTGAACATAACTCTTATAATTGAGCAGCTTAATTACAGGATCTGTCAGATAGGGCCTGTGTAGAAAGAAAACAGACTTGAGTTTTTCAATATCTTCTGAAGGTAATCTTTGTTCACTGACCTCGTCTATGACTGGTTTTAATTGATCTCTCCACCATTGTAATGGAGAATACCATTCAAGAGTGGTCCAAATCAAAGACTTGTGTTTCTCGGGATCCATTATATGTTGATACATGGCCTCAGTGGGAATAAGAACAAGCATGTAGTACAAACAAGTGGCACACCAAATATACCACAAATGGTTTTTTGTGAATTTAGCATTTGGGTTTAATAAAATTGACAGGAGAAAAGGTGTATATGAGAAATAAGGACTATGATCCAGTAATTTGTTCCTTATGATTTTTGTCATGTAATAGAAAAGATTGTTCCTGGCATATTGCTTGAGTTGGGATGGTGAAGAGGATGTCGTTATTTCTGGAGGAAGATTCTTTGTTTTGGATGCATGGGTTGGTAGGGGTTTGACCATGAGAATTAGAGGGAAAGTGTGCTTGGTTGTGATAATCTGGATGGGTTTCATGGGTCTGGATAGTAGGTCTGGGATTACATTTTGGGTTCCCTTGATATGTTTTACCGAGAAATCATATCTGGAAAACCAATCTTTAAGCCTAAGAGTTTGAGGATCGGGAGTCATCTTATTTTTAAATTCAAGGATCTTAGGGAAAGAGGAGTTGTCCATCTGGACTTCAAATTGGTAGCCTCTTAGGTGGAAGTCAAACTTTTGGATCCCCACCTTTACAGCGAGGGCTTCTTTGTAGGTGGTGTGGTAGTGTTTTTTAGCTTTTTTTAATTGGCCACTGGCATGGCCAAAATAATATCTTTTTCCTTCAATTTCTTCTATCAGGACTGCTCCACAATAATGATCACTGACATCGGTCTGTAGAATTATTTTTCCATTCCCAAGGATTTTTAGAGCTGGAGGAGTTTGTGCGATTTTCTTTAAGGCTTTCACTGCTTCGGTTTGTTGTGTTCCCCATGGTGAAGGTTTTTTCTTTAGCATTTGGGATAGAGGACTCGTGTATCTCGCCAGTTTCGGTAGGAAATCTCGGATATAATTAATTATACCAAGAAATTGTTGGATTTGCTTAACTGTGAGATTTTCATCAGGAAAGTTTAATAGTTTTTAGGCAATATGAGGCTGAGGTTGATATTTCCCTTGGGAGAAATGCATCCCTAGGAAATCAATTTCTATTTGTCCCAATTGACTTTTCTTTTCAGAGAGCATCATTCCATGCTGTTGGGCTATTTGAAGAAATTGGCCCAATAATTGTTTATGGGTTTTTTCATCTTTTGAGAACAATAACACATCATCAATATAGATGAGGATACTATTGAGGATGAGCTCAAAAATTCTAGTCATGGCTTTTTGAAAGATTGATGGGGCTACCTTAAGCCCAAATGGTAACACGGTCCGTTGGTATTGGGCGTTAGGAATGCAGACGTCGTTTTATAGCGATCTTCAGGGTCAATACCCAATTGCCAAAATCCTGACTTAAGGTCGGACTTAGAATAGATTTGGGCATCTTTGATGAAAACATTTACGGACGAGGCTCTTGGAATGGTAAATTTATCATCTTTGAGAAAATTATTTAGAGGTTTGTAATCAATTACTAGCCTCTTTTTTCCCCTTAACTTTTCAGATCTCTTTTCCACATAGAATGCTTGGCAAGCCCATTCTGATTTGGTGGGTTTTATCAGACCTTGTTTGAGCAGTTGGTTGCATTCTTCCCTAGCTAATGCTTAATCTGATGGACTCATCCCTGGATGAGTGACCTTGGTTGGATTAACATCTTCATTGAGCTTGAAGGGAAGTTGAACGAAGAAGTCTTTATTTTTCCACAGAGGTTTTGGGTGGTGGAATTTTTCATGGCTATCTGCACATAGTCTGAGAAGGTTGGACTTGATTTCTTCATAGCCAGCAGGAACCTTAGAAAGTGAATATAGTTTCAATATCCCAGAATAAGGTTTGAATTCTCTTTTGAATTTGATTCATGTGGGGATAATTTGGAGTTTAATTGTTGCTGAATAGACATCCATTCCTACTACAATATCTTTGTTTGGAAGATTACTGCCAATGACCTTGGTCCAGACTATGCAGTCTGGGAAGAATTTAATTCCTATTTTCTCCTTGGTCATTAGATTTGTCTTTAAAACTTTTCCATCCGCTGCTACAAAGTATGCAGCATGTGTCACCCATGATTTTGCAGGGAGAATGATGGGATTCATCATGGTAATCTGGGCCCCAGTGTCCATATAAGTTATAACTTTCTTTGGACGGGAAAACTTTATTGTGAGAACATGGACTTCAACACAAGGAAGTGGTGTAGTAGGAAGAGAACTGCCTATCTCTTTGATGGAGTAAATCGGGAGATATCTTTCATCTTCTGACTCTGAAAATAATGCTTCATCAGACGAAGAGTCTTGAAGGGAAAAAATTGTTTCTTCATCAGCAGAGCTTTGTTCAGAGTACGAAGATTCTAAGTCTCCTTCTAGAGGTTGAAGAAAGTTAATCAATTTTGGGGCTTTATGGGTGTCATTAGGACATTCTTTTGATAAATGCCCTTTTTTTCCCACAAATAAAGCATCTCTAAATTTTCCCCTTTCCTCTGAAAGGTTTTCTTCTAAAGAACTTCATATTCTTTCTTTTCTTTCCCTTGAAGGTCCTGTGAGATTTGGTGTATTTTTTATGTTTCTTTTTTGTTGGACAACCACACCTTTTGTCTTTACACTTAATCTCCAAGTAGGGTTTCTTACATGCTTAGGTGAACTTTGACTTTTGTTCGATAACTTCAGAAAATTGATGATGAAAACTGCAAAGCTTTTCAAGTGCTTCTAAGATCACCTAGTGAATCTGGCCCAGACTCATAGTTTTAATATCCTTTTGAGCTGTGACTAACATTCTATGAATTTCTGGCTGAAGTTCTTGTGGTAGAGAGGATACATAGGTATTCTTGAGACTTGGGTCATTGTACCCATTAAGGACATAATACCTCTGTGCCATCCTATGATAGTGTTTGTCGAGGTCTTTTGTTTTGAGAGAACAACACTTCATCTCAAAGAATTCTTGTTTGTTTTTCCTATCAAATATTTCCATATCACCGATAAATTCTCTATGAAGAACCCCAAGAACACTAGCTGCAGTTTCTAGATGGTGTAACTCATCTTGTTTCAAAGCTCCAAGATTGTGATACCATTATTTCATTGTGCCTGCCATTCTACAGCAAAATTCTTCAATGATCTTATAGCTATCTGCACTTGTTTTCATCATTTGGTTGTCAAGTCAAGCTCCAAATTCAAGTAGTCTTTTTCTCCAGCGATTAGGTGGTATATCATCAAAAGTGAACCAAGGACCTCCGTTTGGTTTAGTCCTTTCAGGGACAAGAGTTTCTTCAGGTGATTCCTCTTTAAAAAATGATTCTTCTTCTTTTACATTCGCCATGAAGAGTCTTGGGAAATAGTTGTCTTCAGATTCTGATTTAGTTGAAAAAGATCTTGGTGTCTCATCAGAAGATGATTCTGGATCAGAGTTCTTGTCACCATCTGAGAAGGACTCGTTTACCTTTTGTTTTGATGATTCAGAGTGGTCTTTCCGAGGAGATTCATGATTTGTAGTGATTGTCATGGCTTGGATTTTTGAAGGGGGTGTTTCAGGGATATCTTGAGAGTCTGAGGATGAAACGCTTAAGCAGGCAGCTTTCCCCTTTGTATTGGAGGTTGAGGTAGTGGTAGTTCTGGAAGATTTTGGTCTGTAAGCTGTTGGTATGTATTTAACTGGGTCTGATGGTGATGAAACATAGGCAGGGTAGAAAGGAGAAGGCCTTTCTAGTCGTTTGAAATATGTAGGAAAAGTAGGAGGGTCCAAGAAAGAGTTTTCAATTGGTTTGGGCTTTCTTTCATGAGAGGCTCTTAAGAAATCATCTATCTCTTTTACTTGGCTTTGTAGACTTCTGATTTCTCTTTCCTTTTAGTCAAATGTTTTACCAAAAGCTCTTTCTTTTAACATCTTTCGCAAATCTTGATCTAGCTGGGATACTTGGGCTTTCAAGCTTCTATAATGTTTCTGCATTTTTTGGGATAAAACCTTGAGATCTTCGTCTGTCTCGTCTATTTTTTCAGCAATCTTATCTACCTTTTGGTCAAGGATTTGAAGAATTTCATTTTGAGAAACCATGTTTTCAAATTTCCAATTCAGAACTTCCTCATTCTGAGTTAAAGGTTTAAGCTTCCCATCGGGCTGGACTTCACTCGGATGAATGAAGGGTTTAGATGTTCTGCCTATGATTGGATCCATCTTTCTTTCTAAATTTGGAAATTGTCGGTCGTACTCTGAAGTTGTGGTTGAATACATAAAGCAAGGAATTTGTTGAGCAACATCTGGAGGATGTAGCGGTTTACAATGGTCTGTTGGTGACCATGTAATAAGAGTCGGATCATCCGGAGGTAACAATCCTTCTTTCTTGAGGATTTTATGTCCTTCCTCGTATATACAAAGGGGTTTTTTTCCCATGGATTCCTACCCATGGACTATTATCTCGATCAGATCTCCTTTGAGGAGGTGGCGAGGGTTTGCACCTTCCCTTTTTCTTTGTTTTGGGAAGAATGATATCTCGGTCAATATCATTGTCGTGTATCCAACAGTCACAATCTGAGTCACATCTTGTTGGATCAACATCCCAAATGAAGTGGTCATCTATTTTATCGGTGTAGATGGGTTTTCCCTCTGTTGTAACAGCATAGACAGGACACCAATCTTCTTTGAGAGCTGGTTGGATCATCATTGTCTGGAAGATCGGAGATATTGAGTTCGACCCTTCGTTTGGCTTTTTAAAGATCGTCTTGATTGTCTTGTCAACGGATCTCCTGAAAGTAGCCTCTTGAGATTGGATAGGTCTTTTGTCAACATGAAGTTTCTCATTGATGGTTATCCATTCAAGGGGAATTAGCTGAGTTAATTCTTCCCTTGTGATCTTTCTTGGAATCTGAACTATGGAGGGTATGTCTTCTTCTCTATTGGTGACAACCAATAGTGAATCAGAAGAGCATCCTGAGATAGGAAGATCTATCGAGTGGTTTTGTAAGCAGTATATTATCTGGTGATAGAGGGTAGCTGACATAGCTTCTGGCACTTGGTTAGTTCCGGTGATTTGGATTTGTACTTCCAGTCTTGTGGATAAGGTGTTATCATTAAGACTCACGTTATAGTTTGGGAATATGGTGAGGACAACCCTTCCTGCATGAAGTGTAGTTAGAACAGTTCCTATCACGACATTTTCATAGTGGAGGTAGCTGGAGTCCAGTAGAGCTATTTTGCAAAAGACGGGTTGATTCTTCCTTCCATGAAGAGAAAGGATGAGTTTGACAGCCCCAAAGTGTAAGGTTGTATATCCTTCAGTTTTCCAGTGGTTTATGAGATATTGGGGAATCTTCAGATCTACGCGTTGCTCTTGGTTTGTAGCTCTTAGGCTGCATTGGTCTAGTCTAGATAACTGGACGTACTCTTTCATATGAGGGAGGTTTGTAGAGATAAGATTTTGGATGGATCTGGTAACACTTCTTTGTCTTTTGAAGATGTTGTACGGACTCAACAAAGGAGGTATTGTTTCAGAAATTTGAGCATCTTCAGGAACATGAGAGTACTCAATAAGGTTTTCTATTTTATGAGAATTAGTCTTTTTATAGAGTTTAGGAAGTGATAAAGAAGAAGTAGTGGTAATAGGTTGATGAAGGTGAGAAAAACACTTAGAAGGGGGGGGGGGGTTGAATAAGAGTTTTAAAAAATATGGCAATAAAAACAACTCAAGATTTTTATCCTGGTTCGTTGAACTCAACTACTCCAGTCCACCTTATCAAAGATGATTTGCCTTTCTCCACAAGGACTTAATCCACCATTAATCAACTGATTACAATAGCAAGCACTAAGAACAACTGTCTTAGTCTTCTCAAGAACTACTGACCACACCTTAGTCTTCTCAAGGAACTTCTTACAAATTAATGTAAACTAAACAAGTGTTTAAATGCTTCTAATAAGTTGTATCACAACTGTGATATTTACACTTAAGATTAAGTACAAATAAAACTATACAGTTTTATGAAAGAACAAATGTATAATAGCTTTGAGAGATTTTCACTTTGATGCTTCAAGCGTGTGTATCAATATTTCTTTCTGATTGAGCAACTTCTAAATGTTATAGAAGTTCTCCTTTTATAGCTTTTTCAAGTGCTTTGAATAATGTGCAGCTGAGTATTATATTGAAATATAAGACTTTTTCATCACCAAAAGGTATGGGCAGAGACATGCTTTCTGCAGGAAAAGTATGGTTGTAGAAGCTTTGGGATTTGCACCACGTCTCTTCATTGGACAAAAATAGTCGTTGGTTACTTTGGAAGTAGCACCACGTCCAATCAAGTTTACAGCTTCTTCAACAAGCTTCCTTCAGGATGAAGTCTTTATAATCTGCACTTTAGAACTTGTAACAAGCTTAAAAGGAATCAAATACTTGAGATGATCAGAGCTAAATGTTTGAGATGATCAGAGCTTGATGTTTGAGATGATCAGAGCTTTGGTAGATGATCAAAACTTGACATATCAGAGTCTCAATCTTGATCAGAGTCTTCATCAGAGTATGCAGCAGTATGTGCTTGAGCGTGAATATTATTTGATTAGAGTCTGATTATCAGAGCCTCTGTTCTTGCAGTGAAAAGAACTTCAGAGTCTGATTTGATCAAATCTTTCAACTCTTTATACAATTCTTTCAGAAACGCTTCAGATCATTATGCAGCTTCTGCTTCAGATTCTTCTAGCAACGCTTCAGAGTCTTCTGATTGTCTTGCATCTGATGCTTCAAAGCCTTGCGTAGTTGCTTATACTTATGTATTTTGCTTCTTTAAGAGTATTCAATTTAATACCTGAAACAATAATACTTGAACAAATGTTAGAGTATATATTTTCTTAATACAAAATTCCATAAGAGTTATCATCAAAACATAAAGATATAAGAAACACCAATTTGTGTTCTAACAGTTGAGTGTTTGGTTCAGGTGTTTCCATGTTTAAGTAATTTCTCACTTACTCATTCTCTTTAGTATATTCATACCATATGCACCCCTTCTTCCACAAAATCTTTTTAAAAAAAACAACCAAAAGAGGAGCAACTTCTTAAAGACGAAGAGAAGCAAGTACCAGTGACATAATCAAAGCAAAGAGTCAAGAATGCTTGAAAAGCCAATAAAAGAATAGAAAACTCAGGATTCTGGTAAAAAGAAACAACAGGTAGGAGCAATATCTCAATTTGAGTATTGAGCCAATATGTGAATGCTTTTGTTCCTAAGATAGTTTCTAAGAATGAGAAAGTACCTCAATTTTTTTGTTTCAAGTTATGACGTTGGGATGGGAGGTAGGCAGCCTCTTGAAGTGTTGTCATTATTGTAACCAAAGGGGATTATCTCCCATTTTCAATATAACATACTAGTTGGAATCTATCTGCCTCTCCCCTACATTCCCGTAGTATTATGTGGTGGAAGATGTTTTAAATTGATTGAACAATTTAAATACATTAATTATTCAATAAAATATCAACAATTTATTTAATTAAATCAGTTATAAAAAAATATAAATAAATATGATTATCAATGACTGACCCATAGACTAATAATTGACTCATAGATTAAGAGTGTGTTTGGATTGAGCAGAATTGATTTTAACAGAATTGCGTTTAGTAGAATTGATTTTGACAGAATTGAGTTTAACATAATTGATTTATATTTGGATACATTTATAAAAAAGATAAATTTCAATGTAACTATCACATAAAATCAATTTTGGAGGTAGAAGTTACAAATTCTAACTTCAAATAGAATCAATTTTGGAGATAGAATCAATTCTATTTTTAACAAAACAAACACCTCAAAATCACCCAAAATCAATTCTACACCTTTAGAATTGATTCTAAGCCTTCCAAAAATCAATCCAAACTTGCTATAAGAAGTCACACTCACCTAACTCAAGCAACTATCAATAGAAAGATCACATCCACCAATTAATAAAGTCTAGTTATAAAATATAGTTTCTTAATCTATTACTCTTTTCATCCTACAATGAGTGACTCATTTTGAATAAAAAAGATAGCCCAAAAAAAATAATCAATTTCAATTTCCAATGCACATTTTTCATTTCTACCCTCGAATTAATATCATTTTTATCATTTCCAATACTTGATAAGTGGCACTTTAATAAAAATGTCATTCTCTCTTTCATTTTTGATCTGACCTGATCAGAAGGGGACCAATGACCTGCCACGCGTCGTTGATCTGCAAGCTACTCACAAGGAATATGGACGAGGAGGGGGTGTACCTGCAAGACACTTCGATGTCAAAGTAAGTAATGGACCAGAGTCGGAGCAAATACAGAAGAGAGGTGAAGAAGAGAATACCTGACCCTCTAGTGAAAAAGGGTATTTATAGTGAGACCTCAGCGCAGGACCAACGATCACTTGTGTTGGGCTGGATTGTCAATCCCAACCCAAGGGACTGCTAGGACTTACGTGGCGTAGTGAAGACCAGCACGTGGTCTTCGCCCTAGTTCAACCATCCCGTGATCTCCAGAAGGTGGGCTGACCAGCTCTTTCGGAAGTGGATAGTTGTCTGATGATGTGTCCCCGCGGAGGGGACACGTGGAGAACGTCTAGAAGACGTGTTGTCCTACCCGACGGAGGGACTGTCCTACTCGACGAGGGAGTTGTCTGGTCGACGGGGGGAACCTGTGCTCGACACTGGGGCAATTTGGGCCTTCCCTAAATGGCGTTGGGTTGGGTCTGCCGGACGAATGGGTAGGCATGTGCCCAGTTCAGAACAGGAGCCCCTAAGTCATAGCTCCAAAGTGAAAGAGCGAAGACTTGATGGTACTACGCCGGGGAGAAAGGATGCGCGAGGAGGGTCCCTGGCGGGACTGCTGTGTCGAGGGTAAAGAGCGCGAGGAGGAAACTTGGTCGATCTGACTTGTCGAGGATGCTGGAGCGTGAGAATCTCGATCCTGTCGGGCAATCAGGTCGAGGAGGTGGCGGATGGCACGTCCACGCCTGTCCGTCCTCGCGGGGGGACCGAAGGGACGTGGCTGTTTTTGATGCCAGGTGTCCAACAGCCAGTGGGCCACGCGGGGCTGCTACCCTAGGGTCTTGAGTTCCTAGGGGCACTTCGAGTCCCGTGTTGAGGGTATAAATAGCTAGGCCGCTGCCCATTTACTATTTTCGCTTTCGCTCACTTATGGACGTGCTTGATTGAACTCCGCGCTCGCATTTGTTCGCCAGCACCGCCGCAACCACCACCGCGTGCACCGCCGTTACATGTAACTCAGTAAGTTCCTTTTTTCCCTATCTTTTCCTTGTTTTACACTTGGATGCTGGTGTCAGGCCGTGATGAATGCCTCGAGGAGGAGAGGACCCTCCGCCGCATTCGGCGGCGGATTTTTAGGTTTAGGATGAGGATCTCGAGGACGTTCTAGGGGGTAGAGTGAACACCCCAAGGACAGGAATTGGTTTTAGATGGGTGTCCCGGGGACGCATGATAGAATTAGATGCACGCTCCGGGGGCAACGAGGGATGTTGGATGAATCCCCCGGGGAGGGATGCCTGGGTGGCCTCCGTTGCCGTCGTGGTTGTTGTCCCCATCGCCCTTTCACTTGACCTGCGGTGGAAGGGTGAATTTGATCTCGGACATCGAATTCATTATTTCCTTCTGCTTTTCAGGTGGATATGACTTCGTGGGTCCCGGGGACCATGGACGTTGATGTGGAGCCCGAGGCTCCGGCCGCCGAAGTACGAGCCCGGCCAATCGGAGAATGGGTAGCTGAAGAGCCTTTGAGTACGCCTTCGTATTTTTTCGACGACGAGACCGGTGCTTTTGCGACTGCTGAGGACAGGTGCGCGGATACACCTATAAGTTGGCAGGTATATCGGCCTCGCGAGCATCACCCTATCTGCTCGACATATGGGAGAATGTGGTTCCCTATATACGAGTTCTATTTTTGGGAGGCCGATCTCAGGTTGCCCTTCACGGATTTCCAGTTAGGGGTCTTAGACTGGTTGAGGTTAGCTCCCTCACAACTGCATCCCAACGCGATAGCTTTCATTCGGGCGTACGAGCTCGTCTGCAGGCATCTGGAAGTCGAGGCTACCTTATCGCTTTTCTTCCGCCTCTTCCATCTACAGAGGCAAATAGTCGATGGTCGACACGGATGGGTTTCGCTGAAGCAACTGAGGAAGCGTTTCCGGACCTACATGGATTCTGTCCTGGATTTCAAGGCGCGTTTCTTTGTCGTTCGGCTAGCATCTCACGAGGCGTGTGCTTCGTTGTTTCGGCGAGAAAACTGAGTAGTGGACGGGTAGCGAGAGGCCGTTATGGTGTCGAGGGTGCCCCTAGAGCGGACAGAGGAGCATTTTACGAAGGGCACAGACCAGTACATAGTGCAGGCGGGGACCCTGGACGAGGAGGACTTGGTGGGCTATCAAAAGATAGTATCTTTTGAGAATAGCTTACCCCCGTCTCGACTAGTGACGCCCGACGATAACTATATCCTCAACAGCCATAGGTGTATTTGTTAGCGGAAGAGGTTGATTAGCACGAAAGCCCTGCTTGAGTGCTCGTCTGACGAGGAGGCCCTCTGTTTCTAGGTGCTGGTCGACTTCCTCTACCCGACGTTACTGTTGTTTTTGTTCGTTTGCTGACTTCTTTATTATTTTTTTTGTAGAGAATATGTCGTCCGTCGATGAAAGAGTGAGGAAACTGGCGGCCACTAGAGCCGCAGCCAAAGCTGGGAAGAGCAGGGTCACTCAGGTGGTCCAGCAGGCTGTAGCGGACCAGGGAGGAAGGGGATCTTCGTCATCGCCACAAAGCAGTCGATCCCCGACGTCTCAAGGGGATGCCAAGCGGGCCAGTGCCCAGTCGTCGGAGGGCATCGTCGATTTCACAGGGGGTCTAGTCGAGGAGGGATTTCTTATTCCCCCGTGCCACCAGAAGCCCAGGTTCTTTCGAGGCGCAAGATCACCAGCGGTGCCGGTCACGGAAGCGAAAGCGATCCTCGGGTCGGATCGGGTTGCACGAAGGTAGGTGCTTACTAAGGACCTGGCTGCCATGATGCGGGTCTTCTCCACAACTCTGGTCCTAAGTGATGAAGGCTGCTCCTCTGTCGAGCTGGCCAAGCTGCAGGGTGACCTTGCCTTTGCTCAATCGAGGTTGACGAAGCTGGTGGCGGAGCTGGAACAGAGCCATGGGGAAGCGGTTGTGCAGCGCAAGAGGGGGGTCGAGGCCGAGGAGAACTGAAAGCCGCTGAGGAGGAGCTACAGAAGCTGAGAGCCCGTGTGCGGGAGATGGAAGATTCGCTTCGTCCTGTCAACGGTGAGACAGACGAGGAGATGCTTTTGGTTACCCGCGCAGACCTGCTGGGGAGGATTCGAGAGCTGGAGCATGATTGCCTGGAGGTGGTCGAGGTCGAGTTCTCCGGTGCCGTGGACCAACTCAGGGTGGTGAACCCCGAGGTCAGCTTGGTCGTTGACGGGATCGGGCCCTTCCACCAGATCGTCGACGGACGGGTGGTCGCCCCTGGTTACGAAGATGCTGATGATGCCACTCCTGCCGACGAGCGCGAGGCGGACGAATTTGAGGATGTGTAGATGTTTCTCGGGCCTGCGTGCTCGTAGTTTTCGGGCCTACGCGCCAATATTTTGCTGTTTTTTGCTAAGAACTTTTGTCGGGTCTGCGTGCCCTTTTGCGATGTAATTGAATATTGGGTTGGTGCCCCGCTTTAATAATACAGTATTTTCGTTAAGTGTGTGCTCGTTTAAGTTTGCATGCTTGTTTTATTTCTGCATGTTTGTATGCTCGTAATGTATGTTTATTACGCTTCTTTTATATGTTTGTTGGGAGTGTCAGCTCGACAATTGTTGTGCCCGGTAGTGTAGGGAACTGGCCGGTTGACCGGTGTGGTTACCTGGTCGGTTACGGAGGTGGACCGCGGTTGGGGACCTACCCTCACGGCGTGAACGTCTCGTCGCGAGCTGGGTGTTCTGCCAATCTTAGTACTGCAGCGGGGACTCCGTCGAGCAGAGTGTTTTTCCTGCACACACAAAGTGCAGATGCTTACTATCTCGTTGCTTTTCGAGGAGACGCGATCGTACTGTGTCGCGCTCCTGTGGTTGCGAGGAGTGTCCTTGCAGGCAGTGTTTAACTATAGTATTTCTTTAGCTTTTCAGCGTTCCATGGTCGAGCTATTTCGTCCCTGTGTAAGTTCTCGAGGTAGTAGGCCCCGTGCTCCGTCTTGTCCCGGACACGATAGGGACCTTCCCAATTTGCTGCAAGTTTGCCCTCGTGCGAGTTCTTCTAGTTTCTTCGTAAGACCAGGTCGTCGACCTGGAATTCTCATTTTAGGACTTTGTTGTCGTAGCGAAAGGAGATTTTTTATTTCAATGTGGCTTCGTGGAGAGCTGCTCTAGATCGAATCTCTTCGACTAGGTCGAGCTTCTCCCGAAGAGCCTCTTCGTTGGTTTCCTCCTCGAGGGGGGCTTCGATCCTTCTGGACGGCTCTCTTATTTCCACCGAGATTACTGCCTCTGTTCCGTACGTGAGTCGGAATAGGGTTTCCCCGGTGGTCGAATTAGGCGTTGTTCGGTAGGCCCAAAGCACGCTGTGGAGCTCCTCGGCCCATCCTTTCTTGGCGTCGCCGAGTCTTCGTTTCAGTCCTCGGAGGATCACTCTGTCCGGGGCCTCGGCTTGGCCGTTCGTTTGTGGATGCTCGACCGAAGTGAAATGGTGCTTGGTCCCGATTTTGATGACGAAGTCCCGGAAGTTTCTGTCGATAAACTGTGTCCTGTTGTCGGTTCCTCTTGTAGAAACGGAGTATATTGTGCGTCGTGATCTTGGCGAGGGCTTCGACCTCGATCCATTTGGTGAAGTAGTTGACGCCCACTATCAGATACTTGTTCTGATAAGAGCCTAGGGTGAATGGGCCGAGGATATCCATCCCCCACAAGGCGAATGGCCAAGGGGAGGTTAGGGACTTGAGCTCGCCCGGAGGGGTGAGGGGCATGTCCCCGTGTCGCTGACACCTGTCGCACTTCTTGACGTGCTCCTTCGCGTCCTCCTGCATCGTCGGCCAGTAGTACCCAGCCCGTAAGGCTTTCCTCACCAAGGACCGTCCTCTGAGGTGCTGCGTGTTGATGTCTTCGTGTACCTCTTGCAGGACGGCCGATGCTTGGGTTTTGTTGATGCATTTGAGGAGGGGAATCGAGAAGCCCCTTCGGTATAGTTTGTTGTCGAGCAGAACGTACGAGCAGGATCGTCGTTTGACCGCACTGACCTCCTTAGCATCGTCGAGGAGGCGCCCCGTGCTGAGGTAGGCGTGTGCCAAGGCGCCTTTCCTCAGTGTCGTCGGGAAGAGCCTGCACTTGATGGCTCCCCGGTGTTGCACCCCAAAATTTGACCAACCGGGTCTCGCATTTGGCTCGATGTTTCGACGCATAACCGCATCCGCATCTGCATATTGCATACACTGCATTGTTCATTTGTTTTGATTTTATCAGAGATCACAGCTCCCGTCTCGTGTTTCAGGTGTTTTTGATCAGTAGAATCGATTTTTGGGATATTTCGGTGCCCGTTTATTTTTACCGATTATTTTTGTGTCGTTCGGTGCTTATTTTGTCCCTCTGGGAATTATGGTGATTTTTCTGGATTTTTATAGGATTTTTTAGGGTTTAATTAGCTTTTAAATCAATTTTTAGGATTTAATAGAATTTTTGATATTTTTAATTCTTTTTAAATCAATTTTTAGCATTTTATAGAATTAAATAGATTTTAAATTCATTTTTAGGATTTAATAGGATTTTAAATAGATTTTAATATTTTTAAATAATATAGAATAGTTTTGTTAATAGAAATTAATTGTTTTTAATTTTAGAGGTACAATAATGATAGATTTTTTCCTTTCATTAATAAATAGAGTTTCTTTTATAGAAATAATAAATGGATAGATTTTTCTTTAATAGATTTTTCTTTTATAGATTTTGATCATTTTTAGGATTTTTAGATAATATAGTAATATAGCTCTTAGAAATTTTAATGGAATTTAATAGCATTTTTTAATTTTAGGATAATATAGGATTTTTTAGAATATTAGTATAATTTTTAAATAGAGTTTAAATAGAAATAATAAAGTCTTTTTAGAATTTAATATAGATTTTATTAGGATTTTATTAATTAGATTTTTAATATTAATTTAGTCATGTTAATGCAGTTTTTTAGGGTTTATTGTACTTTTTCGTGTGGGCCTTATTGTCCCCAAATTCACAGCCCAATTCATTTTTTTGTCCAAATAATTCAGCAAAAAAGGTCCAGGAAATGTCCAATTCGTTCCAGCATATTCCAGCAAACACCAGAAGGGTCCAGAAGCTTCCAGCGAGTTATCAGTATAAGAGCTTCACGCCACGTGTTGCTTACAGAGGGTCCCACGAATTTCACACACCACACCGCCACGTAACCCTCAGCCTTCTCTCTCTCTCAGCCACGCGTGGGACACGCGTCCCACATGCAGAGAGCCACTCCACCGTCCCTCCACCACGCGTCATCATCACGCTGCCTCGCCTGAAACGCCCCACCGGCCGGCCTGCATGGCCGGCGGCAGCCGTCCCTCGCCGGAAACCCACTACAACCCCAGATTCCGTTCACCTGCATCTTCTTCCTCCCTTCATCTTCTTCCTCCCTTCATCTTCTTCCTCCCTTCATCTTCTTCCCCTCATCTCTAACACCAAATCCAGATCACCAGAAACGCCCTAAAATCAAGATTCAACCGATCAAAACTTCAAGGTTCAACCGTTCAAACTTCCAGATTCGAAGTTTTCTTCGTAGATCAAGAGTTTCCAGAATCTACAAGATTGTTCGTTGTGATCATCGTCCCCAGATTTCCAGTAATATGAACAGGCAAGAACTCCGTTGAACAAATTTCCAAGACCTTCATCAAACGAGCGTCACCAGAGATTCATCAGGAAGAACGTTCATCATATTACTCTCCAGATTCATTCAACACAAACTCTCAGAGTCCACGTTCAACCATTCAAGAACAACCGACCAAGCTCCATCACGCATCAACGAACTCCAGAAAAACTCAGAATCACCATCACGCTCCAACCACCGTTCATCTTCTCCAACGAACTTCAACTACCTTTCATCAACATCCATCGTGAATCCCTAGATCCTCGAACAGATCCTTCGAATGCCTTCATCAGGAACTCCAGGTGTTCGTTCTAGAACTTCAACGACGTCTTCGTCCAACATCTCCAGAAGTCCAATTTTTTCAAGAATTCCTTGTTTAACAGAACTTCAAGGACATGCAAGATTTTCTTCTTCTTTGAATCCTCGGCAACAACTCAAGAACACCTTCATTTCGAATATCCAGAACTCTAAGGGTTCTTCAGGTTCTCTATCAATCAGCAACGCCTTCAATAAGCTTTGGTATTCACATTGCTTTAGGGGTAGTGAAAGGCATGGTTCAGGTTTGAGAGGAAGAACGAAGGTTGAATGGAGGAGAGATGAGGGAGTCAAACGGAGGGTTTACGGCGGCGGCCATGAACAGGGATACTCTAGGGTTTTCTTGTTCAGAATTGAGAAGGGAGAAGAGGAAGGAGAAAGGGGTATTGGGCCAGGCCCACAAATTTTTTGGAGGCATTCCCTCATGTTTTTGGACGCGTTCTGGGCTAAGCCCAGTGTGTCTCAGCGCCTCCCAATTCAGTAACCCCCCCTATGGTTTTTTTTTTCTTTTTTTTCTGAAACTTTCATTGGGCTGGGCCCTTACTGTTTTTTATTTTCTTTCAAGATACCCCCCTGTAATCCAGTTACACCCCCAGCCCTTTTCTTGTTTTTTTATTCTTTTAAAGACTTGAAAAAATAGAAAAGAAGTGAAAAAAATATGTTTGAGAAAATAGAAAAGAAAAAGAAGTGAAAAGAAATATTATAAGAAAAAATCATAGAAAAAAGAAATGAAAAAGAAAATATGAAAAAATATTAAAAGAAATATGGAGAAAAATATTGTAAAAAAAAAAATAGAGAAAAATATTTGGAGAAATATGAAAAAATATGTTGAAAAGAAAAGGAAAATATTAAAAGTAGGTTTAATATTTTTTTAAAGCATTTCCTTTTAGGTTTTTATAGAAGTTGTTTTCCTTTTAGGGATAGAATTAGAGGCCCATTTGTTAGGGGGCTATTTTCATTCGATTTTTTTTCAAGATAGAATAGGATAGCGTTTCCTAGGAGATTTATTTCAATATGCACCCATTGTAATCATTTTTTCAGAGATTAATAAAACGAGATTTGAGCTGTGGTCCGATAGTAGCCGAACTACAGCTGCTCTGATTCTTCGTACCAGACGAAGATATGTAGGCATAGGATGCGATATCCTAGCGAGCACACTAACGACTGACTTTGTTGTTCTCTCGCGGCTGTGCGATCGAGACCTTCCCGCTGACGACTAATTGTAACCCTTTTTCTCTCTTGCCCGAGTGCATTTGAGACCAAGCCGTAGTTTTGCCCTTAGGTTCCCGACCCTGTGAAACCAGTTTGTTTTTCTCACTGCTGTGTGAGACTGTTTGTTTAGCCGTAGTTAGTCTGAACTACGTAAAGCTCTGATCTTCCGCGCAGTGGAAGTACGTAGGCACAAGACGCGAGGTCTTGGCGAGCCAATTTTCCCTGTAGTCCCGAACTACGTTGACTCTGACTTTCTCTCTTGAGAATACGTAGGCATAGAGTGCGACGCTCTATCGAGTCAATTCCCCTCCGTTTAGATTTAGCAGCCGTAGATAGATTGTTTTGCATCCAATAGACAACCCAAGCAAGCGTGGATCCCGTCGAGTACGACAGACGTGAGGGGTGCTAATACCTTCCCCTTGCGTAACCGACTCCCGAACCCAGGTTTTGGTTGCGATGACCATACCTTTCCCCGTTTTTTGCGAGGTTTACTTCGAGCGTTTCCTTTCCCGCTCTGAGGGATAAATAACGCACGGTGGCGACTCTTCTGTCAGCCGGCGCCAATTTTCGCAGTAGCGACAGCTGGCGACTCTGCTGGGGACTGCGATAGTTCCCCATGCATGTGGGATCCAACGTCCCCTAAGAGAGAGTCAATCCTAGCGCTTGTTTGCTTGTCTATTTGGGCTTATTTATCGATATTATCTGTTGCTGTTGGGGTGTTACGGGTATTCTATGATTGAGATAAGCCGGACCTGGGCTCGAGTATGAGTATATACCTAGAAATAGTTGCGGAGAAGTAGTAGACGAACCTGTCTGCTGAGCAGGCGCAGTTCCCTACGAAAATTCGCACTCGGACGAGGTTCTCGCAGAGGTGCTCCTTTCCGGTCCTGAGGATCTGAGGGGAGTCCAGACGTGAGGATTGTCGACTCTGGGAACCGATCAATTGGAAGTCAGCTAAGTGAGGCCTCTTCATGAGATGACGATGCCACTCCTTCTGGGAATCGTATCATTCCTCATGAAAGTCTGTGACGCTGACGACCGCATAGGATGCCGTACCTTGTCAGATATAGGTCCACACCTGTGAGTGGGGGTTTTTTTTTGTGCAGGAAACTTGACTTCCAACCTACCCGTTATTCTGGTCTTCTTTTCAGAGAACGTCTCCGTCAGCAGCGCAGCAGTATTCAGATTTTGTGTGGGGGCTGTGATCCCATTGTTTGCTGCATTTTGCATATCATATGCATATCAGTGTTGCATTGCATATCATCCTCCAGCTAGCCAGAGTTCTGATCCAGCCTTTGTTTCCTGAAGGTGATTACCCGGAGTTTGGATTGAGCAGCTGTTGATTGTCAGAAGACCTACCTAGGGGTTGAGTAGATTTGAGCAGAATCAAGTGTCGAAGTCAGCTGAAGATTATTGGTAGCTATGTCTGAAGGCAATTTCCAGTCTCCTAACACCTTGACAGGGTTCACTATGGCGTCCAACCCTCTGTATGATTCCATGGAAGATTCCCCGCAAGTGAACAACGTTGCTGCAGACCAAGTTGTACAGCCTCCTATTGAGAACCGAGATCGACATGAGCAGTTTGTTGCCCAGAATGAGCGTCCTCCTCCTGTCAACAATCAAGGTGTTGCTTTCCCTGTGATGAATTACCGAAGAGATATTCCAGCAGCTGGGATGGTAGATCCAAGAGCCCTTGACGATGGTAGAAGACTCCGAGTGTTGGAAGAGCAAATGAAAGCTTTGAAAGCCAAAGATGCTGTCAACCTAGATGCTGTAGGCATGTGTTTGGTTCCTGACCTGGTGTTGCCTTACAAGTTCAAAGTGCCGAAATTTGAGAAGTACACGGGAGATAGCTGTCCAAAGCTGCATTTGATGATGTTCTGTCGAAGAATGACTGCGTTTGCGCGAGATGATAAGTTGATGATCCATTGCTTTCAAGATAGTCTGACTGGGGCATCTTTGAGGTGGTATATGCAGTTAGAGAGGAATCAGATTCAGTCATGGATGGATTTAGCCAGAGCTTTTCTGAAGCAGTACGATTATAACCTAGACATTGCTCCTTATCGCATGCATTTGCAAGAGTTGTCTCAAGAGATCAATGAACCGATCAGGAAGTATGCGCAGAGATGGAGAGAATTTGCTGCTAAAGTGCGTCCCCCGCTGTTAGACCAAGAGCTGGCAAGCATGTTTGTGGATTCTCTACAATATCCGTACTTCAAAAGATTGCTCGGAATTCCGGCAAGTTTCTCTGACGTGGTAGCATTAGGAGAACGCCTTGAGTACTCCATAAGAATGGGGAAAATTCAGATTACTTCATATGATCAAGCTGGTGAAACTGAATACCCTTGTGACTATCAGAGTGAAGAAGAAGTTGTGATCAACTCAGTCATGCCAAAGATTGAATATCCTCGAAGCGAATCAGTGAATTTTGTTGGTTCATCATCTTATCAGAGATCAGTACCTCCCGTGGCTTGTTATACTGAACAGACAGCCGTTCCTGGGGCACCCTATCAAGAATCTTATGTCGCTTCCATTGCAAATCAGCGAACTCGTGGCCGAGGTTATCAGAATCAGCGTCAGAATCAGAACAGACCTCGCAACAACTTGGAACGAAGAAAAGCTCCTTTTCACCCAGTGCCGATGCCGTATAGCCAGTTGCTACCATCTTTGATTCAGAAGTCTTTGGTGGAGCCGAAAGCTCTTAAGCCAGTTCCAGAACCTTACCCTCCTGGGTACAATCCCCATGTTCAGTGTGGTTATCATGGTGGCTCTCCGGGGCATTCGACGGAAGATTGTAAAGCATTTCAGGCGAAGGTACAGCAGTTGATTGATCAGGATCGCATTTCCTTTCGAGCAGGATTTCTGTTTGTTCATCCCTAACCGCTCAGCTGTCTAAGCTCGTAGATTCGGAAGGTGTTCCCCAGCAAAAGCCAGTGGTTCAGACAGGCAGGCGCCTCAGCAATGGCAGTTCTCAAGCTTTTACATCATTTGCATTTGTAGTTTCTTTTTTCTGTTAGTTACTACCTGCTTTAAACATTGTATGTTTCGAATGGTGATAATAATAAAGTGACTATGCATTTTTCTGAATTAATCATGTCGCTGTCGCTCATTTACTGCATTGCACTGACACTTGCATTTTATTCACTCCATTTTTTCGCTGTGACTAGCAAAGTTAGGAGGGAGGATGACGAAACTGAAACTCATAACCAATGATTGTATGCTTTCAGATAAGACCGTACCGATGACGTACAAGGCATTGTTTCAAATTCCCCAAACACTGGAGATATAAGGAGTTAGTCCCTTGTTAACCACTCCGAGCCAGGAAGTAGAAGTTTTTTCGGACTTATAAACCCTCACATCTTAACCCGGGGCAGGGTAGTTGTCAGTTAGCTTGACCGAGCATTCAAGTCTTGCAGAGGAGTGTTGTCTTTCAAGGACCAATCAGTTTACACCTTTCAAGAGGTCAAACCTCACCAACCAGGAGTGAGACAGTTACAATCCTTTCGGAGCAATCAAGACAACCAGTGTCGCCCGACTTTGTTCCAAAAGAAAGAAATGAGAAAGCCCGCTAAGTAAAAAGAAAGGAAAAGCTGAGAAAGCTGATACTTAGGCAAAAATCAGGGCATCCCGCTGGACTTCGAAAGGAATCGAAAAGAACTCAAAATGAGTCAGTCCAGGCAAAAGTTAGGGAATCAAAAGAACGAAAAGAGGGGACATTAAAAAGAAATTTTTCCCCAGCAAATCACAAAGTCGTGTACACAGACACCGAAAACGAAGAAGGAGTAACTATCACTCTAGAAGAAAAGCTTGTGAATTCCTTAACTGTGGTTCTTACCATTCAACATACTTCTCGAAGAGGCGAGCGCTTGTGCCAGGTTAACTGAACCTTAGGATCGGAGATCATCACGTAGAAGGGGTGGGTACAAATCAAAATTTGAGCCAAATATCCTTTGTTTCACGAACCGTGAACCCGACCACGATACAACCCTTAAAAGACCTAATTGAGGTAGGGTAAATCTGAAGCGCATTACGATAAGGTTGAGTAACCTGACTCCTTCTTGACTTGCTAGTCACATCCTTGTTGTATTTTCACTGACCACGTAAGCACTACGTTTGAACTTTGGTTCATTCGTCACTCATCATCATATGCATGTAAATGAGTGACAGCTCAAAATTTTTTCAAAATCTGCATGACCACTGCATTAAGATTACCATTCGTAAATAGACAATTCTAATTGCAGGTTAGTAGTTGGCATGAAAGAAATTCCACCAGGGAGTAATCAAATAGGACTGAGTAATCCAGCAGTCTGAACCAGAATGGTGTATGTTGTGAAGCCTTGTGAATCAGGGGCATTATCTTCCAGTAAGTTCAGTATCAGTCAGTCTGAGGACAAGTCCCGAAGTTCCAGTTGAGCAGGGGCAGTTTATTTGAGAAGTAGTTGATCAGAAGGAGTCTTCTCAAGACCCAATCAGGGGCAATTATGCAGAGCGCTGAGATTTGAAAGCAGATGCTTCCAGTGGATAATCAGATCGGGTTGAGTCGCTAGAACGCTCATTCAGGGGCAAGTCATCGCAGAGAATGTTGAAATCAACTGGGTTGTTAGGTGGAGATTGAATTCTTTTGTCGTGCAGATGTCGGGGCAAGTATTCTCGAAGTCTTCTCGTAGCAAGCTGTTCAGAGCAAGTATGCCCAAGAGTTAGATTGGGACAAGTTGGATTGTACTGGGGCAAGTTTTGCAAACCAGCTTGTTTATCCCCAGCCAGAGTTGAGTATCGGGGAATCATGTCAATACCCTTATCAAAAACCTTTCAAATAAGAAGATCTTGTTGTCATTGGATCATTATCCTGCAGTTTAAACCTGTTGCGTGTCAGTAACCAGTCGCTTCCAAAGTCCAGTTCTCGCCTGGCAAATCGGTAACCAGTTCTCGTCTGGCCCACCATCTGTAAGCATCAGTTCCCGTCCTGGTGCAGTTTATTGTAAGCAGCAGTTCCCGTCCTGGTGCAGTTTATTGGTAACCAATTCTCGTTTGGTCACCGTTTCTTCAAGAGTTGTATCAGTTCTCGCCTGGTACATGTCGTCGCGTAACCAGTTCTCGCCTGGTCATCGTGTGTTTTAACCCGAGTGTTATACCAGTTCTCGCCTGGTGTACGTTAGCTTTCAGCCAGTTCTCGCCTAGTTGTCTTTTTCTCAGTCTGTTATCCAGTCAGCCCCGTCTGGTTCAAAAACACAAAAATCAATTTTCCTAACCTATTTTCCTATCAGTTCTCGCCTGATAGTCTACCTTTGAATGCTAGTTCTCGTCTAGTATTTTCCACATCTTTCACTGTGTACATAATCCATGTTTATTCTAAAACCAGAAAAGCAAAAAAAAAACCTAAAGGTATCTGACACAGTATTTCCCAATGACTCGCATGTTGTCAGGTTCCCCGATACGAAGCTCGACGGATGCCAGCGCTTCGAGTAATGTTTGAATTCCTTGTGGATGTTGTTAAATCAGAATTGCTACTCTTCAGCAGACGAAAGTTGCCTATTATCCCCGGAAGAGTCGAGATTGTCTTTTACCCCGTATCAGAGTAGGATCAGGAGTATCCGCAGCAGATTAAGATTGATATCCTCGATAGTATGAGCATTTCCAGCAGTGCGCTGCGTTCAATCAACCCCAGTTTGGGTCAATCCCCGCAGAGCGCAATCAGTTGCCAATGGTTTGAAGAGAGCATTCCCGAGCAGAATTGTTTTCTTTCCCCAGTGAAGTCGTCAAGCAGGGTTGCCTTTTCATTTCTCCAGCAGGGCAGTTATCCCCAGCGGATTTGATTTCTCGTTTCCAGCATTTATTTTGCTGAGATGGTTCTGTGACTTCAGGTCATCCCCAGTGGAGTTGACGTTTCCTTCGGCATTTATTTTGCCAAGTGGTTTTCAGACCTGGTGTTCTCTGGCAGCTCGAGCCTGCATTAGCATTTGCATATATAGTCATAGCATTTATACAAGCATATAGCATATCCATGCCGTCTGGGCCTCGCATTTTCAAACCAAACGCATAGCATTTACATGTCGTATAGGACATTGCATCATTTCAAGCATACGCATGTCGAAACATAGACCAAGATGGTTACCTATTGGATTTCGAATTTGTTCACCTGCAGAGTTGTGTGGTTAAGCTTCTCGTCTTCCCCAGCGGAGTGATTCTTCATTTGGTTGTTACGTCAGCATCGAAAAAAAAACAACAAACAACAACAACAACAACAAAGATTGACATTGATCAGACTTCTGAAGCTGCCCCCTTCGTCAAAATAGGTGCCAGGCAGTTCCATTCAGAATTCCCCAGGAGAATTGTCCTCAAGTTCGCATTGAACTGTGAGTTGACCAGATTTGATCCCATGAGAGAGATGGGAATCAAGGTGTTTGCTTTACGAAGCATTATTTCAATACTTGTGGCGTCACACAGGTGTTGAAAAGGAGAAGAAAATTTATCAGAAAATTGACCAGATGTTGCCATGATAACCAAACTTCAGTTTATTGGAAGCTTTTCCTCAAGCAGCTTTGCAGTATATTCTCGCGGTTGGCAAATTTCAGGGTTCCATTTGTATTCAACCGTCATCTACCTTGAATGTTTGTAGGCTGAGCGCTCTTCACCCATTCAGGTCGAAGCCGCTTGAATAGGGGCAGCTGTTGCACCCCAAAATTTGACCAACCGGGTCTCGCATTTGGCTCGATGTTTCGACGCATAACCGCATCCGCATCTGCATATTGCATACACTGCATTGTTCATTTGTTTTGATTTTATCAGAGATCACAGCTCCCGTCTCGTGTTTCAGGTGTTTTTGATCAGTAGAATCGATTTTTGGGATATTTCGGTGCCCGTTTATTTTTACCGATTATTTTTGTGTCGTTCGGTGCTTATTTTGTCCCTCTGGGAATTATGGTGATTTTTCTGGATTTTTATAGGATTTTTTAGGGTTTAATTAGCTTTTAAATCAATTTTTAGGATTTAATAGAATTTTTGATATTTTTAATTCTTTTTAAATCAATTTTTAGCATTTTATAGAATTAAATAGATTTTAAATTCATTTTTAGGATTTAATAGGATTTTAAATAGATTTTAATATTTTTAAATAATATAGAATAGTTTTGTTAATAGAAATTAATTGTTTTTAATTTTAGAGGTACAATAATGATAGATTTTTTCCTTTCATTAATAAATAGAGTTTCTTTTATAGA
This sequence comes from Lathyrus sativus, assembly GCA_963859935.3. Classification (NCBI taxonomy): domain Eukaryota; kingdom Viridiplantae; phylum Streptophyta; class Magnoliopsida; order Fabales; family Fabaceae; genus Lathyrus; species Lathyrus sativus. The sequence continues at coordinate 527,593,501 of OZ012740.1, forward strand.
AATAATAAATGGATAGATTTTTCTTTAATAGATTTTTCTTTTATAGATTTTGATCATTTTTAGGATTTTTAGATAATATAGTAATATAGCTCTTAGAAATTTTAATGGAATTTAATAGCATTTTTTAATTTTAGGATAATATAGGATTTTTTAGAATATTAGTATAATTTTTAAATAGAGTTTAAATAGAAATAATAAAGTCTTTTTAGAATTTAATATAGATTTTATTAGGATTTTATTAATTAGATTTTTAATATTAATTTAGTCATGTTAATGCAGTTTTTTAGGGTTTATTGTACTTTTTCGTGTGGGCCTTATTGTCCCCAAATTCACAGCCCAATTCATTTTTTTGTCCAAATAATTCAGCAAAAAAGGTCCAGGAAATGTCCAATTCGTTCCAGCATATTCCAGCAAACACCAGAAGGGTCCAGAAGCTTCCAGCGAGTTATCAGTATAAGAGCTTCACGCCACGTGTTGCTTACAGAGGGTCCCACGAATTTCACACACCACACCGCCACGTAACCCTCAGCCTTCTCTCTCTCTCAGCCACGCGTGGGACACGCGTCCCACATGCAGAGAGCCACTCCACCGTCCCTCCACCACGCGTCATCATCACGCTGCCTCGCCTGAAACGCCCCACCGGCCGGCCTGCATGGCCGGCGGCAGCCGTCCCTCGCCGGAAACCCACTACAACCCCAGATTCCGTTCACCTGCATCTTCTTCCTCCCTTCATCTTCTTCCTCCCTTCATCTTCTTCCCCTCATCTCTAACACCAAATCCAGATCACCAGAAACGCCCTAAAATCAAGATTCAACCGATCAAAACTTCAAGGTTCAACCGTTCAAACTTCCAGATTCGAAGTTTTCTTCGTAGATCAAGAGTTTCCAGAATCTACAAGATTGTTCGTTGTGATCATCGTCCCCAGATTTCCAGTAATATGAACAGGCAAGAACTCCGTTGAACAAATTTCCAAGACCTTCATCAAACGAGCGTCACCAGAGATTCATCAGGAAGAACGTTCATCATATTACTCTCCAGATTCATTCAACACAAACTCTCAGAGTCCACGTTCAACCATTCAAGAACAACCGACCAAGCTCCATCACGCATCAACGAACTCCAGAAAAACTCAGAATCACCATCACGCTCCAACCACCGTTCATCTTCTCCAACGAACTTCAACTACCTTTCATCAACATCCATCGTGAATCCCTAGATCCTCGAACAGATCCTTCGAATGCCTTCATCAGGAACTCCAGGTGTTCGTTCTAGAACTTCAACGACGTCTTCGTCCAACATCTCCAGAAGTCCAATTTTTTCAAGAATTCCTTGTTTAACAGAACTTCAAGGACATGCAAGATTTTCTTCTTCTTTGAATCCTCGGCAACAACTCAAGAACACCTTCATTTCGAATATCCAGAACTCTAAGGGTTCTTCAGGTTCTCTATCAATCAGCAACGCCTTCAATAAGCTTTGGTATTCACATTGCTTTAGGGGTAGTGAAAGGCATGGTTCAGGTTTGAGAGGAAGAACGAAGGTTGAATGGAGGAGAGATGAGGGAGTCAAACGGAGGGTTTACGGCGGCGGCCATGAACAGGGATACTCTAGGGTTTTCTTGTTCAGAATTGAGAAGGGAGAAGAGGAAGGAGAAAGGGGTATTGGGCCAGGCCCACAAATTTTTTGGAGGCATTCCCTCATGTTTTTGGACGCGTTCTGGGCTAAGCCCAGTGTGTCTCAGCGCCTCCCAATTCAGTAACCCCCCCTATGGTTTTTTTTTTCTTTTTTTTCTGAAACTTTCATTGGGCTGGGCCCTTACTGTTTTTTATTTTCTTTCAAGATACCCCCCTGTAATCCAGTTACACCCCCAGCCCTTTTCTTGTTTTTTTATTCTTTTAAAGACTTGAAAAAATAGAAAAGAAGTGAAAAAAATATGTTTGAGAAAATAGAAAAGAAAAAGAAGTGAAAAGAAATATTATAAGAAAAAATCATAGAAAAAAGAAATGAAAAAGAAAATATGAAAAAATATTAAAAGAAATATGGAGAAAAATATTGTAAAAAAAAAAATAGAGAAAAATATTTGGAGAAATATGAAAAAATATGTTGAAAAGAAAAGGAAAATATTAAAAGTAGGTTTAATATTTTTTTAAAGCATTTCCTTTTAGGTTTTTATAGAAGTTGTTTTCCTTTTAGGGATAGAATTAGAGGCCCATTTGTTAGGGGGCTATTTTCATTCGATTTTTTTTCAAGATAGAATAGGATAGCGTTTCCTAGGAGATTTATTTCAATATGCACCCATTGTAATCATTTTTTCAGAGATTAATAAAACGAGATTTGAGCTGTGGTCCGATAGTAGCCGAACTACAGCTGCTCTGATTCTTCGTACCAGACGAAGATATGTAGGCATAGGATGCGATATCCTAGCGAGCACACTAACGACTGACTTTGTTGTTCTCTCGCGGCTGTGCGATCGAGACCTTCCCGCTGACGACTAATTGTAACCCTTTTTCTCTCTTGCCCGAGTGCATTTGAGACCAAGCCGTAGTTTTGCCCTTAGGTTCCCGACCCTGTGAAACCAGTTTGTTTTTCTCACTGCTGTGTGAGACTGTTTGTTTAGCCGTAGTTAGTCTGAACTACGTAAAGCTCTGATCTTCCGCGCAGTGGAAGTACGTAGGCACAAGACGCGAGGTCTTGGCGAGCCAATTTTCCCTGTAGTCCCGAACTACGTTGACTCTGACTTTCTCTCTTGAGAATACGTAGGCATAGAGTGCGACGCTCTATCGAGTCAATTCCCCTCCGTTTAGATTTAGCAGCCGTAGATAGATTGTTTTGCATCCAATAGACAACCCAAGCAAGCGTGGATCCCGTCGAGTACGACGGACGTGAGGGGTGCTAATACCTTCCCCTTGCGTAACCGACTCCCGAACCCAGGTTTTGGTTGCGATGACCATACCTTTCCCCGTTTTTTGCGAGGTTTACTTCGAGCGTTTCCTTTCCCGCTCTGAGGGATAAATAACGCACGGTGGCGACTCTTCTGTCAGTCGGCGCCGATTTTCGCAGTAGCGACACCCGGACATTCCTGTAGTTGAGTTTCGCCTCAATGTCCTCCAAATGGTCGTCTAGGTCCGAGGTTTCGTCGTACGTCGAGAGTATTAGGGGCTTCTCCATCCCGTGGAGGATAGGGGTCGCCATGATTTCCCGCGATAGAGGAGTCCTGTAGTCGTCTTCATCGCTGCGAGTCGGGGATTGTGGAGGCGACGATTCGTGTCGATGAGGCGGGTTGCGCCTCCTTGGTCTTCTGGTCGGGGCTTCAGGCCCGTTCGTCCTTGGCTCCGGGGAGCGCCTCTCCTTCTGGGGTGGTGATCTTGCTCGTTTCTTAGAGGCCACTGGTTAGGGCCTCTCCAGTTGTGGTCGACGCTCCCGTGGTCGTGGAGAGGGGCTCTGGGAGCTCCCGCGCTGATTTCTCTGCGAAGGAGAGCGGGACGAGGTATCTTGTTCCAGCGCGCCGATGCGCTCATTCTGTTGGAACAACATCTGGTTTGTCTGGTTGATGGCTGCGAAGAGGGTAACCATCGTCGGGTCCGCCCCAGCCGGTGTGGGAACGGGCTGGAATACCGCCAGGCTCCTTGCCCGAGGAACGACATGGTGCGCCGCATCCTCAGATGAAGGGGAGGCAGTTTGGTCGTCCCTGACGTCGGTCTCGCGGGGTTGAGATGTCCTTGTCTGGTTGTCGCCGTTGGTGACAGGGCTGAAGACAGAATCGGGAACAACGTCATCGTGATGTGGGCTAGTCATGATCTTGGAATTTGAAAAGATGAAGCATTGGTTCTCTGCTTAAAGGAATGGGGAAGCTTAGATTCATAAAGACGGCGCCACTGATCTGACCTGATCAGAAGGGGACCAATGACCTGTCACGCGTCGTTGATCTGCAAGCTACTCACAAGAAATATGGACGAGGAGGGGGTGTACCTGCAAGACACTCGGATGCCAAAGTAAGTAATGGACCAGAGTGGGAGCAAATACAGAAGAGAGGTTAAAAAGAGAATATTTGACCCTCTAGTGAAAGAGTATTTATAATGAGACCCCAGCGCAGGACCAACGGTCACTTGTGTTGGACTGGATTGTCAGGCCCAACCCAAGAGACCACTAGGGCTTACGTGGCGTAGTGAAAATCAGCACGTGGTCTTCGCCCTAGTTCAACCGTCCTGTGATCTCCGGAAGGTGAGCTGACCAGCTCTTTCGGAAGTGGGTAGTTGTTTGATGACGTGTCCCCGCGGAGGAGACACGTGGAGAACGTGTAGAAGACGTGTTGTCCTGCCCGACGGAGAGACTGTCCTGCTCGGCGAGGGAGCTGTCTGGTCGACGGGGGGAACCTGTGCCCGACACTGAGGCAATTTGGGCCTATTTGGGCCTTCCCCAAATGGCGTTAGGCTTGACCTGCCTGACGGATGGGCAGACCTGAGTCCAATTCAGAACAATTTTTTTTCTTAATTTACGTGAAATAGTCAACTGAAGCACTCATTATAAGACGGAGGAAATATCTATTTAGCCTCACTTACAAATTAAAATAGAATAAATTGACGAGAAACATTGTTTATCAATCAATAAAATTGACATAAATATTCACCAAATTCTTTAACTTAATTTTTTAGTCACTTAATTAAAAATATATTACAAGTATTCTTATGTTCACTTTTGTTACCCTATTTGATTATTTACATTGATTTCTAACAAATCAACAAAAAAGTGACATGACCATTGATATAAATATGGGTTAACATATGTACTCACTTTTGTTATCCTATTTGATTATTTAAGTTGATTTCTAACAAATCAACAAAAAAGTGCGTGAGGTAACACTAAAACCATATAAATATGGGTTAACATATGTAGTCAAAGTCTGATTCATTATTTAAACTTAGGGGTTTCACTTTCGAAAAAACTCCACAATTTAATATGGATTAAATAAAATAACAAAAGTGAAGTTCCTACCCTGCAACATTTTTAGTTTAAAAAGTAAAACAAAACGTTAAATTAAGAGACGAAAACATATATTAAATCATAAAAATTTTATGAAAGAAAAACAAAAGAATTTCTAAAAAAAAATATATTGGCACCAAAAATTGGAACTATTTCAGAATATCTGTCAAGACTGTCATAAAATTTATAAAAGTTTCCGCTATCTGGATGCTATGTACCGAAACAGCACCAATAATAAACCGGTTGATAATCTATTGCAAACATTCACCGACCAAAAAGGAAATTTTAACAAAAAAAACTTCAAACAATTTGTTGTCCGAGATTTTCTACTGATGATGATGATCAAACATTTTCGGCAATATATCGTCGAACATCAAAATGCAAATACCTCTTTCAATTGAGACTTGAATCCTAATTTGTCACGTTGTGAAGTCTACATTGTTCTGCTATATCCAACACCGACGGTAAAATCTCAACTATTCTATCAATGTGTATTCGTATGCTTGAGTTTTTTAGTCTTTGCTGATCTAGTTCCTGCAAAAACATAACAGAAAGAATGAGTAAGCAACATATTTTTTATCCTATATTTGAGTTTGGACGTAAAGAGAATGAACAACTCGGAAGATGTTATAGAATTAGTAAAGGGAAAAGAAAGGACGAGTAAGCTTCCATTTTGCATGAGATTTTATTTTTTTCATTGAACTAAAACATTCAAATATGGAGAAATTCTGAATCCAAACGAGGGAAAGATTAGAAGGTTTTAAAGAATTTTGAATGAATTTAAAATTCGTCATAAAGAGAGTGTTTGGGTAATACTCTTTTTAGGATATGTCTCAGAAAATTCTTCGCAAAAGACATGTGTATGTGTTTAGTTTAGATTTTGGAAAAATCAAAATCAATTTTAGAAGTGTAGAATTAAATCTAAGATGATTCTGAGATGTTTGATTCTTATAAAATAGAATTGATTATAACTTCAGAGTTGATTCTACATGAAACTAAAATCTATAACTTTTGAATTTTAACTCACTTTTATATAAACATATTCAAACATAAATCACTTTTACATACAACTCTTTTGTTATCATAATCGGTTCAACAAAGTTAATTCACTCAGAATCAATTCTCATTATAGCAGAATCAAACATACACATAATCGAGAAAAAACTGTTTGGACTCTGTTATTTTCTTAGTGTATGTTTGGTTTAGCTTTTGGAAGAGGCAAAAGCAATTCTATATGTCTCAGAATTGATTTTGAGATGTCTGATTTTTTTAAAGGATAATTGATTTTATTTGAAGCAAAAGTTTATATTTATTCTTAAATAGGTCTTTTAAACTGAAAATTGTTATTCAATTTTGATTTTACATAAATATATCCAAAAATAAATCACTTTACATTCAGTTCACTTTAATCCAGAATCACATAACACATAATCAAGTCTCCTCACCGCAAAACCAATCAAACACTTAAAGCATGTTTGGTTTGGTTTTCGGCTGAGTCAAAAGCAATTTTAAAAATGTAGAATTGATTCTAGAGTGATTTTGAGATGTTTGGTTCTTTTAAAGTAGAATTGATTTTGCTTTCAAAATTAATTCTACTTAAAGCTGGAATTTGTAATTTTTTAGTTTAAACGTGATTTTTACACTAAAATTTGTTGTTCAATTCATTTTTATATAAATGTATTTAAACATAAATCAATTCTATCAAACTCAAATCTAATAAAATTATTTAAATTTTAAATAGAAACACTAATTTAATAAATGATCTATAAATATGAACGAAAATAATAATTAAGTAAAAAAAATTAAAATAAGTAAATACACATTATTTTTCTTAAATCTCAGTTCAAATAAAAATTTAGTAAAACAAGATATTAGCATGAGCAAGACTATGAAACTGACCTTTTTGTTTTTTATCACGGCAGTGAGCGCTTCCACAACGGCATTTAAATGCTTTAATAGGATGGGTATGATCATCAAAGTCAATTCCATAATCCTGCAAACAATTGGCCACATCTTTATCTTAGATTATGTATCATTTCTATGATAGTTTTACGGTACATACAAAGCAGTGGATTGCCATGGATTCATTTTTTCTTTTGAGACATCTATACTATGAAGAATGTGGAGGATGAATTGGGCCAAATGTTGCTTAATGTGGAAGGCAATTTCTTTTATTATTTTTATAAGTTTTTTTAAATTTTTGACAAAAAAAGTCAGAGATGACTCTAATTTTCGGAGATTCATCTCAGTACACATTCATTTCATCTAAAATTAAATAGAAACAAGTGAGTCACTCATTATAATTAATTTCAGATACATCATATTTTTGTAAAAAGGGTTATTTCGAATATAATATCCGTAAAATGTCTTGTTGTATGTTTTCTTTTTAAATTAATATACGGTGTATCCAAATAGACAGGGTGTATCCAAATAGACATGATGTATTCAAATAGACAGACATAATAGTCATGCATCTGCAGTACAACTCTTAAGAATGTGTGGTTGAACCTAATTCAATCCTACAAAATCAGTTTGTAGGGTGTGAATTGCTTCCACTTATAAATACATGTTCAAGCTATAGATCGTCTGATGTGGAACTCTAACACTCTTTCTCACGCCCAGAATTTGCGTGAGTCGTGAAATTAAATTGCGGATGGCCAAATAGATCTTAAACAAGACTCTGATACCATCTTTAAAATGTGTGATTAAGTCTAACTCAATCCTACAAAATCGACTTATAGGGTGAAAATTGTCTTCACTTATAATCACATGTTCAATCCATAAATTATATGATGTGGAACTTTTAACAATCACACATAAATATCAACAATGTTCCTAGTGAGAAAGCACAGACATCCTAAAGGGGTTAAGCTAACAAAGAGTGGGAACAACATAGATAGATAGCATACTTTTTATGATCTTTAATATAAAAAGTTTATTTTTTATATTTATTAAATATTTAATATATTTGATCTATTATATGAATTTGATATATTGATATATAAGAGTATTTTTAGTGCAGGTTCTATAATATTAAATTTTTTAATAGTAACGGTAGCTATAAACAATTTGCATTGGAATAAGAATGACATAGCAGTAAGTGAACTAACAATTAATTTTGAGCAGTTATATATCCAACACACACTATCAAATTTCAATGACTCTTATTATATTATTTTATTATTATTTTATAATATTAAAATATAAAACATGGGGTCAAATTTTGATTTTTTATAAGCAACCATCATTAAAGTAAAAATAACTCAAATTAACTATAAATTTTTTAAATCCTACAAATTATTTTAGGTCCACAAAGAGTATTTTAGTTTATCAATTTAGTTTATTCCCACTAAAAATGCTCTAAATAGATTGAAAACAAAATTGAATTGAATTCTAAACTTTTTCTTATTTAACGTGTACATTAATCCTTTAACTTGACTAAATTGCTCCACGTTAATCATTTTATTCAATTGACTTCAAATAACGTTGAAAAAATCTGTTAATCTTTTTTAGCCTCCTTATCTTGACTTCAAGATTTACTTTAGAATTTCTTTTCCATTTTTCAACTTTGAACAAAAACACTTTAGTAAAATAAGAAATTAATGTATACATACTTTTTTTAGTTATGAGGAAAAAAAATGATAGTGTCACATTTTTTAAAAATCTTAATTTTCTTATTCTTAAGAAAAAGACCCCTTATGAGATAAATAAGTATTGTTCTTAAATCATCATTTACTATTTAAAAACAGATAAGAAAATGTCTCGGATTACTTACCCATGTCAACTCCTCGTATGCACTCACATTTCTTTTTGTAAAAAGGGCAAGCTGCATACAAAGATCAAAACAAGCTATAAAACCATCCTTAAAAAGTTAATTTTCATAATCTTCCATTTATTTAATAGAAAAATAACCATTAAACATTTGTTTAAATTTATACACTATAAGAAAATAAAAAAAAATAAAAATCTGTTAACAAAGATTAAACTCTAAATCAAAAACTTTTGAAATTTGGTAGAGAAAAACAAGTGTGAATTAAAAAGTATTGTGTGAGAAATTCTCACATTAGTTAAAAAAGTAGAGATTAGAATATTTATAATTAAAAGAACCTACACACTTATTACTTTAAAGTTTATCACTTTAAAGTTTTGGGTGGATATGTAGTATGTCTCTCACAAAAGTGTGTTACGCGTAAAAGAAGATCCTAATGTAAAAATGCTCCCTCACGTTAACCTCCCGAATTGATGATCCAACATTGATTTCAGAACCTGATTCAGGTGAGAGAACAACTTCTTTGTATTAAAAGTACTCCTCACGGATGATGGATAGAAAATGTCCCGTTAAAAAGTCTACGACAATACAAGTGTATGTCAACGAAAAAGCTTCAGACCGAGAAAGAGCATTGTTGATAGACTCACACTTAAGAGAGAGTATTGAAAAAAAACAAGTGTGAGTAGAAAGTATTGTGTGAAAAAGTCTCAAATTGGTTAGAAAAAGAGAAACTACACACCTATCATTTTAAAGTTTTAGATGAATATATAGTGTGTTGCTCATAAAAGAAGACTTCGGTGTATTCACTCATTGAAAATGGAAATATTCGACTTTTCTAAAGAATATTTTCTTTATTTAAAATGATTAAAAAATATTCCAGAGACACTTATTAACATGACTCTTATAAAAATACTTGAACTGATTGATATATATATATATATATATATATATATATATATATATATATATATATATATATATATATATATATATATATATATATATATATATATATATATATATATATATATATATATATATATATATTCTAGATTATTAGTTGAGTTAAATCAACCTTTGACAATAATATTTATTTATATTTATATATTAATGTAAATAAATTATCAAAATATATTAAAATAAAAAGTTTAATGCATATGCAGTGAGACAATAAAATAATTTTATATTATCTTCTAAGAAAACCAACAATCCATGTTATTAGAAGAATTTTAAAATATAAATGTGATGTGAGAGTAACCATTGCTTGACACTTAAGAGAGAGTATTGAAAAAAACAAGTGTGAGTTGAAAGTATTGTGTGAAAAAGTCTCAAATTGGTTAGAAAAAGAGAAACTACACACCTATCATTTTAAAGTTTTAGATGAATATACAGTGTGTTGCTCATAAAAAAAGACTTCGGTGTATTCACTCATTGGAAATGGAAATATTCGACTTTTCTAAAGAATATTTTCTTTATTTAAAATGATTAAAAAATATTCCAGATTTAAAATGATTAAAAAATATTCCAGAGACACTTATTAACATGACTCTTATAAAAATACTTGAACTGATATATATATATATATATATATATATATATATATATATATATATATATATATATATATATATATATATATATATATATATATATATATATATATATATATATATATATATATATATATATATATATATATATTCTAGATTATTAGTTGAGTTAAATCAACCTTTGACAATAATATTTATTTATGTTTATATATTAATGTAAATAAATTATCAAAATATATTAAAATAAAAAGTTTAATGCATATGCAGTGAGACAATAAAATAATTTTATATTATCTTCTAAGAAAACCAACAATCCATGTTATTAGAAGAATTTTAAAATATAAATGTGATGTGAGAGTAACCATTGCTTGACAATGTAAAAAAAAAAAATCAATGCATCACTCCTTTTCTTTAAAATAAAATCAATAATTTTAAAAAAGTTGTTAAAATAAAAACTTTTAGAAACAAACTCACATGATAATAGTGGCGGTCAGGTGTCTCCACTTCCACAGGAATATCTATCAAATTTGAATCGGCGCATCTGAAAAAAAAAAATGTCAATCATAAGTATGCCATAACATAATGCAAAGGAAGTCCAAAAATTAACTATCAAGACATTTTTATGCAAGAGAAAACAAAATATTTTAATGAAGAAAAAAAAAAGTAGAAAGAGAAAATGTTATTCCGTGTTAGACTTTGACATAAATGAAACAAACAAAAAGAAACAATCTTAAATTGAGAATAAATTAAGAGAGAAAATAATAAACTATGAATTATTTAAATTAACTTATAAAAAGTTTATATATTAATCAAATTAAACAATAAGCTCATGAAAAATGGTTAATAATTATTTTTTCATAAAGTGCGAACTTTTAAATTACTACACTATTACCACTTCTGTCTTTAAATATAATTTTTTTTTATCAATTTCTTTTTGGTACAATTTTCTTTGTCAAATTTAATAAGGCTTTTGAACTTAAAGTCATCAACAATCCTTTTATTCATTATCTATAATTATGTTTCATCTTTTTCTATAAGATGCATATTCTTAATTATGTTTGATTCTGCATTCATAAAAATTTATTTTTGAATAAATTGATCCTCCTAATTGAAGGTAAAATAATTTATATTTACATAAGTTAATGCAAAAGTGAATTAATTTGAATAGATTAATACAAAAGTGAGTAAATAATTCAGTGTAAAAATTATATTTAACCTAAAAAAAATTTAACTTCAGAAAAAAAAAGTCAAGCATAATCAATTCTACTTTCAATAAACCAAACAAATCAAAATCAATTATACACTTTTAAATTATTTTTGATTTTCCAAAAATGAGAATAAAAAACACACATTAAATAATTTTCTCTTAAGAATGAATTTATAAAATTATAGAAAATAGTCAACAAACTTAATACTTTAATTAACTTTATTAATTCCCATAATTTATTTATTTTAAGAGGTCTTATATAACAATGGAGGTAGGAAAACATAAAGTAAAAAAAAAAAAAATACAACCTTATTTACTGGTTATGTATGAATTGATGGAACATAAGAGCAAAAATTCAAACATAAAGTATAAAAATAAAAAAATACAACCTTAAGGTTATGTTTGGATGTATCAATGTTATATTTGAATTGATGAAACATAAGAACAGAATAAAATATGACGGAACGGAATGAAACATAAATTTCACTCTATCATTTGATTATTTTATTAAAAATATTTTATTTCATCAGATACACTGAACAAAAAATAGATATTTTGGTGGAATTAGATGGAATGAATTCTATCATATTTCATTCTATTTCATCTATTATCATGTTTCATTTTATTCTATCTATTATTAACAAATTGAAACAATAAAATCTCATTATTTACCACTCCATTCCATACCATACCACCCATCCAAATATATTTTAAAGAAAAAGTGTTTACTATTCAATTTAGTCATTGAGAAATATTTTATTGAATTTTGAAAATCACCTGTGATTGATGAATCTTGCAACATTCCCATTATGTGTTGCATCTAAGCACAAAGCCTCTTCATCCTTTAATCCCACTTCAGAGCCCCAGTCCGCATCAAGCGTTACAGGATATGTATGTCTGTCATTGCCAGTACTCATTACAATCCTATCATATAACTCTGTATTAGTTAAAATTTCTCCGGCGTATTCACATACAAAGCTTCCCTTGGGCAAATCTTCTAGGCTTCTAACGCCCCAGCCCTTTCCCTGATCAGTCAAGAATACCTGAAAAATAAAAGATAACGTGTCAATAATAGAAAAAGTACAATAAATTTAGTTTATCAAATAAAATGTTCCAATTGCAGCAAGATGAGTGAACCTAAAAACATACAGGAGATTGGTACATGAATATGATTCCATAAACTTAACTATTTAATTTTAACCTAGAAGTTTGGTTTTCTGACTAGAATATGATTTTTTCACTCCAAAACCATTAAACCATTGAATTTGAACTGGGTGGTTGAAATAGATGAGGACTTTGAGGGTTTTTTTCACACGGAAATACCATTCATATAGGAAGGAAAATTTTATTGGACAGTCGTAAGACGAGCAACATTGTACAAGATGGAATGTTGGCAGTAAAAAAACAAATACCAAAATAAAATAAGTGCAGTAGAGATAAGAATGTTGTGTTGAGAATGTGGTAAGAATAGAGGATATAGAATTAGAAATGACAGTATTAGAGAAAGGGTTGCGGTAAACTCATAGTATAAGTTTGATATAAAGTGGGTCTGCTACATGGATCAAATTATGCCATAATGTTCTATCCAAAACCATGTTTCTATTCAATTTGTTAATCTTGAGATCTTTTCTAATAGTTTCTCTTATATTTTTTTAAGATTTTCCTCTCTCTCTAGTGGTTTAACTCCTCTCCATCTGATCACTCTCCTTGCAGCAAAATCTACACATTCAAACTACTAAGCAAATTTTACATTCCATTTTGTTCATTACTAGTTTCAAATGAGAAAATGCAAGTCGCTAGTTGGCTTGCTCTTTTTCTCATTCCATATTATACCATAGAACTTTCAATCATCTTGTCAAGATCTGAAAGTAAGGAGATTATTTGACACATAAACATATGACCGAAAGACAAATGCTAGTAGCCAAGGAATCGATTATCAATGTCGAACTTCAAATTTTGGGATGGAGTCTTAATAAGCATCACTGAATCCTTAGTTTTTGCTGTTAAACCTTGAAACCTTAATAAGTAAATTCAAAACTAGTTAATACTTGGTATAGGCTGTAGAATTCTGCACAGTGCAAACTGCAATTGATAATTTTGTATTCGTGCATTGTACTGTGGTTTTTTTGACAAAGTTTGTGTACTCTTATATGCTTCAATGATAACTATTATTGACATGGCTATTGTTTAATCTTTTAATATACTAACAATTCACTACTTACCATTTGTCACTAAGAAAAAAGTTATCTAGCGGTAAGAATCTAATTTGTAATTTTAAAATTCTGTGGTTGACTCCTTCAAAGACAGTTGTAATTTGGGTAGAGCAGCAGTCAGTAGTTCATCATTTAGAAATGGAACAATAACAAAAAGAAAAAGTAGCTACTTGTATTTCCTAATAATGTAACAGTTAGGACCATTTGCAACACGAGCAAAAATATCATGAACATTGTCATTTCTAAGCATAAATCACTTTAAATTCTACTCCCTTTTAATATTAATCAATTTTTATCACCACAAAATTAAATGAAGACTTCATCTAATAACCATAACAAAATAAAACTAACAAAAGTAAATAAATATTTCAACAAACGAGTTGCAAAAATATTTAGAGAATAGTTTTAAGAAAATAGAGGATCAAAGACACAAATCCTTCACTAAACATATAAGAAATTTCACCTGCCTTAACTTCATCTACTAACCATAACAAAATATTAAAGCAAAGTAAAGTAAATAAAACTCTCATCAATAAATTGCATGTCATTCAGAGAAAAGTTTACCTGCAATTTCCGGCTTAAACCTCGTTGTACTACCCGATTTCCACACTGCATGTCACATCCACATTTCCTCCAGCACTCCTTTATAAACTTCCTAACCAGATGTCCCCTGCATGGTTCAGGTTTGCTCTCGTTCTTAGACCTCTCAATTGGGCATTCTTTACAATACACATAATGATGAGCTTGAGGTTCATTTATGCAATCCGTGAGAAATTTTTCTTTTAATAAACCGTTTGAAGAGTAAGCAAACTCTCCACCAGTTTCTTGAGAGCAAGCACAAGGAAATGATAAGGAAAGACAGTCGCCTGAACAATCAGCACAGCAACCCTCATCCGCAATCCGAGCCAGTGAAATATTGACATTAGCGCACTGATAAATTACATTACATGGAATGTAATTGAATTTAGGAAACTCCTCACTTTTAGTTTCATCTAATAATGATACTTTGACGTTTTCAGAACCTTTTGTTATGTCATCGACATATCCACCAGATTTCAGAACCTTTGATGGGGATTTGATAGAAAGATTTCCATTTGAAGCGCCAAGTGAGCCTAAAGAAAATCAACAAGACATGCACAAAGCAGCATACATATCAAGAAACTTCAAACTAGGTTCAAGTATGTTAAGAAATGTGGTTGGACCTAACTCAACCCTACAAAACCGGTTGGTAGAGTGAGGATTACCCCCACTTATAAACACATGTTCATGTCATATATTGTCCGATGTGGGACTCTTAACACACCCCCTCACGCTCAGGACTGGACAACTGAAGCGTGGAAATAAATGGTAGGTGGCCCGATAGCGGAAACCATAAAAGGTGGCCCACCGGATCTTAAATCAGGCTCTGATACCATGTTAAGAAATGTGGTTGGGCCTAACTCAACCCTACAAAACCGGTTGGTAGAGTGAGGATTACCCCCACTTATAAACACATGTTCATGCCATATATTATCCGATGTGGGACTCTTAACAAAGTATATAACAATATATACTTTTCGTAAGATAGCATACAACATAAGGAAAATAGTAAACGACAATCAATTAAAAAGCCTGTCATAATTACCATTGTAACTCGTCGATGCAGTTCCAACACGAAACTTAGGCATCTCAGTTCCTGATGTTTTAATCTTCTTCTGATGGTGATCGCTTGACATATTTTTTCTCTGAATAGAAGGATGGCTAGGTTCCTCTGAATAAAGCCCTGCAGATGAAGCAGGATAACTTTTTTGACCTCTAGCAGCCATGGAAGGTAAGCTTGAGATCCTTTCATCGTCACTCAATTTTCTCTGTGATAGAAGTTTGTGTGACGACGAAGTTTGAAATGACTTCATAGATTTCTGTTTAAGAGTCTTTGGAGGTTTGTCATTGTCTTCTACAGGCAACACTTCTATTGATTTGACAGCTGATGGAACCTGGTTGTCCCTATCTGCCACGTGAAGTCTCTGTTTTGGTCTTTCCCCATCTTGAGAATTGATTGGAGCTTTTCTCTTGTGTTCTTCTGTCTTTTAGAAAGAATATAACAATGTGTCAGAAAAAAAAACTGACCAATGCAGCAAACACAAAGACAAGTAATTATAAGGACAAAAAATTAGCAATTTATACAAAACACTTTGATGAAATCAATGTTTGTTTATGTATATACATATAAAAAAAACTAGCAAAGGATGTTCAAGAAACCTTATCTTCCTTTGACTCAAAGTACGCATCTATAAGAGTCCGATAGTTGTCATCTTCAATAAGCTCCCAACTTTTATCATACACTTTAAGCAAATTTCTCAGCACAGGTTTCACCTCTTCCTTAGAGATTCCTAAGACCTTCATAGCATCATAGGCCTTAACGGCCCTTGATTCAATCATAGCCCTTGAGTCATTTGTAGCATCATAGCCCTTAGTAGCCCTTGGATCAGTAGTCATGATAGTTCCAAAAGTAATTTTGCACAATTCCACACTATCACAGCAGTTACTCGTATGCCAAGACTTTTTTCCTACTCCAAATGGCCTTTTACCAATCCTTGCTATCAACTTGAACTTTATAAGTCACAATGGTTAATCATTTCCTGCAAATTGCAAAATGAAATCAGAGCGATGCCTAAGAGAGGTTCAGTGCATTAAACCGATTGTAGAACAAATAAAAACAAATACAGTATTATCAGTATATTTCAAGAGAACTTTGCAGCAGAAAAATAAAATAAAGGAAACCTTCAAAGAGACATCTTTCTCCATATTCTATATAGTGCAAACTTGAGATGTTATTACAGTAAACTGACAGACCTTGATCAAAAACTTATGAACTAAACATCACAAGTTTGTCAACTTTTAGAATATAAATTTTTCATTGTTAAATAACAGTTCAGGAGAAGAGGCCATCTAATTTCAATGCAAGGGTATGCTAGAAGTTGTGGTAAGGGTTTATAGTGGTCCTTCCTACTTACTTGATTGCCTACCAAGGAAACTTCTCACAACAGGAATTAAAACAAAGCATTTCAAGCAAACTTCTTTTAATAAAAAAGGACTTCTTGCAATATTCATGGATCAATATACCAATATTCCAATAAACTTAAAAGATATTCCCTCCGGTGGTCTCGAATATAAGAAACAAAAAAGATTTATTTGATGTCTAAAATATAAGCAAATGTTAACCACTTCTATCATATTTAATGTTATTATTGCAATTCATGAAAAAATGGTGAAGAGAAACCAATTTTAGTGCTTGCTAATTGCTATGCCTAATAAATAACAACAAACCCTACAATGCGTGCAACATGGGACAGCATGATTATAGTACAACCTCTAGAAATATAACAAAAGCACAAATCATAAATTGAAAGAGAGAAACAATGTTTTAAAGGTATTAACGAATAAACCTTACTATATGGAGTATCTAATTACAGTACTATTTCTAGTTGTATTCATATAAAATTCAAAGGTATTAATGAATAAACCTTACTATATGGAGTATCTAATTACAGTACTATTTCTAGTTGTATTCATATAAAATTCAAAAAAGCAAATAATTAAATAAAGTGCAAGCCATGCTTTGTAGAAACTAGTCATTCTACTAGCAACAAGGTGGATGTGCACACTGTATTTCACTTTAAATCTGATAGTAAAATCAATAGATGAAAATAGAAATAGCAGCATTATGCATTTATGTTATTTCCAAAAACCTCAAAAGGAAGGATTTGAAAATATCCAAGAAATCATTAACAAGGAACATAGAACTCAAAGGGAAGATTTCAATAACCTGGTTGAGCCCATATACGTAACAAAAATAAATAAAAGTCTGTTGATTATATATTAGTTACACATCCCAATGACCTTCTATTTACTCAAGTCAGGTGCATGTTGGTCTACATTGCAAAACGTGAGATATTTTTCTAATAAGCTTTTTTTTTCCATTGCAAGTAAATTGAATAACATTTCTATTTCACCGCTTCAAATTGAAGAGTTAACTTAGAGGGCCTTGTCAGTATATTTTGCTTTAGAGTTTTGCTAAAAATTTGGAGCAGTTGGAATACTGTTAAAATGAAACTATGCTTATGTTTTGATTGCTTACCTCCCAATGTTTAAAATCTTCTTATGAATATCAGTTTTGGAGAAAAGTCTTTTAAAGTGAGATTGTTCTAAAAGTACACATAAAGGTATACTAATCAGCAGTAGCAACAACCAAAGCCTTAATTCACTAGATGAGTCAACTACAAATTAAACAAAGCCGAAATAGTCTGTCATGAATATGTTTGCTGATAGACCGTATACATCCAAATCTCCCGACAGTTTGTCCTCTAGTTATCCTTGATTTCTTTCTAACTCTAACGGTTGACTATCCTTCCTTAGATCTACCTTTTTTATTGGTCAGTTTAGCCATCCTCTCCATACAAACCCAGTCGAAGCACCTAAAATGAAACTCTTATGATCTTTCCTACAATGAACTCTACCCAAAACTGCCAAATGGTTTCGTTTCTTAATTTTGTATTGTGTAACAATTCATCCATCATAATACTCTTGTCTCTAACACTAAGCTTACCTTGTTGTTAGCACTTTATTATCAAGTATTGAGTCTCATATCATAAGACATTATAAGCCTTATAGTTGTCAATAAATTTTTCTTTTAAACTAGAATTGTACATTTCTATCACAAATTACATCTTTAGTATCCCTCCATTTCATCAACCCTGCATAGATATTATGCTTATTTCTCTTTCTATTTTATTGTCTTTGTATAATGGACTTAAGTTAGGTTTACTCGTGCACTACAATTCAAGAAAATACAAACTCATACCTATGTAGTGTTCACTTCAAAGGGGTCACTATGCATTTTGATGAAAATACAAAGGCTTAATACCCTTTTTGGTCTCGTATCTTAACCTCGGGGTTCATTTTGGTCTCTTAACTTTAAAAAGGTCCATATTGGTCCCTTAACTCTTCAAAACATTTCATATTAGTCCTTTTTGTCCTATTAGTGACAGAAAAATTCAAAAATCAGTCGCTAAATTTGTCGCTAATTAGACAAAAAGGACTAATATGGTCTAAAAGGACTAACATGGAACGTTTTCAAGAGTTAAGGAACCAATGTGAACCTTTTTAAAGTTAAGGGACCAAAATGAACCTCGAGGTTAATATAAGGGACCAAAAAGGATATTAAGCCAAAATACATACATATAACGTTTCAATTTAATATCATAACCAGCTGTTAGTATAGTGGTGTATAGGGTTAAATCTAGTGTACCTAGTATCAAGTCCTTGAATTGGCATTTTTAATGAAATAAAACAATAAAAATAGAAAAATTGGAGTTGAATACTCGAACCCGCAACCTAAGATTCACAAAATGAGTTCTAAGCGCTGCGCAACTTTCTAAGGTTCACTATTATGCTCAATAATTAAAACATAGCAAAAATGCATAGGCTCCTACAGTAATGCATTTAATTTACCTGGAGAAGGAAAACGTGATTAGCTTTTTGCTCCTTTAGAAAAACAAACTTCTGTTCTGCATTAAAACAGGGAAGAGAGGTGCCATAGTGAGATATTATTATACAGCATTGAACATTACAAGGCTTTTAAATTTTGGAATCCAATCTCAGGAAAGCAATATATAAGCCCTTTATTATAGTGACCAGAGAGTAAGGGTTTATGTATAAGCTATAAAATAAAGTTACAAGATGTTTTTCATAAGCTATCACAAAGAGCTTATAAAAAAAGTTGAAAACAAGTATCAATAGTTTGTTTCCATCAACTTTTCCAAACAATCTCAAAAGTGATCATGCCTATACAGATAAATAAGTTTAAATAAGTCAATCCAAACAAATCCACACCGAGATATAAGTAATGTGATGAAAGAGAGGCGCAATTTAACAAGTGGCGGCGAAGACTTACCCTGAAATAGTACTCTTCCAACGAACCAGCATTCAGCAAACGGCACAACCAAAATCACTCTGAGCCACTGAACTGAATCCTACGCAAACGAAAAATGTAGGTTAAATTTTCTTGACAAAAAAAAAGCTTCCGCTCGGCATTGTCATTGTCTCCAAACCAAAACCCTCCATGCACGCATTCAGCAATCGCTATCGTCAAAATCCAAAAAAAAAAATAATTAGAAAAAAAACTTAAAAAACACAAAATTGATTTCACATACATACATGCAGTAGCTCTGAAGGAGAAATTTGAATGGAAGAATGAAAAATGAATACGAAGAATCAAGATTGATCGATGTAACAGCGAAGAGTGAAGCTTCCCTTGAAGAACACGGAACCTGAACGTGATGTAAACGTTCTAGCGAAAAGGGAATAGTAGTAGTGAAGACGAAGAACGAGTTCAAGATTTGTAAACCCTGGAATAAGGGTAAGAATGTGTATTCGGTTTCTTCCGAAAAATCAGTGGGAAAAAAAAGCGTGGGCGACTGCGTTGGTGTATTTATCCAGGAGGAAGGCGTACAGTCGCGGGTCTGGAGTTGGGTCCAGCACTTTGTTGGTATATATACGCGAGATAAAATTTGTACTTTTTTACTCACTATTTGGGCCTCGAGAAACGAGTAAAGTGTAAAAAATATGGACTTAGAGTTTGATTGGGAATTGACTATTGAAGGAAAGTATTGAAGAATGTAGTACTACAAATTAAAGAAATTTATTATGAAGTTTAATGGAAATAATTGATGTTAATGCAAATATATTTACCTAATAAATCAATCTTAATTGGTAATTTGAGATTAATTGATTCACATGTTACTCGTTTGTCGTATCATATTGAAATTATGTACCATATGTAGTATTAGTTAGAAATCCGACGAGAATAAGAGATTGATCTATAGTAAAATTTTCTTATTACTTGTAAGTTCATAATAAGTGATATATAGCTCGGTGGTTTGTTTGTTTGAACAATTTATAGGTGGTTAGAATGGAATTATAAGGTAGCCACGTTTTGTGTGTTTTGTTGCATTGTGAAGAAAATTAGTCCATCTTCTGTTTTATAATAAATGATTTAATTGATCATTTAACATATTAAAAAAAAAGAAATAAAAAATAAATAAAATGATATTTTTATTAAAGTATTTAGTATTAAGTATTGGAAATAACAAAAGTAATATTAGTTAAAGAATAGAATTAAAAAAGGTGCATTGAAAAATGAAATAGAATGGTATTTTTACTAAAGTATTTATTATCAAGTATTGAAAATGATGAAAGTAATATTAATTAGATTATAGAATTAGCAAATGTGCATTGAAAAATGAAATAGAATTATATTTTTACTAAAGTATTTGATCTTGACGGCTGATCAGAACTTGAAGTGGGACAGAGACAATCGTCTGTGATTCTGGGTGTGAGAGAGGAGAAGGGGGTGTACCTGTAAGACACTCCGATGCTAAAGTAAGAATCAGGAAAAAGAAGGTAAGTACAGAATATGTGTGTACCAAGGTGAATATTGAATACCTGACTCTTTCAAATGAGAGGGTTTTTATAATGCCCTTAGTGCTTGACCATTGATCTCTATTTTCAAGGCGAGATAATTGTTTTCCAAAGAATAGGTAATTGTCAGAAACTAGCCGTTGGAACGAGCAGAGGTGCACATAACTAGTCGTTGCTACGGGCAGAGGCGCAGTAACAGGCACAAGCATCGTGTATGTTTCTAGATGGTGGAACCGTGCATGACGGACAAGGACTGACGAGAAGAAGTACTAGCCCAGAGATAAACCGGTCAACCTCCCCTCGTGGAAGGGCGGAAGGGTAAATGCTCCCCCGAATTGGTTGGACTTAGGCAATTGGGTCGTTCTTGGAGTAGAAGTGGATTGGGCCATGCCTAGCCATTGGGTCAGTCCGGAACATTAGCCCCCTAAGTCGTTGCTTCCGAGCATGGGAATGATGACTTAAGGACAGTTCACACTCCAGGCAAGGTTGTCGCTTGTGGCAGAGATGGGGTTGTTACTTGGTGCCCGATGGAATCTGTTCCCAGGGACATGTAATGTTGCTTGTCGGGGAACTCGAGGTACAAGGAGATCAACGGTTGATGGAATCTGAAGAGGTGAAGTGTCACGCGTGCCTCGAGCTGTGTGTCGCATTTAATGTGTAATGATGGCTAAGCTAGGGTCATGATGATGTCCATAGTCGCGCTTGCTCGTGGACGTGCCATGAATTGCCTATAAATAGAGCGAGAAGCTGCTCATTTGCACTTTTCGCTTCTCTCTCTACTCTTGCTCTCTGTCTTTGCATTCTGTTGTCTGCCGTCGTCTAGTTTCGTCCGACCGCCGTACATTCACCAGCCAGAGCCGTTCGACCCCAAAATTTCATCCTCGACCACGTAAGTACATGAATTGCTCTCTTGTTGTGGGTTTTATTATGTTTTGCTTCTTAGAATGCATGTGGTTAGGGTCGCAGTGAAGTAGCTTATAGGCTGTTTTCCGGTGGTTGTTGATGGCAGACGGTGGCTTGGACACTTTCTTCTACTGTCGGTGTTGCCTGAGCTTTTAGAAGCTTAGGATTTTTAGTTGATCCTGATGTCGTTGCGACACATAAGCGTTTTTCGCCGGCAGGAACCATGGATTTTCGGTGTGCTTATGAGCTTTCTGGTGGTTTCCCAACGGAGATTCTAGGTTTTGTACCAGGGGAGTCTTTCCCCAAGCGTGTTAGGGAGATTTCTCGGGCACCTATTTGTTTGTTGATTGTGCCATTTGAGTAGGGCTTAGGTCGGGGACGTTGACCTCGGGCCTTCATGTTCCCTTTCACTTGACTAACGGTGGATGATGTATTTGATTCGGTCATCGAGATCACTTTTATTCTCTACTTTTTAGGTGAAGGAGATGTCGAATGAAGCTGAAGAAGAGACCTTGAGAGATTTGTCCGAGGAGAGCTCCTAAGAAGACACTGAGACCGATGTCACTTCCATGCCTTAGGATGCTGGGGAAGTGCCTGTTTCAAGGACCACTGCTGAGGAATGGTCAGTGGGCGGGCCAGGGAGCACGCCTCCTTTTTCGCCTCTTACACTGGGGATGTCTTCAAGTCGGTAGGGATCGAAGGAGATTGAAAGGTCCACTTTCCCAAAGAAGACGATCGTATTTGCTCGTCGTACGGGAAAAGGTTCCCCATGTACGAATACCTTTTTAAGGAGATAGGGTTGATGTTGCCCTTTTTCAAATTTTCAGAGGGAAGTCTTTGTGCACTTAGACCTGGCGCCTTCGTAGTTGCACCCAATCTCGATTACCTTTATATGGGCATTCGAGCTGGTATGTGACTATTTGGAGATTAGAGCCACTATCCCCCTCTTCTTCACTGTCTTCCACCTCCAGCGACAGGTCTCGGGGAGGAAATTTGGCTGGGTCTCCCTGAAGCAGAGGAAAAAGTAGTTCAAACATTTTTTTGAGTCTATCAGGACTTTCAAAGAGAGGTTATATGTTATTGAGCCCGTGTCGGAGTGTTGTACCCCAAAATTTGACCAACCACTTCTTGTACTTGGCTTATGTCTCATTTCATTTAGCATTTGCATTTGCATAGCATTGGTTCTAATCAGGGGATCAAGAGGTGTTGTGTTTTCCATTCAATAAGAGAGTTTCTTTGTTCAAGCAAGCAAGGATATCATTGGCAAGTCATCAAGGATTCATTATCATCATTGAAGGTTCAGAGCTCTTTGAAAGAAGAGATTGGTGTGTGGATGTTGTTTCCTATCTTGGAGATCATTAGAGGGATTCATGAGGTCTCTATCTTGGAGAATACATGGTGCAAAATCTCATTGAGTATCTTAGAGGTTATTGTGGAGCTTGTGCAATCATTCAATTCATCTACAAAAGCCACAGTCAAAGGACATGGAACTAGGGTTTCATCTGGTCAACCCAAAGTCAATTGTGGACTTGAGAGGGTTCAAGACTTGATTCTAAGTCATTGAGGCCATGGGAAGTCACCTTAAAGCATCTAGGATGTCATGTTAGGATCAAATCAAGAGGAGTCAAGAGTTCAAGAAGTTACTAAATTAGGGTTTTAGAGGATTTAAGTGTAAAATCTCCTTCTTTAGTGCCCAACTTCAAGGACATTTTTCCCTATGATGCAAGCTCAATCTCTTTTTCATGAAAACATGAAACTTACAGGGGATGTTCTTAAATTTATTTTGAATACTATAACTCATCCATTGAGTTTGTACATCTCAAGTTATGATGCCAACAAGTTAAGGTCCTCAGATGAATAGAATTTTGGTCAACTTAAAGTCAACCCATTTCTAAGGCATTTTTGACCTAGAATTAAGTTTCTAATCAACTTCAAGCGAACGTGAAAGTTGTTCTTCATGATCTTAGCTTTCCAAAAAGTCATAGAAGTCCTCTTTATCATTTGTACATCTCAAGTTATGGACCTCACAAGGCAGGGGTATTTTGGGAAAATTTCATTATAGGTCATCTTTTTCAAGGACCATTTTCATGCACTTGTGGACTTCAAATGCAATTCCAACCAACATGAAACTTGTGCATAAGAGTCTTAACTCCTCATTGAACCTAAAATTCATGAAGATTGGTGAATTATATGGTCATGTGAGCCATTTCAAGGAGAAATTTTGACTTTTGACCATGGGTTGGATATCTTACATTACAAGTCACTTTTTGACCTCATTTTTGAATTATATTGTACCATTACATGACACCAAAGAATTTTACCTCATTTGTGCCAACATGAAGAGCCATCATGTGCCACTTTTTCTCAAAATCACTCATAAAAGTCATGCACCAAAATTTGGTACAAAGGCATTTGCAATTCACCAAGCTAATACAATTCACTCATACGCCCCTCAAATGACCTTTTGCTGACCACAAAAACAAGAGTTGAAGGTTATACATGTGTGTGTGTGTGTGTGTCTGTGTGTGTGTGTGAAGGAAGTTTTTGGCATTTTTCTTGGAATCACTTGAAAGAGCCATTATGGGCCTGCATGACTATCACAAACCCACCATATTTAAGCTCTAAATGTTGCCCTAATCATCAGAATGAGTTGCAGCTGCTTGAGAAAGAGGATAAAGCTTGAAATTTTCACAAGAATTCCATCCTTCGAATCTGTTTATCACTGAGATTTACTTCAAACTAGTGCTCATTTCCTTTTCATAAGAACCTAAGGAGCAAAATTAGAAGCATTGGATCAAAGCTTGCATGCGTTTGAAGGATCAATGGAATCTCTCCGTTAGAGTCACTTAAAACTCTCATTCTAGGCATCATTTTAGCTTCATATTGGGTGCATATGAAGCTCTACCTATGGTAGGCAATGTTTGAACAATTTGTTTGAATGTTTGTTGCAATTTCAGAATGTGTCATCATTTTTTCTTGCTTTAGATTCTCATTATTCTTGAACCTTTTTGTAATTTGGATGTTGGATTATTGATCCTTGTGGAAAGCCCTTCAATTTAGTACCAGAATTTGCCATTTTTATGGTTGTTTCATGACTGAGCTCCGGCGAGCATGCTGGAGAAGATGACCGGAGCCCTAGCTCCGATGTCTGGTTATTTTTCTGGCCAGGCTGAGTTGGCAAGGGTTGGACTCTTTGACTCATGGTGTGTTGCTTTGTAATTGGATTGACTTTGCTTAGGTGTTATGTTGACCATGACTGAGATTAATGAAACACTGAGTTTTATTAAGTCTGATGGCTTTTGGTAATTGGGCTTTGGTCCGTTGCTTTCCACACCTCCAGTTCTTCAGGCCCAAGCGATATTTACAAAGGATTTAGTTCAAACCCAGTTTACTGACTACACCTCCCATGGTTTCTCTTTTATTTTATTTCCATTTTATTTTCTGTTTTCATTTTTAATTATTTAAAATAGTTTCCATTATCAGAAAATTCCCCAAAAAAATATTTTCTTATAATTTGAAGTCTTATTTAATTTTCCATATTTTTTATTTCTGATTTTATTTTTATTTGCCATTTTATTTTAACTTTGCAAGTAAAAGTGTTTTATGGTGTATACCCTAACTTAATCATGACCATTGACCTTCATTCTTAAACCCCCTATGACCAAACTTTTTATCCCACTTAGGTGATGGAATGGAGGGGTTTTGAGGGCTGTTTTGGGTCATAGTTGATCAATTTTCATTTAGATTTGAATTGGTTTTTGTTGCCTCTCGATTTACCCTCGATAAGGTGGAGCACCCTTGATAATCAATTCATTTGGTGATGCCTATAAATGAGTTTGACCTTGAAACTTTAGCTTCTGTTTGCCCTTAGACTTAGCTACTTTGAGCATTTTATTTGAGATTTATTAAACAATTCTTCTATTTTTGATGAAGCTTGCAAGTCAAGTCATCTTAGAAGAGGTTCATACAAACTAGTTTGACCTAGTTCCTTTGGGAAATGACTTTTATGGATCCCATATGCACCCAATGAGTCTTAATGTTTGTTTATGACATGATTAAGGTGCTGGTTCTTTGATTTTAGGTCATATACTTGTGTAACTTGTTTTATAAGTTACTTTGAAATCATGTTTCTCCACTTGTTCTAAGTGTTGAGTTTGTGCTTGAACTTTGGTTCATCACTTATACATGATCATGATTGTGATTCCCTCTTGTTTTGAACTTGAATTTGGATCATTCCTCTTGTGTTTTACTTCTGCCCTAGGTGGTTTACCACTTGTCCATGATGATTTGGTGTTAGTGTGTACACTTTGAGTTTACCATGGACATTTGAGCTTGCTTTGCATTGTTGTTTTGCACTTGCTTTGCTTGATCTTAAGAATTGTATGATTGAGATGTGCTTTTGGTAGTTGCTGCCCCATACTTTTTCATCCCTCTTTTCTTTGTGCGTGCATCTTAGGATAACACCTTTACTTTGATGATTGATGGTTGTTGGTTGTAGGAGCTTACTTCTCCCATTTCATCTTATCTCTTGTTGACTTGCTTAGGTCATTCTCTTGTTGCATTTCTTGCATTTGTGTTTGCATTTCATGTTTGCATCTCTTATTGCATTGACTTGTTTAAGTCACTTTCATCTTTCATCTCTTTTCATTTGTGATTGAATTGCTAAGTGTTTACCTGGTCTTTTGCCATGATCCCTTAGGATTCCTAGTCCCTCTGTTTAAGGTGGGATTAGGAGAGACATTAGGTGTTCAATCCTTTGTATGATAACATTAGGATATCATTCCCTCTTTTAATCCCAACTTTAGGAGCATTTTGTATGACAACATTAGGGTTGATTAGTTTCCCCTTAAAGTTTGTGTCTTCTCTTCTCATCTCCTAAACATATTAAGACACTTAATAAAGGATAATAAATGTTGTACGCTACGAGCCTTAAGTACTTGAGGAATGATAGTTGAGGGGCCTCCTCTCAATCTGTCTAGAGTGTTTAGCGTATGCCCTTTGGGTGATATGCGACGTATTCGCTCTCAAGTCATAGTCTTTAGTGCAACATGAGTTACAAACTTAACTCAATTCACTTCTTCTCATAAAAAAACACAAAACAAAACATCAAACCTTTTATCCATCGGGATTGTTTGAAAATCATTTTCAGAAAGAGTGTGTTAAGTCTTGGTTCTACCGCAAACAAGTAATGCCTAAGTCTCCAATAGTCTAGCAGCAATACACCTAACTGTTAGAACGAAGGTTTAACCCTACTCAGTTAAAACACTTGAACCAACATGTGGTTGTGTCATCCCGAACTACGTTCAGAAGGGAATTTTTCATTTAAAATTTGTAGGTACAAACCACCAGTGGGCTGATATTTTCACAAAACCCTTGCTGAAGATAAATTCGTATTCATTCTGAAAATTTTATTTATAAAATCGTATCCAAAATGAGTTGATGAAATTTCAATGTGTCAAGTTACCAGAATTTATGAAATAAGATTCTGATGAATTTACTTGTTTATTTGTTTATTTTTTTAAATAAAAATTACGTGTTTGGTTCTGAAACATGAGCTTTATGAAGTGAGGGAGGTTCCTGAATTAGAACGTTTCTTTTCAGAAGGAAATCCTTTGATTTGTCTTCTGGATGTGAACATTTATAACATTAATTGTTATCTTTTCATCTGAGAACGTGTGAACGCTAGTGGTGACAACTATCCCATTTGATGAACATGCATAATCATGACTTGACGCATTAAGTTTCATAACCTTCTCGAGAATAGGTTAAATATTTAAGCCTTCCCCCTATAACTATGCATTCATAAGACTTATGTAAGTTAAAGATTTCTAGAGACTAAGTATTTGTCTTCTCAATCTTTATTCCATGTTAGATTTCTTTTGCCACCTTTAAGTATATATATATATTCATATTTATTGACTAATGTCAAGACTTGAATAACGTATACTTATTCTGTAACCTTTTGGATATTCTCTTTAATAAGAGATAACTACGATCCTTTCCCATTCTTTGATATCTTTGTCTCTTACTCTGCTTATTTCCTATGTCACTTGTCTAGGAAATGATGAATTTTTGTTCCAATTCATCAAGTTCTTCCTTATTTCTCTTCCTCATTCTCTCAAATCTTCCTTATCCTGTTTTTGTCACTATGTCTCTTAAAATTTTTTTTATGGAAATGAAGAAGTCTTAAAAGTAATCACTGAGAAAAGGCCTAGCTTTCCTAGACTCAGAGACTCGGGTTTGAACATAACTAGAAGCATGCAGATTCGAGGATGGTCTGGTTACTATGCAATATTGCACGAACCCATCTATCCTAACCTTGTGAAGGAGTTTTAGAAATATGCAAGGGTTGGCGAAGATGACAACACTATTTGGTCTTTTGTTTATGGAGTTCTTTTCATAATAACACCTACCTCTATTGCTGAAGCCATCAACTGTGTCCAAACTAGAGTCACCGTAGAAGATTTTCATCTGAACTACATCTTTGTTGAGAAACTCATTGTCATTCATGATGATTCTCTTCCCATATATGAATCCAACAATCTTAAAGGGCTCTTTCCCACTACTAAAGTATGGTTTCAACTCCTGCTAACCAACTTTCATCCTCGAGGAGTGGCCAAAGATGTTTTGCCTCATGATGACAGACTCTTTATCTACTTTTTGATGTACAACGTCCGGGTCAATCTGCCTTAAACTATCTACAATCATCTGAAGTATTCGGTTGAAGTTTCTAGAATTCAGCATAAGTAATTAATTCCTTATGGAAGAATTCTATCTGAGTTTGTTGTGGTGGAAATAAGATACCAAACTATTAATTAGTTTGAATCACAATTCTTA
This sequence comes from Lathyrus sativus, assembly GCA_963859935.3. Taxonomy (NCBI): domain Eukaryota; kingdom Viridiplantae; phylum Streptophyta; class Magnoliopsida; order Fabales; family Fabaceae; genus Lathyrus; species Lathyrus sativus. The sequence goes on from OZ012740.1 coordinate 527,622,415, forward strand.
ATTCACAACCGCTTTTTGATTTATCTGAAGGAAAAGGTCAAAAGAGGGAAAACCTATTTTTGCATCGTAAACACAATGCGGGGAGAGACCTAGGTAAGGGGTTGGTTAAGCTTAGGGAAGGTACTAGCACCCTAAACTACTGTAGTACTCTACAAGAACCTTATGTTTATTGTATGCCTTTTATTTTTATTTATTATCTGCTTTAATATATATTGAGTTAAGGGATAGAGTGACCTAAAAGACCTAAGGGTTATTCCTAAGTTTACTCGACAAGACATCACATCTTGTGCCTACGTATCCTGGATAGGGAATGGAATCAGAGTAATCATAGTTCCCCTTCAAAAGGGAGGTTAGAAACTTCTTGATTGTGGTCAAGGTTTCAAGGGGAATAAGTATTTCTTAAGGACACGCTTACGTGGAGTTTTAAAACTCCTATTTCTACGTTGAATTTGTTAATTCGAAATCAGGGTTAAATTAGGGATTCCACGGCTGGAAACCCTAAAGCAGAGCACGGCGACTCTTTGACCTACTGCTAGGATAAATGGTATTTTCGTCCACAGCGGGACACCTAGGCTAATAGGGTTTTGAAACGGTCAAAATTAGGGTTATTGACTCGACGGTCAAACGACTATACCTAATTCCTTCGGAGGGGAAAATAACGGTAAAACATGTAAACATGGCAAAATATCGTACGACAAAATTAAAATGCAGAAAGTAAAGAAAGTGGTAAAGAAAGCGTCACGACGATCACTCGCGTAAATTACAAGTCCCAAAAAAATGCGAAAAAATAAAATAACTGCGATCATGGCCTCGCATAAATTACATCATGAAAAACAATACGCAAGAATAATAAATTGCGACGATGCCTCGCATAATTACAACCGAAAAAAATGAAAATACGATAAAATGTGAAATTAGTAACTAAGGACAAAAAAGGAGAAACAATGAAAGTTAGATGAAAATTAAACGAGAAAGGTTAGAAAATTTAAAAAAAAAATAATGAGAAATTTAGTTTTAAGAAAGAAAAATTTAGGATTAAAGGAAAATTAATTTTAATTTTTACGTTTTAAAAGGTTAGCAATTTATTAAAACTTTAACTTATTTTAAAAAAGATTTTTAATTTTGGGAGAAAAAGTTCATTTGGTTAATAGTTTTGAAGAAATATTCTAATCAACTTTTAAAAAAAGGTTCCTAATTACCTTTAAGAAAAGGTTTTAAAAAAAGTTTTAATTTTAACAAAGGGTTTTGATTTTTGAAACACAAAGGCTTTGGCTTTTATCCTCAAAAAAAGAAAGTTAAGAATTTTACGAAAAAAGAAGAATAAAAATAAACAGAAAAAAAAAAGCTAAAGAAATGAGAAATAATAATAAATAAATAAATAAATAAAAGGATAATGAAAGGGGAAGTGTTCGTTCACTTGCCCCATTAGAGTTGGCTTTAATTCCCTTTTGGCTTTCTCATTAGACCCATTAGGGTTGGCTTTAATTCCCTTTTGCCTTTTTCATTTGACCCATTAGGGTTGACTTTAATTTCCTTTTGACTTTCACCTTTTCTCTTCTTACTCTTCTTATCCTGGAAATGGATTACGAAAAAAAACAAAAAAAGAAAAGAAGAAATAACAGGCAATTAACGATGCTTACGGTGAGATTATTCAGATTCTCTGCTTTTGTTGAGCTTCTTCTGATTGAGATGATGATGAAGCCTCGAAGATTTTTGCTGATAAGTCGTGAGAACGGACGCCGTTTTTTCTTTTTGTCCTCTTCCTCCCTTTCTCAAATACAACTTATGTTTATATTGGTAACAAATTAGGGTTAACTCTAACCTAATGTCCACTTTAAAACTCAACTTGAATAATTAGTTAAAACTAAATAAAATTTAAACAAATTAAAATAAACTTAAAATTCTATTTATTTATACTAAACATTAAAAATATTATAAAAAGAATAAAATCTTTTCTAATATTTTTAATTTTATGATTTTTGGATGTTTTTATGAATAATATGGAAAAAATTGAAAAAATAATATTTTTTAAAAATAATTTAAATAAAATACGAAAATAATAATTAAATAATATAAAAACTATTTTTGTTATCTTTTTTTTATGAAAATAGAAAGGTAGAATAAAAAGTGAAGAAGGTGGGATTCGAACTTGACCTTTCACACTCACAACTCCTTACACACGATCTCTTACCAATTGTGTTATTTTATTCATTCAAAATAAAATGGCACTAGAAACCCTGCAAACTAAAAGAGCGCGCCACATGATATTTTCTTGCAACAATCAAGCAACTGCACAACCCGTTAGGGTTAGTTTAAACGCAATGCAAAATGAAATGGGATGCAAGATGAAACGACTAATCTTAGGGCAAAATTTGGGGTATTACAGTTTCCCCTATTTAAATAGCTTCACCGGATGATTTGAGCGACAAAGGCTCGAGAAATCATGGTGGAGGGATTTAAATATAGATAACCGAAAATTTTGCCCTTAGATGCAATGATATGCAATGCTATGGACAAAACGGAAATAAACTATAATGCCGACAATGCCATGAATCTAATATGATGTGTATGATGGAATGAAGAATACAAAGATGCAGACGACACAACAACATAGGGGACAGACACGACGAACGAACCACACTGGGGACTATGACGCACTGGAGAATTCTAAAGTGATGGTCAGCTAGTGCAAACAGGACCAATTATAACTTTTAGAAAAAAGAATGGCAAGAACGAGATCCACAATGGAGATGGCACCGATGATACGGCCTCCACTGGGGAATATCTAAGAGTAAATGTTCAACAGGTTCAGGCGTAACCGGCGGATACTCTAGGGTAAAAGTAAAATTGGATTTGCACGACTGTAGGAACGATTAACAAGATGCTGGAGCATTGAGGAAAGAATAACATATGAGCTTCCGCAAACTCTCCCTCGTGACAGGATCAAATGGAATTTAGGAATCCGTGGAAAATATACAGGGTAAAACCGGCTGTATGCCAAAATAAACGGACTTTAATGGGAAACGCTCTGATAAGCTTTCTCGAGAGAGAACTGCCACTTATCGTCGGAAGGGACTTATATGTCGAACTGGATAAGCTCTCAAATAAAGAAACTATTGCTTATCTGTGGGTAATAGATGAATAATTGATTGATAAGCTCCACTGGAGGGACTGTCACTCATCGGGTAAAATGAACTTCCTCATACTTCAAGATTTTGTGCTCTCCGGAATACGATTCAGCTCCTTCTTTTACTAAAGGATAAAATGAACTTTCTCATACTTCAAGATTTTGTGCTCTCCTGAATATGATTCTGCTCCTTCTTTTACTAAAGGATAAAATGAACTTTCTCATACTTCAAGATTTTGTGCTCTCCTGAATATGATTCAGCGCCTTCTTTTACTAAAGGATAAAACGAACTTCTTCATATTTCAAGATTTTGTGCTCTCCTGAATATGATTCAACTCCTTCTTTTACTAAAGGATAAAACAAACTTCTTCATATTTCAAGATTTTGTGCTCTCCTGAATATGATTCAGCTCAAACCTCCCCGTACTTCAATCATGAAAAGGAAAATGGAAGCCCAGCTGCTTGATGGAGATGGCCATTTGCTGCAAGTCACAACGAAGATAGGATAAGCTCCTCAGGCGAGAAATACCACTTTGATAGGCTTCTCGGGTGAGAACTGCTTGTAGAGGCGGTAACAGGTAATGTAAATTGTAATGAAGATTGTAATGAAGGTTGTAATGAAATAACAGTGTAAATTATAATGAAAGTTGTACTGAGCTCCTTGTACGAGAAGATCAATTGTAGAGTGTAATTGAAAATTGTAATGAAAATTGTAATGAAAGTTGCAAGGTAACAAAACTGGGCTAGAAAGAACTGACGAACAAGTCTCCATTAAGGAAACGAACTCGAGTGGGACCATCTTACCTAATGTGGAAAGGTAACTGAAATTACCATCGTCCACGAGGGATGAACTCGGTAGGGAAACTGGAAACAAATGAGTATTTTGTGCTTAGGGCTGACGATCTACTTGGAGAGAGCGGACAAACCCAGTTACTCGGTGGTAACAATAAAGGATGACGATAAATAGCAAGCATGCACATGCTAATGCGTATGTCAATGTGTATGCGAATGTGTATGTTCATGTATATGAAACTGTCATGCAACGAGTATGCTTATGCATATGCTGACAAAACAAGCGAGAGAGGAGACATGAGATGAAATAAACATCTCGACGGGAATACCCGGGGACCTCTGCACAGTACATCTATCAGAGGATAGGAAGAGTTAATGGTAGAACCAAATCTTGCTTCAATTGCCTCAAGGTTCTAACTTCCTTGGGGAGAAAAATCTCATGAATTCTATATGGGGATACGGCCTCACTGGAGAGTACGATATCATGACTTCAACTGGGGATCCATGACCTCCGCATGGGGATACAATGTCATGACTTCACGGGATGGACTGCTATCATGAACCATAATCAACCAAATAACTCTTGGATCAGAGACTTTTGGGGATAAAATAAACATCTGCTTCGTGGGAAAGATGAGGAGCTAGGCAGTCTCATGGAGATAGTGTAGCAACTTCCTGGAAATAATACCTCAGCTTCCTGGGGCTACAAGGTACATCCAGCTGGGGATAAGATATATCAAACTTCCCAGCGAAGAGTTTATCAGACCTACTGGGGAGAAATCAACAGACATTCCTGGGGAAGGTATCTTGACCTCTTGGGGAGAACATGTAAATCTCATGGGGAATATTTCACTGAGGAACAGACAATTCCGCTGAGCATGGGTATTCAAGAACATATATCACTTGGAGGATATCGGGGATATCTCTGCAGTCTTGGGACTCATTGGGGATTTATCAGATAGATCCCAAAAGTGTTGTCAGCTTAAAGTCTCGCGGCGGACTATCACTGGGAAGATGCTGGTATGATCTCTACTGTCTGGGAAATTACCGGCTCGGTCCAAAGTGATGTCAGCTTAAAGTCTCGCTGGGGACTATGTCGGCTTAGAGCCTCTCTGGGGACTGTCAGTTTAAAGTCTCTCTGGGGACTGCTTTGAGGTGAAGGTTTAGATGTGTTTCTGCAACGATGAGATTTACTGGGGGATGAAGACCGCCGGGAGTAAAATCCATCGGGTGCACGGAGAATGTAGTGAAACAAGCTAGTTTGGATCTTAACGGACTTTATAGTAATCACCATTTTGAAAAAATATCATGCCCCAGAGTACTTGCTTTGTGAGGAAGAGTCATCTCAAGAAGATTTTACAGAGAACATGGAATTCAATTGGACTCACTGTTTCAAACTCTTGGAGAGATCTGTCAGATCTCAACGTAACTGGCTCGGATCGACGGTGTCATGACTGAGTCTTCAAGAAGTAGCTCTCAAGAAAGTTAGGCTTGCATCAATAAACGACTTAGAAGCCAACTGCCCCTGCTTAGCAGGATCTTCAAGCTTTGTTGATTATGTCTATATGTAAGTTTCTAAGATATCTGGCAAACCCAGCATGCGTGAAATGATATCCTGAAACTATCAATGCAACAATATATTTGTCTTGAAAAATTTTGTTTTTGTTTTGAAAAAGGTATCGCAATAACTTGTGACTGAAATCACTAGTTAGGATATAAGTTTAATTTATAATGCCAACATGAATTTTTGAGCATAACTCGTAGGAGTCAAGAAACGTTATCTCGTCGAGTATGCTTTCAAAAGAATTCCTACTTCATTTAGGTCTTCTAATGGTTGTATCGCGGCTTGATTCACAGTTTAAGAAACAAAGGATAAAGGCTCAAAGTTATTTGTACCCGCCCCTTTCTTCATGATGTTCTCCAATCCTATGTTCAGTTAACCGGACACGAGAACTCATATCTCAAATGGATTTGATATGGTCGAGAACTCATCGAGGCTTTGGACATGGCAGTCACTCACCTATTTCTTTTGGTGAACGGTCACACGACTTAGTTCTTTATTGAGGATTCTTTTTTTTTTTGCAATCATTTATTTATTTTTATTCCCTAACTTTTGCCTGGACGGCGTCTTTGAGATTTGACATTGGAGTCCAGCGGGATGCCCTAGTTTTGCCTATGTCTCCTTCATAGGTTGTGACTTAGCAGACTATATATATTTTTATTTTTGTTGAATAAGTCGTGTGACTCCTTTGAAAGGTTTGTGACTGCCCCACTCTTTAGGAGTAGAGGGATAGTCATTGACTTCTAACTTCCTAAGATGTTAAGGACGGATTCTCGAAGGTTCGCTCCTTCTTTTGAGAGTCTGAGCGCTCAATCAATTTAACTGAAAAACTACTCTGCCCCAGGTTAAAATAAGGGTTTTAATTTGTAAAAGAAGAAAACTCATACTTCAAGGCTCAAAGGGGTAAAAGAGGGGTTATCATCCTTATATCTCCATTGTTTGGAATTTGAAACAATGCCTTACATCATCAACAGGTTTCAATTGGAAGCATACGACAAAAGGTTTGATGTTTTGGGTTCATCCTCCTCCTCCCAATTTTCTATAAAGGCAAGAGATCGAGTAAAGTTGGCATTATAAGTTTATGAAAAAATATTTTTAATGAGTGAAACGAATTGATCTATTCAAGACAAACATGCATTGCATTAATTAATCAAAATAACAAGTTCGTACATGCTAATTATGCTTGATCAAAAGAAAAATACATATAATTAAACAAATGAACTGCATGACAAGTCCTTCAAGACATAACTGGCTGAGGCATGTTGAATACCAGGAGAGGAGTCTTGATCTCTGGTCGATGATCACCAAAAGACAATATCTTCTGCTCCAACAAATTTCTGACAAAGTTATGGAGCGCATGACACCCTTCCAAATCGTGACCAAGCGCGCCCTCATGAAATAAACAATGAGCGGTGGTGTTGTAGTTAGCGGGCAATAGATTTGGAGGCGGACCCAAAACTCTGGTAGTAATCAAACCTCGTTGTACCAAGTAGGGATACAACTCAATGAACATCATTGGAATCAGAGGACACGACTTGTATTGTCTCCTCGGAGCACTTTGGCGAGGTGTTTGCTTCTTAGGTTGTGGATTGGCAGGAGCATTGGGCGCTCGTTGACAGATGACCGGAGCTTGTGCAGGCTGATAAACAGGAGGTTGTTGATAAGTAGGAGACTGAGGATTGATAGGAATTGCAACAGTAGTCACATAGGGTTGTGGAGCATACTGAACTGGATAACCGTGAACATAATTCTGTTGAGGTCACCAAGGTTGATGAGTAGCCCTCAAGTGATTCCTCGGACGTGCATATCCTTTAATGGTCAAAGCCCGGAGTTTTGTACTTTGGCGGAGTAACTCGTCGAACTGGTTGAGCAACAATAGGTTGAGTATCTATCTTCCCATTAAGAGCTTGTAACATCTCCAAAATCTGCCCCACACTTCCTCGAAGATCTTCGAGTTCATGGCTGACACGGTCGATCTCTTGAGCTTGTTCTTCCATCCTTTTTCGAGCTTGGGCTCTATTATTGTACTGATGCGGAGGACCCAGGATGACGAAACTGACAGGCGAGAGAGCCAAGAATAAGAAACCGGGAGACGAATGTGATGCAAAAATATGATGCAAAAAATGCGAATGAAATGATTTCATGGAATTCAAATATTTAAGAATATCGTTGAATACCAAAACTTTATTTATTAATTTGAAAACAGATTACAAATAACATTCTTAGAAAAGTCTTGGCATAATAGCTAAATAAAAGCTAATAATGACCCTAAGGAAGCTTCATGTTCTGCCCCTTGCTCTGCTCTTCGGGCTAGGCCTTTTTGAGGATGAGCCTATCTTCAAAAGGTAAATCGAGAGTTAGAGGAAAATAAATCCTTCATCAAAACCAAGAAAAGGTACATTGGGAAAGTCTTCACAATTGTTGGTGATTAGTGTCCTTGATGTCGGATGACTTCGAGCATATGGCTTTAGCAACGATCTTGTCCTTTAGGGTCTTTCTCCAAGAAAGGGAACGAAGACTCCTTCAGAATAGGTAACCCCACCAATTGAGAGTACTCTTCTAGGGTAGGTAAGAGCTGGTACTCGAGGGATGTAAGGAAAAGATAATCTGGATCCTAGAACTGTAACAAAGTCGAAAGGAAACCTTCGTCTACTTGAGGTTTCAACAAAAATAACGGCCTTCCATACTTGTTTCTGGATCCTTTGTTGATCTTGAACCAAAGCTCCTAGCTTCCTTAGGTCATCTAACTTAAGTCATTTAAAAGAATATCTCAAAGTTTTTTTTTGTAATCCATGGTATCTTGCAATATTCATAAATAAAATTTGAATTCCATGACATGTGATGCAATGTGATGTCTTATGGATGAAATGCATATATACAAAGTCCTAGGTTAAAGGTAGGTACAAGGAGTTAGGGTCTACCCATCCCAATAAGGTATGTACTAAGGTTAGATGTACCTGCCGAACAAGGTTCTAAGAAGTGCCCAAAGTCATCAGTCCATCCTTCGGATATTATCAACTTTCCGACGGACTCGGAGGTCGATAATATTCTCAAGAGAACCTCTTTTGAATGTAGTATCGCGTAGCAACTATTGTGAGGCTACTCCCACATAGTTCCCGCACTACGTCCTATATAAGGCCAAGGTAGTGTTAAGGTACTACGGTCCCAGCATCACAGACTCCCATCGAGAATAGTAAAAGTTTTCACGACTAACTCGTTCAACCGAACCATTTTCAAAAGGGTCTCAACTGAGCGGTGATTCTCGAGTCAACTTGGTCGGGACTCACTCCCGGCAAGCCTCGTCGAATATCTCACCTTCCTATAATAAGGTCACTCAAGTCCGGGTTAGGACTTATCTCACAATAACATGGTACCCCCTAACCAAGGCACAATAATAATATATACAAGAGAATAAATAATGAAAAATATCATACAATAAACAAAATAAGGATAACCCTTAAAAGTTATGGCGGTCCCCAGTGAAGTCCCCATTTTCTGTTGCGGTGGAAATAGGATACCAAACTATTAATTAGTTTGAATCATAATTCTTAATTTACAATCGCTCTTTGATTGATCCGAAGGAAAATGTCAAAAGAGGGAAAACCTATTTTTGCATCGTAAACACAATGCGGGGAGATACCTAGGTAAGGGGTTGGTTAACCTTTAGGGAAGGTACTAGCACCCTAAACTTCTGTAGTACTCTACAAGAGTGAGCTAAAATACCTAAGGGTTATTCATAAGTTTACTCGGTAAGACATCGCATCTTGTGCCTACGTATCCTGGATAGGGAATGGAATCAGAGTAATCGTAGTTCCCCTTTGAAAGGGAGGTTAGAAACTTCTTGACTGTGGTTAAGGTTTCAAGGGGAATAAGCATTTCTTAAGGACACGCTTACGTGGATTTTTGAAACTCTTATTTCTACGTTGAATTTGTTAATTCGAAATTAGGGTTAAATTAGAGATTCCACAGCGGGAAACCCTAAAGCAGAGCACGACGACTCTTTGACCTAATGCTAGGGTAAAGGGTATTTTCGTTCACGGCGGGACACCTAGGCTGATAGGGTTTTGAAACGGTCAAAATTAGGGTTATTGATTCGGCGGTCAAATGGATAGACCTAATTCCTTCGGAGGGGAAAATAACGGTAAAACATGCAAACATGGCAAAATATCGTACGACAGAATTAAAATGCAGAAAGTAAAGAAAGCGGTAAAGAAAGTGTCGCGACGATCACTCACGTAAATTACAAGTCCCAAAAAAATGCGAAAAAATAAAATAACTGCGATCATGTCCTCACATAAATTACATCCATGAAAAACAATACGCAAGAATAATAAATTGCGACGATGCCTCGCATAATTACAACCGAAAAAAATGAAAATACGATAAAATGCGAAATTAGTAACCAAAGACAAAAAAGGAGAAATAATGAAAGTTAGATGAAAATTAAACGGGAAAGGTTAGGAATTTAAATAAAAAAATAGTGAGAAATTTAGTTTTAAGAAAGAAAAATTTAGGATTAAAGGAAAAATAATTTTAATTTTAATGTTTTAAAAGGTTAGCAATTTATTAAAAACTTTAATTTATTTTAAAAAAGATTTTTAATTTTGGGAGGAAAAAGTTCATTTGGTTAATATTTTTGAAGAAACATTCTAATCAACTTTTAAAAAAGGTTCCTAATTACCTTTAAGAAAAGGTTTTTTTAAAAAAAGTTTTAATTTTAACAAAGGGTTTTGATTTTTGAAACACAAAGGCTTTGGCTTTCATCCTCAAAAAAAGAAAGTTAAGAATTTTACGAAAAAAGAAGAATAAAAATAAACAGGAAAAAAACTAAAGAAATGAGAAATAATAATAAATAAATAAATAAAGGATAATGAAAGGGGAAGTGTCTCTTCACTTGCCCCATTAGAGTTGACTTTAATTCTCTTTTGGCTTTCTCATTTGGCCCATTAAGGTTGGCTTTAATTCCCTTTTGGCTTTTTTATTTGGCCAATTAGGGTTGGTTTTAATTCCTTTTGCCTTTCACCTTTTCTCTTCTTACTCTTCTTATCCTGGAAATTGATTACGAAAAAAAACAAAAAAATATAAGAAATAACAGACAATTAACGATGCTTACGGTGAGATTATTCAGATTCTCTGCTTTTGTTGAGCTTCTTCTGATTGAGATGATGATGAAGCCTCGAAGATTTTTGCTGATAAGTCGTGAGAACGACCGCCGTTTTTTCTTTTTGTCCTCTTCCTCCCTTTCTCAAATACAACTTATGTTTATATAGGTAACAAATTAGGGTTAACTCTAACCTAATGTCCACTTTAAGACTCAACTTAAATAATTAGTTAAAAAATAAAATTTAAACAAATTAAAATAAACTTAAAATTCTATTTATTTATACTAAACATTAAAAGTATTATAAAAAGAATAAAATATTTTCTAATATTTTTAATTTTATGATTTTTGGATGTTTTTATGAATAATATGGAAAAAAGTGAAAAAATAATATTTTTTAAAAAATAATTTAAATAAAATACGAAAATAATAATTAAATAATAAAAAACCTATTTTTGTTATCTTTTTTTAGAAATGTAGAATAAAAATAAAAGAACCAAAACAAAAAGTGAAGAAGGTGAGATTCGAACCTAAAGCAGAGCACGACGACTCTTTGACATAATGCTAGGGTAAATGGTATTTTCGTCCACGGCGGGACACCTAGGCTAATAGGGTTTTGAAACGGTCAAAATTAGGGTTATTGACTCGGCGGTCAAATGGCTAGACCTAATTCCTTCGGAGGGGAAAATAACGGTAAAACATGCAAACATGGCAAAATATCGTACGACAGAATTTAAATGCAGAAAGTAAAGAAAACGGTAAAGAAAGCGTCGCGACGATCAATCGCGTAAATTACAAGTCCCAAAAAAATGCGAAAAAATAAAATAACTGCGATCATGGTCTCGCATAAATTACATCCATGAAAAACAATACGCAAGAATAATAAATTGCGACGATGTCTCGCATAATTACAACCGAAAAAAAATAAAAATACGATAAAATGCGAAATTAGTAACCAAGGACAAAAAAGGAGAACAATGAAAGTTAGATGAAAATTAAACGAGAAAAGGTTAGGAATTTAAAAAAAAATTTAGTGAGAAATTTAGTTTTAAGAAAGAAAAATTTAGGATTAAAGGAAAATTAATTTTAATTTTTATGTTTTAAAAGGTTAGCAATTTATTAAAAACTTTAATTTATTTTAAAAAAGATTTTTAATTTTGGGAGAAAAAGTTCATTTGGTTAATATTTTTGGAAAAAATATTCTAATCAACTTTTAAAAAAGGTTCCTAATTACCTTTAAGAAAAGGTTTAAAAAAAAAGTTTTAATTTTAATAAACGGTTTTGATTTTTGAAACACAAAGGCTTTGACTTTCATCCTAAAGAAAGAAAGTTAAGAATTTTACGAAAAAAGAAGAATAAAAATAAAAAGGAAAAAAAAAGTTAAAGAAATGAGAAATAATAATAAATAATAATAAATAAAAAAAAGAATAATGAAAGGGGAAGTGTCAGTTCACTTGGCCCATTAGAGTTGATTTTAATTCCCTTTTGGCTTTCTCATTTGACCCATTAGGGTTGACTTTAATTCCCTTTTGCCTTTTTCATTTGACCCATTAGGATTGACTTTAATTCCCTTTTGACTTTCACCTTTTCTCTTCTTACTCTTCTTATCTTGGAAATGGATTACGAAAAAATACAAAAAAAAGAAAGAAGAAATAACAGGCAATTAACGATGCTTACGGTGAGATTATTCAGATTCTCTGCTTTTGTTGAGCTTCTTCTGATTGAGATGATGATGAAGCCTCGAAATTTTTTGCTGATAAGTCGTGAGAACGGTCGCCGTTTTTTCTTTTTGTCCTCTTTCTCCCTTTCTCAAATACAACTTATGTTTATATAGGTAACAAATCAGGTTAACTCTAACCTAATGCCCACTTTAAAACCCAACTTAAATAATTAGTTAAAACTAAATAAAATTTAAACAAATTAAAATAAACTTAAAATTCTATTTATTTATACTAAACATTAAAAATATTATAAAAAGAATAAAATCTTTTCTAATATTTTTAATTTTACGATTTTTGGATGTTTTTATGAATAATATGGAAAAAAGTGAAAAAATAATATTTTTTTAAAAATAATTTAAATAAAATACGAAAATAATAATTAAATAATAAAAAAACTATTTTTGTTATCCTTTTTTATGAAAATAGAAAGTTAGAATAAAAATAAAAGAACCAAAACAAAAAGTGAAGAAGGTGAGATTCGAACTTGACCTTTCACACTCACAACTCCTTACACACGATCTCTTGTCAATTGTGCTATTTTATTCATTCAAAATAAAATGGTACTAGAAACCTGTAAACTAAAAGAGCACGCCACATGATATTTTCTTGCAACAATCAAACAACTGCACAACCCGTTAGTGGTTAGTTTAAACGCAATGCAAAATGAAATGGGATGCAAGATGAAACGACTAATCTTAGGGCAAAATTTGGGGTATTACAAAGTTGTTCTTCAAGGGTGAAATCATTGGATTAGCCAAAAGGCTTGGGTCAGACAATGCTGTGATTGAAGAAATTTGTGAAAGAGTTGATAAGGTGCAAGATTTTTGATGCTTGCTAGGCGGGTGTCCTTGTTGGTGTATCATAATATGTTCTCTCAATTTATGTGTTTTGTTAACCATCTTATTTGTGTGTCTTGTCTGTCTTTTGTTTGATCATGTCCTTGTAAGTCAGTTGAACTTTATTAATCTTAAATGAACTTATTTTCAATTGGATATGATTGATGTGGCTTATGATACACTAAGTCTCAGAATATTTAGACCCAGGTATTATCTTTTTGTTGCATCTGATTGCATGTTATTGCATATTTTCTTTTTGATTGCTAAGTTTTGATTTTTACATACCTAGTTTCTCTTGAATTAAACCCAAACATTTTAAACATTTGCACTAACCCTTGTTTAAAAGGATATTATGTTAGTTATTTTCTTTCAGAAAAAACTTAGTATATATCATAAACACCTAAAAAATCAGAACATAACGTATGAAGCCCAAACTCTGAAGATATGCTAGCTTCTTAAAGTTATGAATCATCTTGAGTGAGAAAAGACTTCAAATATTATTCAAGTTTATCCAACTGATCAGAAGTAAAACTCATCAGAAGTTGATATGCGTTGTTGTGTGTTAAATCCTTGTTAAAATGCTTAACAATAGTAAGGACAAGTTCAAGAAACTTCTGAAAGATAAACCAGTTCTTTTGAATAGAAGGTTCATCTACTTCAACAAAAAGGTTAACGAGGGAAATGTTATTTCCTTCTGATTATATTTTTAGAGTTGCTCATCTCAAGGGGAGCTTTGTGCTTCTTTCTGATATATGTTTTGTTGATTACCCGACATAAATTGTTCATCAAAATATAGTGTTTTGTCATCATAAAAAAGGGGGAGATTGTTAGAACAAGATTTGATTATGCATCTGTATGTCTAAGTTTTGATGATAACAATTCAGTATTTGTGTGAGAATAATTTTGGTAGCCTAACAGTTTGTTGTTGTATATTTTTAGCAAACAACATTGATTTTGACTCTTGAACATGAAACGTTACAAGTTTTTGAATATATTGATCTAAATCGCTTTTGCTCAAACTCACAAATGAATAGCTTCTAAGAAAATTGTATATTGCTGCTGCAACATTCTCTTGGCTCTTGCTTTTGACGTGTGACTTTGATCAATTCACTTCTGAAGACTTCTCAAGTTTCCGAAGATTAAACCCTGAAGGTTCTAAAAATTCTGAAGAATCTCAAGTCAGATATTGATGTGATCAAGCTTCTGATTGATGATTGAAGTTTCTGAACTCAAGCAAAATCAACTCTTCTAACTCATGCTTCAAACATCTATTTATCCAAAAGCCACTGAATAATAGAAGATAAGAACGAGTTTATACGTGGGAAAAATAGTACATGGTATAAACTAGTATTCCTTCCACTAAGCAGATTTCATGGAGTAAGAAAATTGAGGTAGTACAATTCTTGTCCCCTCCGTATCAAACCGTTACTCAAGTCGCCAGCTCATTCATGAAGAATACCATATCTACCCTTCAACATATATTTTTTACTAGCTATATAAAGACTTGAAGACTTGAAGAATTATAGCATGCAAGTAAGCAAGCAAGCGAAATAACGAAGAAATTTTAACAAGACTATTGTCTGAATTTGTGCAGAATTTTTCTTTAAGTGTACTGTGCTTTTAACTTGTTTATACCTACTTGTGTAGAAGAAATCTTTGTAAATGTAACTTTGTAATTCAACTGTTGTTTGTATTTCCTTAAGGGACCAGTTAGGTCAAAATCCTTGAGAAGACATAGACTGTGTGTCTTTGTGGTTTGTTAGTTACCAGCGGTTGCTAGTGCAGTTGTAATCAAATTGTTGTTTGTATTTCCTTAAGGGACCAGTTAGGTCAGAATCCTTGAAAAGACATAGACTGTGTGTCTTTGTGGTTTGTTAGTCACCAGCGGTTGCTAGTGCAGTTATAATTAGTTGATTATGGTGGATTAAGTCTTTTGGTATAAGTCTCTTTGTTGTTTATTAGTGGTGATTTTTATTGAGTGAGTAAAAAGCTTTTGTTTTTGAAAACCCCAATTGATCAGTGGTTTTTACACGTGATTTTACCGTTTATTTCAGTTAATCATTTGTTTTGTCTTGTCGCATTTTAGTTGTTTTTATTACATTTTACGCGTCAATTTGGTATTTTCATTGTTTCTAGGTTCAAGTAAACAATAAAGGAGAAGTAGAACAAAAACCGGAGAAAAATGGCAAGATTTCGAAAGAGTTTTGTTGTGAACTAGCAGGCTGACACAGGTGCCCGTGTCCTGTGACACTGCCCGTGTCAGGGCTACTGAAAGTAAAATCTTTAGCAGTCTGCACGAAAACGATCATAACTGGAGTTCTGGGAATCCGTTTGAGGCGTTCTAAAAACCGTCGGAAAGCTAAGAGAGAGATCTACGAATTTGGTGTTGGAGTTGAAGTCAGATTCGTAAGAGGGGCTTGACACGGGTGCCCGTGTCGTGTGACACGGCCCGTGTCAGGATGTGCTCAAAAAAGGTGATTTTTGGTGGAAAACAGTGGCCTGACACGGTCGCCCGTGTCACGTGACACGACCCGTGTTAGGACACCTGGGACTTGGAAATTTCACACGAAAAATGTGTCAGGAAGCCAACACGGCCGCCCGTGTTGGTTAAAACGCCTCATCACCTATTTTTCTTGTATTTTTAACACTTGTGATCCCTGAGGGTATTTTGGGCATTTCCCTGGTACTGAGTTTGAATGGAGACTATTTGATACGTGTTTTGAATAAGGAGATTGGACTTTTGAGCAGAAAAAAAGAAATTTCACGATAAAGATTGGAGCGATCAAGGATTTGGGAACGGAAGATCCTCATGAGCGGAAGCGATTGAAGATCAAAGCAACCAATTCTCTTGTAATGTTGAATTTTATTGTTGAGTTTATTTTTATTATTATGAGTAGCTAAACCCCCAATGCTAGGGGGGTGTCCCTGAATTGACTCTGTAATAACCTTTGGTTTCTTGAATTATATATTTCACTGCTTTCTAATCATCGTTGTTATCGTATAATGTTTTATGGCTTTTCTTATTTGACAAATGGGAATATGATGTACGGTTAACCTTAGGTTTGGAAGAACAAGTGTTAACGCGTGTATACGATAATACTATAGTAGATATTGCCTAGGAATGAGGATATCCTATAGTAACCGTAATGTTTTAGATAAAATATATTGCTTGGTATTGTTCCTATACCGCCAAGGAATTGGGGCATAGGGAGAATACCAAAGGGTTTTCTGCTAAGGAATTATAGTCAACTAATCTTTAAAACCGGTAACGATTGAATTGAGCAGTGATTTCTAAAAATTAAGGATTAAGGCTAGTACAAGGTTTTTTCATGCACCCTACCCTAGCATGCTTCTCATAACCGTTTAAAACCTTTATTTTACTGCTTTTGCCTTTTTGGCTTGATAATTCTAAAGAAACAAACCAAAACCCCTATGACTTTTTGTTCAATCGCATTATTATAGCACTTGTGTTCATACGCAGTCCGCGAGATCGATATTCGGGGAATTTCCCCTTATTACTACATCGGTACAATTAGTACACTTGCTAATTTACCAGTCAAGTTTTTGGCACCGTTGCCGGGGACTGCCAGAATATAAGTTGTATTCTACTTCGATTGAAATTTTGTTGCTCTGCGACCAAAAATTTTATTTTCAGTTTTTATTTTTAATTTTTATTATTATTATTTTGTTACTACTAATCTGCGTCTAACATTTTCATGCGAGGAGACCCCTCAGCTAATTTTTCTTTGGACACAGAAATTGAAAGGACTCTACGCGAAAGACGTAGGCAAGCTAGATTATTAGCTTCAGAAGAAGAAAGAGTTTCTATTCATTCAGATTCAGGTTCGGAATCAGAAAGAGACACTGAAGCTATGGCGGATCTCCCACCAGCGGAGAGACTTTTGGGAGACTATGGAGGGGCAAATGCTCAACCAAACTGGATGACCATCGTGAATCGGCCGGTGAATGTGGCACACTTTCAATTACAACCTTCCACCATTCGCCAGTTGGAGAGCAAGCCTTTCTTTGGAAGAATCAACGAAGATGCAAACAAGCATCTGCAGAGATTCCTACCAACTACCACATCTTTGAAGATAGAAGGTCATTCCGAAGAGGCTAAGAGACTTGTGATGTTTCCGATCACACTGACTGATGATGCGAAAGAATGGTTCTATTCACTTCCAGCTGGGAGTATCACCACATGGCGAGAGATGGAAACTGCATTCCTTAAAGAGTATTTCCCTGCTTCAATGTTTATTCGAAAAAGATACGACATTGTCAATTTCAAACAAATAGAAGGGGAATCTCTAGGAGATGCATACAAGAGGTTTAAGAGGTGTCTGTCAGCATGCCCTACTCATAACATGGGTGCCACAGAGCAGATGCAGAACTTTGTGAATGGTTTATGACTCAAGACAAAACAGCTTATAGACACTGTTGTCGGTGGCTCAACTAATTTCTCAACAACCACTGGTATCAAGAGGATCATAGAAGCAATTGCCGCCAATGAGCATCTTGAGTTGTATGATCGCACTATGAACCAACCAGAGGAAAAGATTGATTTGAAGCTAGCGAAGCAAGTTGTGAACATGGAAGAGCAAATAAAAGCTGAAGTGGACATAAGGCTTAAGGGAATGAACTTGGGTACTGAAACTGTAGCTCAGGTCTAACCTATCCAAGCGGTGAGTTGTGAGGTTTATAATGGTCCCCATTTTACTGCACATTGTCTTGCTACTGCTCAACAAATTGAAGAGATAAAATTTTTGAGGCAGAACAATCCATATTCTCAGACATATAATCCAGGATGGAAGAATCATCCTAATTTTTCCTGGAAAGACCAAAACCAACCTCCTTACCCGCAACAACAACAAGCTCCTCAAAAAGCAGAATGGGAGTTAGCTATTAAAAGAATGGCAACTCAAAGTATGCAATTTCAAGAAGAGACCCATAATGTTCAAAGGAATAACACAGCTTCCATCAAAAAATTTGAGTCGCAAATGGGACAGATAGCCCAACACCTCTCAACACATACTCAAGGAACCCTCCCAAGTGCGACAGTATCGAATCCGAAAAATCAAGAGAGTATTAATGCTGTCACAACCAGAAATCAGAAAATGACAAAAGAAAAGGAAGCAAATGAGGATGAATGCATAGAGGTGGAGCTTGAGGTTAGAGAAAAAGTGAAAGAACCAGAAGAAGTTGTTCTATCTGAAAAACAAACTGGGGAGAAAAAGAAAGAGGAGGTTAAACTGAAAATTAAAATGTCGTTTCCTCAAAGAGTTACAAAGAAGGATCAGAAAGAGAAAGACTTTGGAAGGTTCAGTGCAATGCTCAACAAATTGGAAATCAACATGCCGTTATTTGAAGCACTCGAGCAAATGCCTTTGTACAAGGAATTTATGAAAGAGGTTATAGGTAAAAAGAGAGCAATGGGTGAAGAACCGAAGATCACAACTGAGCAATGTAAGGAAGTATCACAAGAAAAGAGAATCCCCATCAAAAGAAAGGATCCTGGACCAGTTGTAATCCTTTGTACTATAAAAGATCAAAATTTTAAAAAAGTCCTAATTGATTCAGGTGCTAGTGTGAGTCTCATGTCGTTATCTATTTTTAAAAAGCTAGATATTGGAAAAGTGAGCGATACGGGAACAAGCTTGAAGTTTGACGACCACACAACTAAGATGGCATATGGGCTAGCAGAGGATGTTCTAGTGAAAATCGATAACTTCACTTACCCGGTTGATTTTTAAATCATGGATATACCAGAGGATGAAGAGACTTCGATCATATTTGGTCGGCCGTTCTTGCTTACTAGTCGGTGCAATATTGATGTGGAAAAAGGTACGCTCACTTTGAAATGTTTTGATGAGGAAATCATGTTAAAAGCTCATGAGGTTAGAAAGAAAGGTAAGGAGAAAGATGTTAAACCGTCAGTTGGGAAGATCAACGCAACTAAGAAAGAAGAATGATCAAAACCACTTCAGGTTGATCTTATCTCTGAACCTGCCAAATATTTTGTTGTGAAGAAGTCAAGCAATAAAGTGTGGAGGATGAAGTAACCTCCATAACAATGGGGCGTCGACCGTCGAGCCATGCGATGTTAAACGAAGCGCTGCGTGGGAGGCAACCCACGAATTTTAAGTATTGATGTTGTTTCTTTTGTTGTTATTGTTTTCGCAGGAATAACGAGAGTTTGCAAGGGAAAACGTGGAAGCAACAAAGAGGTACTGAATTACATGTCGACCCTTATGTGAGGACCTCTGTGAGTACACCTCTTCCTCTCTTGTTCTTGAACATTGAGACAATGTTTAGTTCATGTTTGGGGGAGGTTTTACCGTTTTGAATTGTCAATTTAAATACCTTTTTATTTTTAAGTTCGGTAAAAATCACACCGAATTCGCCCCTACAAAGACCGTACAATTTTTCTTGTGATTGGTAGGTGTGTAAGGTAGTCAAGAAAGTATTTAAAGTTTAAGGGAAGTGGAGTTTGAACTAAGGAACTTGGGAAAGTTTGGAAATTGAGGTATAGCTTGAACACCATAGGTTCCCCAGAGTAAGGAAACGAGTCCAACGTGTAGATTTGTGCCATAGTACTTGGATTTGAAAAGTATACCCCGATTAGTTCATTGTGATAGTCCGACATGATAAAAATGGTAGATATTGATTTTGAGAATGATGTGTGGCACCAAAAAGAGTTGAATAATGACGGTAAAGACAACCTGTCCTTCTAAGTTGGACTAATAAACGCCTGTGAGCGAGAAAAAGAATAAAGGTGCCACCGGAAAAATCTCGAGCAAAAGTGTACATGCCTTAATCTGATTATCCAAATGAAAGGGGTGGAAAATTGAAGAAAATACTTAAGCCCAAAGCATAGTTGGAGAGGTGGCCGAAAGGGGGATTTAGGTCCGTAAGTTTACTGCGGTATGTGTTTATGTAATGTCTTAGTTAACGGATGAGTACCGAGAGAGCTAGTTTGAGCTAATCGGAACTAAGACTCACGTATGAGTATCGACACGCCTTACATCCTGAGCCTTTCACTTGATGTGCTGTTTGATTTGAAAGTATTTATCCAAGCTTTTTGCTTGAGGTCAAGCAATGGTTTAAGTTTGGGGGAGTTTGATCAGTGGTTTTTACACATGATTTTACCGTTTATTTCAGTTAATCATTTATTTTGTCTTGTCGCATTTTAGTTGTTTTTATTACATTTTACGCGTCGATTTGGTATTTTCACTGTTTATAGGTTTAGGTAAACAATAAAGGAGAAGCAGAGCAAAAATCGGAGAAAAATGGCAAGATTTCGGAAGAGTTTTATTGTGAACCAGCAGCCTGACACGGGTGCCCGTGTCCTGTGACACTGCCCGTGTCAGGGCTACTGAAAGTAAAATCTTTAGCAGTTTGCACGAAAACGATCATAACTGGAGTTCCGGGAATTCGTTTGAGGCGTTCTAAAAACCTCCAGAAAGCTAAGAGAGAGATCTACGACTTTCGTGTTGGATTTGAAGTCATATTCGCAATAGGGGCTTGACACGGGTGCCCGTGTCAGGATGTGCTCAAAAGAGGTGATTTTTGGTGGAAAATAGTGGCCTGACACGGCCGCCCGTGTCACGTGACACGACCCGTGTCAGGACACCTGAGACTTGGAAATTTCATGCGAAAAATGTGTCAGGAAGCCAACACGGCCGCCCGTGTTTTCTGACACGGCCCGTGTTAGTTGAAACGCCTCATCACCTATTTTTCTTGTATTTTTAACACTTATGATCCCTGAGGGTATTTTAGGCATTTCCCTGGTACTGAGTTTGAATGGAGACTATTTGATACGTGTTTTGAATAAGGAGAAGAGACTTTTTAACAGAAAAAAAGAAATTTTACGATAAAGATTGGAGCGATCAAGGATTTGGGAACGGAAGATCCTCATGAGCGGAAGCGATTGAAGATCAAAACAACCAATTCTCTTGTAATGTTGAATTTTATTGTTGAGTTTATTTTTATTATTATGAGTAGCTAAACCCCCCAATGCTAGGGGGGTGTCCCTAAATTGACTCTGTAATAACCTTTGGTTTCTTGAATTATATATTTCACTGCTTTCTAATCATCGTTGTTATCATATAATGTTTTATGGCTTTTCTTATTTGACAAATGGGAATATGATTTAAGGTTAACCTTAGGTTTGGAAGAACAAGTGTTAATGCGTGTATACGATAATACTATAGTAGATATTGCCTAAGAATGAGGATACCCTATAGTAACCGTAATGTTTTAGATAAAATATATTGCTTGGTATTGTTCCTATACCGCCAAGGAATTGGGGCATAGGGAGAATACCAAAGGGTTTTCTGCTAAGGAATTAGAGTCAACTAATCTTTAAAACCAGTAACGATTGAATTGAGCAGTGATTTCTGAAAATTAAGTATTAAGGTTAGTACAAGGTTTTTTCATGCACCCTACCCTAACTTGCTTCTCATAACTGTTTAAAACCTTTATTTTACTGCTTTTGCCTTTTTGGCTTGATAATTCTAAAGAAACAAACCAAAACCCCTATGACTTTTTGTTCAATTGCATTATTATAGCACTTGTGTTCATACGCAGTCCGCAAGATCGATATTCGAGGAATTTCCCCTTATTACTACATCGGTACAATTAGTACACTTGCTAATTTACCGGTCACCAATTCAAACCCCCTTTCTTGTTTTTCTCACCTTTAAGAGAGAGAAAGGGATAGAGAGTTATAATTAGAGAGAGTAATTGAGGGTTATAATATTTTCACATTAACGTTGATAACAATATCTCTAAGGTATTTAAAATATTACAAGTGGATTGGGACACAAGTTACAACATCAAATAACTGAAAAGCTGAAATCTCAGACCTGTAATCGGTTACACAAAACCTCTAACCGATTACAGCTTCTAAAGAATCCAAAAGCAGTGGTAACAGGTTACTCCAAATGCGTAATTGATTACACCAATGCCATAATCACTTTTTCATCATCTTATTTGATCTTTTGGCATGCCTATAACTGGTTACACACTCGTGGTAATCGATTACAACACTTGAATTACTAAAATTATCTTAATGATAACCACCCCCACAACCTCTTTCAATCAAACCCCTCCCTTCTTCAACTTCAGTTGTAAAGCCCCAAAATAATTAGAATATTTATTTAATTTATTTATTATAAACATTCGTGATTTTAGTAAATCTTGGTGAAATATTTTGATGTCTGATGATTTGTGTTGGGAGGTACTGTTGATGTTAAGAGGGTGTTAAGGATAATTAGAAGTATATGATTTATTAGAACTATTTTGATAGTAATAATATTGGATAATGTGAATATCTTATTATTATTATTATTATTTTAAATTAAAGAAGTAGACACTAAGGGCAAGATGGTAATGTTGGGTGGATTAAGTGAGGATGAAGTTGAAAAGACATATTAGGGGTCCTAGGGGTAAAAGGAAAAATAGAGGAGAAATGAATTCATTTTTGGTACGATTGTATTTTGGAAGAGAGCTCTGAGGAAAAGTAGAAGAAGAGGCTAGGGCTCATAGCAATTTCAGAAGAACTCAAGAGGAAGATCATAACCGAAATATCTAAGGTATGAGGAGTATCATTTGTCATTATAATTGATATAAGGGTAGATGTATGTAGGTGAGGCTAGCGGGATTATACCTGATTGAATCGTAAACTCAAAGATACAACAAATTCGCCACCAAACTTTATTTAGTCCCAAAGGACATGGAAAATATCGATAAAATCCAAAGGGAAGAGAAATTGGAAAAGGGGTAGGTTATGCGAAAGGAACGTACTAGCACCTTACACATCCGTCATACTCGACGAGAACCATTTCACTTTCTTCTAGGCTTAGATGAGTTACCTATCTAAAGGCTTCTAGATAAAAAGAGAAGGGAAAGAAGAGAGAGAGAGAGAGAGAGAGAGAGAGAGAGAGAGAGAGAGAGAGAGAGAGAGAGAGAGAGAGAGAGAGAGAGACACACACACACACACACACACACAAAAAGTGCTCGTGGAGGATTGGGGCCCTCATGCCTACGTATCCTCATAGTGCAATGAGGAATTCATAGCTTTGTAGTTTATGGAACCTGGAAAAGAAAAGAAGATCTGGGCGGACCAAAGAGAATGAAGAAAGGAAGAAGGCGGAGGAAGGTGGCTCGCCAAGATTTCACAATCTTGTGCCTACGTATCCTCATAGTGCAATGAGGAATTCATAGCCTACATAGTTCGGGGAACTAGGACAGAGAAATAAAAAGAAGAGGAAGCAGTGTTGAAACCAAGAGTGAAAGCAGAAAGCAAGATCTGACTAGGGATGCAAAAGAAATGGTGTGAAAACCAAGAAAGAAAAAATAACGGGAAACTCTGCCGAAAAACGCAAAAGAGAAGTGATAACTCCACTGGGGAATAAAATAAAAGAATATCGTTAGAGCCAAGAGAATAAAGGATAAGAGCAAAACTCTGTGGGGAGAGGAAATGGTTGGTGTCAACAGACGGAATGTGATGACCCAGAATGAGAGAGAGCATTGAACCAAGGGAAGGTGTTTGGCTCTCTGGGAGACTCGGTGTATTAATTGATAAATAGTGGTTAACTAAAAAGAGAAAGAAGTTGATTTTAACCAATAGATAGTGATCAACCAAAAGGATGGGTGTGGAACCAAGCAAAGGTTGTGACCCAAAGGACGGTACACTGACTGAACAAGTAGTACTTGACCAAAGGAAAGGGTATTTGAACCAAAAAAACGGTTACTAACCCAAAGGTGTGAGTATTTGAACCAAAGAAAGGTTGCTAACTATGGAGGATTCAGTTTTTAATAGAAGGATTATGATTAACCGAAAAGAATGAGTGATTAACCAAGAGAAGGTGATTAACTCAAGAGAGATTGGTTTTAACGAGCAGACCGTGATTAACTAAAGAACGAGTGACTAACCAGGAGAAGGTGATTAACCCAAAGAAGACTCTGTATGTTAACAAATAGACTATGGTTAACTGAGGAAAGTTGGTGTTTCAACTGACAGACAATGATTAACCAAACAAGAAGGAGAGAAAACCAAGAGAAGGTTGTGAACTCCGATAGGGAATAGGTTTTAATAGGAAGAATGTGTTAACCGAAGAAGAAGGATTGACTTTGCCGGGGAAGAGAAGAATCGACTTTAACAAAAAAATGATTGATTATCCAAAGAAATGAGTGATTATAAAACTCTGGGGAAACCAAGAAGGGTGATTAGCCAAGAGAGAAAGGAGTGTTGAATCAATAGGGAAGTTAACCCAAGAGGAAAATATTAGTGTGTAAGTGATCAAGGATCGACTTGGATGGGAAACGGGAGATACCACATTAAGGAGATAAAAAAGATCATTATAGGCACATGTCATTCATCCCCTACCCAAAATAATCAAAATGAGTATAGGAATTCTCCACTCTCATTCATTCTCTAACACCAAAGTGTAGTACGACACGCGAAACCGGCAGAGTAACAAAGCAAACTTGTACAGTGCTCCAACGCGTTGCAAATCTTCGACTCCGTGGGGGAAAGAGAGGACAAAGCTCCATAAGAAGAAAGAAAGAGGGAAGATCAACTAATCGAAACAAAGTTTTGATTAATTAATCCAAAGGGAGTGATATGCTAACAATTTTCCAAAGGAAATGAAAAATTATTAAAGCAAAAGGGTGAATTATTGATTATTCAAGATTAAGTTTATTCTAATGAGGAACAAACTTAATGCAAACATGAATGGAAGTGAAAAACAGTACCAAATGTCATTTAGTATGCATCACAAATCAAGTAGCATGTGATCAAAAAATGTGCAAGAATGATCATGATCATACAAGTGTCACAAAATGCAAATAATTGAGAATCGACAAATCGCACATTGAAAGTTTGCATACATGCATCTAACAGAAGCTACAAAACTCATAAAACATTCCTAAATGTCAAGCATATCAAGCCATGGAAGTTAGATGAGTAAAGAATAACAAACAAGCTTGAAAATAGGAAAAAAAATGGCATTTTGTTACATGGGTAATCAATTACCACATGCAGGTAATCAATTACCTACTTAAAATTTACAAATCCACGTGAAAATCATGCAGGGTAATCGATTACCCTTATATAGGTAATCGATTACCCTTATATAGGTAATCGATTACCACTGTAATAGTGGCAAAAAACAACTTTTCTAAAAGCACTTTCAGCAACCAAAACACTTATCCAATCATCCACATGCTATGGTAAACATTTGTGCACGAAAAATGAAGTTCAAAATCCAATTAGGCATCAATTAAACATCAATTGAAAGCATTAAACATGAAGATCAAAGATCAAACAATCACATGATTAATCAACACTGAAAAGCTACCGAAACTAAATTGTAAACGCGTGAAAGTAATCAAAACAATAAATCAAGCAAAGGATAACCAACCTACAAGACTGAGATTTGCCTTGGATGTTGTTGTAAGTGAATTGTGATGAAGATAATCAAATAAAACCAGAGAAATCAGAATTTGCAACCGAATCGTATCGAAACCAAGCAAATTGTGACGAAATCTCTAAATACGAATTTGCATCGAATAAGCTTGAAGAAATCACTTAAGATGAATCAAAAGCCAATAAAACTCCAGAAAATCAAGTAGAATTGCAAGATGATAATGGTTAATCTCAAGAGAAAAGCACTTCCAATGTGGAAGTTACTATTCTTTAATGGTGAGTTTGAGCTCTAGTTAGGTTTTGGGAAGAAGATGAAGATGAATGCAAGAAAAAGTTGCAGAAAATTTAGAGAGAGAATGTGAGATAATTGAGAGTGAATAATGTAGAAATTGAGAAAGTGATTGAGGGTGAGAAAATGATCAAGGGTCCTTTGTGAAATGGTGAAACTTTATTTATATAGAGTGGAGGTTTGGAGTTGCTAGGTTTGGAATATGATTTGGAGATAGCTTTGAAAATAGCCTTGGAGTTAGTTGGACTCAACTTATTGAGTTGGAAGTTAACTCAGTTAGTTAGGTAGTTGACTCGGTAGCAATCCCAATACAAATTCAAATCAAAGGACTCTCATGCTTGCAAATGAAGTTACATGGTGGTCTCAATTCAAAGTGATGTATTGGAGTAAATGTTTTGAAGTGTCTTGAATGGTCTTGAACTGTCTAGAGATGTCTAGAATGTTCCACACAATTCTAGAACCAAGTAGATCCCAAAATAATAGAGTGCAAGTTGCTGATATAGAAAATGAAGCAAAAACTACAATTTTTACACAGGGTAATCGATTACCCTACTTTGCCTAGCAAGGTAGTAATCGATTACCACGGGAAAAACAAGCCCATTTTGCTTGCGAAGTGGTGTTGTGGTCCCAACTTTGATTTTCAACCTTTTGCTTTGATGAATAGGCATAGAAACCCTAGTTTTTTTGCTTGTAATAATGATGTGATGTCTTTGTGAGGATGTGATTAATTGGGTTCGGAAAACCTGAATATTCCTGTAACAAAAATCACAGAGAAAAAATGCGAACGCGCATGCTAGCGATGCGAACGTACATGCTTATGCAAAAGGCAAAAAGAGAGGTCAAAATTCAGGTTACGATAGTAGGTAGTTGGGGAGTTTTGAGAAATATGATGAGATTATGATGAAATTGGGGTTTTGAATTGTATGAGATGGTATGTATGAAACCTATTATGACGTGTTGTTGCTATTGTGTTGATTGTATGGTGAATATGAGAAATTTTGGACTAATTGGTAACAGAATCACACGGAGAATTGGGACTAAATTGGTGCAGAATTGCAACTGAGAAGTTGCAGGTTCGCGCAATTTCGCTAGGCGAAGCGATTTCTCCCCAGCCTCGTCAGGAGAAAGTGGGAGCGAGAAGAGGGTGAAAAATAAGTGCTCCTAGTTTTTGTATGAAGGATGGAATTCGCCCCTGCTTCGCCGGGCGAACACCAGGCGAGCAGGAGTTGTGTGTTTTCTTTTGTTTTCTCTATTTTATGTTGTCTGGTGTCTTGTTGTCTGTATGCTTTGAATAATTGATGCATTGTATTTTGATGATTATAACATGATGATTTGTGATGTATTATAATGATGTAATACTATGATGTTTTGATGAATTTTTATGAATGGTGATGCAACTTTGACCATCTTGTGATGATGATGATTATGACATTTTGCATCATGCATTCATAGCATGTTAGGACTTCACTCCAACGATGATGTTAGGACTTCGGTCCAGTGGTGGCTTCAATCCCATTGTGTGGATTGGGGTGTTTATGACGTGCTCCAGTTCTTGTGTAGAATTGACCCTATTGGTGGGGATCTTTGGAGGGTGATGGCCTAGTGCCCATCAACATGTTGATTTGGTACCACATGCATGAGTCTATGTTATTGCATTTCATGTTATGTGGCATTGCATCTATGTGAATGATTGTTATTATTCATGAGGTGATTTTAAAATGACGTGTGATGATGCTGTGACTTAAGTGATGCTTTGGTGATGAGTTGTTGATTTGATGACTTTACGATCAAAGATGTATATATGATACTATGATGTGAATGTGTGAGTATAATACTTGGCAAATGATAATGCATGGATTTCATGATGATGTTGTTTTTGTATGATGAATGCTATCTTAATATATCTTATCTTTATATCTTGTATAATAATTTGTGATTACTCACCCTGCCTGTTTGAATGTTGTCTCCATCTCCATCTGGGTAACGTGCAGTTGATCAGGATTAGCTCTCTTGGTGCATGAAGATTAGTCTTGTAGTATGTTGATTATTTCTGTTGATTAGAGGGTTTTGCTCTGATATGTAACATCAGGCCGAGACGTTTGAGTCGAACTTTTACGTTTTTACTTCTTGCCGACATCATGGCGCTATAAGTTTCTTGTTTTTTTTTGTTTTACATGTTTTGAGTTATGAATTATGTTATATTTTGATTTTTCCGCTGCGTAGTGCTTGATTGAATTTATGATGACATAACCCGTGTTACAGAGCAGGACATTATTATGAAATTTTATGACGAAATGTGGCGCCCTTGTGGTGATGTACTTTGATATAATTGTTTATAATTATCGTGAATGCTATTTAGGGTATAAGGGTGTTACATCCATCACTGCCACAAATCGAGTCAACTCCTTTCTTCTTCCTCACTGCAAATCAAAGTCCATCCCTCTTCTCCAAACCACTGCGCTGAACAACTTTTAAAAACCGACCATTGCAACTTCAAAAAGTCAAAGGATTCAACTATCCTCACACTGACTACACACAACCAATAGATCTAATGGAACAACCTTCGTTGTAAATGCTACGAGTCTTTTTTTATTTATATTCAATTCACTCTCTTTTCCTTCTACTTCTTTCTTGTTGTTTTGGTTTTGATTTCCGAATGGGAAAGTTTTATGTTGTTATGTGTATGTTCTTTGTTGTATAGAGATAAAGTTGTGAGATTGATGAAGGTTGTTATCATGAATATTGTGATAAAGGCATGAAGAAGATGGAAAATGGATAATTTTCAAGCTTTGCTTTTGGTGGTTTTAAGAAACGTTGTTTAAAATGTGAAGAAAGATCGTGGTGGTGGTAATTTTTGCACCTATCCCTATGTACATATTAGTGACATGAATATCACGTGACAAATTTACGACGTGTTTTTTTCACGTGACAACTGATTGTGACTTACACTCCTTAGCGTGTTTGCTTACGTCGCTAAATTGTGTTTTGCGACGTAATTTTTCTATTTATGGCGTGAATATCATATGATTAATGAGTATTTTTTAAGTAGATTTTTGTAAGTTTGATATTGATTTATTAAAATTACTAAGTGTCATTTCTCCGACTAACTTCCAATATCCACTCCTTCAATATTTTCATACTATTTTTTTATGTATATTATTATTTTTAAAGTTAAATAGGTTTGTGGTCTTATTAAATATTTTAAATTTCATTTTTAATATTTTAAAATATATTTTTTAAATAATAGTTCTCTTAAAAATTTTCATCCACATTTTTAATTTCTAATATGAATACCGTCATTAAAATTATTGTTAATTCAGTCGCTAAATAATAAATTATTATTAAAATTATTTTAATTATGTCATTAAATTTTAAAAACCATCATTAAATTATAAGGAGGAATAAAAAATATGGATGCAAGATTTTACAGGATTATTCTTTAAAAAAAATATTTTGAAAAACTAAAAATAAAATTTAAAATATTTAAAAGAAATAAAAACATATTTAACCATAAATTATAATAATCATAAATAATTTTTTTTTGACTTTATCAGTGTATCACATGCATGTGTAATTCTAATTTATAAATTTATTTCAAAGTTGCTTTCTTAATGTTGGTCCTCTTATACAAAGTACTTCTATATAACATCTCTTTCTATTCTATGATTCTATCGATGATTCAATACAAAGTTCTATTTCAATTGTTCTCTAAAATATAAGATACAACAAAGCAAAGAAGATCTTACTAATAACCTGATTCACTCTACTCATAGTCATCTTTTTTGCAGTTAAGCATCGATACAAACAAAAGACCCAAAAATAGAGTTGCAGCTCCTCCAACAATTATTGCTACCACCTTTTTGGTATTGTTTATGTTTGCCCCTATATCAAATATCAAATATTTATATTTATCAAATAGCCATGTCAAAATAATGTTTTGATCCTTATATATATATATCAACTTTCATTTTTAATTCTTTTATAAATTATCATGTTATACATGTTTAAGAATTACCTTGATCAGAGTTTTCATCATCACCATTACCTGATTTTTGCATGTATGCATAGCTTATAAAACAGTTATCAAGATATATTTCTGCAGAAACTGAACTACCGCATTCTTCCCTAGCAACCATCACTGCGTCACCAACACATTCACTACATGCACAACTACTCAAATCACCTTCACACTGTGCCATCAACTTCACCTTTTTATAATCCGTTGCGTAAAACCCATCACTATTTATAATCCCATTTTCCAGTATCATGAATGCTTCATCCATCAACTCTTTAAACTCAACGTAATACTCTACAGCAGTTCCTCCACAAATCTTGTGAGACATATAGTTATTTTTGGATGCATGAATAGTTGTTTCTTGAAACTGTTCAGTTTGATATTGAACGTAACAACCTCCGAGCTGTATTCGCGCCGACGTGGAATCACTGCATAGGGTGTTTGATATGATGTGAGGAAGTAAAGATGTTACACATGTGAAACAATCTTGTTTGTTGATGTCGTTTCTGCATTGGAAGAAGCCGGAGAGGAAGGTGTTATCGTCGATAGCTTGGTTGGTTTTGAAGAACTTGTATGGAGAGGATTGTGTTATGAGTAGTTGGAATAAGGAGGTGAGTGATTGAGAGTAAGTTTGATGGTTGAAGGTTTGAGTTGAACAAGTTTTGTATACTAATGTGTTGTGATTGGAAACTTGTAGGGAAGAAGGTAGAAAGAGCAAGGAAGTGAAAGTGAAGAAGATGATGGTGGTGGAAATGGAATTGGAAGCATTCATTTTGGAGATGGTTCAACGCTATAGGAATTAATTTTGAGACATTGATTTGGAGGAATGAATGTTTGAATATTTTATGGTATGTTGTGATTGTTTGGTGTTACTTTAATTTGGAAATGTTGTAGTGCTGTGGGGAGTTGGGTTTTGGTTTGTTTTTTCTTTCCTAATTCTATCTACCGAATGAATTAGCAGAGACTATGAATTAGGCCTTAGAAATATATTATTAACATCAATTTCATGTTGACTATTGAATTTACAAAACCCATCACATAAAATTTTGAAACCCCATTTTTTTATGTTCTAGGTTGTGGGCCTACTTGCCCTGACCCAGGGTGACCTTGTTTATTATGATTAAAATATACTCGAACAATATGTGATAAATACTACAACCATGTCTTAAATGGAGTGAAGCAAAATAATCATGAGCATAATTAAAGAAGGAAAGGAGTGAAGTTTATGAAAAAACAAAGTTGAGCAAAAAAAAGTCAATATCAAAGGAGTTGAAGTCTTTGAAAACTTGTTTGATCTTGTGTCTCAGGGTAATTTTATATGTTAAGGATTAATAGTGTATAATTAAATATGAGTAGCTTTCGAGACACAAGTAATGCACACACACTCAAAATGATTTTACAAACTTAATTTTTTTCAAAACTTTCTAAAAATCATTTATGGTCATTTGTTCATCTATTAGGAAGCATCATAATCAATCGGGAAGGCAAAAAGAATCAATCTTTAATCGATTAGAACATTATCCAATTAATTATGGAGTGAGTTCGCCACATAATCGATTATGAACTCTCTTAATTGATTAAACCTTAAATCTGTCTATTTTTCTTTCCTAATAAGTTAGGTCTAATTGATTGACATGTGAACTTTGGATGTGCCTTCATGTGCATTTTTTAGAATTTCTCATGCCTCATTGGCTTCACTACATGTGTTGATTAATCTAAACATTGTTCTTGTCTACACCATTGAAAATAACATTTAGAGCTTTGGAGTTTCCAAGAGCTTTTTCATCGTCAGCATTAGACCACTCGGTATCTGGCTTTAAGATTGATGTTTCATCTTGAGAGGTAGTCACAAGGTGTTTCCAACTTTTTATTATAACTTTCCATGTTTTGTTGAAAATGGATTTAAGAAAAGCATTCATTTTAACTTTCCAATAATCATAGTCAATACCATCCAAGATAGGTGGTATATTGACCGATCTTCCTTCCTTTGTGTTCCGGACTGGTCCAATGGCTAGGCATGACCCAATCCACTTCTGCTCCCAGAACGATACAATTGCCTAAGTCCAACCTCTTTGGTGGAAAGTTTACCTTTCTGCCCCTCTAACAGTGGAGGCTGACCTATTTACCCTTGGTCACAACACTTCTCCCCACCAGTCTCTACCCGTCACGCACGGTTCCACCATCCAGAAATAGCCAAGACGCTTGTGCCTGTAACTACGCATCTGCTTGCCCCAACGGCTAGTTCTGGCAGTTACCTATTCTTTAGGAACGAACATCTCGCCCCGAAAATAGGGACCAATGGCCAAGCGTTGGGGACATTATAAAAACCCTCTCATTGGAGAGGGTTAGGTACCCAATATTCACCCTAAAACAC
This sequence comes from Lathyrus sativus, assembly GCA_963859935.3. Taxonomy (NCBI): domain Eukaryota; kingdom Viridiplantae; phylum Streptophyta; class Magnoliopsida; order Fabales; family Fabaceae; genus Lathyrus; species Lathyrus sativus. The sequence continues at coordinate 527,654,660 of OZ012740.1, forward strand.
ACATATTCTGCACTTGCTCTCTCTCTTACTCGTTTTCTTACTTTAGCATCGGAGTGCCTTGCAGGTACACCCTCTCCTTCTCTTTCACATCCAGCATCACAAACGCTTGTCATTGGCCTATTTCAGGTTCTGATCAACTGGTAAGATCAGTGGCGACGTCTATGGGAAACTTGTTATCCCCATCTTTTTTCTCTTCATAGAACACAAGAACAAAACAATTCTTCAAATTTATGATCATGGCTACCCGTGACAATAATCTTGATGCTTGTAACTCTGCTTTTCTCCCCGTCAGCAAGACTGATGCTGATGGAGCCACCGCCTCTCATGGCAACGACGTCCTCCTACAAAGAGATATAACCACAGCTTCTCCATCCCCTGTTCGTGCAGATCACGACGAAGCCCCACCTGTCAGTTCCAGTTCTGCCCAACGTCGACCCGGCCATGACGACCTCCTCGAGGTTCTCAACAAAACCAACCTCCTAATCATCAACCAAAACGCGAGGATTAGAGCATTAGAAGAGTCTCGTCGTCCAATATACCCTTCGCCGAGGAAAGAAATTCAGCAACGATGGAGACCCCCTCTCTGGCGCGAGAGGAACCGTCAGACGCCTCCAGAGCCAAAGACCCTGACCATCCGCAAACGCGACCAGATTTCCCCCTGGAACCAGCATTTCCCACAACCCAAGAGGACCAAAAGAGGCCACCAGGCAGAATCCCAACGTTCGTCTCCGCCCAGATCCAAGGGTCGAGCATGAACCCTGTCTCCCCGACGAGACCGCCATCCTACCTATAGACGTGATACCCACTCCCCTTTTTAGACCATAAACAACAGCGATGACGAGCCTCGCGATCCGTTGTCCCATGAGATCATGGTCATGTGCCTCATAAAAGGACTAGAGAAACCTCTCTCTCTAGGCACATACGAAGGAACAACTGACCTCAATGAGCACATCGAAAACATCGATGCGCTGCTTGACTATCGCGGCGTCCAGAGAGCCATCAACTGCAGGTTTTTCCCGACCACATTCAAGAAAGGGGCAATGACCGGATGTCACACCCAAATTTTTGACGCTAAGATCCCACGGCTTTTTGCATCATCTGTATAGGACATGATGTCTTGCATCTTGCATAATACTCAATTTATCAGCAGGAATAAACTCGTTGGAGTTACAGCGAATTAGTCAAACCAAAAGTCAAATGTGCGTAAAATCAGTGTAGGGAAATTTTAAAATTGAGCTTGTGAGCATCAGTGATATTAATCTACGTTTCGCGTAGTTTAACCCGGCGTGCTCATTCAAATTTTTCGACCACTTTTCGGTTGCATTTTGGACAGTTTAAGCCATTTTAGCGGGTAGAATTTATTTTAAAATTTGACTAAACGCTGTATTTTTCCGATACGCATATTTCGCGTTGATTATTTTGGTGTATTCATTTTATTTTTTCGAACAGTTAGATACCAGTCTAATAATTTTTTTTTACCGATTTCACTTCTATTTTAATTAATAATATTTTTTTATTAGTCAGATTTTCATTTAGATTTTACTTTAAATAGTTTTTTTTATTTACTTATTTTATTTATCATTTTCTCATTTTTATATTCTAAATTTTTTATTTTTATCCATTTTTAGGTAAAATCTCTTAATTAAGTTTTGAATAGAAATTTTGTTTTTGTACTACATCTTGTGAAACATTACTACTGCAATACTACATACAATGCAGTGTACTTTTTAACATTCTACTAAATTTATTTTTTACAGCTTATTTGTATAATTTTAACATTCACAACTTTATTTTACACTACATTCATACAATTTTTTTTACAACACAATCAATGCACATTTTTTCATCAATTTCACTTTCAACTTTTTCTGCATTCAATCACAGTTACATGTAAGATTACACACATTATTTTTTTTTTCATTACATTAATGTTAGTTTACATTTTCTTAACAATTATGATCTTATTACTAAACACAAAAACATCATTTTTCTATACTTACTCACATTTCTTCAATTTTGATTCATTTTTTCATAACATGTTATATTTTTAAAATAATATGAAAATTTTGTCTTATTAGTTTTTTAGAAAACTTATTTATTAAGTTTTGGAAAAGTTGTTTTTACTTGTGTGTTCATTTTCATAATATCCTGAGCACATTTTTTTTAAGACTTTGATACTTCATTGTCTGCACTATACAGACATTGTGCATAAAATAAAAGAGAGGAAAGACATGTCTCATAATTCGTACGATACTGCAGCCCTTCATATATATCAACACACAACACTTCATTTATTACTGCATCAACTTTTGTTTTAATTGTTATTGAACATGCATATAGTAAAACCACATCTCTTCATTCCTAAATGCAACAAACACCCTCATTTTTATTTCTCTGAAACTATACTCCAAATGCATAAATCAACCACCCTTTCATCACTTCACATGCTAATAAATCAAGAGTTGATACACTAAATCACAAACCGTAACTTCATGCATAATACCATAAACAACAACTAACAAATTCATTCTTCACCACACTCATATGCAACTCTTTCTTCCACCTCCATATCTCTCACAACTTTCAACTTCTTCACTTTAAAAATAACACACCTCAAGACTCTGCTATGAACCACTGTCGTTAGCCACCGTGTTTCTTCATTTTTGCCACTGTACTTCTGCTTCGAGGTTGGCGACCTTTCTCTTCCTCTACATATTTTCATGAACTTTGTTTTTTTCTTTTCTCTTTTTACCAAAATGAGAAGTTAATATTTGTTATGCTGCAAATACACACTTTCACTCAATTGTTTTTTAATTTTGACCATATTATTTCAATGTTGACTTCTTTTTTGTTTCATTTGTATTAGTATATCTCTTTAGAGAATATCACGTGGCAGGTATATATACTAAGTTGGTTTTGGTCCTTTTGGATTTAAGTGAGCCAAATGATTCCATGTTTAGGTTCTATCACTCATAATCTTCCCATATAGTATAATATACTGTAATAAAAGGAGAGATTAAATTGTTATATATATATATATATATATATATATATATATATATATATATATATATATATATATATATATATATATATATATATATATATATATATATATATATTGTTCTGGCTTGGACCCCGACTTGACCGGGCAAGTCCAGCCCAATAATATTCTGCCAAGCCCAATCTAGTTTGGGCTGCAGCCGTCGAGCACAGAGTCTCCGACGGGCAGGTAATGTCCCTCCGTTGGTAGAACCTTCCTCATCTGTATTGAACCCAAGACTCCCCGTCGATCAGACACTGCCCCGTCGGGCAGAACCTTCTCTCTTGTCGGGCAGAACGACGTGTCCTTCACGTGTTCTCTACATGCTCCCCTCCGCGGGGACACGTCATCCACCAACTGCCCACCTCCGAAAGAGCAGGTCAACCCACTTTTCGGAGTTCACAGAGCAGTTGAACTAGGGCGAAGACCACGTTCTGATCTTCACTACGCCACGTAAGCCCTAGCAGTCACTTAGGTTGGGTCTGCCCATCCAGCCCAACTCAAATGACCGTTGGCCCTGCGCTGAAGTCTCTCTATAAATACCCTCTTTTCCAAAAGGGTCAGGTAATCTCTTTTTACCCATTTTTATGTACTTGTGATCATTATGCTCAATTCCTTACTTTGACATCAGAGTGTCTTGCAGGTACAACCCCCTCCTCTTCAACACCGGCGAACAGTCAACCAGTCGACGACGCGTGGCAGCCATTGATCCTCTTCTGATCAGGTCGGATCATATATATATATATATATATATATATATATATATATATATATATATATATATATATATATATATATATATATATATATATATATATATATATATATATATATATATATATATATATATATATATATATATATATATATATATATATATATATATATATATATAAAATAAAAAAGAAGACAAAAATATTTAATTTATTTTAATTTTATTATTTTGTCAAAATAATTAGAAATATTTATTTAAATGTGTGTTTAGGTTTTTTTTTTCTTTTAAAAAAAGTGATTCAAAAATACTTTCTTATATACTTTAAATTAAAAAAGAAATTAAAAATAATAATAAGTTTGTATACAGTAGCATCCATACATAGAGAGATAGGTTACTTCTCTTAAATTTTTATTTTATTTTTGCTTATTTTATGTAATTTATAATTAAAAATATTATTAAAATAGGTGATCAGTTTCTGTGATTTTAGTTTTGTCTTATGTTTCGCATGTTTAGCTTTAAAAAAAATCAAAATCAGTTTGTTTTCTCATTTCAATTTTTTTTTGAGAATTTTACTTATACTCTTTTATGAAACTATTATTAATAGGAATATAAAACAAATTTCATATTTTATATTTTGGTTTTAATTTCTTTTTTCCTTTTAATTGTATTTTCTTTTTTTTTCTATTTTGACTTTTTGTTCTAATATTCTCATTTTTTTTAGTTCAACTAGTTATTTGATTAATATTGAAGAAAAATACCAAAAATATTTTATTTATTTGTTTTAGTATTTTTCATCTTTTTCTTATTTTATTAGGTAATTTGAAACTATTTTAAAAATATTAAAAAAATTGTTTGATTATTAACTAATTTAAATATTTTTATTTAATATTGATTAATTAAATTATTAATTAATCTTATTAAATATTTATATTTAAATTGATTAATAACTTCCTTGTTGCCCGATTCAATTTTGCGATTTATTTGCTTACATGTCTTACGCTTGCTCTCTCTGATTAATTCTTGATGCTTTTCCATGTATGTTTGTTAATTTTATTTGTTGATACCATGATGTTTTGCCATGTGTATTTTGTGATCTCTTGTCTATTTGACTGTACATGATGTTTTTTCGTGTATTGTGTCTGTATATTCTTGCTTGCCATTTACATGATGTTCTTCCATGTATCTGTTGCTTTCTGTTCCTTGTTGACCTAATCCAAGGGAAGAGACTGTATGTTGACTTGTCGTCATTGTGCATGTCCCTCGTCTGTTTTTTTTTACTTGTCTTTGTTGTTCTTGGTTCTTAGAACCTGGAAACCCGTAGTTTCACGAACTACGAACGCTCTGAATTTTTATTTATCGATAAGAATACGTAGGCACAAGATGCGATGTCTTGGCGAGCTCACTAACAACTAACTTCCTGTTAACATTTGCAACTTAGGATTGGAGTCGTCGTACTCCAAGTAGTCGTCCCCCCATGGACATTTCCCATGTTTACCTTTTCCATAGGACTTGGAGTCGTCGTGCTCTAGTTAGTCGTCCTACCGTGAATATTCCATTCCTTGCTAACTTAACCTTAGTTTAAGGTCGTCGCACTCTATGTAGGTGACTCACCGCAGACATTTACTCTTTTCTCTATGAAACCTTGACCACAATCAATAATTCTTCACCTCTATTGAAGGGAACTATGATTGCTCTGATTCCATTCCCGTCAGGATACATAGGTACGAGATGCAATATCTTGGCGAACATACTTTGTATATACTTTATATACTTTAGATCTTTACCTTAGCACGGTCCCTTTAGCAAGCAAACTTTAGCATAACACAAATACAAACAAGAGTTTCATGTAGAGTACTACAGATACTTAGGATGCTAACACCTTCCCTAGGTATAACCAACCCCTCAACCTTAGATCTCTTAGGTGTGTTGTTACATAGTGCACTTAGAGTTTTCTTCGATCTTTACCCTTTTCTTTGGATAAATCAAAGCTCGGTGGTGAATTCATGATTTATGATTCAAGTTAATCCAATAGCTTGATATTTGATTCTCACCATAACAGAAATGGTGACTTCACTGGAGACATTTCCCTAAGAGGGTTAAGCCCACCTTGTTTATATTTGTGTTTGCTATATGTTTGCTTGCTTGTATATTTGTATATATTTATACATATATCTGTTTATGCTTGGGTTTTCTGTATGCAGGGTTGTTACCTTGAGTGGTGAGATAAGTCCTAACCCGAACTTGAGCGTACACCTATGATATGATTGTGGTATAATCAATAGTTAGCTGTTAGGAGTAGTCCTAACATGTCTAGCATATGATAACCATGCTCAATGGAGGCCCCTTTGGAATTACTGATTTCTTATGTGAGTAGTTGTATTGGCATCACTTTTTACGACCTGGGAGTTTGTGAAGCTGATGACCTTTAGTTACCATTCACCCCTCTTTGCTTTTTAGGACGTAGTGCAGTGATTATCCAGGTGTAGACCTGTGATGGTTGTCATGCGATACTACACTCAGACGAGTTTATCTTGAGAATATTATTAGCCCATGAGTAGTCGTGTAAATTGATAATATTCGAAAGATTTATCGATGACTCTGGGAACTTTGTTAGAACCCTTTGTGTATGTGCTTTACCCCTAGTACATACCCCGTGGTTGGTTCTTCACCCATACTCCATGTTGTGATCTCGAACCTTTGATCCTGTTATGTGTGTTTTGCATCTTGTCTCGCAATGCATTACATATCATTTGCATATTTGCATGATCCATTGCATATCATTTGTCTGTCCAGTGACTCATGTCCAACTGTCTCCTTCTTCCAGTGCACCTGTGAGTCATCAAGATGATTCCTCAACACCGACAACGGACTAGAGCTAACTACAGACGCAGGATGTTAGATCAAGAAGTACATAATGCTGAGATCCGAATGGAGATCGATGATTTAAAATCAGGCATGACCAAGCTCACTGAGATGCTTTAAGTCCTGATTGTCAGAGGAGAGCCACCTTAAAGGATTGTCATTCAGGAAGTTTCAAGCGCTGATCCTCCACCTGTTCAAATGCCACCTTCAACTTGGCCAGAGTTTGGTTTACCTCACAACTATTCTCCACCTCTTGCATCTACTTCTATGATTGGTCAGACTGTCAAACCAGTTTTTTAAGCTCCTATTTTCACTGAGCCCAGACCTGTGGTCCACACTGTTACCTAGACTGCCTGAGCTCCCTTTGAGAACCTTCTCTATGAGTACAATGCTGTCAGTGCTCAAGGCAAAGACCATGCAGATTTTGTTGAGCCTGAGATTTTCCGTGAACAGTTTCAGATCATAGATAAGAGACTCAAAGTCGTTGAGGATACTGACTTCTTCAATGTGGATGCAGACAACATGTGCTTAGTTTCTGGCCTCGTTATACCTGCTAAGTTCAAAACTCATGAGTTCGTAAAGTACAAGGGTCACTCTTGCCCAATGGCTCATCTAGTCATGTACTTCCGAAGGATGGCAGCTTATACCAACAATCAGAAGTTTCTCATCCACTACTTTCAAGATTGTTTGAGTGGTTCCTCTATCAAGTGGTATATGAACTTAGAGTAGAACAATGTCCATTGCTTCCAAGATCTCGCAAATGCTTTTATGAAGCGATACAAATACAATCTTGACATGGCTCATGATCATCGTCAACTTCAGAATATGTCTCAGAATGAGAGAGAGTCGTTCAAGGAATATGCTCAGCATTGGAGAGAGTTAGCTTATCAAGTTGAACCCCCTCTAGCGGAGAAGGAGCTAATTGGAATGTTCATGGACACTCTGTCCCCTTTCTATTAGAAGAAGATGATTGGGAGTGTCTCTTCAAGCTTTACAGATCTGGTGACTATTGGTCAGAGATTGGAAGAAGGTATGAAGAATGGTAAAGTATCTAAGGTTGCTGAATCTTCCAATGGTGCGAAGAAATTCTTTGGAACCTTCCATAAGAAGAAAGAAGATCAGACCAACGTTGTCATGGCTGAAGTGAGGAGGTCTTGTCCCAAACCTTTGTATAGTCACCCTACTGTTGGTGCCATTACTCCTGTTGTTGCTGCTCTACGACCAACACAAGTTCCTCAGCGTCCAGCTGTTGGACAGAACCAGTATCGAAATAGGAATCAATTTGATCTTATTCCCATGACATACACAGAACTTTATTCTGACCTGGTTCAACAACGGTTGATCACTACATGGACTCTGCAAGCTCCTCCTAATCCTGTTCCAGCTGGATTTAGATCTGATCTCCACTGTGCATCTCATGAGGGCGCCCCAGGCCACAATTTGAAAAATTGTTATGCACTGAAAGCCAGAGCGTGTGAGTTGGCTAGAACTGGAATCCTTGATTTTAAGGATAGCCATTCGAATGACCAGAGCAATCTCTTTCCAGTGCATCAAAAGTGAAGCTTCAATCTGACTTTAGTAGACTATCTTCCTAAAAGTCAGTGTTTTGGACAGGACAACTCATCCTTGTTACTGATTAGTCACTTGGTCTTTTGTTTCTAGTTGTTTGTACTTCCCTTAATTTTGTATAAGTTGTTTTCTTTTAATTAGTGTTTGTACTTTTGTATTAATGAAATGAGCATTGCATCTTTTATAGGTACAATGTACCCATAACTGATGTTGGTACATTTTCAATCAAACTTTGCTGATGATGCAAGTCATTGTTTCAATCCCCCAAACACTGGAGAAATAAAGAAGTTATTCCCTTACCAACCCCTGAACCTTAGATCTCTTAGTTGTGTTGTTACATAGTGCACTTAGGGTTTTCTTCGATCTTTACCCTTTCCTTTGGATAAATCAAAGCTCGGTGGTGAACTTCATGATTTATGATACAAGTTAATCGAATAGCTTGATATCTGATTCTCACTGCAACACCTGGTACAAAAGGTTTCTTGACGACTCCATCACCTCATGGAGGCAGCTGGGGACACTCCTCTCCAGACACTTGACGGCCTTGAGCCATCATCCGGAGACTGAAGCCTCCTTCAAGGACATCATTCAGGGGAGAGATGAACCCCTGCGAGCCTACATTGAAAGATTTAACAAGGAGGTCTTCCAAGTCTCTACCACCAATGACATAAAAACGTTTCTGCTCGAGCGTGGGCTCTATCCCCGCACAAAATTCGCTAAAGCTGTTGGCATCCAGCCCCCTGCAATGCTAGACGCTTTCCTCCTCAAAGCCCAAGCATACATTGAGTATGAGGAAAAAGAGGCTGCCAACTCCGCCCGTGATTCCAGGCACAGGGAAAATGCCCTTCCTTCTAGATCCGACGAGCCCTCAACATCCCGTCGAGGAGATAAAAAACGAGAAGACCGTCCTCGCAAGCCCCGGGACAACAAGGGGCCCTCCGGCCGGTTCCACGAATACACTCCCATGACAGTTTCGAGGGAAAAGATCCTCACTGAGTGCGCCAACTCAGAATTTTGATAGGCAATGGTCCGGTTCCCAAAGTAGATATTGTTCAAACCCAACACTGATAAGTCCAAATGTTGTCGGTTCCACAAGAGCCATGATCATATGACGGAATATTGCATCCACCTTAAGGATGCCATCGAAATACTCATCAAGGATGGGCATCTGAAGCAGTTCACCAAGAAGCCTAGAAGGTCGAAGAAAAAGTGCCTTCCTCTGAGAAAGCCAGCCTCCATGTCGCCATGAGCGCCTCACGACCTGAAGATTTTCACATCCCCGAAGGACTCAATGCACCTCCCTATTTTTCCGCACACAGCCTGTGGGAGACGTTTCCATTTGTCATGGTCATCTTTGAAGGAGGTTTTAACAAAGTAACGGTAGGGTCCGTCAAGAGGAAATTTGAGCACATCATCAGCAACAGCTCAAACCAGAACTCCACCCTCGACAGGGTCTGGGGAGAGTCAGTCCCCATCTTCTTCTATCGTGAGGAGCTCCTCGACGGAGCCCCCAACGCAAGTATCCCTCTGCTCGCAAGGATCCAGATGGTGAATTTTGATGTTCGACGAATCCTCGTCGACTAAGACAGCTCCGTTGATATTATATACTCTCAGCTGTTCTCCACGCTCCAGTTAGACGAATCACATTTGACTCCTTACGTGGGCTCTGACCTACATGGTTTTAATGGATCGGTGAAGAAGCCATGGGGTTACGTTGAACTGATCTTAACCTTCAGATCTGCCGAAATGGCCAGATCAATCAAGGTACAATTCCTTGTTAAGACTGTCTGTCACTATATCAATGCATCTTCAGGCGACCAACTCTGGCCGAGCTGGTGGCCGTACCCTCAACGATACACCTGAAGATGAAATATTACACCTACAAAGGCCTCCTCATAACTCTACACGGAGACATAGAAGTTGTGAGGAGATGCTTTAAAGCAGAGTCCAAGGGACTGAATGCAATCGCCGCCAGACCGAAGACTCCTACCCAGCAGCTTCGACGAGGCAAATCTGCTTCTTTGCGTCGATTCCATCGACCTCGACAGTCGCTTCTTCGAAGACGACTAGAAGACTTAGAGGGCAAAGGGGAAATATATATATATATATATATATCTTCGAGCATCCCCTCTAGTAGCAGTGAAGCCGCCCATCCAATGCGCCTCATCCCAGATGGAGAATTCGAGCTTATCCCACTCGGCGACAACCCCAAGCAAGGAGTAAAGATTGGATCCGGTCTCCCCGAGCTAGCGATGAAACAACTGAGAGCATGCCTCCAGGAGAATGCATGCCTATTTGCATGGAGTGTCGTGGAGATGCTCGGGTTTGACCCTGATGTGGCCTATCACCGCCTCACCATCGACCCCGCCGTTAGAGCAGTTGCCCAACGTAGATGACGATAGTCCCCGAAGAAAACGGTGGCTGCCGAATAGGCTGTAAAAGACCTTTTAGAGGAAAATTCATATCGGAGGCCAAGTACACCACTTGGCTGTCCAATGTTGTACTCGTTAAAAATAATAATGGAAAATGGTGCATGTGTGTTGACTATACCGATCTTAATATGGCCTGCCCTAAAGACGAATTCCCCTGCCCAACATAGATAAACTAGTTAATAATTCTGCCGGTTTTAAAGTGCTATCTTTCATGGACACCTATTTGGACTACAATCAGATACCCATGGGAAAAAGCGACAAGAGATACACGACCTTCATGATCTAATCGGGCAACTGTTGCTACAACGTAATACACTTTGGCCTGAAGAATGTCGGCGCTACCTACCAAAAGATTATGAACAAATTCTTCCAAGGAGAAATCGGGGACATGCTCGAAGTCTATATGAATGACATGATCGTGAAGTCCCACGATGAATCCGATCACACGACCCATTTGAGGAAGGTCTTCGAGCAGGTCAGAAAGTATAAGACGTGCTTTAATCCAGAGAAGTGCATGTTCGGGGTACGAGCAGGCAAGTTCCCCGACTTCTATCTAACCGAACGAGGAATTGAAGCCAACCCTGACAAGTGAAGAGCCTTCTCCGAGAGTTCTCCACGCCGAACTCAAAAAATTCCATCCAATCCCTCAACAGGATGCTCGCATCGCTTTCCCACTTTATGGCCAAATCTGCCCAACACGCCTTCCCCTTTTTCAAACTCCTCCGCAAAGATGTTGCATTTGAATGAATAAAGGAATGTGACAAAGTTGTCCTCCACTTGAAGCAAGCCCTATCTACACCGCTAGTCCTCTCCCGCCAAAAAATGGGGAAACCCGTTTTCTCTACCTCGTTGTCGCAACCGAGGTTGTGAGCACCGTCCTCATCCGAGAAATCTCTGACGGGCAGAAACCCATCTATTTTACAAGCAAGGCGTTGCAAGGCTAGAGTTGCGGTATCAACAGATAGAGAAGATGGACCTCACCCTTATCAACACTACAAGGAGACCGAGACACTATTTTTTGGCCCACACTATTGTGGTACGCACAGACCAGCCTATAAAGCCACTACTGGACCGTCTAGACATGGTCAGAAGGATGCTCAAATGGTCGCTGGAACTATCCAAATTTGACATCCAATATGAGAGAAGAAAGGCCCTTAAGGCACAAGCACTAGCTGACTTCGTAGCAGAAATGACCCTGCCCAGCCAACCAAACGAGGGTGCCCGCCGGTGGGTCATATTTGTTGACGGAGCGTCTAGCTCGGCAGGGAGCGGAGTAGGTGTCATCCTGGATAATAAGGAGGGAATCCTCATCAAAGTTTCACTCACACTGTCCTTTACCACCTCCAACAACCAGGCTAAATACAAAGCCTTCTTGGTCGGTCTATGCCTCACCAAAGACTTGGGAGCAGAAGAAGTCGTCATCTGCTCTGACTCTCAGCTAGTGGCCCTCAAAGTCTGGGGGGAATACCAGGTCAAAAACGATAACTTGTCTGAATACTTGGCCTTGATCAAGGAGAAGATGTCAAAGTTCACCTCTGTGGAAGTAAAACATGTTCCTCACAAACACAATGTCTGCGTTGACATCCTCTCAAAACTAGCCAGCACGAAGAAGAAAGGGGGAAACAAATCCGTCATCCAGGAGATACTCCTACAACCTAGCATCAAGAAAATATCCATGACCTTTGACGTGAATGTCGTTGACGACGACCACTGTTAGATGACCCCAGTATACAACTACCTCACTAAAATGAACTACCATCCGACCCGAAGGAAGCCAGCATAGTAAGGCGTAGATCGTGCTCCTAAGTTATGGTCAAGAATAAGATGTAAAAATGAGGGTTCTCCATACCCCTCCTCAAATGCGTCGAAGAGGAGATGCTCACCCACATCCTACGCGAGATCCACGAAGGAATTAATGCCCAACACCTAGGTGGGAGGTCCCTCGTGAGGAAAGCTTTGCGAGCAGGTTACTACTGGCTGACCATGCAAAAATGACATGAAAGAGCATGTGAAGAAATGCGACAAATGCCAATGGCACATGGACATGCTCCTGGCACCACCCAACGAGCTCAAGGCGATGTCCTCCCTGTGGCCCTTCGCCTGGTGGGGCCTAGACATCCTGGAACCCATCGTTGTAGGCTCCAACCAAAATAAATACTTAATAGTGGGCGTAGACTACTTCACTAAGTGGATAGAAGCTGAAGCCCTAGCCAAGATAACGACCCACAACATACTTCGTTTCTCCAAGAGAAACATCCTTGCCCGTTTTGGCATTCCTCAAGCGATTGTCACAGACAATGGAACATAGTTCACGGACAAAAGATTCCAGGAGTTCGTCGCTTAACTTGGCACTAAACAACATTTTGCATCCTTCGAGAACCCGCAAATTAACTAGCAAGCCGAAGCGGCAAACAGAGTAATTTACGAGGTCTCAAACGAAGATTGGACGAAACAAAGAGGTAGTGGGTCGAGGAGTTGCACAACGTGCTCTGGTTTTATCGCACTACACCTCATTCATCTACCGAGGAAACCCCTTTTCGCCTAGCATACGGGACAGAGGCGGTAATCCCCATTGAAACCCACGTGTCGACCAAAAACTGAAGCCCCTTTGGACGAAGAAACAAACTACGAGGCCCTGAGGGAAGAACTCAACCTCGTCGAAGAGGTTCGGACATGGGAATCCCTCTGTGAAGCCTCACTCAAACAGAAAATAACAATTAGGTACAATTCCAATGTCATCCGACGAGAATTCCAAGTGGGCAGCCTCGTCCTAAGGAGGAATCACAAAGATTCCCGAGAAGGCAAGCTCGCCACAAACTGGGAGGGACCCTACCGCGTTAGAGCAAAAATGGATAATGGGGCTTACTACCTAGAACACCTCACCAGGGAAGAATTAGCTCGACCATGGAATGCCTAAAAGTTGAAACAATATTACAGCTAAGGCCATCCACTATCGACGTGCCTCGCCCAGGTGGCGGACACGACAACCGACCACGGGTGCACGCCCACGTACAAGCGATGCACCACCAAAAAGGATCTAAGCAAGGGTCTGGCGAAGAGACCTACCCCTGCTCACTGGCGGTTCCTCGACCGAGCCTGCCTTCGTCACAGTACCATGAACGAAAGAACCCCAGCTCGCGATGGGAAGTTCACGTCACGAACTCAGGCCACGATCGTGACCTAAGCTCCGCCTTGCCCAGAAACAACCCAGGCCTTTCGATCAATTCCCCGCACTATCAAATATCATCCATCAAGCATACCCGAAACATAACAAATTACTAAGTGCCTCTTACGACCGCATTGGACGGCGTAGGACACTTAGAAAGTATTAGGCAAAATACAAACATACGAACATAAAACATATACATATTATATAACACGGGCACGAAGGCCATAAATGTGTATGATACAATAAAAAGAGGCCAAGCCCCACAAAATAAAATTATAATAGATTACAAGTTGATTAAATGGCACGCAGGCCAAAGCACAAACTAGAAAAGGTTCACTGCTCCTCTTGCTAAGCCTCCTCTTGGGTCGTCTGCCCCTGCTCTTCACCGTATTCGTCGAACTGGAGGAAATCATTGACAACAAGTTGGCCCTCTTTAACCGTATAGAGGAACCTTGTGCCCTCCGTGGTCAGCTCGACCCCAAGGTTCACCAACTTCAGTTGGTCCACGGTGTTCTGGAAACCCTCCTCGCCGATGGCTACAAGATCGTCTGCAGCCTGAGTAAATCGAGCGACCAACTCTGACCGATTCAACAACTTCTTTGTCTCCTCGGGCTCATCCTCAGCGGGGGCAGCAGCGGTTTTCAACTTCTCCACCAAGTCCTCAGTGGCTTTCAACTTGGAAGCTAGGGCGTCCCTCTCCGAAGCCATCTCCTTGCGACCCTTGCGGGAAGCATCTTCGAGCTCCCTTTCCCTCTCCTCCTGAAACTTCTTGACCTTCTCTTTTAGGGCCGCCACCGCAGTTTGGGATTTCTTCAGCTCAAGCTCAAGCGAAGAGCCGTCCTCGGTATATACCACGATCATCTCCAGGATCCTCATCAAGGCAGAGGCATCCTACACAAGCATGGCCCGTTTGCTGGGGCGGTCCATTTTATCAAGCTTTAGAGATTCTGCCTGAGGAATGGACAGGGAGGACCCCTCGAAGAATTTCTTGTTATGCAGGTCGGGAGGCAGCTCGAACTTGCTTTTAACGGACTCCCGACTAAGGTCCACAATTTCATTCATAGGGGCACTAAGGCCTCGAGCTCACAGGCAGAGGCGATGGCTAAGTAGCTTGGGGAGTTGACGATGAAGTCCCCGACCATGTCTGCAGGGGAGTCGTTCGCTGACCAAGGCGACTCCTTCCTAGGGCAGCGTCGCCCTTCATTTTTCCTTGGGCATGCTTTATCATCCTCTCCTGTGCTGAAGACATTTTACCTACAAAAATAACGAGCACGTCAGCACGTGGAAAGAAAAACATCTCGAACAAAATAAGAAAAAGCGAGACGTTACCCAAAATTTCGAGAGCCTCCTTGCGAGTGCTACACTCGATGAGCTCTTTGGTGTTAATATACCAGGCTTCCACTTGTAGCCCTCCATCTTCCTCGTAAAGAACCTACTCGGCGCGAGTCACGCACTGAGCAGGAACGAAGTCGTCCACGAAGGCCACCAGCTTGGCATAGCTGGCCCAATCATCATCCACCAACTGATGAGGAGCAACGATATACTCATCATTCGAACGGGTGAAGTGAGCCCCGCTCCAGCAGAAGGGGAAAGTAAACAGCCTTTGGGAAACTATTTTATCCTCCTCGTTTTTGTCCGTCGAGACCTCCCATGTAAAAGTTGAGTCGGTAGCCTTCTTCGATACAGGATCGATCACATAAAATCTCTCTTTAAAGGTTCGAATGGATTCAGAGAAAGGCTTGAACAATTTCCTTCCCTACTTAAAGGAAACCCAACCAAACTTCCTCCCCGACACATGTCGTTGAAGATGGAAGATGGTGAAGAAAAGCGGGAGGATGGTCCTAATCTGCAAGTACTCACACACCAGTTCATACGCTCACATAAAGGCAATGGAGCTTGGGTGCAGTTGAGAGAGCGTCAGGTCAAGATGCACGAAGACCGTCCTTTGAAAATCCGTGAAGGGCAACCTCAGCCCTATCTCTTTAAAAACGTATTCGTACATGGGAAATCTCTCCCCGTATGCCGAGCAAATATGTTCGTCTTCTGAAGGAAAATGGACATTCCACTCTCCCTCCGACCCACTGTGGAAAATGCATCCCCGATGTATGAAGCAAAGAGCGAGGCATGCTCCATTGGCTCAGCCACCGTTCATTCATCCTCCGATGACCTCGCGATAGTCATCCCCACAGCCTCAGGAGACGAGGAGTCATCGTCTGTCTTGGTGTCCTCTGAGGAGCTATCCTCGAACAAGTCTCTAGGATGTTCGTCCTGGTCAACTCTGCGCGACATTGCTTTTACCTGAAAAGTAGAGGAAAAAAGTGAATTCGGTCAAATTTACCCTTCCACTGTTAGTCAAGTGAATGGGCGCGCAAATGGCCAAGGACAGAATCCTCGACATAAACCCTACTCAAATGGCGCAGCTAAACAAATGGGGAAATGCCCAGTAGTTCTCCCTGGCACATCTAGGGATAGTCCCCATGCATAAAACCTAGAACTCCCATGAGGAAACCACCAGAGTCCATGGCCCTCTGGAAGTGGCTCCGCCATATCGTCCCTACTCTGGGATCAATTAAAACCTATGGTTTGCTAACTTGCCCTTTCCTAAAAACAACCACTACAATGCCGACAGCAGATAGATGGCCACACCACCATCTGCCACCAACAGCCACCGCGAATACGCCTTATAAATACGTCATTTCAGTCCTAACCACAGGCATTCTAAGATATCAAACCATAAAAACAAAGAGTAAGCAAGGAATCGACGTACTTACGTGGTCGAGGAAAAAGTTTTGAACCTAAAAAACTTTGGTCGGACATCGTACGGTGGTCGAAATAAACTTGAAGGTAGCAAGCAGCGAGCAGAGAAAACGAACAAGAAGAGAGAGAAGCAAAAGTTCTGAATGAATAAACCCTCTCGCTATTTATAAGTAAATGACAGGCACGTGCACGAGCACGCGCGAGTAGGGCATCATCATGACCCTAGCCTAGCCATCATCACACATTTAATATAGCACACGACTTGAGGCACACGTGGTATCTTCACTCTTCAGATCCCATCAACCGTTGGGATCCTTGGATCCCAAGCTCCCTGACAACAACATTTCTAGTGCTCGGGAAAGTATCCATCTGAACACAAGGAAGCTCATGACGAATATGCCCGGGAAGCAGACCATCCTTAAGTCATCACTACCGTGCCCGGTAGCAACAACTTGGGGGGCTACTGTTTTGGACTGGCCCAATGGCTAGACATGGCCCAATCCACTTCTGCTCCCAGAACGACCCAAGTGCCTAAGTCCAACCTCTTTGGTGGAAAGTTTACCTTTATGCCCCTCCAACAGGGGAGGCTGACCTATTTACCTTTGGTTACAACACTTCTCCCCATCAGTCTAAGCCTGTCACACACGGTTCCACCATCTAGAAACAGCTAAGACTCTTGTACCTGTAACTATGCCTCTGCTCGCGTCAACGACAAGTTATGGGCACGTCTACCCGTCCTAACGGCTAGTTCTGGCATTTACCTATACTTTGGGAAACAATTATCTCGCCCCGAAAATAGGGACCAATGGCCAAGCGCTGGGGACATTATAAAAACCCTCTCATTTGAGAGGGCCAGGTACCCAATATTCACCCTGAAACACACATATTTTGTACTTGCTCGTTTTCTTACTTTAGCATCGGAGTGCCTTGCAGGTACACCCCCTCCTCCTCTTTCACACCTAGCATCACAGACATTTGTCGTTGGCCCATCTCAGGTTCTGATCAACTGGTAAGATCACTTAGTATTGTCCATTTGAACTGAATATCTTCCATAGATCTCACCCAAACAAAACAGGGTGCCTGCTCTAATGCCAATTGAAATTTTGATATACGCAGGATAGATGTTGAACATATTGTCTTAGACAATATATACCACAAAAGACTGTTTATAACAGATTATCAGTGTCTTGTTCTTAATACTACATGTGTCTTCATATTTAGGACTCCCATTAAATATAAGAACCCTTTTCACATTCTCTCAATTACTACCCTAGTGATTTATTCTTTCAACAAATTAAAGATTTTGAATTACAACTCAACTACCAATCAACTTTTATGCCTTGAATATTCAATTTAGTCTTCTTTAGTGGTTTACAATAAACAAAAAAGAATACATATACTCAAAGAATAAACCCTAGCACACTAGGTCTTCAATACTTTTGTGTATTTTTCATATGGATTGAGTATTTTTATATAGAAAACCATCTGATGGGAATGTGCAATTAAATTAAAAGTAACTAGATTTGATTTGATGCAGAATTGAATTGGATGCAAATTTGATTATTCAGTAATGACCATCAAGATATTTAATCTCATTCAATTTGATTTGGTCTTAGACAATCTTTTTATCTAATCTTCATTAAAAATAAATTTCTAAAAGACACAACACTTGAGTGACAAATCTTTTTGGAATCAACCAAAATGCACTCAGATTTTCTCACTAAATTTGTCTTCTAGACTGAGGACAAATGTTGCACACATGTTGGAACATCTTGTCCCACGTGTTGCCTCTTCACAAATTCATCTTGTTTTGCCCATGTTGTTTTACCTAAAGCAGCCAACCAAATGAGTAACAAACATGATGTGCCATATGTCTTTAATGTTGAGTGTGAATAAGATTTCAATGCTTTCCTGAAGGCATTCATATTTATACCAATTATTAAAACACCTGATAGGATTAAGCCATTTGAAGTCATTTATGATGAAAATGACTTTGTTATTGGAGTTGTTTTTGGATAAAGGCATGTTAAGGTGTTTCATAGCACTTATTATTCTAGCAATACATCAATAAAATCTCAGGTTAATTACACAACTACTGAAAAGAAACTGCTGACAACTATCTTTGCTTTTGACAAGTTTATATCTTACTTGGTGGGTACTAAAGTTGTAGTCTACGTTAATCGTACTACAATCAAATATCTCATTGCCAATAAGGATGCTAAGCCAAATTTGATAAGGGTGGCGTTACTACTGTAATAGTTTAATTTAGAAATCAGAGACAAGAAAGGAATAAAAAACTTGGTGGCTGATCATTTATCGAAACTTCTAGATTATGACTAGAGTCACGACAAAGAGAATATCATGGAAGAATTTCTTGAGGAATAGTTGCTTCTGATGACCTCTGTCGTGAAACCCTGGTATGCAGTCATTATTAACTATTTGGCAAGTGGTTATGTCCCTCCAGAATTCAACTCTGACAAAGGAAAAGGTTTTTCTATGATTCGAAGTACTACTATTGGAATGAATCAGTCTTGTACAAGAAATATGCTGATAAACTCTTGAGAACATGTGTGGATTATCCATAGGTGCACCAAATCTTATCATTGAGCCATAATGCGCTCTATGGTGGACACTTTGAAGGAATCGAAACTACATCTAGGATTTTACAATCAGGTTATTTCTGGCCCTCTTTATTCAAGGATGCTAATGAATTTTTCAAAACCTGTGATAGATACTAAAGGGTAGGAAATATTTCCATGAGACAAGAAATGCCTCTCACGAATATTTTAGAAATTGAATTATTTGATGTACAGGGGTATTCACTTAATGGGACCATTTCCCAATCCTTTGGAAATTTATACCTCCTTGTAGTTGTTGATTATGTGTCTAAGTGGATATAGGAAATAACAACTCCCACTAATGATGCTAAGGTTGTGACTAAATTTTTGATTAAAAATATCTTTTCTAGACATGGCACACCTAGAGCCATCATTAAAGATTTTATGGACAAATATTTAACAGACAAATTTAGTGGATAAACCTTTTGTGGACAAATTTAGTGGACAAATCTAGATATAAGCAACAAAAACTCCCACTTTTATAATAAACCTTTTAAAGATTTGATGGACAAATATGGGGTTAAACAGACAGTTGCTACAACCTATTATCCCTAAAATAATGGACAAGCTGAATTTTCTAATAGGGAGATAAAAAATCCTTCAAAAGGTAGTTAACCCCTCTAGGAGGAATTAGTCCAAATATCTGGATCATGCTTTACGTGTTAGAACAAAATTATTTTATATCATATCTCTATGGTTTTTACGTTAACAAAGTATTTAAAAAACAATTAGGTATATTAAAAAATGTTCAAGTGTGCAAAACATAGACATAATATTTTATATAAACTTAGTATTGGTACTAAAAATGAACATTTAAAGACTCAAAAGATCCATAGTCTGAAGGATCAGAACCTGAGAACCAAACTCTAAAGACTCAAACTCTTAAGGAGGTCAACTTCTGAAGACTCAGACTCTGAAGGAGGTCAACTTCTGAAGACCAGACTCTGAAGAAGGTCAACTTTTGAAGACCATACTCTGAAGAAAGTCAATCTCTAAAAACTAAGATTCTATAATTCTTAAACTCTGAAGGAGGTCAATGTAAGGATCGAGAAGACTCTGATTGGCCACTATCAGACTTAGAGATAAATTTGTATTCTTCTGATCACATGCAGATGTAAACAAAATATGCACATACGGTTGAGATGTAACAAATAGTTTCTCTTGAAGCAAAGTAAATTCAAATGTCTTTTCAACGATATTAACCATATCAAGTAGAATTCTAACGTCTATGACCAAGATTTTCCAAAACTCATATGCGCTAGCTTTTTTCTTCAATCTCTTTTCACTCAAAGCACTCAAAAGTTAGAATTCACACACTCCTTTCTCACTTCACAACCCATACTTTCATTCCCAATCCTTCTCAGAAAAATAACCATTTAAAAAAAATCCTTTTTATAACCCTAAAACTCATTTCAATGGTGTCTTTTTCTCAACAAGCTCCCATGATAGTAGATTCTAGAAAGGGTATTCACATTAAACCTAGAATAAAAAAAGGTCAAAGAGAATGAACTCAAGTTGATATTGGAGCAAATAGTGAATTTTAAGTCTTTCAGAGTTAATGGATATTCTTTGAGATTGTATTTTGAAGTTCAAGGATGTATGTCTTACTTCAAAATGCTCAATGAACTTTATTACCCCTATAGTTAAGGATTTCTAGGTTAGGGTAGAATTTTTTGATGAAGCTACTGCTGATTCTGAGATAAGACAAAAGATTGTTGAAGATGAAGCAAACAAAGGGAAAAAAGAGTTGAGATGTGACTGAAGGAGTTTAAGGAAGTTTAGTTTAGGTCTGTAGTAATGGGAGTTAAAGTAACCATCACTCAGAGCCATATTGCTCAGCTCATTGGTGTGACAAATGAAGAAAGGCGTGTTCTGAACACCAAAGAAAGCAACAAAGAAGAAAAATTGATCAAATCAAGTTTGTTTCTTAACTCTGAAAACTTTGGAAAGGTGAAAAATATGCATATTGCATATAAGCTTATGTTTAGAATCCTAATAGGCTATGTGATTCCCAAGGAAGGTAGTACTGGTCAGATTTTATAGGATCAAATACACTTCATTTGGTTTCTAGTGAATAGAGAGAAGATCAATATGGCTATACACATATTCAATCATCTCTATGATGCTATCAAGGAAATTCACAAGAATGACAAGAAGAATATAACTTATGATAGTCTTATGTCTAAATTATTCTATCTGAGCAGATTGATTGAGACTCTAAAGGAAGTTGGTGCTACTCAGGGTTTGGAAGAATCCTTTTGAAGCATCTTATCTTCTGTTGTTCTGCACAATATGAAAATCATTAGAAAAAAGGATATTATAAAGCCATAAGCAGGACTAAGAATTAGAAGTTCCAAGTCTACTTATATTGAGGATTTTCCTATCATCTCTAAGTTAGACAACCCAGAGGTAATTCAAGAGTATATCAATATGGCCAGAGAAGAAGTTGATGTTATTCTAACAATGAATGATATTCCAAATGCCCTAGAAGGTGTGTACAAACCTTCTAGGAATAGAAAAACGAATGCATCTGAAGCTCAGAAGGAGACTCAGAAGCCTCCCAAGAAGAAGGTTGTATCACTTGTTCAGAAAGAGGTGAAGGAGGTAGTCTCTTCCACTGTCATGATTCCTACCAAGACAAGGAGTGGAGCCTCTTGAATAACTCCTCTGAAGATAACTTATTCTTATGTCTCATCATCTCCTATGAAGATACTCAGGAAGATAAATACACCAGTTGAAGAAGAAGAAGAAGAAGAAGAAGAGGAAAAGGAAGATAATCAACCTCTTGCTAGGAAAACCAATTAGGTGAAGCAACAAGCTCAAGAATTATTCATAAGATATATTCAATAAGGATCCAAAATGTTAGCATCTCCATTGAAGAATAAGGCTATGAAAGAGCAATCAGATGCCAGGGTTTTGGAGGAACAAGCTTTATAAGTAGAACCTACTGCAAATACCATTTTGAAGGGTGTAGAGGGAATTAAACGTGCAACAAATTCTCAGGCTCTAGAAAGTGTTGTGGGAGTAGACAAAGTTGTTGAAGCTTCAGATGCTACAAGAGCTATAAACTCAGGTATTATTATAGAACCTATCTTTCATTTGACTTTAAATTTATCTTGTCCTCAATTTATAACCAAAGCACCAACACCACACCAATCACCTACACATTCCTCTGAACACACACCCTCACCCAAACCTGAAATGGTTTTACCCTTAGAATTTGTCATGCCTTCCCCTAAATTAACCTCTAACTGAGATTATAATGAATCAAACTCCCAAAGCATCAGTTCGATTCTTAATACATTCCAAAGACCATCTGTCATAGATGAATTATCAAAACACCTAGTTATTGAGTTCACTTCAGAGAATCTATATAAACAAAACCAACTAAAGTGTATCCCATTATTTGAACAACCCCCTCCAATAAAAACGATGGATGATATTAATCAAATCATGGAAACCATACCAGAAGATCAACCTAAAAAAGAGACACCACTTCAAGCTATACCTTTAGAAACTAAAACATCTGAAACTCACCAACCAGAAGACCAAACCAACCTTGTTTAACCTGAATCTGAACCTTAACAAGTCATACCAGATAAAACCATACCATAAGCCCAACCTGAATCAGAATCTCCTGAACCACAAACCTCTCAAACTCAACACTTTGATCACTATTCTACCCCCTTCAAGAGAATTGGATGTTGTGCTAGGATCTGAAGCAGTAGTAGTATCTTTTTGTGAAGAAATATCCCCACATATCCCTTCAACATAACAAACAACTCATAATATGAACCCTCCACCTCATATCCAATCCTAAATAGAATAATTTAGAACTATTATCTATGATAAGATTCAAGATCTGGTTGCTGAGAAACTCACAACATCTGACATCATTTCTTATGCTGCTAAGTGGGACACTCTTAGAACCTATGTGGATATAGCTCTGCAGAATGTGAAGACTTTCACTTATGAGTCTGTAGCTTCTTGTAATTAGAAACAAGAGCAATTAGAGGCAAAATTGGCTAATGTAGTTATTAATCAAGAGGTAATGGAAGCTTAACTTCAGAAAGTGGTTTCTAATAATGACTCTATAGTCAACAAACAAGAATAAATGGATGCTCAGTTGAAGTTTTTGGTTGCAAGGAAAAATAATATGGGTTCAGATATTAAAGTCATTCTGGAGATTCTGATGAAAGTACCATAGGCTTTAGGACTTAACACCTTTTGTTGTCCTTTATTGTTGACTTATTTTGACATATTTTGCAATCTGACAATTATTTTCTTTGGTTTAACGATATTTCTCTTCAATATCTTTTCTTGTTTCCTTTTTTTTGTTTATGACAAAGGGGGGAGTAAGATAAATAAGTATTTAAGCGTCTGAACCTGATAGTTGAGAACTCATTCTTGCTTAAGTTCTTAAGAATAATTTATTGTGCTTTAAAGATAAAATTTAATTAACCTGGATAGAACTTAAGGGAAACTTACAAACCTCTTCTTTTGGACTATTAGACTCACGAGGAGCTTACAAACCTCAGACCCTGAAGTCAACTTGTTAATTAAATTAACAATTATTATTCTTAAATACTTGTGTTTGTGATCATCAAAAAGGGGGGAGATTGTTTGAACAAAATTAGTTTGTACCATATCTCTAAGGTTTTGATGATAACAAAGTATTTAAATAACAATTGGGTATACTAATAAAAATATTCAAGTGTGCGGGACCATAGACTAACATTTCTGACATAAAATTAGTACTGACACTAAAATTAAACATTTAAAGATAAGCTAAAAGATCCATAATATGAAGGATCATAACCTGAGAAGCAGACTCTAAAGACTTAGACTCTAAAGGAGGTCAACTTCTAAAGACTCAAACTCTGAAGGAGGCCAACTTCTAAAGACCAGACTCTGAAGGAGCGCAACTTCTATAGACTAGACTCTGAAGAAAGTAAACCTCTAAAGACTAATACTATGAAGTTCTCAGACTCTGAAGAAGGTCAATGTAAGGATCAAGAAGACTCTGATGGGTCACTATTAGACTCATAGAGCAATTTGTCTTCTTCTGATCACATTTAGATGCAAGCAAAATATGCACAGACAGTTGGGATGCAACATATAATTCCTATTGAAGCAAAGGACATTCGAATGTCTTTTCACCGACATTAACCATATCAAGTAACATTCCAACGTCTATGATCAAGCTTCTCCAAGACTCACTTATTCTAGCTTTTCTCTTCAACGACTCTTTTCTATCTCTCTCTATAAGGAGCTGAAGACTTGAAGAAAGATAACTAATCCTTAACAATAAAAGGAGTTGTTAACCTATCGAATAAAAAGTACAAGTTTAACTTAGAATTTATTATCATTTGTATATCTTATAAATTCATAAGTCTATAGACTCTTATTGAGTCCTATTTTATTTACACCTCTGATTATATATCAAGTGTAAGAATCAAACAACCTTTTATATGTAAGTTAGATTGGTAGGAGTCTCTTGCTTATGTGCTTGAGCATTTGAAGTCTCTAACTTGTGTGTTTAAGCATCAGAAGTATCTTGCCTTTTTGCTTGATCAATTGTAATCAGTAGTGATAATAGTGAAATCCCTTGAAAGTGCAAGGGAACTGGACTACTCTCATTTTGTGGGAGGAACCAGTATAAACTTGCTTGTGTATCTCTTTCTTTAACTCTCTAACTCTTAACTTATTTTTATCCGCTGCAAACACTTGACTCTATATCATATTCTAATCTTTAAGTTTAGAATATGATAAAAGATTTTTTAGAAAAGAAAGAAAAAGTTAACACAATTTAACCCCTTACTTGTGTTTTTCTCATCTTCATTATTAGGCATACAAAACTATTTTTAAAACACCTTTACAAATGTCTCCCTATAGACTTGTCTATGTTAAGTCTTGCCACCTACCCATCGAGTTGCAATACAAAGTATTTTGGGTTGTTTAGAAATTAAACATCAACTTGCAAGTTGTTGGTCAAGCAGGAATGTTGCAACTTAATGATTGAGAAGATCATAGATTGTTTTCTTATGAGAATGTTGAGCTCTACAAGGAAAAGACCAAAAAATGGAATGAATGGAAATTTCAGAAAAGGTAATTGGTAGAAGGACAAAAGGTACTCTTGTTTAGCTCAAGGTCTAAACTCTTCCTTGGTAATTTAAAATCAAGATGGCCAGGCCCTTTTAAGTTAGTCAAGATTTATTGTCATGAGGTTGTAGACCTTTTAAATGAAAAAAAAACATGGGAGATGTTCAAAGTAAATGGTCAAAGAGTGAAAATTTACCATGGTGAGCCTTTGAGTAACATAAGAGTTGCCATAGGTATGAATGATTAAGAATTCTATTTAAAGTCAGACTATAATACTCAGAAATAGCACTACTGGGAAGCATTTCAGAATAATTTAGTGTTTTTATTTTTCTTTTTATGATGATAGGTTGGACTCAATTTTTCTGCATTGTGGGAGAGTTATAAAGTTTTCTCTAACGATAGTGACATGTCAAGAAAGTGTGAGAAAATTAGAATTTTTTGTGGAAGTAGACATGTAGAATTATCTAAAAAGAGTTTGAGGAAAATGAATTGAAAAAGAAAGTTTAAGGGAGGAGAGATAACACGTGCTAACAGAAAAAGCCTATGGAGCTATGCACATGGATTTGAAGCATTATACAATGACTGTGTAATGATGGTTTTGTCCCCACCATAACACCTGGAATTCATCATTAGTCCCTCAAGTTACCCCTTAGATTTCAAACTATGCTTATTTGATCTATCAAATGTTGGCATCTTTCATTCTTTTTGTAGGTGAAAGTGATTAGAATCACTCTTGTTTTTTATGATAGGCTTCGTTGTGTGAAAATGTCTTGGTTGCTTTGATTTGTGTGCTATTGTGCAGGAATAAGGCATAAAACAAGTGAAGAGTAAGACACAAGAAATTGGGCAAGGAAACCAAGACAGCAGAAAAACATCATAAAACTCGCTGTGCGAGGCTCCCAGCGAACATCCCCAGAAAAAACATCAACAAGTTCGCACAACAAACTTGCCAACGAAGACCTTGGAGAGCATGGTACTGTTCATCTGGAGAGAAAAGAGACTGAAACTCGTTGTGCGAATGGTTCGCTGGAGCGAATGAGAAGCGAAGTCCTAGCGAATAGCCCCAGACTTGAGGCAATAACTATTTGGAGGAGAATTCGCTGTGCGAAGTCTGCAGCGAAGCCTTCCCAGTGCGAAGGATTTCTCCCACAGCGAATATATGGAAAAGTCTCAAGGAAGGTTTAACTGTTCAGAGGCACCTCAAGTGCCAAATTTGATGTTCGCTAGGCGAAGGATATGTTCACAGTATGAACAAGACAGATCCTGAATGTACTATATAAGTACTTTTCTTACTTTTTAGGAAAAGATATATAATTTTTGCATCAGAACTTATCTCTCTTCATTTCAAGTTTATTTTATAGAGAGAAATACAAAACCCTAAGAGGGAGGAGGTAAGATCTTTGATCTCTTGTTGGAGTTTGGATGTAATCTTTTGATACCTTATGTATTTCATCTAATATATGTTTGTGAACTAGTTTTGATTCTCTATTGATTGATTGTCTTTGATTTCTTTTGTGGGTCTTGACAAAACCTTTTCACATCTTTGATCTAAGATTTTCATCTATCAATGAACAAACTTTTGACATGGTTTTGTAAGTTTATATTCATTGTATCTTCTATTGTATTGTGTTGATTAGGTAGCATGGGTAGCATGAGTAGGATCAATATGATATTGTGCAGGTGCGTGATAATAGTGATGAAGAATGATGTTCACATACATTTTGCAAATTAGATGAATACATGTAAAAAGGGTTAAGAGTATGTATGTATTCTGATCATTGTGTTTTATATGAAACAATCGTTTATCCGATATAGGTGTCGTCTTTGTTTACCTGTATATCTTTGATTTGAACCACTATAGACATGTACTCTTCAGATCTGGATCTAGGATGATTACCTGTTAGGTCCTAAACTCTAGACATAGATTCAGGCTTAGCATTTGCGTGAGTATCAGTTCTCAACGCTCTGTGTTGTGTTTTTGTTGTGTGAGACATCACCAATGAGAGGACCTCTGTCGTGGGTGATACGTGAGGATTTTAGACGAATGATTGAATTGTGTTTAACATGATCAGAAGAATGCATGTGTTATCAATTGATGAGATCCAATCCCAACAAGGCTCCATTTATATTTCAGTCTTTACTTTATATTTTCCGTCTTTATATTTTCTGCCTTTTATTCATGGTTCCTTGAACCTTTTAAACCAAACCTTTTGAACAACAAGCTTATAAATGTAGAGGCTGTTGAATGGCATTTTTTCATCGCACCGATCCCTGTGGAACCGACAAAACTAGGTACTTAACATTTTTGCTTGCTACTTTACCGCTTCAACAAAATAGTGTCGTTGTCGGGGATTGGTGTTAAGGTATTGAAGTGCATTGCAACTATTTCTATATTTTAAAGCTTTGTATATTTGTTTATATTGTATATATTTGTTTCCTTTTATGTTTTCTCTAGTGTGATCAGGAATGATGAGAACTCCTTCTAGAGCGGTTGCTATCTGTATAAAAGCATTCAATGAAGCTTCGACCGAGTTTGGATGGCAATGATAGTATAAAACAAATGAATGTTGTCAAGGTACATGGTTACCTTTTGAAATTCTGGTATCAGATATCAGATGTCGAAGGCGATGTTACGACACTAATATATGTACAATCACCAATTAGAACAAGGACAAATAGATAACATTAGTAAAATGACACAAGTAATTGTTAACACAGTTCGGTGAAAACACACCTATGTCTGGGGGCTACCAAGCCAGGAAGGAAATCCACTAAGTAGAATTAGTTTGAAGATACACAGTAGACTCTCTCTAGTTTACCATCTTCTCACCTAATATCTACCCTTGCAATTTCTACCTAGGACACTCCTAGATAAGAGACACCTCTCACTCCCCCTCTATCACAGCAGTGATAACAACAAAATAATGAAACTTTAGAAGACACTCTTCAAAGACACAACTTGATCTTGCTTAAAAGCTTCAATCAAGTACAATACACTCTTGCTTATAAGCTTTGAGTGAACAACTTACAATACAAAACTTAGTCCAATTCATCCATTAAACTAATGAGTGAATGGCTCACAAACTAACATAAACACAAGAAGGTAAAAACCTTACTCCTTAAACAATACACACTCTCAACCCTAACTCCTGTGTACTTCAAAATAGGATTGTGAGGTCTTTATATAGTAACTCTTTGAACGGGCTTGGGCTTTAGCAAAAACTAACTCTGATTTGATAAAATCAAATTAGATAGTTCTCCAAATCTTTTCATAATAAAAACCAATTCAAATTTGATCAAATCAAATCAAACTCCAAATCTTCTCATAATTAAAACCAATTTAGATTTGATCAAATCAAATCAAACTCCAAATCTTCTCATAATTAAAACTAATTAAGATTTGATCAAATCAAATCAAATCAAACTCCAAATCTTCTCAGAAAATAGCACAAAAGATTTCAAAATTACTCCACGAATTTTGCACCAAAAACTCTTTTGAATAAGGACTATTTCCAACGCATATTTGAACCATTAAAACTCTAATCACAACAGCGCAACGAGTTGCACGAAAATGCAACAGTCAAACCAAAACATTCTCATTGAATGTTCTGTTCACAAATGTTAGGACATCACACTTGACATCATGAACTAAACCCTTCAATAATAAAAATAACCACCTGCAGAATGCTAAGATCATACGTCAAGACATCTTATAGAACATCTTGTGATAACACCAAGTTTTACCAAAATTGTTGCCAATCATAGAACTAACACCTTTGTTTAGAAGTTTAGAATGCTTAAGAACTTAAGTCTTTGTGCAAATGAAATTTGTTATTTTAGCAACTTGTTTGAATGATTGTTTCACTTAGGACCAAAAACCACAATTTGGGAGAAAGCTTTCATTGTTTACTAAATGCTGGATTTATGATAAACTTTGTTGATTCGTTTGATTCATGCTTTATCTTGTTATTATTTTGAATTTATGGAAGCATTAGAAATGATCAAGGCATTTGTTTATATTAAGCACAACCAGTTCCAAATGCAACTTACCCGTGAGTAAAGAGTATTTGTTAACCCCTTGAGCCTAAACAGTATGAATCTCAGTCTGAAATTGTGCGAGATTCCAAAAAAAAATCTTGAACCCTTGAATTTGGTGTTAATTTTCCTCTTTGCCTTAAAAAGTCAAGAGCATTCACTTGAGGGTTGAGTAAAACTTAAGTTGGGGAGAATGAAAAAGAAGTATGGTATGTTGCTGCAACTTTTAAAGAAAAATCAAGCAAGCATTGGAAAAATTGTTATGTGAATATGAATGTCAAAAAAAAAAAGAGAGAAAAAAGAATGCTTGCTTGGAAAAGAAAAATAGTGAAAGAATAAGTTGTGAAATAAGGTTTGTGAAGGTTTGCAATATAGAAACAAATGGAATGAAGTTGGGATGTGTAAATAATGTGTGCAATCAATGTCACTTTTGCATCGACAATTTCGTTTCAATGGCCTTAGAAATGCCCCTTGTTTGTAAACCCGACCAAGCTACAACCTTAAAGACCTTAACGATCTTTTTGCTTCCATATTTTCACTTTTGATTGTTAGATGTTGTATGAATTGAATTGATATTTGCATTGTATGTTAGGTGAGTGAAATTTTTCCCGCAGTTGCAAACACGTAATTTCTTCAATCCTTATTCGAAGATGAGAGATAGAGTGATTCATTCATGAAAAACACTATTGTTAATTGATGCATGGCTTACTATTTTCTTTAAGAATTTAGTTCTTGTGCATTGTTTGATTCTCAACATTTGAAACCATTGCTTGTTTGCATTCTTTGTGTTTAAGCCATTTTATCCATTCTTGGGTGAAACTTAATATTAAGCAAATCCTCTTGTTTGAAATAAGAGGCATACTTTGCTTGAGGACAAACAAAAATCTAGTTGGGGAGAGTTGTTAGATGCCAAACTTTGCTTATTTGATTTATCAAATGTTGGCATCTTCCATTCTTTTCTCAGGTGAAAGTGATTAGAATCACTCTTGTTTTTTATGATATGCTTCATTGTGTGAAAATGCCTAGGTTGTTTTGATTTGTGTGCAATTGTGCAGGAATAAGGCACAAAACAAGTGAAAAGTAAGACACAAGAAATTGGGCAAGGAAACCAAGACAGCAGAAAAACATCATAAAACTCGCCGTGCGAAGCTCCCAGCGAACATCCCCAGAAAAAATATCAACAAGTTCGCATAGCGAACTTGCCAGCGAAGGCCTTGGAGAGCATGGTACTGCTCATCCAGAGAGAAAAGAGACTGAAACTCGATGTGCAAAGGAGCTAGCGAATGGTTCGCTGGAGCGAATGAGAAGCAAAGTCCTAGCGAATAGCCCCAGACTTGAGGAAGTAACTATTTGGAGGAGAATTCGTTGTGCAAAGTCTGCAGCGAAGCCTTCGCTGTGAAGGATTTCTCGCACAGCGAATATATGGAAAAGTTTCAAGGGAGGTTTAACTCTTCATAGGCACCTCAGGTGCCTAATTTGATGTTCGCTAGGCGAAGGATCTGTTCGCAGTGCGAACAAGATAGATCCTGAATATACTATATAAGTACTTTTCTTACTTTTTAGGAAAAGATATATAATTTTTGCATCAGAACTTATCTCTCTTCATTTCAAGTTTATTTTAGAGAGATAAATACAAAACTCTAAGAGGGAGGAGGTAAGATCTTTGATCTCTTGTTGGGGTTTGGATGTAATCTTTTGATACCTTATGTATTTCATCTAATATATGTTTGTGAACTAGTTTTGATTCTCTATTGATTGATTGTCTTTGATTTCTTTTGTGGGTCTTGACAAAACCTTTTCACATCTTTGATCTAAGATTTTCATCTATCAATGAACAAACTTTTGACATGGTTTTGTAAGTTGATATTCATTGTATCTTCTATTATATTGTGTTGATTAAGTAGCATGGGTAGCATGAGTAGGATCAATATGATATTGTGTGGGTGTGTGATAATAGTGATGAAGACCGATGTTCACATACATTTGGCAAATTAGATGAATACATGTAATAAGGGTTAAGAGTATGTACGTATTCTGATCATTGTGTTTTATATGAAACAATCGTTTATCTGATATGAGTGTCGTCTTTGTTTACCTATATATCTTTGATTTGAACCGCTATAGACATGTACTCTTCAGATCTGGATCTAGGATGATTACCTGTTAGGTCCTAAACTCTAGACATATATTTAGGCTTAGCATTTGCGTGAGTATCGGTTCTTAATGCTCTGTGTTATGTTTTAGTTGCGTGAGACATCACTAATGAGATAACACGGTTGTTCTCTCGATGTTGCGTTAGAGATGACCTCTGTCGTGGGCGATACGTGAGGATTTTAGACGAATGATTGAATTGTGTTTAACATGATCAGAAGAATGCATGTGTTATCAATTGATGAGATCCAATCCCAACAAGGCTCCATTTATATTTCAGTCTTTACTTTATATTTTCTGTCATTATATTTTTTGCGTTTTATTCATGGTTCCTTGAACCTTTTAAACCAAACCTTTTGAACAACAAGCTTAGAAATGTAGAGGTCGTTGAATGGCGTTCTTTCATCGCACCGGTCCCTGTGGAGACGAAAAAACTGGGTACTTAACATTTTTGCTTGCTGCTTTATCGCTTCAACAAAATGGCGTCATTGTCGGGGATCGGTGTTGAGATATTGAAGTGCATTGCAACTGTTTCTATATTTTTAAGCTTTGTATATTTGTTTATATTGTATATATTTGTTTCCTTTTATGTTTTCTCTAGTGTGATCAGAAATGATAAGAACTCCTTCTAGAGTGGTTGCTATCTGTATAAAAGCATTCAATGAAGGTTCGACCGAGTCTGGATGGCAATGATAGTATGAAACAAATGAATGTTGTCAAGGTACATGGCTACCTTTGTTTAGAATTTTAGAATGCTTAAGAACTTAAGTCTTTGTGCAAATGAAATTTGTTCTTTTAGCAAGTTGTTTGAATGATTATTTCACTTAGGACCAAAAACCACAATTTGTGAGAAAGCTTCCATTGTTTACTAAATGCTGGATTTCTGATAAACTTTTGTTGATTCGTTTGATTCATGTTTTATCTTGTTATTATTGTGAATTTGTGGAAGCATTAGAAATGATTAAGGCATTTGTTTATATTAAGCACAACCAGTTCCAAATGCAACTTACCTGTGAGCAGAAAGTATTCGTTAACCCCTTGAGCCTAAACAGTGTGAATCTCAGTTTGAAATTGTGCGAGATTCCAAATTTTTGCTGGGTACTTAACATTTTTGCTTGCTGCTTTACCACTTCAACAATCACCAAATTTAAAATTTAAAATTTTCACTCTCCTTCTCCCTCATCATTACTTAACCGTGCCTTCACTTTTAAAACTCTTTATTCCCCCTTTATAAGAAAAAATTCCATATATTTTTCTCTCGTATGAAAGGTAAAACCTCTCTAAAAGCTTTACAATCCCTAACTTCCCTTCCCACTTTCAGTTAACCATCAATGGAACCCATTTCTATAGGAAAAATAATCAAAACTTGTGCAAGAAATAATGCCACTCCCCATATGGTATATTCTAATTCTGATTCCTCTGATAATGAAACATTCATGAATAGATATGCTTAAAGCAGATACACCAAATTCTTTACTGCAAGAAATGTGTTGTCTGAAAGGAGATTCATCTTTGACATGGAAAATGAATACTTGGGTCTTACTGAGGAGACCATGTGTGTCATCACTAGCTAAAAATGGAAAATTTGTTGTATGCACCTTCTTCCCAACAACACTTAAATTTTGAATGGGTTTTACTCCAACATATTATACACGTCCCAAAAGAAATTAGAAGTATTGGTGAGAGGAAGAATGGTTCAATATTCAGAAAAGACCATCAACATGGCGCTTGGAGTAAATAATGTTGAAGACTCATATCAATCCCTTTTCGAAAAGGTAGATGACAGTGATTTGGATGTGATTAGAGAACCTTATGCTTGTCTAAAACCACTTGGCTAGATAGTGCTAAGTTTGTTGAGAAACAAGTACTACGTATCGTTTTGAAGTCTGTTCCTAAGGTATGGTACCAATGTTTGAAACACTCTATGATTCCAACAACCCATAATGAAACTATGAATAAAGGAATGTTAGTGTTGCTTCATTGTATCACAACATACCCCCATCAATATTGATAAGATCACTTGCAAAGAAATGTATGCATGTGCAAAGAAGAAAGAATGAATGATGTATTTCCCGTGCTTGATCACGACATTATGCAAGAGGCATGGAGTCCCTCAAAAGATAACTGATGAGATTTTCAACCCTCAAGCTAGATTTGATAAAGATGTTGTCATGAATGTGTTGAAAGAAAAATGCAAAAATAAGGTAGGACTACCTGATGTTAAATAACATGTCACCAGACCGCTATCAGAAGAGCAAATGAGGACCACTGAGTCCTCTCTAAAATCCAAATCCAAGGACAAAGTTATTGTTATTCCTGAAGAGAAGGTTGGATCAAAAGGGACACCAACCAATAGCAAGAAGAATAAGGATTAACATAAGCGGAAGAGAGATGAAAAATCTCATCCAACTAGGAAAAACAGTAGACTTTAGGCCTAAATGGTATTTCTAACCCATCAAATTTAGTTTTTGCAAATTCGTTTTCTATTTCTCGATGTGCCAGAACTCATCAGACTGACACCGAATACATTGTCCTTACTTTAAGTTTCGGGCTAAAGGCCTCTATTTTAGTTTCAATTATGCTTGCATGTGTCATTTTTAATCATCAATCAATGAAAATGTGTTTTGTGTTTTGTTGTCTACAAAAAAATACCCAACTTCATCTAAAAAATAACAGATTTTTTTTAAATAACTTAGAAGAATTCTAATTGAACTGTTGATAATATTGGAAATAAGTTATTAATTAAGAATCTATGCACAAATATGACTTAGTGAAAGACCCCTGTCAAGCTAAAAAAAGTCAGAAAAGTAATAAGCCTCATAAGGAGTTTGAATTACTCTAAAGTGTGAAATAAGATTCATTGAATGATTTATTTTAAGTGAGAAAAAAACTAGTAAATAAGGAAAGATAATGGTGTGGAGGCAAATCGCCACACATCACACGAGTCTGCAAGACATTACTCGATATAGGTTTCGATGATGACGAATTACAACCTTGGATGGATTGTGTCGCTACTGCGAAAATCGGCGCCGGCTGGACAGAAGAGTCGCCACCGTGCGTTATTTATCCCACGGGAGGGAAAGGAAACGCTCAGAGTAAACCTCGCACAACACGGGGAAGGTATGGTCGTCGCAACCAAAACCTGGGTTCGGGAGTCGGTTACGCAAGGGGAAGGTATTAGCACCCCTCACGTCCGTCGTACTCGACGGGATCCACGCTTGTTTTCGGGTATGGATTGTTATTCTATCTAAACTATAGGTCTGGGGTTAAAAAGAAAATAAAATGAAAATAAAAATGACTCGGCAAAGTATCGCACTTTATGCCTACGTATTCCCGTCTGGAACGAGAAATCAGAGTCAACGTAGTTCGCCTACCTACTGGAAAGGAGGGGAAGGTTGCTCGCTAGGATATCGCATCCTATGCCTACGTACTTTCACACAGCATGAAAGATCAGAGCAAACGTAGTTCGGGCCACGGAAGACACAAGCTTGTCTTGATTGATTTTATTCCTTCTGAAAAAGGTTTTTCTGATTAACAGTCCAAGCGGACAAAAATGACGTCTTGATGAATTCACATTCTTTTACGGAAGAAGTGTCTTTTATGGTGTTCGAAATCTTTATGTGTTTTTCTGTTTGTTTTGAGAAAGAAAGAGACAGAACTCTATCCTACGGTTGCGAAGGGAAACAAACTAACCTAATGTTATCATGCATGGGTTAAGACCTAGTGTCTATCATGCTCCTCTCTTGCACAGAGAGAAACAGAGATCCTACGGGATAGGCAGAAACAGAAACAATATCAGATATATACAGTAAAGCAGTAAAATGCATGGATGCAACAGCACAAGCGAGGCAAGGGAGTCCCACTCAACCTCGAACCTAGAAAACAATAGGCAAAAGTGAACAGGCTTCACTTTCAACCCAACAGGGTAAACAGCAAACAATACAACCAGGAAAACCAATCAATACATCAGCAATGAAATACAGCAATAAAGGAAGCAGCCTCAGCAGCTCTGAATCAACAACTGGCTTCAAGCAATCTCCATTCAGCTACAGGCTTCAACAAGCCTCAATCTCCATCTGCATGACCTTCAGGCAAGGGCTTTGATCATCAGTCTTCTATCTGCAATGGCTTTTCTTCAAGCTCAAGCCTCCAGGATGAGGGATTAGTCACAAGAGTGAATTGGGTGTTAAGCAATCAGTTGACTACCAAAGGTGGTGAACAGACTGCTTCTAACACAAGAGACATTTTCTCTCAAGAGTTCTATCTCACAGACACTGTCACCAAGCCTTCCAAAGGAAGGGGGTGAGTGTCTTAGAGAGACTCTGAATCACAGAGAAGAATGGATGCAGACAAGGCAATCCATGTTTGAGAAACAATCATTCTAATCTAGAGCTCTGCCTAGCTCCTAAACCCTAGTCTCCTTAGCATCTGCTAGCAAGAATCTCCTCCTCAACTCTGACAGTTGATCTTCAGTCTTTGGATCTCCAATGGTCTTCATCTTCACAAATCTTCAGCTTCCCCAGGGCCCCAGGCAAACCCAATACCCAAACAAACAAGCAACAATCCCCAGAGGGCACACCACACCAGACAACAGATATACAGACAGTAATAATAGCAGTAGGGGAATCCTGACCTTTCTAAGGGGATCTAGTAGCTACCCATAGCCCCTATAGTCCCATAACTGATCTATTCAAACCCTAAGTCCTAAGGGAAATGAGATCAAACTTCTTAAGTTGTCACCTAAAACCCTAGTTTTGTACATGATGTTCAAGCATTTATTAATCACCTAAAATTATCCTCTAAAAATGGGAACTAAAATATTTCTACAAGTTGAGTATCTCATCTAAACAATATAAAAAGAATAACCAAAAAATATTAAAGCATGTGAGAGAACAAAAATCATAAAAATGATGCATGAAATGAAACTATTTAATATGACATTTATTTAGAAAATATGGAAAAAATATGAAATAAAACTAAAAATGAAATTTTATTTAATGAACATTTTCTAGACATTTTAAAGAAAATATGGTAAAAAGAATGGATTAAAAAGCATTTTTTATGAATTAATTATGAATTAATGAAAATGGTAAAATATTAAAATGAATTAAGAAAAATTAAACAAAATAAAAATGAAGGAGGGGTGCATTTAGAACCCACGCGCAGTTCAAAACCCAGGATGGGCCAATCAATAGGGGTGCGCTTAGCAGTTTACCAAAGCCCAGTCATCACTCAGCATTAAAGAAAAGAATAGAAAAGCGCTGGGGGTGAGAGAAGTAACCAAAACGCGTTGAAACTTGGAATTGGGCTCACATTGGGGGTGGGGATAACAAAATACATTCAGGCCCGCCCGTTTCAATTAATGAAACGGTGCGTTTTGGCCAGTGTAATCTCCCTCCAAACTTCAGATTAAACGACAGCCATTGGATCACGCCAAAAGTCAAAAGTCTAACAACACATACACGGCCACGATTATATCTTCTTCAATTGGCCTGAAACTTAGGGTTTCAATTCACCATGGCAGCCATGCACGATCAATCTTCCACCTCTCTATTCTCGCTCTACACGCAATGAAATGCCACGCCATCAACATGAAACCTGCTCAGAATCTTTCCCTCTATAATCCTAGGGCATCAATTCATCTTGAAACTCATCACAATAACAAACCCGATGACATCAAACTCTGGCCTCCATGAGATTACACTGATATGAACCATCACCATTCTTCCTCAAACTTGACCTAAACTAACCTATGCCTAATGGAGATTAATCTGCGCTATCCAACTACAATTATGATGCCTTAATTCAAGAGATACAAGCACTAACAGTTTGTTGCACCTGTCACTAACCATCACCAATCCTTTCCAAATTCATCTAACCTAATCTCCTAACCACCTAGATCAAGTCTAAGCTAATAAAATCATGTGAAACTAACTGAATCAAGCCAATCGAATGAAAACTTACCTGATGTGAAACCTTGCAAACAGCTATGGAGATTGATGATTTGAGGCTTTTGAGACTTGGATCTTGATCCACAACCTTAGTACTCAATTCTGTATGCAAAATCCTGGAGATTCCTTGCTTGAATTATGCTATTCACTTGAACTTGTGATTTTGATGTTGATGAAAAAAGCACTCGAAAATGGATGAGAATCACCAAAACCTTGCTTCAATTATGATCTATGATGATGATGGAGTAAAATTGAATTGATTTTGATGAAGATTGATGAAGATTTTGGTGAATTGGAATGAAAACTTCAATGAAAAAAGTATGAGAAATTTGTGGAATTCTTGGTGCAAATGAGGCCAACCCTTGCCAAATTCTCCTTTCATGAATATATAGACCCCAATGGTACATTCTAGATCCATCTTGCACATTCCCTTGTTTTCCAACTTTGGCTCATTTTGATTATGTTTCTTAAAAGGCAAGCAACCATGGATAACTTCATTTTTTCCTTCTAAACTCAAAAAAGTGTGTGAACCATTGTTCTTAGAATTGTTTTTCCATTCAAAATCATATATTGGAAGTCTCCATTTGGACTTGTAAATCTCCCAAACCATTTTTCAATTTGAAATTATTCACTTTATAAGCCTTTTTAGTTCATATTTTGACCAATCATGCAACTCCATGCTATGGGCTTCTCCAATAATTTGTGACCTTCTTTCTAGACTTAAAATCCCATTTGGAGCAAGTTTGATGTTGTAAGTTTTTCCATTTGAGGCCTCCTTGTATGAGTTTTGGACATAGGTTAAAATGACCTGTAATTCACAAATGCCCAAAATACCCTTTGCTTGCCAAGACCATAAGTTGAGTTCTACACATCATATGAAGGCATACTATACCATTCTAGAAAGCTAAGACAATGAGGAACAATTCTTATGTTGACCAAAAATTCATTTGAAATCTCCTTGAGGGGCAAAACTAGCTTGGAAGTCAAGTCACTTTCACAGACAAAAGTTCAGACACCCCAAATGACCTGTAACTTGTAAAGACCATAACTTGAGTTCTATAAATCTCCTTGAGGTCTTCCACCACTCAAATTAAAGATCTTGAGATCCTCTACAAGTTTCATGTTGGCCAAGAAGCCATTTGAAGCTAGCATTTTGACTTATCTTGCTTGGAAGTTTGACCTAAACTAGGGGATTTTACAGAGAAACCCTAATTTAGAAACTCCTCTTCTCCTTGATTTCTCTTGAATTCTCCTAGCCATTTCTCCATATCCTTCTTCATATGTCCAATGTTGATCCCCACATCTCTCCAATAGCCTTGAATGCTCTTTTAAACCAGTCAATTGACCTAGGGTTGACCTAAGGTTGACCCAGATGAAACCCTAGTTGACTGTCTTCAACTATAGCTCTTGTGCTCACATCAACAACTTGTTTTCTTCTCCAAATGACTTTATAAGTCTCTCAAGATGTCTAGATACTCCCCATGCTCTCAATTCACAACTCATAATTCCCTTGTTGATCCTCAGACACCCTCAGCTAGGAGATGGACTCAAGGCTTGATCTGCTGAACTCTTTGCTTTCAAATTCTTTCCTGATGACTTGAATGAGATGGAATTAGGATAATAACCTCATGATAGGCCTCTAGAGATGAGAATAATGATTGGTCCCCTGTTGAATGACTTGCTATGCTGATGCTATGCAGATGGTTAGTCTATGTACATGACTCTATATGCAAATGCTGATGATATTAAAACATGAACCAGGGAATAAGGTTGGGCAAATTTTAGGGTGCAACAGATTGGCAATTATAAACTCCAAATCTACTAAACAAATGCAACGTATCACCTACCATATCCTTTCATATTTGTGTAAAAACTGTTGTAATAAATATACTATGTGTAGATAAAATGTAGTCATGACCAGAGGCATGAAAAACCACAAAAAGATCAATTTTCGCAGGTTTGCAGGGCATAAGTCGACCATAGGGTCGGCGCATGCATCAGAGCATTTTCCACTGGTCAGCGCATGAAGGCATGAGTCGACCATAGGGTCGGCGCATGAAGGAAATAATTTTCAACGGGTCAGTGCACGACAACTGTATGGTCGACGCATACTAATACATTTTGCAGATTTCCAAAAAACGCAGGCTAGGCGTCGACGCACAGACCTGCTGCGATCGACCGTTCACGTGGAAATCCAGTTTTTAAGTGATTCCCTCTACTATTTGAAAAGATGTTATGTCTTTGGTTGGTCTGGTACTATATATACAAGTTCAACCACTTATGTCATTTCAACATTTGATAAAAATTGATTCATGTGTTCAAGAATAAGAAAGAGTGAAATAGGTGTCCAAGATTAATCATCTTCATCTTCAACATCTCACAACACATCAATTACACACAGCCATTTTTGAAGTGCATTGTGAGTGATGAAAGGTGATAAGGTTCGAAGCTTAGATTGGGTAATCTAGTTCGGGTTGAAGCTTGTGACAGGTTCTTTCTTGAACAAAACCGTTAGGGTTTTATCCTCCAAGATTGGTTTGAATTTTGGGGGTTTTTGGACGAGATTCTTCATCAAGGGTCAACTGG
Organism: Lathyrus sativus; assembly: GCA_963859935.3. Classification (NCBI taxonomy): domain Eukaryota; kingdom Viridiplantae; phylum Streptophyta; class Magnoliopsida; order Fabales; family Fabaceae; genus Lathyrus; species Lathyrus sativus. Next base: position 527,694,650 of record OZ012740.1, read on the forward strand.
GCGAAGGTGATTGTGAAGAGGTGTTCTTCAACAGTCTAGTAGCGGATTCAGTGATATTGAGGGGAAGATCTCGGGTTCGATTCGTTGCAGTTGAGATCAGCCGGAGCCGAAGGTTTGAACAACTAAGGGTTATTCAATAAGGTGGCTGGAATTGGAGGTCTATCAACAACGATCGGAGGACTTGATTCATCTTGAATCAAGGGGCAAGGAGTGAAAGCAACATTCAACGTCTTGATATTTCTGTTGTATATTTGCTGTTCAATCCTTGTATGAACTGTTACATTCAACAGGTGATATCTATTAAATCTATCTCAATTCTAGTTTTAGAATTGAGGGCAGACGTACCCCGAAGCGAGGACGACGGGGGAACTGCCTCACCAAATACTTGTCTTCTCTATTTTTCAGCATTTTCGTTTTAGCTTAAAAATAAGTGATTTTTGTATAAGCACTTTTGTCAAACTGTGATATCAATTGAGTAAGAGGTTGAAACTCTGTTTTTGAATCCAAAGTACAATAATACATTGTACTAGGCTAGTTGGAATCACTTACTCAACATAAGTATCACTTGGAGTGTTTTTGCACTCCAAGTGTTCGACAAATTGCCTAAACCAAAATTATCTTATTTGTGTATCTAGTTTTGGTTTGTTCTTTAAATCATTGGAACTAGGAATCCTAACAAGTGAATTAGATCATTGATAAGTGTGATTAGTGTTGTGATTCTATTCTCCATAGTGTCATTAATCCAAAGGCTTATGCATATCCGGTTTTCCAATAACCGTTCGTTTTAGACTATATTTTCCTCGGCCTCTTCCGCACTTAAAATAAATTTTCAAAACCAATTTTTAAATTGGTAGCGCCGACTCAAATTTTAATTGGGATCTATTCAACCCCCCCCCCCCCCCCTTCTAGATCCGTGCCATAGTCTAACAAGTGGTATCAGAAGCTCCGGTTACTCGGTGCTTCAAATACAACGTGATAGAAAATGGCTAATGAACCAAAAGGGGCGTATAATAGAGCTCCCGTTTTCAACGGTGAAAATTATAGTTATTGGAAAGACTGTATCCGGGTGCACATAAACTCCATAGACAGAAAAATATGGAACGTTATCCTCAATGGTCCAATAGAAATTACTATGACCAATGCAGATAACGTAGTTGTGCCAAAGCCCAAAGCACAATGAACCGATGACGATGAGAAAAAATATAATTATGATTGGAAAGGAAAAAATATCTTAATCTCCTCATTAGGTGTAGATGAATACTATCGTGTATCCCATTGTCCTACTGCTAAGGCCATGTGGGATTCACTACAAATCGCCCATGAAGGGACGAACGATGTTAAGTTGGCTAGAATCAACACATTAACACAAGAGTTTGATCTCTTTTTCATGGAGCAAGGGGAAACCATTGCTGACATGCAAAAGAGATTTACTCATCTCATCAATCGTTTACATTCATTAGGTATGCCTGTTTCCAATGATGTTGCTACTAATAAGATCTTAAGATGTCTTATCAGGGAGTGGCAGCTAAAAGTAACTGCCATCAAAGAAGCACATGATCTTACCTTATTAGACTTGACAACATTGTTTGGCAAACTACAAGAGCATGAACAGGTACTCTTGATCCTAGACCAACGCGAAAAGATGGAAAAGAAAGACAAAACGAAGGTGAGTGAAAAGAAATCGATAGCTCTCAAGACTTCCTCCTCGAAGTCTCAAGTAAAAGAGCAAAGTGAGTATTCCTCAAGCGACAAAGAAGAAGAGGACAAGAGCGAAGATATGGGGTTGTTCATTAAATGGTATAACTGTTACGTGAGAAAGAACGGCATCCAACATTCTGAGAAGAACTTGGTAAACTTCCGAAAACAATCGAGGTACTCCAAAGATGATGACTCAAAAAGTAAAAAGACTAGAGGGACGTGCTACAAGTGTGGAAAGCTCGGTCACTACAAACCGGACTGTCCGATGAACAAAAAGGCAAAGGAAAAGGAATCATCAAAGTCATACAAGAAATCATCAAAGCCAAGGAGAGCGTACATAGCTTGGGAAAGCGACAACGACTCTTTCTCCTCTGATGAAAGCTCTAGTGATGAAGAAGAGTCAGTGAATCTATGTCTCTCCGCTCATCAGAAAAATAAGAAAAAACAGGTACGTCATTCTATATATGATAAATCCTCAAATATGTCGCATTCAGAATTACAAACCGCATTTAATGCTTTACACAATGAAGCAACTGAAGCCTTTAAGAAACTTGTCTCTAATAAAAGAATTTTTACGTACTTAGAGAACAAAGTTAAAGAGTCCGAAAAGAAACTAGAGGACCTTAAGGCTTCCATTGTGGAAGGTAATAAATCGGATTGTAAGGACAATAGAAATCCTTTCGACTTTGGGTGTGATACTTGTCATATTTGGCAAGGTGAGGTTAGAAACCTTAAGGCCAAATTAAACAAGGCACTTGAGCCTAAAATTACATTTTCTATTGATAAAAAGGATTTTAGAAAAAGTATGATAAACCCATATCAAAAATATGCATATGTAATTAAGGATCAAGCAAGTAAAAGTGATTCTAAAGTCGATTTTGCATGCTTATATTGTTGCAAGAAAGGTCACTCCATTGGTAAATGCCGATTTAGGAGATTTCTTGTTCCTAAAGGCATCTATCAATGGTTGCCCAAACGCAACCATTTTGTCGCTAACCTATTAGGACTCAATATGCCATTGGGTACCTCCTTTTTCTAATTATGTTTTAATAGGTAAAATGTGTCGAGACCACCGAGAGAAGATGGGTTCTTGACAGTGGTTGCTCAAGACACATGTCTGGAGACATATCCTTATTCATAGACTTCGTGGCTAAGAAGAAAGGGTATGTAACTTATGGTGATAACAACCGCGGAGCAATACTAGGTAAAGGTAGTGTAGGTAATCCCTCCTCTACTACAATTTCCGACGTGTTGCTTGTCGAGGGCCTTAAACATAATCTGCTTAGCATTAGCCAATTATGCGACAAAGGATACAATGTATCTTTTTCAAAAGATTGTTGCAAAATTGTGCATGATAATGATAAGAAGAATATGTTTAATGGTTTTAGAGTAAACAACGTATATATATGCTTGACTTAAATGAAGTATCGTTAACAAGCGACAAATGTCTCATAACTATGAGTGAAAACTCATGGCTATGGCATAGGCGTTTAGAGCATGTTAACTTTGACTTACTAAATAAGGTAGTCTCAAAAGACTTAGTCTTAGGACTTCCCAAAATAAAGTTCACCAAGGATCACCTTTGTGATGCTTGTCAAAAAGGGAAGCAAACGAGGATCTCATTTAAATCCAAAAAGATCGTTTCAACAACGAGACCTCTCGAACTTCTTCATATGGACTTGTTTAGGCCGTCTAGGATTAAAAGTCTAGGAGGAAACTATTACGGGTTCGTAATAGTGGACGACTTTTCTAGGTTTTGTTGGACCATATTTTTAGTAAGTAAGAGTGATACATTTGCCGCTTTTGAGAGGTTTGCTAAGCTTTCCCAAAATAAGTTAAATACAAACATTGTATCAATTAGAAGCGACCATGGAGGTGAGTTTGAAAATCACTTATTTGAAGAATATTGCGGTAACCATGGTATAGATCATAACTTCTCCGCTCCACGCACCCCTCAACAAAATGGGGTTGTGGAGCGCAAAAACTGAATTTTAGAAGAATTGGGAAGAACAATGATGAACGAAAGTGGTTTATCGAAATATTTCTGGGCCGACGCCATTAGTACGGCGTGTTATGTTTTGAATAGGGTGCTTATTCGCCCCATTCTAAATAAAACTCCGTATGAGCTTTTAAAAGGGCAAAAGCCAAATGTTTCTCACATGCATGTGTTTGGTTGCAAATGTTTTGTATTAAACAATGGAAAGGAAAACTTGGGCAAGTTTGATTCCAAGGCCGACGAAGGTATCTTCTTCGGATAATCTCAATCGAGTAAAGCATATAGAATATATAATAAACGATTACTTGCTGTAGAAGAGTCTGTGCATGTTACTTTTGATGAGTCCTATCCGAGAAATGTCGAAAAGGATAGTGCTGTTCATGGTGCAGGTACATATACGGAAGACATACTCAAAGGTGGCGAGACGGGGATTGATCAACCTGACGAAGCCAAAGTTGAGGAGGATAAAGATGTACACCATGATGTAACCGAGGAAGTTCATCCGCCTTCAAACGATGATCTCCCTCAAGCTTAGAAGTCTCCCAAAGACCATCCAATTGACAACATTCTCGGAGACATCAAAAAGGGTGTAACAACTCGATCGAAGCTAAGTAATTTCTGTTATCACTTTGCGTTCGTTTCACAAATGGAACCTAAAAACCCTAAGGAAGCCCTACTCGATGAACACTGGTTTTTGTCAATGCAGGAGGAACTAAATCAGTTCACTAGAAATGAGGTTTGGGACCTTGTCCCTCCTTCGCGAGGTCATCGAGTAATCGGCACCCGATGGGTGTTTAGAAATAAATTGGACGAAAACGGAGTAATAACTCGAAACAAGGTGCGATTAGTCGCGCAAGGGTATAACCAAGAGGAAGGCATTGATTATGAGGAAACTTATGCGCCGGTTGCCTGACTCGAGGCTATACGCCTTTTTCTTGCTTTCGCTTGTGCGAAGGATTTTAAGTTATTTCAAATGGATGTTAAGAGTGCGTTCCTTAACGGGTACATAAATGAAGAGGTCTATGTTGCACAACCTCCTGGTTTTGAGTCTCTTGAGTACCCTGATCATGTCTACAAACTGAAAAGAGCTTTATATGGTCTCAAACAAGCTCCTAGAGCTTGGTATGAGAGACTAAGCAAATTTTTACTTGATCAAGGTTACTCAAGAGGAAAGGTTGACACCACTCTCTTCATTAAACGTCAAGGAAAGCACTTAATTCTTGTACAAATTTATGTTGACGATATCATATTTGGATCTACTAACATGAATCTCGTGAGAGAATTTTATGAGCTTATGCAGGGTGAATTCGAGATGAGTATGATGGGTGAACTCACATACTTTCTCGGTTTGCAAATCAAGCAATTGAAAGAAGGAACTTTCGTGAGCCAAACAAAATACTGTTTGGAGCTTCTCAAGAGATTTGACATGGCAAATTCAAAAGCCATAGACACTCCTATGCCAACATGTGTAAATATGAGTAAAGATGAAAGTGGTAAGGACGTTGAGGTAAAAAGGTATAGAGGTATGATTGGCTCTCTTCTTTATCTTACTGCTTCTCGTCCCGACATTATGTTTAGTGTGTGTATGTGCGCAAGATACCAATCATGTCCTAAGGAATCACATCTAAAATCAGTTAAACGTATACTTCGATACCTATCTAGTACTCCGAAGTATGGACTGTGGTATTCCAAAGGTAATGATTATTCATTGGTAGGTTTCTCCGATTCCGATTTTTCCGGTTGCAAATCAGATAGGAAAAGCACCAGCGGTACGTGTCACTTATTTTCAAATTCCTTTGTCAGTTGGCACAACAAGAAACAAGTGTTTGTTGCTTTGTCAACCGCCAAAGCGGAATACGTAGCCGCCGGTAGTTGTTGTGCGCAAGTCCTATGGCTTAAGCAGCAACTATTGGACTTCAATTTAAAACTAGAACGTGTTCCAATATTTTGTGACAATACTAGTGCTATAAACCTTACCAAAAATCCCGTGTTACATTCTCGTACCAAACATATAGAAATTCGACACCATTTTCTGAGGGATCATGTAAAGAAAGGTGACATTGTCTTTGAACACGTTGATACCAAAAATCAACTAGCGGACATTTTCACAAAGCCGCTAGCCACTGAACCTTTCTTTCATATCCGTCGAGAACTTGGCTTTCTCGACATTTCTGATCGGGTTTAATAATTACTAGTTTCATATTAATCTGTTTACAACTATACTTTTGTACTTCTAACAAGTTTAGCTTTTGTTGCAAGCACAAATATGTTGTTAACAAGTGTGGTCGGTATAGAGGTGATATTGCTCCTTTCTCTCTCTCTCTCTCTCTCTCTCTCTCTTTCTCTCTCTCTCTCTAAACATTCATGACTTAAAACTAAGTATATCGTTTGACAATCATGGTATTTATATATATCTATGACATTTGCTGCAAATACTATGTGTTTTGGATGCAAATTATATTGTGAAAGGGTAAATAAGCATGGTAAATAGGCAAGTGTGGCATTCTACATGACATAAAACTGAAAAATTGAGTTTTTGATCACAATAAGTCGACCAAAACAGGACAGCGGTTGACGCATGCTGTAGACTTTCAAAATTATCAAAAATCACACAGTATGCGTCGACGCATGCAAGGGTTATGGTCGACGGCTCGCGCAAAAACTCAGAATTTTTTTAAAAAAACCGTTCCATCTCCTCTCCTTCTCCATTTAATATGCAGTCAACTTTTACTATGATTTGGTAGTGCATTTTCTTGTAACTTGCATCTAGACATCTATTGTGTCCCATTGTCTCCTCCCTTCTTCCAAAACCCTAAACCCTCTTCTATGAAAAGGGATAGTGCTCATCTTCTCCAAACTCATCTCCAACTACTCTCTCTAAAGGCATTGCAGTAAATCTCTACAAATTCTCCATAAATCATCATCAATGGCGTCTTTATTTCGCAAAAATACCGGAAAGATAACAAGAGCCTCATCATCCGCTTCAATACCTGTTACTGCTGTCTCACTAGTTCCACCACCTGCAGTTGAAAACTTCACCAATAACATCATCAAAAGAGCAATCGTTCCGCAGCATGCTTTCTACAAGGCAACGACAGAGCGCATGCATCTCACCTAAATTATGTCTCTGCTGGAGTTTCAGGGGTTTTTCAACTTTCTGGAGTGCAACACAAAATACAATGAGGATTTAGTCCGGGTGTTCTACACCAGTCTGCGTGACAACTTTCAAAGTCAATATTCCCACACCTCTGTCGGTAATAAACTGGTAAACATAAATTCTGAAGTCTGGAATAAGTATTTTGATTTGACTGTAGCTGCTGATGCACCAACTCTTCATGAGGTAACGGACTCTCGCACGGTTCCGGGATACGAGTTTAAGAGTGCTCTGAATGACATGCTCAAAAGGCCCTATTCAGATGCCATTGTCAATAGTGACGCCTTTCCTAGAACGGTTACGGCAGGCAAACTCCAAACAGGGGAGCGCATCCTTCAGTGGATTGTCGCTCGCATCCTGCGACCGAAAAAAGGTGGCATGTCCCGTGTCGAACAAGCTAAGGTACATCTCATCTATAATTTGAAACATAAGATCAAAATAAACTGGCCATATTATATTGCAAGCAGGATTTTTGCTCTGAGAGATTTAGGCCGAGGCACTGCTCTAGCGTATGGGTCGTTTATCTCGGAAGTTCTCACTGCAGCAAATGTTGTATATCCATCATTTCCTTGTATTTCAGTATCCTCTGACAAAGAATTCAGTACCAAAACCCTCGCTATGATGGGATATTTTTGGTGTGATGAACGCCAAACATACAGGTTCGTCCGTCGAGCAAACATTCCTCGGGTGACTCAAGACGATGATGAAAGTTCTGAACAGGAAAGTGAAGAACAAGATGAACAAGAAGATGATGAAGAAAATACATCGGAAGAGGTACAAGAACCTGTATGCGAGACGCAAGACTATTCTTAATCTCCGGTTCAACATGAGATTCCAAATACTGATTGGCTCCAGTATTCAGCTCAATCTGAAGAACAGGAAGAAGGTTATACAAATCAGGGATGGGGTGAATGGCAATACACAGGCTGGACCACCCTGGGTAGATTCTACAATCCATATCACGGCTACCCTCAAGATCATCAACCTTTCCAGCACTCATCACCTCCTCCATCATCGGACAACTCTGGAGTACTTAATATGCTGCAGTCCATGCAGTTAGATCAACAGACCTTCATGAGGAGTCAAGATACGCAAATGGAACAGACCAGAGCTGAGCTTCGTACTCAAAATGAAAGGTTAAATTGATTTTCAACTCGGATGGACGCCCGCTTTGAAGCTCTTGTTGCATCACATGAAAGGCAAGACATGGAAATCGCCGACTGTCTCCATCACCTCAACATGTCCATAGAAGCGTTTGTGGACTTCTCGAATCCTCACCCCAATCCAGATATTGCATATCGAGGGAGGGGCCGAGGTCGTGGTCGGGGATATTAGTTACATAGTTGCATATTTTTTTTCTTTTGTGTACTTTCCATTATTCCGTTTTATGTTTTCCTGAATATTCACCTATTTGCTGTAGTTTTTTTTCCCTCACTATCTATTAATTCCGGTTTTTTTGTTCATTATCACTCTTATATGTGAAGTTTGGTAATTGACTAGCTATCACCTATTGTATGTTTTTATGTTAATTGATGCGTTCTCCTTCTCTTTTTGATGTTGTCAAAGGGGGAGAAGAACATGGAACATGTAGCAAGCACCAAAGCCAAGCCAGGATGTTACAATAGTTGATGGTTGTTTGTTCTGCAGCCTCATATTACAAAAGAAAGGGGGAGCTTGTCTATACATTGCATATTGTTGCACATTGTTGTGGTCTTGGTTGTATACAGGTTGCCATCATCAAAAAGGGGGAGAATATGGAGGCAAATCGCCACACATCACACGAGTCTGCAAGACATTACTCGATATAGGTTTCGATGATGACGAATTACAACCTTGGATGGATTGACAATTATAAACTTCAAATCTACTAAACAAATGCAACGTATCACCTACCATATCCTTTCATTTTTGTCTAAAAACTGTGGTAATAAATATACTATGTGTAGATAAAATGTAGTCATGACCAGAGGCATGAAAAACCATAAAAAGATCAATTTTTGCAGGTTTGCAGGGCATGAGTCGACCATAGGGTCGGCGCATGCATCAGAGCATTTTCCACTAGTCAACGCATGAAGGCATGAGTCGACCATAGGGTCGGCGCATGAAGGAAATAATTTTCAACGGGTCAGCGCACGCCGATTATATGGTTGACGCATACTGATACATTTTACAGATTTCCAAAAAACGCAGGCTAGGCGTCGACGCACAGACCTGCTGCGGTCGACCGTTCGCGCGAAAATCCAGTTTTTAAGTGATTCCCTCTACTATTTGAAAAGTTGTTATGTCTTTGGTTGGTCTGGTACTATATATACAAGTTCAACCACTTATGTCATTTCAACATTTGATAAAAATTGATTCATGTGTTCAAGAATAAGAAAGAGTGAAATAGGTGTCCAAGATTCATCATCTTCATCTTCAACATCTCACAACACATCAATTACACACAGCCATTTTTGAAGTGCATTGTGAGTGATTAAAGGCGATAAGTTTTGAAGCTTAGATTGGGTAATCTAGTTCAGGTTGAAGCTTGTGACAGGTTCTTTCTTGAATAAAATCGTTAGGGCTTTATCCTCCAAGATTGGTTTGAATTTTGGGGGTTTTTGGACGAGATTCTTCATCAAGGGTCAACTGAGCGAAGGTGATTGTGAAGAGGTGTTCTTCAACAGTCTAGTAGCGGATTCAGTGATATTGAGGGGAAGATCTCGGGTTTGACTCGTTGCAGTTGAGATCAGCCGGAGCCGAAGGTTTGAACAACTAAGGGTTATTCAATAAGATGGCTGGAATCGGAGGTCTATCAACAACGATCGGAGGACTTGATTCATCTTGAATCAAGGGGCAAAGAGTGAAAGCAACATTCAACGTCTTGAGATTTTTGTTGTATATTTGTTGTTCAATCCTTGTATAAACTGTTACATTCAACAGGTGATATCTATTAAATCTATCTCAATTCTAGTTTTAGAATTGAGGGCAGACGTACCCCGAAGCGAGGACGACGGGGGAACTGCCTCACCAAATACTTGTCTTCTCTATTTTTCAGCATTTTCGTTTTAGCTTTAAAATAAGTGATTTTTGTATAAGCACTTTTGTCAAACTGTGATATCAATTGAGTAAGAGGTTGAAACTCTATTTTTGAATCCAAAGTACAATAATACATTGTACTAGGCTAGTTGGAATCACTTACTCAACATAAATATCACTTGGAGTGTTTTTGCACTCCAAGTGTTCGACAAATTGCCTAAACCAAAATTATCTTATTTGTGTATCTAGTTTTGGTTTGTTCTTTAAATCATTGGAACTAGGAATCCTAACAAGTGAATTAGATCATTGATAAGTGTGATTAGTGTTGTGATTCTATTCTCCATAGTGTCATTAATCCAAAGGCTTACGCATATCCGGTTTTCCAATAACCGTTCATTTTAGACTATATTTTCCTCGGCCGCTTCCGCACTTAAAATAAATTTTCAAAACCAATTTTTAAATTGGTAGCGCCGACTCAAATTTTAATTGGGATCTATTCAACCCCCCCCTTCTAGATCCGTGCCATAGTCTAACAAATGGATCTACTACATTTAGTAATGCATGTTGAAAAAAAACACACAAAAGTGTGCAAAAAGAATGAAAATGCCAAAGAGCCTTATGAATAAAGTTATTATGCCCAAAACTAGATGAACAATGGGTGTTTCCACTTTGAGTAATATGTTGGACACATTACAAAGTGAGATCCCGTTAGGTGAAAAGGTGGTGCACCTAGAAAAAGTTACTAAAAAAAGTATTACAAGTAGAATACCTAAGTTCAAAATGAACCAAAAAGCCAAAACAAAAAGTAAACAAGTTAGTCCCTTTGCTAAAATTGAAAAAAAATGAAACCTTGGATCATATGATAGAGTAACAAAACTTGGATTTAGGATAACTATCTTGAATGAAGACTTCTGGCATGACAGAAAACATCACACACACACACACACACACACATTATAATAAAGACCAATTTGTGCCAATTTTTTAATGTATTAATTTGAGAAAAATGATGGGTTACATGAAATGTGCTGCTAAAGTAAGAGATAAAGGAAGTATTTTTCTGATATTATTTATCACATCACTTGAGGATAGATAATGATTCAAGTTTAGGGGTGTGATAACTTACTATCTGTGAGATGTTCAAGCCTTCAACACTTGACTTTATTTCGTTGTTAGCATGTTTTATAGATTAATTCAAGTAGATTTTTTGTTTTAGTTCATTTTGTGTATAGCATAATAAGTGTTCTATTTTGTTGGTTTTATATGTTTGTCATTTATGAAGGACTACTTGAATGATAAGTTCTGGCACTAAATAATTGGAGTATCAATTTAACCTCAGTTCCCAGTAGGCCTTGGAACCAGAAGATGCTGTAAGAAGTGAAGGTCTCGTGAATTAGGGAAAAAATGGAAACATTGTGAAGAATAGAGCACAAGCGAGCTGGAAAATTAATGGATAATATCAAACACTACAGGACAAAATTCTGTAAAAGCTATTGTGCATATAATTGCACGCATTTCTTGCTTGTCTATGCAACAAACCTGCCACAAGACGTGTTGTCCCCTGCACGCTGACGTTATACTACCTGAAGCTGATTTATAGGAAAGAAGAAAGAATATACTAAATTTCTTGGGCCAAAACAATGAATATCCATAAGGCCCGTGATTCAACGACAAGACTAAACATTAAAAGTCGGAGGAAAGGAACCTCTTTGACAAAACGAAAATAAGTTTAGAAGTTGAAAAAATTGAGAAATCACTTAGAATTTTTTTTATTAAAGAAGAATAAGTTTGAACCAGTAGTGAAATGTTCCTTATATTCCCCCTCCACTTAAGAAGTGTTAAGCTTCCTGATGTGACATAACTTGCCTCCCGTTGATTTAAATATTACAAGGAGTAGAGTGTCATACTTAATTTTTCATTTTCTTTTCATTTGTGTTTAGAAATGTTAGTTGTATTAACTCGTGTTTGTGTATTTCTTTTGCTCACCATGAGCTAAATCTCTTTATGTTGAGTAATGTGAAGTTTAATGAAAAGTATTATTTTGTGTTAAAATGGTGTGATTTAAAGTGATATACTTTACTATTTGAAATAATGATATACATTTCTTTCTTTGCTTGATCATCTTATAAATAGGTAAAACTTGGTTAAGGGTTGAGAGATCTATTAATCAATGGAATTCCTAAGTAAATATGATCGGAAATAGTAGGATAGTCATATTCACCAGATTAATCACTTTATAGATAAAGGACTACAACCATAGGGGAAATCAAAAGTTAAAAACAGACAAGCCTTAATGTTATTGTGAGACCTCGAGAGTTGTTCCCTTGACTTAATGCATATGCTTTGATGTTGTATACATACACCACTAGATCACTTTCTTCAATCTGCCACAACATATCTCATTAGACACACGCAAGATATGAACTTCATTAAATAGATCATTTCCTAACATGCCTCCCACTATTGACTTAACCTCTTTATTATTATTTATTGTTACTCAACATGAACATGTAATGAATCATTATTATCTTTATCTTTTTGCACATGGCTATGCACAAGATTTTACTTTGAGAATCAACTTAAGTTATAGGCAATCCATGTGAGAACAATATTATTAATTTTTATCACTTGTTACAATGAACATTATATACTTGCACGTTATATAGTTTTAAATACACAACACCAATAACCATTTTCTTGAACTTGATTATGAATACTGACAAGGTTAGCCACAATAGAGTTTACCTGAATATGCATATTACCAAAACGAGTCTTGTTCCAAGTATTGAGTTGAACTCTGAGGATTTTTAAGTATTTTATTCAAAATAACCAAGGGGTGGCCAACATAACTTGTATACCAAACAATTGTTTATAATCTTCTAAAATCAATTAGAATTGGAAAATTATTAGATGTGGCTTTAATAAGGGTTGAGCGAGATATTTAAAGGAAGGAGCTAATCCAAGATTGGTTACATATATGTCTTTTTTTTTTAGTTGAGGCTCCTAGAAAAAAAATCTACCTTCGTTAAGGCTTAATCATCAAACAAACCTCAGGTTTGTGTTTGAGCATAAGTAATCATTCAAAAGATTTTCATATGTCATCCCTAACCATAATGCTGATGTTACTTGTGCTAATAAAAGTCTTTTGAGCAGTTCTCGTTTTTCTTTTATTTTTCTTAAATATAACATTTTGAAAATGATCTTCAACCTTATTGTCTAGAGCAATCTTTCCTTTGTCCATTTAAACAAAATGTCTAGTTTACTAATCTTGTTCTATTTGGCCAATTTGTGTAGCATCCACAAATTCTGAATTGTTTGAACTTTGATCCTCTTTTATGATTGCCTAAAAAGTTGATTTTTTTTCTTGTATGTTCTTATTCTTGCAAGAGTAAGACTCCTCATCCATCTTAAAGTGTGTCATGCTCGGAACTCTATTAATCTCACAAGAAGGTATTCAACTTGAAGATTGCTCCTTACCCTGAGTATCTTTATTCCTTTTAGATTGTGCTCCAACATATGTTGAATTCTTTTGTTGTCATCATGGTTTCTTAATTTGATATCGGTCTATTCTTAATTTGCATCATTTCCTTTGGAGTTGAAATTTCAACATTAATAACATGTTGATTACTAACTTTAGCCACAAATTTCCTTTGTTCTTGAATATGAGTATGAACTTTATGATTTTCAATGCCTTACAAATTATTCCTATTGATCCTTCTACAATTACCAACATATGCTCAATAACTAAGAATTAATCATAAAAGCTTGGTCAATTTTCACTTTCTTTCAACACGAGTTTTGTTTCTAGTTCTAGTAGTGTGGTCAAGGTCCACTAGGATCTTAACAAAATGGCCAAAGGAACAATCAAACATGACTTGTTAGTAGCTTCATCCATACAAATGGGTGTACCTATGATACTTGGAATTATGAAAAGTATCTTAGGGCACCAATATTTTAGAGTATGGTCAAAAATCATAATCCAAACTTTAGCCATAGATTATTGTTGAGCCCTAGGGTTAAAATCTTTAAACCAAACAAGTAATTTAAACAAACCTAAGTCCATGTTCAATGAGTTGATCGCTTTAACACTTCACAAATCTTTCACCAAAGAGAAGGATAATTAAAAAAACTCTTACTTAGGGATATAAGCCCACATTTCCCAATTGATTCCGATAATGAAAAAAGTTAAAGCATAAGGCATCGACGCAAAGAGAAGCTGACCCCTTTGGCCAAATAACTTTTCCATGAAGATTGTGTTTGTAGTTTTCCAAACTAGCAAGGTATTCCTTTTTTGAAATTTGTATTGCAATTCAATCGCCTTCCACAATTGGTTATGGCAGTTGACTCAGCAAAATCAAACAAACATTATTTAAGGCTTGAACAAAGCATTTATGTTGTTCAAGTTGAATCTAACCTTGGAGTTGTTTTGAATTATAAGATAGGGTATTCAATTCAAGGCAAGGCTCAAGTATGATTGTTGTTTCTCCATGAACTGAAGTGTTTTGTGATGATAGGTGTTAATTATAAACATTTTTTAGGATGAGGCACAATAAAAAAATTACAATGTGACATATTTATTACAACTTATAAAAAAAATTCTAGATTGGAGTACTCCCTCCCTAATAGTATATATAAGCAAATAACACTCATTCATTTAAAAAAATTATAAACAAAAAACATCAATTTTATTTTATTTAAGTATTTATTTTTTTAAATACATTTTTTCAAAATAAAATTAAATGCAAATTACATTTAATTTGGTTTCTCTATCATTTTTTCATATACAACAACTAATTAAAATTGTTTTTAAATCTCTCCCATAAAACATACTTCAAGAAAGACACAAATTTAAACTTTGTTAATAAATGTGAAATATTAATTTTGCTTATAAATTGTTACAGAATATTTCCTTATAGGTATACAATCACTAAAGGAGTGCACTATTTGAAACTCCACCAATGGTCGTGGTTAATGGCGGTCGATTGCGTTTAAACACCACTACAATATTAATAATTAAAAAATAATAAATTAAAAACCATTTTAGTGTATGTACATCCTGAAAATTAGTTTGACCAGTCGATGTATAAAATCACAAGAAGTCTATGATGAAATAGGGATGGTTCAGGTGAAAGTCGGGTAGTAGCCAAAATTAGAACCCAACCTTGCCGGGTAATAAACATAGCTAGAAGTCGTCATGTTGTCGGGTTGTGAGTTATGATAGACTAAGGTCATCATCGGTGTAGGGATATCATCTGGAAACGGTCTTGGAAGATGAAGGGTCATAACAGCAGCGTTATGAAGAAAACGTTACAAGCCATTAAGAAAGAAAGTTAAATGATTAAATGATGGTGGTTTTTACGCCATGAATGCAGGTAGGAAGAGGAAAGGATTCGTCATGATTGTTGGGGGGAAGGATGGCCTATATAAAAGATGTCATAAAATCATTGGAAGATGACATGAACTATCTGAGAAAAACATTTAAAAACACTTAACCAATCATTTGAGGCTCTCTCTGACTAGCATCGGGGAAGTCAACATTTTAGTGTTTTTAGCAAGAAAACTTGGCGCCCACTGTGGGGCCTCAGTAAAACACGCCAAGGCCACACAAAAATCATCATTAGAATTGCTAATATCGCAGTTGTGTGATGTCCAGGTCATCTCCCAATCGAAGAGATCCACCTCCACCACCGGATCTAACCCAGTTACTCGCGGTAGTGGAGGCTTTCTGTCAACATAAGGAAACCTTGAAAGATAGTGTTCATCTTTTGCAGGAACAGAGTCAATAGGATGGGGACGTAAAGGAAGAGACTCTAGACTCCCAACCTTTGTCAGAGGCAATCTGGTAACTTTTGGTAGTAAAACCGAACCTCAAAAGCATATTATTGTGATTAATAATCAGATGGTAATAGTAGGGGCTTCCGACTCACTTAAGTGTAAAACCATGGCCGAGACCTTTATAGAGGGAGATATGCACCTATATTCTTGGTCTTTAGCTACCAGGACTTAACTAAAAAGATGGTACAACACTTTTCAGCAAGCAAACATAGAAAAGTGTGGACTACCATTTTATTTATTGTCCAGCAAGGGTACTCAAAATCCCTCAGAGAGTATTTGTCAAGGTTTAACAAAGAAACAATTAAAATGTCTCATCTGAATTAAGAAATGTTCGTAGGAGCATTTCAACATGGCCTAAAAGCCGGGCAGTTCAATGAATCCTTAACACAAAAGCCGACATCCAACATGGATGAGGTTATTACCAGAGTGGAATGCTACATCAAAGGGGAGGAAAGTAACATGGTGTCGTACCTCGAAAAATACGATCCTCGTGATGGACGCGGAAAATATGTTCGAAACAGAGTCGCCACCGAACTTTATTTATTCCAAGGATGGAATAGGAAAATATCGATAAAACCTTTAAAGAGATAAGAACATGGTCATCGCAACCAATATTCTAGGTTCGGGAGTCGATTACATGAGGGGAAGGTATTAGCACCCCTCATGTCCGTTGTACTCAACGGGAACCTCTTGATTCGATTCGAGAGTAAAGTTAGTTATGTTTGTTTGTTTTATTCTAAGGTTTCTCTTATAGGGGGAATGGGTAGTTTTAAGACAGGGTGCTCTCCAAGGATTGGGGCCCTTGTGCCTACGTATCTTCACTTGTAAGAAGTGGAAAATCAGAGCATTCGTAGTTCGTGGGACTACAGGAAAAGAGGGGGGATTGTGCTCGCCAAGATCATCGCAATCTTGTGCCTACATATTCTCATTGATAAATGAGAAATCAGAGCAGCCGTAGTTCGGCCAACTACGGTAAAAGGTTTGTGTTTGGAATGAACGAGAGTTTAAGTCGCATTCTAACTGCTAAACATTGGCTTGTCTGCTCGCTAGGGGAGGCTGAAGCACGAGTTTGTTATGCGCGGAAGAAGGGACTAAACAATGTTCTTTGGGAAAGGTTTGAGTCGAACGAGAGTTTAGGTCGCATTCTAACTGCTAAACATTGGCTTGTCTGCTCGCTAGGGGAGGCTGAAGCACGAGTTTGTTATGCGCGGAAGAAGGGACTAAACAATGTTCTTTAAAAAGGTTTGAGTTGAACGAGAGTTTAGGTCGCATTCTAACTGCTAAACATTGGCTTGTCTGCTCGCTAGGGGAGGCTGAAGCACGAATTTATTATGCACGGAAGAATGGGCTAAACAATGTTCTTTGGTAAAAGGTATAGGAACCTAAAGGTGGGAAAGAAGAAAAAGTGCTCGCTAGGATCATCGCAATCCTATGCTTACGTATTCTCAACGGCTGTGAGAAATCAGAGTAGCCGTAGTTCGACTAACTACGGTAAAAGGGGTTGAACTGAACGAGTGTTTAGGTCGCATTCTAACTGCTAAATGTTGGCTTGTCTGCTCGCTAGGGGAGGCTGAAGCACGAGTTCATATGCGCGGAAGAATGGAATAAACAATGTTCTTTGGTAAAAGGTATTTGGATTGGAAATCGCACGAGGGTGAAGAATTTAGTGTTTAAGAAGGATTCAATTGCACGGGAGCGAGAAAGGAATTGGAATGGTTGAATATTTTAAGGGAGAATGACGACTACTCAATAAACGAGACGTCAGCCTCGCAATCAATTAATCGGGATATAGTTGGAATGCTAGATCCCAACGATACCTTTTTCATTCGAAATATGTTTAATGGACGGTTTAGACGCGAAAGAGTTTGAATTGAAGGAAATTTAGATTTAATCACACGAGGGTGATAAGCAAGGTTAGACGGGTTGAAAATTTAGGAGAAATGACGACTATTCGATAAGCGAGACGTCGGCCTCGTAACCAATTAGTCGGGATATCGTTAAAACGCTAGATCCCAACGACATCTTTTTCATTCCATTAATTATGAAATATGTTTGTTGGACAGTGAATGTACTTGTCCAAATAATTAGGAGAAGCGTTTTAGGAACGAAAGTTCGAATGACATGCTAATCGAGGCGTACACCTCGATAGTTGTCACTCTCGAATTCAAGGAATGCGTGACTCCAAGAACTCGATACTTTCGTAATTTAATTAAGAAAATAATTTGGAAATATTAGTGTATGTGGGTTAAACTAGGGTAGGCATATGGCTAGGGTTAGGGTTTGCCTACTTTGAAAGATTTAAACAATGTTGGGGTGTTTTAACGATGAAAGACGAAACGACCACAACTCAAGGTGTGCACCTCGAGAGCGGTCGCTTAAGGATTCAAGGAGTGCTAGACTCCAAGAACCCACTACTTCATCATTTAATTAAGAAAATGATTTGTGGTCTTATATTAAGAAGTTAATTAATTAATTAAAATTGGATTAAATAAAAAAAAATTAAATGTCGATGAATTAGGATAGTTTTTTATTTATATATAGAAACAAAATGTTATAGAAATTATTTATTTGATCATCAACTTCTTGTAACCTAAAGTTAATAATAATCTTAATCTATCATCATATTTATCACTAATTATTAATCAAACTCTTAATGAAGTCGTATTACGTGAAACAGGCTGGGGTGCAAGACATACACATGGGTATATGGTCTTACACAAGCTCAGACAACAAGGGCCCATAAAGCCCAAAAATCCCCTAATCTCGGAAGCCCACGCGCCCTTTAAACCTACCAAACTAAAGGGACAAACATTTCCCTAGTAACTCAACGGTCAGTAGAAAAAAACAAAATGAGAAAGGAATTTTTTTAAAAAAAGAGACCTACTCCTGGAACACGTGTCCCCATATTGTGATCCCACGGTTCTTTTTTTTTTTGGGAAGCAAAACGACACAATTAATGGAAAAAGGGGAAGAACTGATGAAAACTCATCTCAAAACTCTTCCCTATCCTCAGTTTCCAACGAAAATCTTCATCTACCCTCTTAAATTTTCATTCCTTGTAACTCTCTCTCTCTCTCTCTCTCTCTCTCTCTCTCTCTCTCTCTCTCTCCCTCTCTCTCTCTCGATCTAATCTACTCCTCATGCTATGAAATCCCTAATCCCTCTTCTCTCTCGTACTGACAAATTCTTCTTTCTAAAACCTAAATCCAACCTTAATTCTAGCAGGCAAAAATTCTAAATCAAACAAATAAAAGCTTAAATCACACATAGAACAATCATATTCAAGCATATAGATTAACGGCGAGCAAAAATCAGGTGAAGAGGGAACTCACCAGCTTTGAGCTTCTCCAATGGCGAATCCTGAGGTAAACAATTTGTGTTGTATATTTCTTCGCCTTTTCCTCTTCTTTATTTGTGTCCTGCTTGCTCTTGTTTCTGGATTTGAGTGGTGCGGCTAAGTTCGAGTTGGCTAGAGCTTCAATGTGAAGCTCTATCAACTTTTTGGAAGAACTTTGGAGTGATTTTAGGTATTTTGAAGATGTAATTTTGCCGAGCTTAGCTAGGGTTTTCTCTCTTGGCTGTTGCCTCCTTGAACGAATAGTAACCAATATATATGTAGCTTGATGTTAGGGTTTTTCTTCCAGCAAAACTTGAGTTTTGGGTGATAATTAGGTTACTTTCGGACTCTTTTCTTGTAACTTTTGTTTGTTAGCAACTTCTGGAAATGTTTGCTTTTACCATGATTCTCACCATGTAAATTCCTGGGATTTTTACTGTGGTTACATGGTAATTTTGCTGCTATAAACTTACCGATGTGTTTTTAATTGTGTGTGTCATGCTGCAGAAATTACTTGTGGCTTTAGGATTGCACAGGCCTGCTGAATCGTTAGCATAAATAAATTGGAAATGGCTTGTGGCAATATTTGGAAAGCTCTGTCGGAATTTAAAAAACCTTGATCTTTCCACTGCTTATTCTTCAACATAGAGAGTGGCTACATGGTCTCATGAAGTGAAACTGATAGGACCTAGGACTTTTAGTGCTCCTCCTTTGTTAGAGTCTGCCATTTTCCTCACAAAGTTCACGTCGTCACCGAATCCTCCTACTCCTTTACTTCCGGTTAAGGAACTTCACAATTTATTCACAACTCTGGTGTGAGATCAATGTTGTGAGATTCGAGGAAGACTTGCAGCCTTCTGTTAACTTCAGTGGCAATACTCGTCTTATGAACTCAGGTATTTGTTATGTAGTTTTGTGAGCTATATGTAAATCCCATATTTGAAAGGTGACAATGTTGTATGTTATCTCAATCTGACCAACTTCCATTTTTTTTGTGTTGTGTGAGTTTGACAAGAGAGTAGATCATCTATTTTACCTCTCGGAGTTTAAAGCTCGTATCGAGGTAGAATTGGAAGCGGCATACTCAGCATGGTGAGCAGGATTCGGTATGACGAGGGAACTCATTGCTTATCCTGTTTTTCCATGTTGTGTTTCCTTTATTTTTACTGCCTTGTAAACATCCTTTTATTGCGTGCAATTTAAAATTCATAAACTTTTTACCTCTCACTGCATTTGACGGTATAATCCTCCGTTTGAGTTTGAACACTTTTGAAAATGGTTATATTGCTTCCATTTCATTATGCTACTGATTTGTTCATTGTGTTGCCTTGCTCATCTGTTATTTGTTTGACTTTCATGTACCTGGTGTAATGCTGCATTGGGGGGAATCTTGATGGAGAGGAAACCACAACATGGGGTCGGCTTGGCATAAGTAAATGGACCATGGAATTGGTGATTTAGAACAGAAGTTTGTCGAATTTGGTAACAACTGGGCACGAAGTGATGGCGTCCATGGCTTCTTTGGCATACAAGGTAATAATTCTCTTGGTCACTTAAATTTCTTACCATTTGAGTATACTCATCAATTATTCTTGGTTCACTTCTTGTAGATCATTGTGATAACAGTGAAGACCACATGGATATAAAGCCAATCAAAGGATGATTATGACATTGGAGCAAGATCTTGGTGGAACTGAGATTCACTCTTTCAGGTACAGACTTGATGATGGAAGTATGTAGTCATTTTAATCCTCTTAATCATGTAACTTATAACTTTCACATTTTGGGAATTTTAATCTTATGAACTTTGGTGTATTAAAATGATTGTGCAAACTGCGTGTTTGGGATCCTTTGCATAGCCGCTGCCGACGTGCACGAGAAATATTTTCCACTTGTGATTTTGTCCTAGCACATACACGTACCATCTCATACTAATATTTCTTCAATTTCCTTTTCATGTTTGCACTTGGACGGAGAATCTGACGGTAACTTTGGTTAAGGATGCTTTTGGATGAGGCTGCTAGAAGATTCAGGCAAGGCTTCGGCATGGACATGAAGTTGTGCGCACAGTTTCTTGAAGATACGGAATACTCTTAGATCCTTTACATTGTTGGTATCTTGCTGAATGTACACACTTGTATGGCTCAGGACTTTTGCTGGTGTGATGATTTTCAGAGTCCTGACTTTGCACAACTGGGATTTTTAGTTTGAACATGCGCAAGTTTGGTGGATAGTGGAAGATAGAGTAGCAGGTTCTGTATTTTGGGTTCGGAGCTTTGTATAACGTGAATTGTTTCATTATTTTGCAAATATGGAATAGACATTCGGTCAATATTATGCAAGTTTGATCCCGTGTTTTGATTGCTATGGATATGCAATGAAAGAGATGTTGAGCCACTAGTTTAATGAAAAAACAAAAAATATATAGCAGAGAGATATCATTCCATATGTAGAAAACTTTTATGCTATGAAATTTCGTTTCAAGTTTTTTTTTCTTTTATGTAATCAATGCACTACTGCTTACTGCCAACAATAGTGACTTTTGGAAGCTACTTCCAATTGGAAATTAACTCTTTTATCAATGCCTTCCAAAGTGCAAGCTCACCAAATTTTGCATCTACCAATCGATAGGACCTCGTGCTATTGCAACCGAAACACGTTTCATTCATAATTCAAACATAGTAGTTACCAAATACCCAATTGTATCAACATATATTTTCAAAGCATACCCGTGTATCTCTTTCCCTTTTGTGACAAAATGAATCTACACACACCAATACCTTGCATTTTCCTATGGTACTTAAAAACTTCCACACGTTAGTGCAATACCCACAAAAGAGTTCCATGTAACCAAAATCCTCTTCTATCTCAACCTTCAATCATTGAATCACAATCTGGTCACAATTATCTTTACTTCCAGGAATCTCTGGTTGAAAACGAATTAATCGTTGATGATTTTTAGTCTCATCTTGACGACCTAATTCTAACACGTGTACCCTGTACTCATCTTAGTAAATCTGATCCCTTCATCAACTGACTTGGATTAGCACAAAACCTAAGTAGAAGCCTCAGATTCACATCATTTGAATTGTGCCCCTCTGAATCTTGATCTTAAAACTAATACTTTCCCAACAAGACCTCTTAAACTAAAAAATGTTTTACTGCATAGACACTTGATTTGACAAACCTTAAATGAAATTCAATTCATCTTTACAAAGTTAAGCTCAAAAGAAAACAAAGGCAACACCTTTTTATGACAGATGATGGACGCGTGGATGAAAGTTAAACACAGGTAGGACAAATTTGGGGTATGACACATGGAAAATAGATACTGAGATGGAAAAGAAAAAATGCGAGCTAAAGAGGAGTGATATGTGCATAAGAAAGAGTACCATAAGTCTGGACCTAGAGACCGAACAATGATGAGGCTATCCTGGCGTCCGTTTGATAAAGAGACTGAGTAAAAACCATTGAATGCTAGACAGAAGGATATCTTGAGAGAGGTTTATCATCTCAAATTAATTCCCATACCAGGGCTTCCTAAAGGGACCCATGTTGTGATGGGAAAAGACGAGGGTACATGATGTGCATAACACAGAATTCGTGGGTACCACATAGAGAATTATCATCAACTAAAAAAATAAATTGAGATGTTAATTTAGAGAGGTCAAGTGTTGTATTATTTTAAAGATGTCAGAGGACATCCAAGAAAGAGAAGTCCTCCCCGATAAGATACCAGCTCGGAAAAATTTACACAGAAGAAGGGGAAGAATACAGAGAAAGTTTGCAAAGCCCAAGTGACTTGTCTTACATTAAATACCATTGTTGGGGGGTTTGCATGAGGAGGAGAAATCAGTTTAATCATAAAAAGATACGCTTAGATACTGATGCATATCAGGCAAAAGCCTCCTTCAGAAGGAAAGGAAAACCTGATCGTAATCAGATTCTCCAAAAGAGATGTTGAAGGAGTATTAGCCCATGAAAACAACCCAATTGTAATCAAAGTGCAAATTCGGGACTGAAGCGTGAAACAAGTCTTAGTAGATTCGGTTAGTTTAGCTGATGTTTTGTATTGGGATGCATTTAAGAGGATGAATTTTGATATCATTGAGTTGTTACCTTTCAAAGGTACTTTGGTCAGATTCTCTGGAGAGCAAGTGAAGGTGCTAGGACATTTTCTCGTGATAATAACTTTTGGTAGTGGAGACAACGAGAAAAATGTCAAGGTGAGGTACTTGATTGTCAATGCCCATCTCCCTACAATATTATCATTGGCAGACCTTCATTCAATACTTTGGAGGTGGTGTTATCCATTTTATTTCTCACACTAAAATATTCTCTCAAAGTTGGTCGAGTAGGAGTAGTAAAGGGTGATCAGGGGTTAGCAAGGAAATGTTTTAAAGACATTCTGAAGCTCAAAAAGAAGGGCCAAACTGATGAACTAATAAAATATGATCATTTAAAAGTGAACCTAGTTGATATTGATCCAAGAGAGGATCCAGTAGAAGATAGTTTGACGTCCATTGAGGATGTAAAGAAGGTACAGATTGGTGTCCAAGCATCCCAGACAACTCAAATTGGCTTTAATTTGTCTTTGGAGGAGGAAGTTGGGATCATCAGAATATTGAAGGAGAACATATACTTGTTCGCATAGAAACCGACCGATATTCCCGAAATCAACCAAAATATGGTTTATCACCGTCTAGTGCTTGATCCTACCAAAAAATCAGTATCATGGAGAA
Source organism: Lathyrus sativus (assembly GCA_963859935.3). Lineage (NCBI taxonomy): Eukaryota > Viridiplantae > Streptophyta > Magnoliopsida > Fabales > Fabaceae > Lathyrus > Lathyrus sativus. The sequence goes on from OZ012740.1 coordinate 527,718,430, forward strand.
AATAAAAGGATGGCGAGGGGAAGAGAATATAATATGAAGTCGAAAATCTCATGAAGCCCAGTTTCATTCAGGAGATCAGGTATCAAACTTGGTTGGCTAATATAGTTATGGTAAAGAAGACATTAGGAAAGTGGCGAATGTGTGTGGATTTCACCAATTTAAATAAAGCATGTCCTAGAGATCCTTATATGCTTACTTACATTGATTGACTCATCGAAGGGGCTTACTCGCGTTACTATCAGATACAAATGAATCCATTGGATGCACCCAAAACAGAATTTGTAACGAACAAGAATAATTATTACAATGAGGTAATTCCTTTTGGGCTAAAAAATGCACGGGCTACCTACCATAGGCTGATGGATATGGTATTCTCTTCCTAGATAGGGTGAAACTTGGAGGTGTACATGGACGATATGGTGATCAAAACCCCAGAAGACCAAAAGCACGTCAAAGATTTAGAAGAGACATTTGCATAAATCAGAAGTTACAAAATGAGACTAAACTCGGACAAGTGTACTTTTGGAGTATAAGCTGGGATGTTCCTTGGGTTTATGTTAACCATCTGAGGAATAGAAGTAAACCTAGATAAATGCCAAGCAATCATCGATATGATAATTCCATGGATGGTAAAGGAGTTACAACGGTTGACAGTAGGCTTAGCCACTTTATCTCACTTTTTATCTTGTGCAAGGGAAAAGTCGATCCATTTGTTCGCTGCCATAAGAAAATCGACAAAGTTCCAATAGACATAAGAGTATGAAGACACTTTTAAAGAAGTAAAGTGTTTCCTATCAGCACCTCCCATCTTGGTACGGTCAAAGGAAAACTAACCTCTTATCCTATACTTAGATATGTCAGACAAGGCTATGAGTTATGTGTTAGTGTAGGAGACGGAGGAAGGAGAAAAGCTAATGTATTTTTTTAGTAAGGTACTAACAGGAGTGGAGTTGCGTTACCAAAATATTGTGCGTCTTACGTTAGTAGTGGTGATTACAGCTTGGAAGTTGAGATAATACTTTCAAGGACACCTTATCATTATCAAAACCAATCACCCTATTAAACAGGTCTTGAAGAAATTGGATTTGGAAGGGAGAACGGTAGCCTGGGCGATAGAGTAGTCAGAATATATAAAGTTTGTACCTCAAAGTAGCATCAAGTCTCAAGTGCTTGTCGATTTCCTGATTGGATTAAGTGCTCTAGTTTTGGAAGAATCGTCATCCAAGTGGACTTCATTTGTGGATAGGTCTTATAATATCAAAAGAAGTGGATTCAGGATAATGTTAGAGGGACCAGATGACCTGGTCCTAGATTATTCTATGTGTTTTGATTTTCAGGCTAGCAACAACCAGGCGGAGTATGAAGTTTTAACTGTAGGAATGAAGTTGGCAAATGAGGTCGGAGTAACACATTTGATGGTTCAGACTGACTCTCAACTAATTGCTAGTCAAGTCAGGGGAGAGTTTCAGATAAAGGATCCATCGCTGGTCAGATACTTGCAGAAAGCTCTCAAGATGTCTCATACATTTGAGAAATTTGAGATAAACAACATCCCAAGGGTAGAGTATGTTAGAGTCGACCCTTTAGCTCAATTAGCAAGCACCAATGTTGTCGATTTAAACAAGACAATCATTCAAGAAACTCTAGAAGCATAAAGTATGGAGGTTGGAGAAATTATGACATTAGATAATACAAGGGAATGGATGGCACATATTGTTCGACATTTGACCCAAAATGAGCTACCTGAAAAGGAGGTGGAAGCCAGGAGTGTAAACTAGATATTTTCTAGATACCTTATTGTTGCTGATCATTTATATAAAATAGGAAGGTCAGATCCAATGATGAGACGCATTTCGGAGGAGGACACGGTGTTGGTCATGAAAGAAGTACATAAAGGGATATGTGGTAGTCACATCAGAGGAAGAACACTGTCAGGAAAATTACTTAGAGCAGGATATTATTGGTCGAGTATGCTGCAAGATTGCAAACATTTTGTAAGACGGTGTGAGAAATGCTAAGTGTTTGCTCCTTTTATCCACTCTCTTACCGAACTATTGCATTCGGTATTTTCACCATGGTCATTCTATCAATGGGGGTTAGATATTCTGGGACCATTTCTTGTGGCAGTCGGACAATTGAAGTTCTTAATAGTAGTTGTCGATTACTTCACTAAATGAGTGGAGGCAGAAGCAGGGGCACAAATTATAGCGGAAAGAGTACGTCGATTCTACTGGAGAAACATAATATGTCGTTTCAGCCTTCCCAAGGTTATTGTTTCAAACAATAACATGCAGTTTGCTAGTTCATCAATAATAGAGTTTTGCAAAGATTTGGGAATACAAAATCGATTTATTTCGGTGGAACACCCTCAAGCAAATGGTCAGGAAGAGGCAGCAAACAAGATTATTTTATTCGGGATGAAGAAGTTGGATAAAGCCAAGGGGTTATGGGTCGAGTACCTGCATAGAATCCTATGGTTTTATCATACTACACCCCATTTAACTACTCGAGAAACTCCTTTTAGGATGGCTTATGGAGCCGATGCAATGATCCTAGTCGAAATCAACAATTCGACTAGAAAGTGTATTGGTTTGATGAAAATACCAACTCATACAGTCTGGATAATTCGGTCGATTTATTGGTTGAAGTCAGAGAAACAACCCACATAAGGGAGTTCACAGCCAAGCAGAGAATTTCCAGGAGGTTTAATATCAAAGTTAGGCAAAGAAAATTTCACAAAGGAGATATGGTGGTGAAGAAGGTGACTGACCCCAAGAAGAAAGGCAAACAAGCTCTAAATTGGGAGGGACCTTTTCGTATACGTCAAAAATTGAACAATGGGGCTTACAAGTTAGAAAGTTTAGAGGGTGTTGAAATACCTAGGGCCTGGAATGTAACCAGTCTTAATTTTTATTTTAGCTAGATTATTTAATAACCATTATAAATAAAAATTGTGGGAGCGCACTCTTTTCCCTTGCAAGGGTAATGGTTTTTAATGAGGCACCCATATTTAAAACAATTGTATTGTACAAACCAGGTAAATTAGTCCCAGGACATAATTCAGGATGAAGACCAAGCTACTTGAAGCCTCTTGCATAATCAGCTGTGACCGGGCAACATTAATAAAACATCTGGCCTAACTGAAGTCCAAGATACTTGAAGCCTCTAGCATAATCGACTTCGGCCGGACAATGTTAATGAAACCTCTGACCTAACTGAAGTCCAAGCTACTTGAAGCCTCTGGCATAATCGACTGCGGTTGGGCAATGTTAATAAAACCTCTGGCTTAACTGAAGTCTGAGCTACTTGAAGCCTCTAGCATAATCGACTGCGAATGAGAAACATTAATAAAAGCTTTGGCCAAACTGAAGTCCAACCTACTTGAAGCTTCTAACATAATTGGTTGTGGTCGGGAAACATTAATAAAACCTCTGGCCTAACTGAAGTCCAAGCTACTTGAAGCCTCTGGCATAATCAGTTGCGGACAAACAACGTTAATAAAACCTCTAACCTAACTTAAGTCCAAGCTACTTCAAGCCTCTGGCATAATCAGATGTGGCCGGACAACATTTATAAAACCTCTGGCATAAATAAAGTCTAATTTGCTTGAAGCCTCTGGCATAATCGGCTGCAATCGGACAACGTTAATTGAAACCTCTGGCGTAATCGGCTACGACGAGGCTAAGTAAATTAAAAACTATGGCCTAAAAAAAGTTAATTTAATGGAGAACTCAAGTGAAATTAGGTATGACTAAAGGAAAGCACTTGGCCGGATCTTCTCATCATAACCAGGGTCTTTGAGTTATTAGCTAATCTGGGTTTTATAAGCGTTCTGAGGTATATTTAGTAAAGGTGCCTGAGTGGGCTATCAAAATAGAAATATCTTAATTGACTTCAGAAACTCAATTATAATGATCAAATAAAAAGGGAATAACCAGTAACATAAAACAAAATACAAGATTTTCCTAGATGTTACGAATCACATCAGGATTCGGATACAAAGTAGAAATGACAACATGCTTAAATTTTTTATAAAGTGCATCCTAATGGATGAATGACAAAAAGGGAATAGAAATGAGATTAACCTTCATTCTTGTCTTCATCAACGACTCTGAGGTTGATGTCATCGGCACGGTCTTCCTTGGTCAAATCATCAGCGGAAGAAGGCTCAATTTCTTTCATATTCATGAAATGACCATCCATCACAACTTTGAAAAAGTCCATATCGGATAAGTCAAGTTCGGGGTGAAGACATAAAAATTGTGCCTTTTCCCCGTCAAAAGCATCATCGCCTGCATCAAGAATGTCAATTTGAGCTTTCTGGACTTGGTCGTTCAACTCTCGAGTTTATGTCATCTCCACATATTACTTGGTGATAGTGGTCTGCAATTCTTGGTTCTCAGCTTCTGAGTTTTCCCTCTTTGATTTCTCATCTAGCAATTGCTTCTCTAGGTCGGATATTTTATTTGTCTGCATCTTCTGTTGTTCCTTCAGCTGATTGATCTTCTGATTCAGCTTAATTTCAGTTTGCTCATAATCATCCTCGAATTCAAACAATCCTTGTGCCATGACAATGCATATCATCAGATAGGAATCGATGTTTTGGGTCAGCTTCTTCCGACCTATTATCTTCGCTTTCTTTACCTCTTCCATGGCATTCAGATGGCCATAGAAGAATCTCAATCTGTCAAAGTTGTTACTCAAGAATTTAATCTCATTAGATGGTTTGGCTTGGTCGCTACCACCAACCTCTTGCTTCAAATAAGAAATTTCCCAATCGGCTCTGCAAACTTTGTCACTCATCAAAGTTTTCATTTTCTTTGGGGAGTTCGGATAAGAGTTTCTTGGTGGCAGGGGTGGTGGATACATGGGGTTTAGAAATACTTGAGGCTATTTTGCTTAGGGATACCTTTCTCTTCTTTAATATTCGGGTTTCAAAATCGATAAGTCTGACTTAGCAGCGAGTCCGCTGGCTACTCTTCTCGCCCCCCAGGCTTCCAACGTCAGCTTTTTCTACTCCTTCATGGACAAGTCAATCATTTTTTCTTTTAAAAAAATAAAATAGGAAAAATATTAGGAGAATGAAGTTTAGTGCAACAAATAATGAAAAAGAAAATAAATGAGTATTACCCATAAAGGGAAGAACTTATTCTTTAGGTAATGGCAATAGATCCCAGACCTTCATCATGCGAAAGGAATCTAATATGGCCAAAGATTTGATTTCTAGGACATGTAGCTTATCGAAATCAAACTCAGATACCAGAAGTGAGTTTCCAGTCCAATAGATGGGGAAACGATGTGATCCATCTAACACGTATATTACCTGAGGACATTTCGGTCCACACCTAACTCGAAGAAACCGGTCCTTGAAGCCCTTATAACTAGTAGTGTAAACTTGAAGAAAACTCATGCCAGGAAGGCTACTAATTATGACCCAGCCACCCTTCTCAACACCCTTGATTTCAAAAAAGGAGAAAAAACAAGCATATGGTGGGATTTATGTTTATGGCCTCAAATAGTATCTTGAAAGCCTTGATAAACCCCATAATTATTAGGGTGAAGTTGGGAAGGGGAGGTGTTTAGGAATCTTCACAGATCGGATTTGAAATCGGTAAAGGGTAGATGGATTTTAAAATCATCTAATACACTGGCGTAGAAGTGGAAATACTCATCTTTGACTCCTCTAGGACGGACTAAGAAAACACGTTCCTCTAGGATGTAGGGAGCCAAAACAATATCATCATTGTTTCCAATAGAGGAGACATTCTTCAAAGACCAGAGTTTAACTATCTCTACTTCATCAATGGAACTATGATCATAACTCATCACTTCTTAATCAAAGGAGTCATCAATATCCATTAACACTTCTACTGACGAACCTGATGAGGAAGATTCAGAACCAGAATCGCTAAAAGATGCGGAAATATCGTCGTAAGCTTACTTTATAATACGATCATAATCAACTTGGCTTAGGGTATCCCTACATCCTCTCATATGAATTTCCCAAAGTTTTTTTTCTTGAATCCTTAGGGTTCTTAATAGATTTGCATTATCATTACATTCACAAACAATAGTCATTTCTTAAAAGAAAAGAATGCAGACAGAGAGATAAAAACAAATATGTCTGATTTTGTAGAACAGATGGAAGCTTTGAAATCGTCTTGGAAAAAAAAAGTTACTCTAGTTGATGATTAGTAAGAAGAGGAAGAGATTACTTTAATTAAGGGGAATAGTCCTTTTTTAAATGACTCTAAAAATATAAAACATTTTGGATTACTAAAGAGGATCAATTTCCCATAAAACTTATCCTTACGAAAGAAAGAGAGAATCTGGTAAAGGTACGTTCCTGCGTATGCCACGATTGACCACGTCACTAGAGATGGTTACAACGACATAGTAGGGCCGAGGAATATTCCGATCCTGGATGAAAATAAAATTGTTTGGCTTCTTTTGTCCAAACATTTCAATCTTTTTAGATTTCATGCTCGGGGGCTTATGTACATCCTAGAAATTAGTTTGACCAGTCGACGTATAAAATCAGAAGAAGTCTGTGATGAAATATAGATGGTTAAAGTTAAATTTGGGTACTAGCCAAAATTAGAACACGACCTTGTTGGGTAATACATAGAGCTAGAAGTTGTCATGTTGCCGGGTTGTGAGCCCTGATAGACCGAGGTCATCATCGGTGTAGGGACATCATCTGGAAATAGTCTCGGAAGATGAAAGTTCATAACAACACTGTTATGAAGAAAACATTACAAATCATTAAGAAAGAGAGTTAAATAATTAAGCGACAACGACTTCTGGGCCATTAATGCAGAAAGGAAGAGGAAAAGATTAATTATGATTGTTGGGGGAAGGATGAGCCTATATAAAGAATGTCAGAAAATTATTGGAGGAGGATAGGAACTATCTAAGAAAAACTTTTAAAGACATTTAACCAATCATTTGAGGCTCTCCCTGACTAGAATCGGGGAAGTTAAACTTTTAATGTTTTTAGTAAAAACAATGTATACATAAAATTATTTTTATTTATTTAATTAACTTTTAAATGGTGTTAAATAAATTTATAGTTTTTTTAGTATTTATGAAACATTATACTATCTCTGGTTCTATTTATAATAAAAAGCTAACTTTTTAGATTCATTGAATAATCCATGTATTTGATCTATTATACAATCCAAATACAATGAATATTTAATAAATGTAATAAGTAAGTTGAGTCATGCTAACGAGTGCCCTGATGGTATTGGTTAAGAATTTCTAATAAGAAAAATATTATATGTTTAGTTTATTGAATATACACAAGATTTTTTTAAAAAGTTAATTATTTGTGTTTTCAATGCATTGAAATTAGGGTTGTTCACGGTTCAGTTCAGTGAAAAAATCGAACCGAATCATAGTAAAAGTTTAGTCGAACTGAACCGTTTCAATTTATATAGAACTGAACCGAACCAAAATAATTGGCTTCGTATACTATTTAGAAATTCTGAACCGTACCAAACCATTAAAAGACAATTTTTCCCGAACAAAACCATTTATTAAAGAACCGAACCACTAAACTATTTTTCAATTTTTTTAATAAAAAAATTAAACACTTATTTTTAGTGTTTTTCATTTTCAATTTTGGTTCGGTTCGGTTTCAGTTTCGATTTAATTCGGTTATAGTTCCGGTTCGGTTTTAGAACCATTTTATGCAATATGGTTGGTTCACTAACCAAATATAATAGTTTTGTTATTTTAACTTCAGTTCAGTTCGATTCGGTAGTTCAGTTCAGTTTATGGTTTTTTTGAACAACCTTAATTGAAATCACATATTTTTAAAAAAAATATATTTTTTTAATCACTTAAAAAGAATTTAACTTACCTTTTTAATTTTTTAACCAATAGCCGAGAGTATTCATTTTATTTTTCATATTTTTTGTGTGTTTATTTTTTTAAAAATTTTAATTTTATATAAAAAAAATCAAATGAAATAGTTTTGCAAACTATCATATAATAGTTAATAAAAAAGAAGTTAATAAAAGAGAAGTTGAATTTTAAAATAAAAAACAAAAGGGTATAATTGGAATAAAAATAGGATACAACTTTTTGGTATGGCCTATTTTTGGTATGTTATCTATAACTATATATAAAGAGGATACAACTTTTTGGTATGGCCTATTTTTGTTCCTATTTTACCCTTTAAAATTATTTAAAAGTTGTAGAAGTTATACAAATAAAAATTAACTACTCCCCCCATTTTATATTTGAATATTGTACACAAGTGAAATTAATTAGTTATTTGAAGAATTTTTTTTTTTAACTTCTCATTAAAATCTTTATTTAAATACGCATACCACAAATTCAAATATCCATAATTTTAATTAAAATAATCATAATCTATAACTATCTATAAATGAAATAGGGAATTTTGCTCTTATATTTTTTTATTCCCATTTTAACCTTTAAAATAAATATAGTTTATATAATTTTAAAAATAAAATAAAAATAAATATATGCAACTTTTTCAAAAAGGAAACCGTCTAAAGTATATAACTATGAGTGTTCGTTTTTTTAAACTATTTTGTTAACTGCAAATTTTTTAAAATTATTAATTATCCTCTAATATTTTATATTTATTTTAATTTTAAAAATATAAGTTATAAGTAAAAAGTGGATTTAAAATATTGAGCAGTTATCATGATGTATTAAAAATATGACTATAAGTGTCAATTTTTCATGTCAAATTATTATTACTATTATAACTTCTATAATATATTTGTACAATTTAGATATCTATGCAGTAATATAGTTATTTTGTTTTATATTTTAATTATTGTCGGGTGAATCCCTATTATAATTAGTTCATATATTGAAATACAAGTATTATAGAAATAAAATAGTCCGCTTGGATAATAAATATAATTAAAGTTTTCTCACATATAATTATTATCCGTGTTCCTATAATCCTAATTAACAACTTATATAAAATAATTTTGGACACAAAATTATCCGTGTAGCAAGACATATATAAGAATTCACTTATTAATAGTAATTTTAAAATAGTAATTCACGGATAGGTTATATAAGTACAATATCATAACTATGTCATAATAGATTATTATACTTTAAGGAAGATTAGTAATTTAAATGATACTCTATTAGATGTATTATATCTTATATAAGTATATTAGGTATCTATAACTATATATAAAGGGGATACAATTTTTTGGTGTGGCCTATTTTTGTTCCACAATTACCCTTCATTAATTCTTAATTTCATATTTTTATTCCATATTTACCCTTTACCTTAATACTTAATTTCTCACATGATTTATTTAATAATAATACTAAATAATAACTGTAAAAAATAACTTCCCACTATTTTCAATAGTTCTTCCTATTATTAAGGTTCATACTAACTCCTCTATGCAAAGTGAGTCTTTCTCCAAGCCATTTACAAACTATTTCTCTCAATTTGTCAAGCTATTTGCAAATTAATCGTATCCCTCTCTCTCTTTCTTTGTCAAATCGTGCATACCTCTATTATTGGAGCGCAAATAATTGATCTATTACTTCATCTATAATCTATCAAGAGAATTCAATCTTCACTGGTACCTTTGTTTGAAATACAATGGAATGAATGTATAAAGTAGTGTAGATCAAGGCTCTCAACAAACTCATTATGATATTATTTTTGTCAGGTATTTTTTAAAATATAATTGAATGAATTTATTAAAAATTGATCACATCTCCTCCTATTTACATTTCTATTGGTTTACATTCTTTTATGGACATCGTTTCTGGATATTAATGGAAACTAACAGTTACACTTGCGTGCATTTTTTGTTTTGTTTTTAATTCATACATGGAAGTTTTTTTTTGTACTTGATAATTACTGTAACTATGAAATAGTTGCTAAGAAACTGTCGTAACAATTGGAATATTGGATAACTTTTGACGCGCACCTCCAGTATAAATTGGAAATTATATGATACAAGGATGTTTCCGACACAATATTCATAACCACATGTATTGTTCATTATAGTATCAGACTGTCATCATCATACACATACAAGTTTGAAGTAGTATTATATGCTTTGTGGTTTGTGTCAATTATCATGATTTTAGGTATACCTATATATCAGGACTACCGTAATAGAAAACAGATGGAAGTACTTAGGTATACTAAATTAGGTAATTTATAAAATATACTAATATTTAAGCTTGAAGTATATAGTTCAGTATATTTACTCTTGGAAAAATATTCCCTAATTATTTATAAATAAATAGCCTTAATTATATATCTCAGAAACTATATATCATATGCTTTATGATTTAGTCTTAGGTATAATTCTCATTTAGCCTTAATTTGGTATTAGTATAATTTGTTTAAGTTTAGTGTAATTGGTTGTTACTGTTTTTCAACCTCATTAGTCTAATAATTTTAATTTTAAATAAATTACATGCGATTTTTTTCCAGATATACATGAGGCAATAAGAGTAGAACGTCATAACGCCCATAACTGTTAGACATAGCATCCCAATTCCCCATCCTAATCCTCTGAACGCGTACGGAAGACAAAAGATAAAAAAATATCGGTTGTATCATATATAAAATTCAATAATGTGGCTTTTGTTTAAGACATGCATGGAAGTTGTTAGGAATGAAAGCTATAATAATAAAATTACAAATTTTATTATGCATGTTTATCAAAAGAATCATTTATGAATTTTTTGTCGAATTCTGTAACATTATCTCTCTTATTCCTCTTTTTTTATAAGTCTTCTTAACTTCTAGACCTTATTCACTTCTTTTATTCAAAAGTTAAAATCAAGGCATGCAATGAAAGAATTTGTCACTCACATGTTATTTCCTATTTTACATATTTAAAAGGACTCTATGTGAGGAAACATAAACCACAAATCAAGACATGGTAATCGAATTTAAAAATACAATTGCAATTATGAAAGAAAGTATAAAGTTACAATAACATATAAAGAGAGGGGGAGAAGAATCAAAGATGCGTTAAAAATAAGAGAGGAGTATTTTTACAAAAAGGATAGAGATGTTATTGGGACAAATGCAAATGTAGATTTACAAAAAATATATATATTTTTGTAAAATGGAGAAGAGAGGTTATAGATATCAATTCAAATATGATTATGAAATTAAAAATTATAAATCAATTATTTATAAATGAAAGTTAAAAGCAATAAATGAATGAAAATAATACATTTCAAAATTTATATCTCCTTCATCTATATATATATATATATATATATATATATATATATATATATATATATATATATATATATATATATATATATATATATATATATATATATATATATATATATATATATATATATATATATATATATATATATATATATATATATATATATATATATATATATATATATATATATATATATATATATATATATATATTTCATCAGACAAAAATATGTTAGTAAATTAGTTCCCTATGTGTGATAACTGAAATTGATATTTTTCTAGAAAATTAAGTGTTTCCTAGAATATGGAATGATATCTTTATAGAAGTCTATATATTCCCACTAAAAAAATTGTTTAATTAAATAAGTAATATTATTATTTTGCCATCTCCAAAGGATAATGTCTATGTGTATATTAACTTATATGATATACTGATGTGTTTGAATACATTGAACAAAACTTTATATGAATATTTTAATTCATCTTTGAAATTGTTACAATCAACTTTATTTTTTTGGATAACTTCATTCTTGCTAGCCCTTTGAACATAATAAAGATAGGAGTATAAAAAAAAGTAAGATAGACAATACAAACTAATTTTGACGGTGAGTATATTAGAATATTGATGGTGATACACAACTCCTATTAGCGGTGGTTGGTAATTGTCATCTAATGGAACACAGACTATCGTGAACTCATTTACACTGCTCAAGAATATATTTTAAACTCCCGTATAGATAATATCTTTTTAAAAATATTTAATATAGACGCACTAACATTATGAGTTAACTAAAATACAAAATAATTTGGAGTAACATAGAAATGTTACTATGAACCTACAAGGAGCAATTGGAACACAGTGAAATCTATTAAACTCCCTTTACTATAACACTATTTTTTTCTCATTATTTTTTTAATTAATATATCTTTTATCTATAACTTAAATTAACTCAGCTTTTCATATAATTTTTTTTTGTAGTAGTAGTTTTTCATATAATTAAGTTACACTAATTTCATTTGTTACCCCATTTTATATTTTAATGTTTAGTTAATATGCAATCTTTTCATCTATTTGTCCAACATAATTTATGTTTCTTTTTATTGATTGCCCATTTTTTCTTAGTCTTTTTTATATTTTAGTTTTGATTTATATTTTTAACATATGTTTTACAAATAATACTTTTTGGTGTAAAATTCTTTTTTCCAAAAACAAATATATTTATTTTAAATCCCGTCCATATTTACCAATATTTTTCAACATAATTACTGAAATTATGTTGCTTATAAATTGCATATGTGTTTGGCAGTAACATTAATAAAATGGAAAATAATACCCTTCAGATATCAAGTCAACAACAAATGGCAAGAAGGGCCGAAAATGAAAGGAAGAGGAGACAAAATATGAACCACGAACAAAGAGAAAATTATTTATCGATACGAGGTGACAATTATAGGCGGCGAAAAGAGCAAGATAAACAAGCTTAAACATCTTGCACTATGAACAGTCGGAGGAGAGTTCCATTTCAAAATTTTACAAATATGAGATCTCCAATATCACACTTTCAAGGAACTCATGACAATGAAGCCGACCCAAGTGGAATTACACATGTTAATGATGTTGCACTTGGTTGGTGATGATCAATATAGACATTATAATCGTACTTTGTATAATATTGTTTATTTGTCATCCCTCATTTTATTTATTTAAACCCGCAGATCATAATTTCACATCACCTAACCAACGTATCAACAATAGTCACTCTGCTACAGGTATACAAGATATTGTTTTACATATGCGAGCAGTAATTTCAACATATATATATATATATATATATATATATATATATATATATATATATATATATATATATATATATATATATATATATATATATATATATATATATATATATATATATATATATATATATATATATATATGTTAATTATTATTTTTGTATCAGGCGATATGGATGTTGATGAAGCTTTGGAGGATGCAGTAATATCATATGTTAACATGGAAGCCATAAATGATGGTGCATCATGTCGTCCTCAAGGTATGTTCATAAACATTTTTGTGCCAAATAATGTAGTTTATACTCTTTCTTATTGAATTTCATAGTTATGGTGGTCTCGGGTTGGTGCTACAAGGTGTTGTGGAGGATTAATTCGGTATGTTTAAAATAATAGTAGCATTAATATATAGTTAATTCACTAACGTATTTTTAATATATATACATTTATCATCCTGATTTTAAGACTGCTTGAGAATATCTAAAAGCAAATGCATTAATTAATCTTAAATATGATAAAAACTTCATACAAAATATACATACGTTTATTTTTCTATGATGTGCGCATTAAAAAAAGCGGAAAGACGGGCACGGGAGTGCCCGTCTGAATGCTAGTATCTATAACTATATATAAAGGGGATAAAACTTTTTGGTGTGGCCTATTTTTGTTCCACAATTACCCTTCATTAATGTTTAATTTCATATTTTTATTCCATATTTACCCTTTACCTTAATACTTTATTTCTCACATGATTTATTTAATAATAATACTAAATAATAACTGTAAAAAATAACTTCCCACTATTTCCAATAGTCCTTCCTATTATTAAGGTTCATACTAACTCCTCTATGCAAAGTGAGTCTCTCTCCAAGCCATTTACAAACTATTTCTCTCAATTTATCAAGCTATTTGCAAATTAATCGTATCCCTCTCTCCCTTTCTTTGTCAAACCGTGCATACCTCCATTATTGGAGCGTAAATAATTGATCTATTACTTCATCTATAATCTATCAAGAGAATTCAATCTTCACTGGTACCTTTGTTTGAAATACAATGGAATGAATGTATAAAGTAGTGTAGATCAAGGCTCTCAACAAACTTATTCTGATATTATTTTTGTCAGGTATTTTTTAAAATATAATTGAATGAATTTATTAAAAATTGATCACATCTCCTCCTATTTACGTTTCTACTGGTTTACATTCTTTTATGGACATCGTTTCTGGATATTAATGGAAACTAACAGTTACACTTGCGTGCATTTTTTGTTTTGTTTTTAATTCATACATGGAAGTTTTTTTTGTACTTGATAATTACTGTAACTATGAAATAGTTTCTAAGAAACTGTCGTAACAATTGGAATATTGCATAACTTTTGATCTATAACTATATATAAAGGGGATACAACTTTTTGGTGCGGCCTATTTTTGTTCCACAATTACCCTTCATTAATGCTTAATTTCATATTTTTATTCCATATTTACCCTTTACCTTAATACTTAATTTCTCACATGATTTATTTAATAATAATACTAAATAATAACTGTAAAAAATAACTTCCCACTATTTCGAATAGTCCTTCCTATTATTAAGGTTCATACTAACTCGTCTATGCAAAGTGAGTCTCTCTCGAAGCCATTTACAAACTATTTCTCTCAATTTGTCAAGCTATTTGCAAATTAATCGTATCCCTCTCTCCCTTTCTTTGTCAAACCGTGCATACCTCCATTACTGGAGCGCAAATAATTGATCTATTACTTCATCTATAATCTATCAAGAGAATTCAATCTTCACTGGTACCTTTGTTTGAAATACAATGGAATGAATGTATAAAGTAGTGTAGATCAAGGCTCTCAACAAACTCATTCTGATATTATTTTTGTCAGATATTTTTTAAAATATAATTGAATGAATTTATTAGAAATTGATCACATCTCCTCCTATTTACATTTCTATTGGTTTACATTCTTTTATGGACATCGTTTCTGGATATTAATGGAAACTAACCGTTACACTTGCGTGCATTTTTTGTTTTGTTTTTAATTCATACAAGGAAGTTTTTTTTGTACTTGATAATTACTGTAACTATGAAATAGTTGCTAAGAAACTGTCGTAACAATTGGAATATTGGATAACTTTTGACGCGCACTTCCAGTATAAATTGGAAATTATATGATACAAGGATGTTTCCGACACAATATTCATAACCACATGTATTGTTCATTATTGTATCAGACTGTCATCATCATACACATACAAGTTTGAAGTAGTATTATATGCTTTGTGGTTTGTGTCAATTATCATGATTTTAGGTATACCTATATATATATCAGGACTACTGTAATAGAAAACAGATGGAAGTACTTAGGTATACTAAATTAGGTAATTTATAAAATATACTAATATTTAAGCTTGAAGTATACAGTTCAGTATATTTACTCTTGGAAAAATATTCCCTAATTATTTATAAATAAATAGTCTTAATTATGTATCTCATAAACTATATATCATATGCTTTGTGATTTAGTCTTAGGTATAATTCTCATTTAGCCTTAATTTGGTATTAGTATAATTTGTTTAAGTTTAGTGTAATTGGTTGTTACTGTTTTTCAACCTCATTAGTCTAATAATTTTAATTTTAAATAAATTACATGCGATTTTTTTCCAGATATACATGAGGCAATAAGAGTAGAACGTCACAACGCCCATAACTGTTAGGCATAGCATCCCAATTCCCCATCCTAATCCTCTGAACGCGTATGGAAGACAGAAGATAAAAAAATATCGGTTGTATCATATATAAAATTCAATAATGTGGCTTTTGTTTAAGACATGCATGGAAGTTGTTAGGAATGGAAGCTATAATAAAATTACAAATTTTATTATGCATGTTTATCAAAAGAATCATTTATGAATTTTTTGTCGAATTTTGTAACACTATCTCTCTTATGTCCTCTTTTTTATAAGTCTTCTTAACTTCTAGACCTTATTCACTTCTTTTATTCAAAAGTTAAAATCAAGGCATGCAATGAAAGAATTTGTCACTCACATGTTATTTCCTAGTTTACATATTTAAAAGGACTCTAGGTGAGGAAACATAAACCACAAATCAAGACATGGTAATCGAATTTAAAAATACAATTGCAATTATGAAAGAAAATATAAAGTTACAATAACATATAAAGAGAGGGGAAGAAGAATCAAAGATGCGTTAAAAATAAGAGAGGAGTAATTTTACAAAAAAGATAGAGATGTTATAGATATTAATTCAAATATGATTATGAAATTAAAAAAGATATATTATTGTAAAATCACTCCTCTCTTATTTTTAACGCATCTTTGATTCTTCTCCCCCTCTCTTTATATGTTATTGTAACTTTATACTTTCTTTCATAATTGCAATTGTATTTTTAAATTCGATTACCATGTCTTGATTTGTGGTTTATGTTTCCTCACCTAGAGTCCTTTCAAATATGTAAAATATGAAATAACATGTGAGTGACAAATTGTTTCATTGCATGCCTTGATTTTAACTTTTGAATAAAAGAAGTGAATAAGGTCTAGAAGTTAAGAAGACTTATAAAAAAAGAGGAATAAGAGAGATAGTGTTACAGAATTCGACAAAAAATTCATAAATGATTCTTTTGATAAACATACATAATAAAATTTGTAATTTTATTATTATAGTTTCCATTCCTAACAACTTCCATGCATGTCTTAAACAAAAGCCACGTTATAGAATTTTATATATGATACAACCGATATTTTTTTATCTTCTGTCTTCCATACGCGTTCAGAGGATTAGGATGGGGAATTGGGATGCTATGCCTAACAGTTATGGGCGTTGTGACGTTCTACTCTTATTGCCTCATGTATATCTGGAAAAAAATCGGATGTAATTTATTTAAAATTAAAAGTATTAGACTAATGAGTTTGAAAAACAGTAACAACCAATTACACTAAACTTAAACAAATTATACTAATACCAAATTAAGGCTAAATGAGAATTATACCTAAGGCTAAATCACAAAGCATATGATATATAGTTTCTGAGATATATAATTAAGGTTATTTATTTATAAATAATTAGGGAATATTTTTCCAAGAGTAAATATACTAAACTATATACTTCAAGCTTAAATATTAGTATATTTTATAAATTACCTAATTTAGTATACCTAAGTACTTCCATCTGCTTTCTATTATGGTAGTCCTGATATATAGGTATACCTAAAATCATGATAATTGACACAAACCACAAAGCATATAATACTACTTCAAACTTTTATGTGTATGATGATGACAGTCTGATACTACAATGAACAATACATGTGGTTATGAATATTGTGTCGGAAACATTTTATGGCAGTTTATGAATTTTGTATTTTAATAGAGACTTCCAATGTAATTGAGTAATAATTACGTGTAGTGTCATATTTCGTCAATAATTACACCAAATATATCAAATACCCATTGAAAACATCCAAACAATTTCTTAGTATAATCTACAAAACATCCCTGTATCATATAATTTCCAATTTATACAGGAAGTGTGCGTCAAAAGTTATGCAATATTTCAATTGTTACGACAATTTCTTAGCAACTATTTCATAGTTACAGTAATTATCAAGTACAAAAAAAACTTCCATGTATCAATTAAAAACAAAACAAAAAATGCACGCAAGTGTAACTGTTAGTTTCCATTAATATCCAGAAACGATGTCCATAAAAGAATGTAAACCAATAAAAATGTAAATAGGAGGAGATGTGATCAATTTTTAATAAATTCATTCAATTATATTTAAAAAAATACCTGACAAAAATAATATCAGAATGAGTTTGTTGAGAGTCTTGATCTACACTACTTTATACATTCATTCCATTGTATTTCAAACAAAGGTACCAGTGAAGATTGAATTATCTTGATAAATTATAGATGAAGTAATAGATCAATTATTTGCGCTCCAATAATGGTTAATTTGCAAATAGCTTGACAAATTGAGAGAAATAGTTTGTAAGTGGCTTGGAGAGAGACTCACTTTGCATAGAGGAGTTAGTATGAATCTTAATAATAGGAAGGACTATTGGAAATAGTGGGAAGTTATTTTTTACAGTTATTATTTAGTATTATTATTAAATAAATCATGTGAGAAATTAAACATTAAGATAAAGGGTAAATATGGAATAAAAATATGAAATTAAGCATTAATGAAGGGTAATTGTGGAACAAAAATAGGTCACACCAAAAAGTTCTATCCCCTTTATATATAGTTATAGATTTAATTAGTATACACTAAACAATGCAAACTTTAAAAACCGCTCTATTATGCATGTTGTGCCACATATTGATTTTTTTAGGGATAATAAAGAGGATGACATATTACACTATATTATTTTAAAATAAACTATACTTTTGCAAAGTCACACTTGGCGTGCACTCACTGTATTACATTATATTATTTACTACTAAAATTTATTTCATTTGTTTTGCAGTAAAACAAGAGATATTTTTTATTTCGATTTCATGGTTGACCTTCCTACTAAGCAACAATGTCACTTAATGTCTCTGTTAATGTTTATGTTATTAGTTTAATAAATGTAAAAAACATTTTTTTTCTTCTTATTTTATTTAAATCTTCGTATGATTTTGTACAATCTATAACAATACATAAATACAAAACTTAATTTTGGTGTAATCTATTTTCTTTTTCTTTAATACGGTATTCATAACCATCAAATTATTCCTTTCACATTATTGATTTGCTTGAAAAAAACCGGTTAAATATAGTCATCTCATAATGCGATTTTCTCAATTCAAACAAAATTTAACACACAAATATTACATATTGCAAATAAAACTTAATATGCATCTAAATAAATACAATATATTTCATCATATAAATATTTGATATTAAAATTAAACTTATAAAAAAGACGTTGTTAATATTTTCACGCGTTAGCGCCGTAAAAAAAGCGGACAAACGGGCACGGAGTGCCCGTTTGGACGCTAGTAGATATAAATAGGCTGCACCAAATCTAAGTTTTCCCTTTATATATGTTAGAGAAGATAACAGTTAATAAAAAAGAAGTTAATAAAAGAGAAGTTGACTTTTAAAATAAAAAAACAAAAGGGTATAATTGAAATAAAAATAGACTACACTAAATCTAAATTTTCCCTTTATATATGTTATAGGAAAAGAGCACACAACAAGCAATAATTAGCATTTTTTATATTTATTTTGTACTAGCATCCAGACGTTTAAAAATATAAACATATTTTTTGTGTGTTTATTTTTTTAAAATTTTAATTTTATATAAAAAAAAATCAAATGAAATAGTTTTGCAAACTTACATATAACAGTTAATAAAAAAGAAGTTAATAAAAGAAAAGTTGAATTTTAAAATAAAAAACAAAAGGGTATAATTGGAATAAAAATAGGCTACACCAAATCTAAGTTTTTCCTTTATATATGTTATAGATTATAGATAAAAATAGGTTGCACCAAATCTAAGTTTTCCCTTCATATATGTTATAGATAACCGTTAATAAAAGAGAAGTTGAATTTTAAAATAAAAAACAAAAGGGTATAATTGGAATAAAAATAGACTACACCAAATCTAAGTTTTCCCTTTATATATGTTATAGATTATAGATAACAGTTAATAAAAAAGAACTTAATAAAAAAGAAGTTGAATTTTAAAATAAAAAACAAAAAGTTATAATTGGTATAAAAATAGGCTACACCAAATATAAGTTTTCTCTTTATATATGTTATAGATTATATATAACAGTTAATAAAAAAGAAGTTAATAAAAGAGAAGTTGAATTTTAAAATAAAAAATAAAACGGTATAATTGAAATAAAAATAGAATACACAAAATTTAAGTTTTCCCTTTATATATGTTATAGATATATAATTTTTTTTTTCATATATAAGACCAGAGAAAGTTTTTTTTTTCAAACCCATATTAATTTGTAGGATATCTCTCATCCCACCATTTTTCAAAATACTCAATTTATTTGAATTACACGACCTAAACATCTAGACTATGTAATTGAAACCTAATTAATTAATGGAATCCAAAAAATAGTCCATAATAACCTACTACTCCAGCAAAATCAATCTGTCTCAAACAAACGAACATTCTCTCCTTCATCAAATCTCTCACATAACTCAAACCCAAAAAAAAAATAAACAAATATGTCATTTTTAGCTTTCCAATATAACTTAGCTATCCCATAGACAGATTGAAGTATATATTTTCATCTCTTCTTCAGGGTGGTGGGCGAGCATCCGCCACCAACACCATCGGCTAGCTCCCATGCCATCATCAATCATCTTCATAACAATATCATTTCAATTTCCACCCTACAATCACCAACATCAACATCAACAATGTCAATGCTAGCACCCCCATTTCAACTCTTGGAAATCAACGTCATATCAGCACAAGACCTATCACAAGTTTCTAAATCAATCAAAGCCTACGCAGTTGCATGGCTCAATCCAGATTACAAGTTAACCACCCAAATTGATCCTCACGGCCACAACAACCCTACCTGGAACGAGAAATTCGTTTTCCGCATCGACGAGGATTACCTCCAAGCCGAAGATTCCTCCATCATGATTGAAATCTACGCTTCCTCTTGGCTGCGTGATATTCTCATCGGAACCGTCGACGTTCATCTCAACAGCCTCATACCTCGTTCGGCTAACCGCAAATCGAAGATCCGTTTCGTCGCATTACAGGTTCGTCGTCCCTCCGGTCGTCCTCAGGGAATTCTCAACATCGGCGTTAATCTCGTCGACGCTACGTTGAGAAGCATGCCGATGTATTCAGAACTTAGCGGTTCCGCGGTTGAGTATTACGATTTAACAAACCCTAAAAAAGTGAATCAAATGGAAAACAATAATTATGATGCTAAGCTTATTATGACGCTTCAACGATCGCAGAGCGAGAAAAATGATTCGACGATTAGTGATTATATTTATAATCCTGACGGAAAAAACGGTTACGGTGATGAATCTGAATCGGAAATCGGTGTTCCGAATCCGACTGGGAGGAAAGGTGTGATCGTGAATGCAAACGGATCATTATGCTCTGACGTTGGACCTTCTCCGTCGGTTGTCGCAGCGGCCATAGCAAAAGGACTATATCCATTGCCATTGCAGATGCCGCGTAAGACAATGAATTCAACTTCAATGTTTGAGAAATGGCCGCAGGAGAAAGAGATTGGCGGGGAACGCCTGAATATGAAGATGGATCGGTGGAGAACGCTAGAGCTGCCTCCGCCTGTGTATGCTCATTCGGGGGAGAATAATAATAGCTTCGAACAGAATAAGGCGGGGAAACCAACGGCAAAAGGGAAACGTAAGAATCAAAGATCAAGGCGAAATGGACCATTTTCGTGCTTTGGAACAGCTTTAGGGTGTGAGATTTCGATAACTTGTGGCGGGGGTAACAGTAAGAAGAGGTCTGGGGGTGGCAATAAGCCTCGAGCTATTACAGAATCTGAACTTACTTATGATGAATCCTCATATATGGGATGAAGTGTATGTTGTAAAATTAAATTTTAATGTTATGGTTGTGATTCATATATAGTTTGGGTTAGAAGTAGAAATGTGATTTACCTTTCTTTCTTTCTCAACTGGTTTATTGTAGATTGAGGATGAGATAATGTATATTGAAATTGAATATTTGATTTAATTAAAATATGTTGATTTACCCTTTGCTTTTCAATTAGTTTTGCTATTTAATTTTTTTTTAAAATTAACAAATGATCGTAAAGTATAGAAAGGTAAAATAATTTCTTGATAACAGAAATCAATGCATACTATCTAATTTATATATGGCTAAAGCATATTAGTGTAGACCTAAAATTATCTAAAGGGAAAAGCAGCAACATGAAATCTCCTTAAATATTCTCTCCAAACTTTAGAGTAAAATGGGATTGGACCCTCAAAAGATAGATGTGTCAAAATCTCCAACCTAACACTTTGAACCACAACTATTATTGTTCCCTTTCATTCTCCATTCTCATTTTCCTATAAGACTGTATTGAAGGTCTTGAGAAGTGTTCATGAAGTAGAATCTGAGGTGGACCTCACTAGCTATATTAGTTATGAAGCGTTGTGATGCTAATCGCAAGTGCGAGGATGCATCGGTAATAAAAAGATTGATTTTACTCAGACTTTCTTGAGTACCAATTTCATTAAATGAGATTGATCAGTTGAAAAAGTTTAAATTGATGATTTGTACGTGTTCTATCATGAAATTAGAAATCATTGAAGTAGGTGATAAGAAATTCTAAATCAACGGTGTTATTTGCAATACAACGACGAGGGTAAATTTGTAAGGTTAGTACTCTAACGTTCAAGTTAGTTTAAAATTCAAGATGAGTATCATAAAAGTGGAGATAAAAAAATATAATTTGTATTTCATGTGAGGTGACTTTTATACGTTGGATCATGTGGAGTGAATTTGCATTAATTTGTGCCTTAGCGATTTGGGCCTTTATCGGCCCAGAACACCTGCCTCCAAGACTTCCCGCACGTTTAGGGAGTCAAAAAAGTCTTTAACAGCTGTGATCGACCTCCAAGGATGTCATCTAAACTAGAAGTGAAATGTTTGGAGTCAATTGAAACAGTAGTGGAGACAAGCACATTAAATACTTTCTTATTACTAAAATGTTTGAGCCCTTGGTTCTAGTACGTAACCCTAGGTGTGCAGGTCAAGGAATGATTCCCCTTTTTAGGGTACATGAGTATTTTTCACTCTTTATTCTTTCTGATGGGACGATTGATTTGTTACCTTTAGATCTTTTTTTTTACTTTTCATATGGATCGTTGATTATAGTTTGGCTCCCTTATAAAGGGTAGGTATCCTCCCAAAGCCCTTTTCCACTTTCCTACTATTATTTGCTCATTTCTTCTTTTTAGATTTGGATCTCAAATCTTGGCTCTCTTGCTCAAGCATTCGAAGCTTTTGTTGCTTCCTTTTCTGTGATCTCACCCTATTTACCTTTCTCCTTTACAGGTGTCGCAGCGCGAAAAATACCCGAGCGTTCGCACACTCGAAATAATAATAGAGTCGCCACTGAATTTTATTTATTCCAAAATGAAAGAGAAAATATCGATAAAATCGTTAAAGAAAAATGAAAATGGTCGTCACAACTAAATTTGGATTCAAGAGTCGGTTATGCGAGCGGAAGGTAATTAGCACCCCTCCCATCTATTATACTCAACGGAAACCATTTATATAGCTTTACGAATAAGAGTGTTAGCTTTCATTTATCTCTTCTAATTATTAAAAGTTTAGAGGGGAAAAAGAAAAAGACTAAAAATAAGTTTTTTATTAGGGTGTTTGACAATATTGTGAGTCTTGCTCCTATGTATCCTCTAGGTGTGATGAGGAATTTAAAATTACGTAGTTCTTGCAATAAAAATATTTTTTTGGATTTTTTTATTATAGTGCTTGACGAGACGTTGAATCTCGCTCCTACGTATCCCCATGTGCGTTAGGGAACTCAAAACTATGTGGTTCTTGGTAGCACATGTTTGTTGGTTAGCCGTTTTAGAGAAGGGTACTTAGCCGCATTCAAACAAAAAATATTACTTGCTACCAAAAATATGGAGAAACTGAACATTTGCATCGCGTCAGAATGGACAACATAATGTGGATTCTCATAGATTTTTGTCTCATAACGTAAAACTTAGTTAGGGCAGAATGCCTTCAACATTAACAACTTCAAAACAAATAACAAATGATAAGATAAAATGTTCGTCTACCCAGTGTTACAGATCAGAGCAACGAAATATAAATATCGCATAAATGACAAAAGAAGAATAGCCTCAACACCATTATTCAACTTCTAAGAAGCTACTCATTTATCTACTCGCTTGTACCCCAAAAAGAAGCACAGAACCACACAAACTACAAAGGGGTGAGAATACGCTAATAATATATAATGATGCAAAAGTATGCAAGGGTAGAAAAAGAAAACATCAACAATCACACAATTCATTCACATCAACTACACAGGTAATTTCAACCACCAATATCAACATAATCAAACAATTACATATGCAACAATAGATGCAATGTATTCAACACCAAGACTCTACATGCATGTGGTACCATTATAGACAACATAGGTCCATATCGCTCCTGATTTCTCACCTTAGAGCCAGAGCACACGAACTCGCTTTTAACACCTTTAGTAACGCTTCACCGATTCCCATTTGGAATCAGCTACTCGCTCTTGAATCCACGCCATTAGACCAGAGCACACCAAAACTAGACCGGAGTTTGTACACCATGATGCATAATTCTGAATAACATGCAATATCACCAAAGTTATCACCATATAATCACCATAATTATGCACGACATCATAATAATTTATTAATTCAACAATCAATAATAAAAAACACTAGAACACCTTCATATAGTGTCCAAACAGTAGCATAATCACAACACAACATCAAATATCGGAACCGAAAACTCAATTCCATGCAACTGAGCAAACGACATTCATTATAGCAGCATGAGGGGTTTCCCGTTGCCAGGGTGACGACTGTCAGCCGCCAATGCACCTCACACGTCATCACCATGACGCTCGTCCTATAAACCTGTGCATGGGACCATGACGCTCTACCCGTTAGGAAGCTGATGCCCGTCAGCGCCTCAAAGGTTGTGACGACCTGGTCATCATGAGGGTGGGGCCCGTCACCCTGAAGCAAAAAGTAAAATATGTGTTTTGGACAAGGAGTTTAATTCAGAACTCTGGTTTTCCCTTCCCGTCCCCTAAATCGAACAACAACATCAAAGAAAATAATGTTTAACATTTATGCATCATCTATCTATTGATTAACATGCATTTTCTTCGATTAATCATGGATTTTACATGCTTTATTCATCAAAATCACCTCACACATAGAAATACCAATTCATACCAACATCATTAACATGAACACACAATTTTCATGGTAAAACAGTACACGAATTTCATATAATACATCATATAATTCATGTTATCGCATAATTTAGATGATATTCATCAATCATTCATCAAAAGGGAAAATTAGGGAAAAACCTAATGGAATTAAGGACTTCCATATACCCAATCATGCGTTTAACACCATATTAGGAGTAATCCCCTACCTTAGATTTTCCAACAAAAACATCTTCAAGCTATAACACTGGAGGTTTTCCTAAACCCTACCCTTGTCTCTTCTCTCCCAATTCTATTTTATGTACTATTCTTTTTCCAAAAATTCCACTAACCACTCTTTATCTCTAACCTAATTCTTAGTCTTTTCAAATTGCACTAAGGCCCAACTTATGTTACAATTTTCACCACTCCCCTCCTATTCTCTAATTTCCTATTTTTCCACCCAATTTTTTTTCTATTTTATTTTAATTAATGATCAAAATAACTATAACTCTAATTATCTTTAATTATTCTAATCCTTCTACCATCCTACCAAGACTCTCACTACTTTCCACCAATGCCCCACATGCACATACAAATCATCAGACATATTTAATTAATAGCACACCAAATATTAATTAATTAAATAAAATATGAAATAATCTGATTAAATCATTTAACAAAATTTCGGGGCGTTACAATTATCCCCACTTGTAAAATTTTCGCCCTCGGGAATTACCTGAAGGAAACAGAGTCGGATACGACTCTCTCATCTAGCCCTCCAGTTGGTCCTCTCCACACTAACTTCACCAAGGCAATTTTCTTACCATGTAACTGTTTCACTTCCTGATCCTCTATCTGCATGGGTGATGTCTTAACAGTCATGTCCTTTCTCACTTGTAGATCATCCACTTGGATCACATGAGATGGATTCGAAATTTGTCTCCTCAATTAAGACAATGTTAGCCAAGATTTTCGACTAAGGGAAAACCCCAGCAAATAAGGACGGAGAAAAGGAGTTTTGGTTCGACCAAGATTCTGGACTTAGGGAATTTTCAGATGTTGCGAGAAATATTTTGACACAAGTATACTTCGACCATGCTGGTCTTACAACAAGGAAACATTGGTCGAAGAAGCAGTTATTTGGGTGCGCCTTGTCATGTTCAAATATTAATAATTGTTTGAGGTTTTCTTTCTGAAGAGACATGTGAAGGAAGTATGAAGATAGGGTGCATGCAGAGCTTCACATGGCAAACTCTAAGGATAGAAACGTTAGAGGTAGTTATTTTACACTTGTATATATAGGGGTTCATTATGTTGAATTTGGGTGTGTTCATTGTATTACAAAAGTCTCACTAAAAAACTCAAAGTATCAGTGTTAAGAGAAACAAGTGAATGGCTGAGAGAATGTAATAGCAATAATAGAAAATGAATCACCATAATTTGCCTTCAATGCAAAGTTTTTAGTTTGTTTGGTTTAAACTTGATTCGTGTTCTTTACTTTCATTTTCTTCCAAGTCTTCTCATTCAGCATTTCCAGTTTTAATTACTTCTTTTGAACATTTCTAAAGTAGTTGAAGTTTTCATACACTTTCTTACTTAAAAACACATTTCGACCAAGTCGAAAGCAATTACTTTAAACATAATAACAAAGAGGTTATTTGGCACTGTGTCCTAGGATTCAATGGTTGATCATGGAAGTAACCCTTGATCATGGATACCAACGGTTGCTTACCATTTTTCAGCGTAAACAGACACATGGAACACATCATGAAGATTAGCAAGCGGCGGTGGCAAGACCTCTCATATCCTCTACAATATTTGGTATAGACCAACAAAAAGTGGCATGAGCTTTCGAGACTTCAATGCTCGACCAACACTAGTTACCAGAGTAACTCACAAAAACATGTGATCTCCCTCCTAGAACTCAAGAGCTTTCCTTATTTTATCATGATAAACATTTTCGTGACTCTACGAAGATTTTATCTTCTCTTGAATCATTTAATCTTCTCAGATGTTTGCTGCACAATCTCAGGTCCAAACACAATACTCTCACGTGATTCGTACCAACACAAAGGTGTCACACACCTTCTACCATACAAAGCCTTAAACGGTTTCATTCCAAAACTAGAGTGGAAATTGTCTGAGTCGCCCTGCCACGTCTTAATGAACCGTGTTTTGTAAAAACACAAAGGGATTTTACGTAAAATTATACAACTAAATCACGCACACACAAACAAGTTTTTAAGCCTCTGTTTCTTAAGAAAATATCCCTAAAAATGTTTTATAGTTGTGTCAGTTCAATATGGAATCATCTGAATGACTTTGTACAAGATTATATTGTCTAATCGATTGACACTCATACCCAACTGATTGGGTTAGTGCAAAAACTATCCTTAAACATTTAGGACAACGTCTCTGAATCTTTTATTTTCTTTTTTAACTTTTCTAATCAATTATTTTTGGGGCATCCAATCAATTGGAACAAAGTGTTAATCAATTGGCACATTAAATTTGGCCCAAGAAAAATTTATTTTTTGTAGCACCTTCTAGCCTATAAATAAAGGCACTTACCTTTACATTTTCATATTTAGAAAACATGAGATTCCTATCTCACTCCTCACTCTTTCTATCTGGAAAAAATTACTTTCTCTCACTTAAAGTTAGTCATAGTGTTTTCGAGAAAGTTCTTTTTGTTTAGTGGGGAACTTTGTATTTTGGAAGCGTTATAATTGTAAATTCACCAAGGAATATTTTTATCTTGGTTGAATAATTTATCCATAAGGGATTATTTATTTGGGTTCGAAACTAAATTCTTTAAAACATTCAGTTTGGGATTTATGTTCTAAGTCGTCATCTCGGCTCGTAAGCTCGGTCCAGTTAAAACTTTTCATTGGTTCGAGATCAGTCCGGTTTAAAATCTCAACTTGGTTCGTGGTTATCTTGCTAAAAAGTCTTGTCTAATTCGTAAGTTTATCCTTGTAAAAAGCTTGTTTTGGTTCGAGATAAGTCCGGCTTAAAATCTCAGTCGTTCGTGATCAACCTGATCAATCGGTTCGTGAGTTCAGCCCAATTAAAAATTTACCTTAGTTCGATATAAGTCTATGTTTATTTTTCTCTAAGACAAACATCACAAATTCGATTATATAAGTTGTTACTTCTATCAATATTATTGTTTGGAGCAAGCTCTACAACTTTAGACAACAAATGGCATAACCTCTTATGCCATAAGTTAAAAGACCTTTATCCTCCATCTTGCATCACTGATGCAGCGCCCATAGTTTGAAAGTAATAGAGCTACTCCCTTTATTCACTTGCTTCAATCAACATCCTCATTATGGGTTCTTGTAGAATACAAAATTTCTCAATAAATTAAACAAGAAGATTAATATTGTCAAGCAAACAAGACATTGATATTACAAAGCATAACCATTACTTGCATAGTTGCAACCATGCGTCTACCATTTAGAAGAATCACGGGACAAAGCTTAGGCACATAAAGCACATTGGTCAAACTCAATGAATCACTAAGCGTAACCATTACTTCCTTAGGTTTTGATTGAAACAATAAATTAAAATTGTTTGACAATTTTAATGTTTTAGTTAACTTTTAACTGAATTTTATAATAAAATTAAAATAATAATAATAGTAATAATATAGTTAAACAATTAAAATAACTACAGCTAGTTAAAAAAAAAGTTTACAAAGTATAAATGTTAAATAACATTTAATCTTTATTAGGATGTGTCAAAAAAGAAAGAAAGAGCATATTTGGCTTTTTCTATAACATATATTTATCTTATATTATAAAACGTCCAAAATTATACAAGTGGAACGGTTGTGTCCTTAAAATATAAAAAATTGAAGAATATTTGAGTGGTTTTGGTGTCTTTGACATTTAAAAGTCTATCAGGGGCGGCGGCCGTTTTGCAATTTGCAAAACTTTCTTTTTTTTTCTTCTTTTAGTTGCAATCAACCCATTATCCATCCAGATTGATGGGAACAACTTCAAATCTTCCTTTTGACCATATTCTTCACTCCAGCAAATGTTAATTATAAAAAGAAAATTAAAAAAAAAAAAAAAAACTAGTTGTGTAATGTTGTATAAACAATTTTTTAACAGAAGAAAATTAGAGTAAATGATATTCTTAGACATCAACCATATAGATTATATTGCCTATAACTATATAAATCGAAAAGAATTACTAAAATTTATTCGATAATTAGGGTTAATAAAAAGCTGAATCAATTTAAATATGGTTTAAAAATTAATTTAATAATTAAATCGTTGACTTATATTCATAAATTAAATGAGTTGAAAATAAGTACAAAAAAAATTAAATTCATTAATTAAATAAATTAAATTTGAACTATACATACTTTGACATGTTAGATTTATGAGTCAATATAATTATATATAAATGAGATTATATTATCTTTAAGATTAAGTTTTAAAATATATTCTAAATTTTGACCCATAATCTAGCAATTTTAATTAATAATTTATATTGTCAAATAAGCAAAATATTTTTAAAAATAATTAAACAAATAAAATCAACATCATATAAATTATATTTTTAATAAAATAATTTAAAAATTAACATATATTTTCTAATTTAAAAAATGTCTTCTAAATTTATTTAAATATAAGAAAATCAAATATATATTCTTAACTTATTTTAATTTAATTTTTTTAAAAGAAAATCTACTTCATATAAAAATTTCCTTAAATTATAAAAAAAAACATATATGTTTAATTTGTTTTGAACTATTAAATTTTGGGATCACATACCTTTTATATTATTTTTAGAATTTATTTAATTAATTTAGATTCAAGGATTTAAATATGCAATATTTACTGATCTTATAACTTTTATTTTATTTCAGTATTTTCTTTTCAAATATATTAATTTAAAATATCAAATATATAATATAAAATAGTTTAAAAAAATGTCTTTTAAATTCGTGAAACAAGTAAATTGAATTTAAAGAGATGATAGGTAAATTATTTATATTTAGATCCTTGTTAGGTTCATCTCTTTAAATTCAATTTATTTGTTTCACGAATTTAAAAGACATTTTTTTAATTTATTTGACATCACCGTGATTGACCGTGATTTCAAATCCTTGAATCTAAATTAATTAAATTTAAAGAGATGAACCTAACAAGGATTTACCTATCAATCACGGTGATGTCAATTTACCTATCAATCACCTTGTTGCTCTCTGCCAATTTAACATATATTGAACAATTTTTATCAAAATCAAGTCACGCTTGAACCTTGATCTTACCACTTGCTTCCAATCACATTTTTGAGCTTTATTAGTCCAACAAACCCACATGTATGATTTTCAACCATATTTGACTCCACCTGCTTTCAAATGCCTCCGTGAAGGTCTCTATTTCTAAGCTTTACAACATTTCAGCCACATTCAAGACATAACATCCAAGGCCAACATAATTGTACCTTTGAGATGATATAATCTCCCCCATTACTTTATCATGGGTCAAATGGTAATAAAAAGCCTTTGTAATCGTTCTCTCGCTACTACTAGTATTCATAGTATGAACCTCCACCTCAAAATGAGTCTTCTTCCCCTTATGAGACTCATTGAATGTAATACATATGTGATTAAAAACTTTTATCATCAAGGTTTCACTTCCAACAACTCATAATTATTCCTACCTCTTAGATATCCATTGAAGACACAATCGAAAATAATCAGGTTAAATTGGTTTGATTTGTTCAAAAATCAAAGTTTAGACGACCTTCAAAATATAGTAGGTTAAAGTCTTCCTACCCCAAACCTTCATAAGTGTTTGGAAATCTATTCATGTAAATGAATACCTCCCTATCAGGTAAGTTGCTTTGGCATCAGACATACCTTGGAAACTCCAAGACAACTCAACAATCAAATGTGTATTTATCCCTTGTCTTTTGAAAAACTCATTAAACTACTCTGAAACAATCTTCAAACATCCATTATGCCTTGACCAAGAGCTCCATGGCTTGTTCTTTTCATAAAAGCCTTTACTAGTTGATGATAAATGAACATGAACATTAGAATATTCTAAAATATATAAGCCATAAATTTTATACCCTTTAGCAATGATCCCTTCACCACGTGAAATATTCAACACCTCATGTTCAAATCTAGTGCAATAGCCTAGATACACAAATATGTTTATGGATAATAAATTTTGCATGACCTCTTGAACATGCCTCATGTTGTGTAGAAAAAAAGTGTGATCATCGAACATTTTAAGTCTGGTTGTATCAATACCATGAACCTTGCAAGCCTTATTGTCACTGAGGACAACTAATCCACCTTACTTCAGCTCCAAAGTATCAAAGTATTCTTTTCTTTGATACATGTGATAAGGATAAACTGAGTCCATGACCTAACTCTTCTTAGTATCCAAACTCCAAAACCAGTAATACATCAACACTCTCATAATTATCCTCGTTAGAGGCACTAATATGAAGAAAATCATCATTGCCCTTCTTTCTGGGACAATCATTCATGAAGTGACATGTTTTAAGACAAGTGAAGCATTTTACCCTTGACGTGTCAAACCTCTTTACTTTGAACATCCCTTTACATTTACTTCCTTCTCTTGAGACACTCAAGTCTTCACCACTATTGTTAATAACAGTAGAAGATTTTCCTCATCGTCAATCTTCAGCTAAATATTCTCAAGATCATTAATAATCTTGTGAAATTTTGTGAGTTGCTCCACTATGGATATGTTCTCTACCACTCATAATGAGTGGAATTATTATTTCAGACACAACATGTGAGGCAAAGAATTGGCCATATACAATAATTCAAGTTTTATCCACATCAAAGTCACAATCTTCTCTCTGGAGACTTCCCTTAGAATTTTATCCTTGAGGCACAAGATAATTACACTTTTGGCCTTATTCAATATCTTGGTCTTTTTCTGTTTCTGTTAGGCGTGCAAGCATTGAGACATCACCCTTTAATGCTTTAATACATTTCTCTTAAGTTAACATTATTTGCATCTTCACTTGCCACAATTTAAAATTGTTATCTCTTGATAACCTCTTGATCTTCCATTTAGAATGCACGGTGCTCACTTTTAAACAAAACATCTTTGTCCTATGGTGTGTGTCACTTGTTATGGAATTAAAAGCTTTGATCACACCAAAAAAATTAATATGTGGGAACAAAGAACAATGGCAATCAAAATAAATGGCCTTCAGCAAATATAACTGTATATGCAATAAATCAACAACTTAACTTGGCAGGAAAAGATAAAAGATAAGAAACACAATAATTTATTTACCTAAATCAATCAACAATCTACTTTGGAGGAAAGAGCAACTCTCTGATTCACTTTACTTTCAAGAATTGTTACAAAATATTACAAATAGTCACCTAAGTTCTAAATAACAAACTCTATTTTCTGCTAAAATATTTTTAAATCTCTCTAACTCTTTATATATAAATGACACAAGGAAAAAACTTAACCCATTAACGAATGAATTCATGAAATAAAAAATAATGAAGCCCAATACACATGTACTGAGAAAGTTGGACTCAGACACTGATAGATCGAACTGCCCGCTAGACTTAGACCCATTGTCGCGTCGCCGCGGATTCCACCTCCAAATTGATTTCTAGTTTCTACGATCTCAAAATATGTTTCATTTCTCTGTTCACTTAAAATTCTAAGACATATTTAAACATTTACTTATAACAAATTAACAATAATCATGATTAGAACAAAATATTATAACCAATATATATTTAGTTTGACATAATGTGATATGATAAATTAAAGACTTAATTACAACTTTGATCTCTCTATTTTTTTATTTTTTTAGTTTTGATCCCCATATTTTAAAAATTAAAATTTTAGTTCCTTTTTTATTTTTATTTTATTTTAATCTCCTTCCCAATTTGAATCTAATTTTCAATAAAATAACACATGTGCCAATGACTTGGCAGAGCAACGTTGACTATTTTTATTTTCATGTCATATTAATTATATATAAATATTTTCCATATTTTAAAATAGAAATTTAATAAAATTATTCAAAAATACACCATTGTTTTTAATATTATTCATTACTAAAGAAAATACATCATTGATATTAATAATAATTCAATAAATACAATTAAAAATTAAAATATCACATTTAGGAGAGATATTTATCTTTAGTGTCATACTAAGAGAACTTATAAGAAAAAGAAAAATGGATATTTTGTTTCCTATCCTTTGGTCTAAGAGTGGAAGAAAGGTTTGATCATTAAAAAAAAAAAATTAAAGTTGGACAAGATATGCTTATGGAGTGTGCTTAGTCAGCAATTAATTGGAAAAGCATAAGAAATGGAATATAATTATATCTTAATCAACAAAGCCAACCACCATATGGTGAACCAATATTCTACGCTAAGTTTGTTAGGCCATACATATTTTAATTCAACTTACTTGTTTCTTTCGTGATTAACGCAACAATTAGGGGCAAATTTGACATTTCAACCCAGAACAAAACAAACTAGTATGCCCCAAAATACAAGGTAAAGGTAACCTCATTATTTCCGAAAACTAATCATTTTTCAACTTGAAGCTCAAAATCATCATCATCACTGCAAAATCATAATAGCATACAAGAGGGAGAAGGAGGAGGAAAAAGTTTGAACCTTTTTCTCTCCACTCTTGCTAAATCAACCACTCTCTCTGTTTCTGCTTTGTGGGATGTTTGGCTGTGAGTGTTTTTGTTGGGATACTGTCCTTGAATCCTCTCTCTCTGATCCACTTCCTTATTCTCTTCCTTCACCTCTTCCACAATGGCCACAAGGTATGTTATCATCAATCTTCCCTTTTTAGATTCTTTTCTTGCTTCTAATTTCAATGATTAAGTCAACTTACTTCTATATCTGAGTTTTTGGATTCTTGATATGAATACTGTTTTGTTTGATTTTGTTATTGGCTTTGATGTAAAATGTTTGTGTGAATGGTTTAATTAGGTGGAGG
Source organism: Lathyrus sativus (assembly GCA_963859935.3). NCBI lineage: Eukaryota > Viridiplantae > Streptophyta > Magnoliopsida > Fabales > Fabaceae > Lathyrus > Lathyrus sativus. The sequence continues at coordinate 527,752,394 of OZ012740.1, forward strand.
TTTTGGCTATGGAAGAATGTCCCTTGGGAAAATACAAGTTATGAAAGTAGACAAGTTTGAGAAAGTTTGGAGATGCACAAATTTGAATGGAAAGTCATTAGGTTTTACATTTTATAGACCTTTGGAGATTCCAGATGGATTTTCCTGTCTTGGTTACTATTGCCAGCCCAATGATCAGCTGTTGCGAGGGCACGTTCTTGTTGCGAGGGAAACTAGTTCTCAAACTCAACTTGATTGTTCTGCATTAGAGCCCCCAGCTCTGATAAAACCAGTTAACTACTCGTTGATATGGAGCATGGATTCACATGATGAATGTGTTTACTTTTGGTTGCCAAACCCTCCAACGGGTTATAAAACCGTCGGGATAGTAGTTACTACTAGTCCGGATGAACCGAGAGTTGATGAAGTTAGATGTGTGAGAATTGATCTAACGGAAGTTTGTGAGACATCTGATCTATTATTAATGATAAAGTCAAAGAAAAATTGTTTCCAGGTTTGGAAGACGGAACCCTGCGATAGAGGTATGCTGGCGAGTGGTGTACCTGTTGGGACATTCTTCTGTGGCACTGACTACTTTGATTCTGAACAAGTGGTGGATGTTGCGTGTTTGAAGAATCTTGATTCTTCATTGCATGTAATGCCGAATCTCAACCAGGTTCACGCGCTTATTGAGCATTACGGGCCGACTGTATATTTTCATCCTGATGAGGTATACATGCCATCTTCAGTGCCGTGGTTTTTCAAAAATGGAGCGCTTTTGTATACCGCGGATAGTGCGAAGGGAAAAACTATAGATTATGACGGCTCAAATTTACCTTGTGGTGAATGCAATGATAGTGCGTTTTGGATTGATTTGCCTATTGATGAAGATGCAAGAAATAATCTAAAGAAGGGAAACCTCGAGAGTGCAGAACTATATGTTCATGTAAAACCGGCATTAGGAGGAGCCTTTACCGATATTGCAATGTGGGTTTTCTGCCCCTTTAATGGTCCTGCCACACTTAAAGTGGCATTGATGAACATTGAGATGACTAAGATAGGGGAACATGTTGGTGATTGGGAGCACTTCACGCTTCGCATAAGCAACTTCACCGGAGAACTTTGGTCGGTTTTTTTCTCTGAGCACAGTGGAGGTAAATGGGTGGACACATTCAATTTGGAGTTTATTAAGGATAATAAACCGATAGTTTATTCATCAAGACACGGTCATGCTAGCTACCCTCATCCCGGGACTTACCTTCAGGGATCATCCAAACTTGGAATAGGAGTTCGAAACGACGCTGCTAAAAGTAACTATATTGTGGATTCAAGCTTCAGATATAAGATTGTTGCGGCGGAGTATCTTGGTGATGGAGTCATTACAGAACCACGTTGGTTGCAGTATATGAGAGAGTGGGGACCTACCATTGTATACGATTCACGGTCCGAAATAGAAAAGATAATAGACTTGCTTCCAATATTTGTTAGGTTTTCAGTGGAGAACCTATTTGAATTATTTCCAACTGAGCTTTATGGTGAGGAGGGACCAACTGGTCCAAAGGAGAAGGACAATTGGCTTGGAGATGAATATTGCTAACCATATGCCATTAGTCATTTCTCTTGAACTAAGGAATCCAAACTTGTAAGATATCATTTTTTTGTCTTGATAATGATTTGTTTTCGGATTTTGATTTCCTGCGGTCACAAATTTACACATTCACGCAGTTAGAAGATCAGTGCTCGTTGAGTTTGATTTGAAATCTGAATTGTCTGATCTAGATTCAACGATCAGTGTTGTCCTGACCGCGTGAATACGTGGTTAAGTGACCAAGAGATCATCATCATGTAGCAACTGTAAAGGATGTGTGCCTCAGATAGTACTTGTAGATTTCTTGGCTCGCACGGAACAGAAAACAATTTCTATAACTAGTTGGTTTATGTATAATAGACAAAACTTAGAACATGTAGAAGGTAGGGATGTAGGTTGTATACACATTCATGAGTGTTATCATTAGTATTGCTTGTAATAGAACAGGAATGTGCTTGATACAGTGTTGTTATATAACTTAATTTACTTTCATTCCACCATACACATTTGCCACTTCAAATTTAATGAAATTCTCACCATGGTGGATGATTAGAGGTAACTCAGATGACATTCTAAAACTCAATGTTTATTTTATTTCAATCATAATTTTTAAATTGAATCTAATTTAAAAGTTAAATTAATATTTTATTTAATTAGTCATTCAATTAAATCTAATTTAAAAATTTTGATTTGGAGTAAGCTAAAAATATTTACTCTTAGAAAAAGTTAAAGAAGAAGTAGTAGTAATAGGTTGAGTGCTATAGTACTCTTCTTCAAACTCGTGGTTTAAAAAGATACTTGTATTCGAGTTCATACACGTGTGAGTATCAACATTTGTACTCATGTCTGTATCTTATAGGTATTTAAGTATTTATATTCATACGTGTTTATTTGTTTTTTTAATAAAAAATAATTTATTAAATATAATTTATCATGTCATTTTAATTTTTTAACAACATTTAAATAAATAAATTTGAGGATATTATTAATTTAAGAAATAATCCGACATGTATATTAAATGCGTACAAATTTAAAATAGATGTATTTAATAAAATTATTATATTAATATATCTCGAGTATATATGTATAAGATTATTAAAATTTGTGTCACGTGGCAGGTTTGTTATCAAAATTTTCATAGTTATAAGATTACATTATATCTGCTTGTTTAATGAATAACTGTACTCGTACTAATTTTATGAATTTTTATCCTTTTGTAGATAAATTTTATGAATATATAAGATGAAAAAATTGCCATCCTTACTTGTTAACTAAATTCCGGTAGGTTTATTTTTTCTTTTCTCTATTTAAACAAATTACTTATTAAATTATAAGATAACTGCAATATGTTTTTTTTTTAGTAAACTTCTGCAATATATCTATATAATATATAAAAGAATTTTTTTTTTGGCGTGGTTTATTTTTTTTTAATCATTTTTACTCTTACTTTATTATGTAATTTATTTAATAATTTTTTATTATTAACTTTCACATAACTTTTTATTATTAACTTCTACATATTATACTTAAATAAAAAGTATCTTTATATTTTCATTCATTCGCATTAAAAAAGCGGGCACACAGGCACACGCGAGTGTCCGTCTAAACGCTAGTTTTTTATAAGAACTTTCACTTCCGCATAATGTTAACTGCCGGTCATTAATATATATATTTTTTTGGCAAATTTTTAGATATATGTGATAAGTAGTTGGATATAACTACTTTTAATAGATATTCATTTAAAAAAAATTAATTTATTTTTAAATAAAATATATATAAAAAGTGACATATTATCCCAAGTTCATTCGAAGATGTATCTCCGGATTTTCTCGGTTGTTTTTGGAGATGCATCTTCGAATTCGTGTCTAGCTGCATTTTGATTGAAATATTGATGGGACTTTCTAGTTTTATTACATGTGCAATGACTGAAAATAATCCGGATAATTAGGCTCGGCCGTGTGTCCCAACACGCGTCTGCACAACATAAGAGAGCTAGGGGAAATGCCACGAGTCGGTGATACCTCGTTTGATGGTTCACAAGGTCGAAGTTCACAACCATTTGGTTCTACTTTTCATAGTCGCCTATCTCAGGCATCTACTTCATAGGGCTAAGTGCCCCCTACTTATGAAGCCCCTGAAGCCCATGAGAAACTCGTTGTTAATGTCTCTGTAGATAGTTATTCAGGTGGCCCATTTGACACCCCCGTTACTTCATTTATATGGAGATCACTTTGCTAGGCATATGTTTGGGAAGAATAGTTATATTTATTTATCTTTGCATTACTTATGTTTTAAACTAATTTAATCGCGACTGATGGTGAAATTTTTTTTATAGAAACGTATATGTTTAAAATTTGTAAGCCACGGAAGTAAGATATTGGATTTAGAACAGTCCGATGTTGATCGATTCAAGAATGTTATCTGGTACTTTGGTCTTGCCGATATATGTGTTACTGCTTACACTACCATAAATCATGGTATGCATGTGACATTTGCAGAGAAATGGCATTCAGAGACATCATCTTCCCACCTTCATATTACCGAGATGGTTATCGCACAGGTAGACGTCTCATGCCTCCTACATCTTTCCATCAGGGGAAATTATTGGACCACAGAAGGTTCGATCGAGAGAAAGCCAGCAAGATGTTGGTTACCTATTTGGAGGTTGATCCAATTGACGCTGCAAATGAGGTATCTGGCACAAGAGGTGCTCATTCTAGATTTAAAATTTTGGAAGAACTCTATAAAGACCACCTGCAGATGGTTGTGTATGTCGATGTTGATGATATGTGTCATACCTCAAAATTTTCCCTACCTCCTCATTCAATTTGTCTGCTTTATGGTTTTGTTTATTTGCATACATTTTTCTACTTGATCATGCATTTAGGTCACTCATCGACATTTGCATATTGTAACAAATTTAGGTCGAAGGTTCGACAATAATAGATTTATTTAGTTTAAGTGGATTTTCGAGACGAATATTATTTAGTAATTATTCGGGTTTATTTTTCATATTACGTGTGGTGCGGATCATTTCTTTAGCCGAAAGTCATGGTTAGCAAGGGGATTAGAATGATTATTACTTCATTCAGAAGATTGCTCGAATTCAAAGAAAATGATAAAGTTGAAATAAAAAGAAGATTTCATTCATCTATTGGAAATTCATGGTACAATGCATATTTTTTGAGATACGAATCAAAAGAATGGATTACAAGGAAAAAGGGTTTAAAACTACACCTTTTAGGTATAATTGACTTTTTGGTCAAATAGTTGACTGTTTGGTCAACTGTTGACTTTTGCCCAATTGCTGACCATTGACTCGATTTTCACTTTTGAATTTTCCTAGACCTATTCTACAAGCATTTGCTCAAAGTATTCATCATTATTCTTCAAGAATGACTTATGTCATGATTATGTTAAATGCTAATTTTCAACAAATTATATCTTCCATCAAGCTTCACTTCCATGGCTTGTTCTTCACTTTCCAATGTTGGTTCAGGTTCATTCTTCCACCATAATGATCACTTTGCTACAAGGAAGAAATTACATTAATTTATACAATCATATTATGAAATTAAATCATAAAAAAATCATGGAAAAGTCATGAAAAACTCAAGAAAAACTTAGAAAATTATGCACTGTGTAGTGATTTCAAGACTTGTGTTTTCAAAACATCCAAACAATGATTCATACCCTTAAGTTCATAATTTTATCCATGAGATTACACTATTCTAAAGTTCTTATTTTCAACGCAAAATCACTTTACAAAAGCACTTAAAGTCACGAGATAGTTCGCCAAAAATTCAAGGCAAAAGTGGTAAAAAATCAAAGGCAAACGCATTCAAAAATTTCATGTTTCATGCATAATTACTAATGACCTTTTCCCTTACATTCGAACTTTATACTTTTGCAAAACTCAAGCACCATTTGTCTTTAACTATCTATGCATCCACAATTATTCAATTACGAATTAACCCTTAACTAACATAACTAAGATAACTAATATTAACCCCTTGAACCATCTTTTTTTCCACCATTTTTTCTCAAGTTCTCTCTCTTTTCTTCACTCTCTCACCATCACTAAAGTTCATATTCATAATCAATTAGAACTTCATATTGAAGTTTTAAATTTGGTGGAACTTAACCACAACCAAATTTCAACAAATCATCAATCAAATTTCAACAACTCACACATTATCATCAATAATCTTCATCCAAAGTTCATCAAGATTCAATCATATTCATCAATATTCTATATTAAAGATTCATCTTCTATATTCATTCATCATCAAAAATAATCATCAATCTTGAAAATTAATTAGATTAAAGAAGCTTACTTTAAAGTTTTCAGGGCTTTTCGTCAGCAATTCTCAAAACTAACCGGGGCATACCTCCACTCCGTCGATAATCCTTCATCTATTTTCTCCCATACCCTTGCTATGAATTTTTGGATGATTCTTGTTGATTAATTTAAGTCACTATTTTGAAAATGATTATTTAATAAGTACTTTTTTCCTTAAATTGAAAATCCAATTTCAAGTAGATAGAAAATTGCAAAAATTAACATAGAATATTTCTAACATGGTTTAGCCTAGCATTGAATTAGACATTGCATTAGTGTAGAATTTAGATATAGAACATGAAATAGTTTATTAGAATAATCACTTATTTTAAGCCAGAAAAAAAAAAGAAACTTGATTCAAAAGTTTCACAGAATATTTAGTGTGCAAGTTACGAAACATCAAACCACATCATAAGTCATAGTTATTTCGAAACCGGTAAGAAAAACAAAATGAACAAAGGTACTGAGGCCTCCAACAATCAAGCAGCACGAGTTTATATCACCTTATTAGTTTTTGTGAGTGCAAGAAAGTAGTAATAAATAATGAGATAAATTATACTGTGTAGATGTGTGTGTAGTAAAAAGTGTAGTGTGTGTAATTATGAAGAATATTGTGATGTTGTTGTACTTGCAATACAATTGTTAGAGTAATGTGGTGAGAGTAATGGTTTTGAAATGTGAGTAAAATAGTAGTTTAATAGAGAATGACTAATAGTGATGTGGTTGTTTGATTTGAAGTAAAATGTTAAATAAGTTCTAATAAAATTAGGACCTTACCCGCAAAGTGATCATCATCTTTTTTGATGTCGGAAATGCTAGTACTGTGACAATTCTCATGCATTCTGCAATAAGTGTTTTTATGTGGATTTCTATTACTTGTGGTAATCAGAGGCCTCCAAACTGAAATTTGGTGTGGTAATCGGAAGGTCAGATAATGGTTTGGATAGAAGTTGTGCTTTTGTGACAATGACATGCGAAAGAAGTTGGAAATATAGACTTCCTCTTTAAAATTTTAAACGAGACAACATCGGTTCAAGAAAAATGTGTGTCCCTTTAAGTTGTGTGGTTATATGTTGGCAAACAATAACTGGAGATTTAATGTCATATGTGGTTTTCATAACCATGACTTGTGTGAAAAGTTAGTCGGTCGTCCAATTGCGTTTCGTCTTATGTCGGAAGAGAAAAAAATACATTGATGACATGACATTGAGTTTGGTGCGATCGAAAAATATACTTGCAACTTTGAAACGTAAAAGACCCAAAAATATCTCAAATATCAAGCAAGTGTGCAATATTCGGTACCAAACTAACAAGGCGCTAAAGGGGATAAGACTGAAATTCAACAACTCTTGAAACTATTGGATGTTAACAGTTATGTGTCTATGTACCGAACGTGCGAGGATGGAGTTACTGTTAAATATATATTTTGGACTCACCCTAATTTCATTAAGTTGTTCAACACGTTTTCTATTGTGCTCATAATTGACTCACCGTACAAGAGCAACAAGTACAGACTTTCATTATTTGTTATGGTTGGTGTTACCTCTACTAGAAAGACCTATTATGTGGGGTTTTCATGTCTAGAGAGAAAAAAAGAGGACAATGTTACTTGGGCCTTAGATGTGTGATGGAAAATATTGAAGGACTTAGAAGAGATGTTTAAAGTGATTGTTACCGACCACAATACCATGTTGATGAATTCGGTTGCAAAGGTATTTCCTACTTTTTATGCATTACTTTTTAGGTATCACATGACAAAGAATGTGAGAAGTCGGGTTAAACTCATGGTAGGGACGAAATAGATAAAGTTCGAAGATGGAAATGGTGAAGGCGGGGGTGATTGTGGAAAAAATAGTGGATGCATGAAATTGTATGGTAAATTCTTCCAATAAAGAGTTATATGTTAATTCTGTTATGTATTTTAGGAAGGCGTGCGAGAAATATCATGATTTGTTGAAGTATGTTGAAAGCAAAATTCTTGATCAGGTGAAGGAGAAAATTGTTTGTGTTTGGACCGATCAGGTTATGCACCTTTGGAATATAACAACAAACCGAGTTGAGTCTACCCATGCTACATTGAAGAATTAGTTGGGAAATAATAAGGGTGATTTGTATAGAGATTGAAACTTCGTGAACAAGATGATTCAAAACCAGCATAATAAGATACATACATCATTTGGTCGGAGTATCAAAATTTTGGAACATAGATTTAAAGATAACAATCATTATTCTCAGTTGGTCAGCTATATATCTCGAGCGGGTTTGAATTATATTTTTCACAAAGCTAAACAAGCTGATAATTTAAGCTCTGATAGCGTAAATTGTGAATGCACAATTGCGAAAACATATTGTCTCTCATGTGCTTGTGTTATTGCAAAAAAATGTGAAACTTGATAGTCTCATAAGAATGGATGAGGTTTTTACCCACTAGAAAAGGCTTAGGTTTGATGATGATGTTCTCATGAAAGACAATAAATTGAATATCTCTATCTTGATCGAATGGGAAATGGTACAAGGGAGAATTTTGAAAATCGATGAGAATATGAAACTCCACATCAAAGAACAATTGCTTATCCGGAAACCGCCGACTTGAAATCACCCTCACAACCGCTAAAAACAAAAGGTGCTCCAAAAAACCTCAAGCCTACACCGAGTGACAATTCAACGCTGCAGTCTCCTTCGTATTTTGAACATGTTGACAAATTTTTTTAAGACTCGCCAACTCCAAAATCTCAAAAAAAAATATTTTCAAATGAGCTCGCATTAGCAAACCACCTCCTTCTCCGCCTCCACCAAAGATTACATTCATTGATGAGATGCTGATTTTTATGCATAAGTCCATCGAGTGGATCACCAATGTTAAGGGTGAGGGTAATTGCGGATATCGAGCTGCTTTGACTTTACTCGGTAAAGGAGAAGATAATCATATATTTGTCCGCCATCAACTTATCCATGAGTTGAGGACTCATAGAGAATCATACACACGAATTTATAGAAAGAAAGAAAATCTTAATGCAATTTATAAGTCTCTTGCTCCTTTCCATAGTGGACCGGCACCAGAGACAAAATGGATGCGCTTCCCTAAAATGGGTCACCTCGTAGCATTTGCATATGATAAAGTGTGTATTAATCTTACACGATACAATTTTTTAGAAATCTTTTCTAACTGCACACCGCCTTACCTCAAAATTCAAAAGATCACATAATGTGTATTGGGTGGCTTTCAAAATTACGGCATTTTGTTCAAGTTTACTTGAAACGGGGATGCCCTATACCACTTACATCACCTGAGTGGGCAGCTCATTCAACAACAAAAGTCGAGACTTGACATGACCATTTTATGGAAAGGATGCAAAAATTCGAGAAATTAAGCATTGTTGAAAGAGAATCAAATGCACAAAAGTCAGAGGGGGTACCACTCATAGATTTAGCCGACGACAAATATTTTGATTCGTTTTAATGTTCTGTATAATCGGACAAATAAGTGTATGTAATTTCGTCTCAATATTAATGAAGTGTAATATATTCAATTTCTTAATATGTTAATATATTTTTTATCTTTTTCAAAATATTTGTTCATTTGCCAAAAAAAAAGTCATCAATCAATTAGGTTTTGTTTTCTTCCTGGTTTATGAAAGATTTTGAAGATGTATCTTCGAAATAAAACAATAGTGCAGTACTAGAGATGTATCTCCGAAACCAGCATTGATGCTTCATAGAATTTGTGGTCCACATTTGTCTACAACTTTTATAAATTTAGGGGTTTTAATTTCTTATTTCACACAAACAAAAAATGTCACAAATAAATATCATCTGATTTGTCGCAAATGTCTCCTTCTCAGGCACGATACACAGGTGAAAGTTTAAGCTCAAAGAGTACACCTCTTTTTGCAGAACTGAAATACTAAATCTACAATCTTCTACCTTATGGAAATAATCAAAAAATTGTGAAGTTCGAGAACTGTTCATTGTCTATTGATAACGGATGAAAGATTGAGTTCGGCAACTTTGAGCTCAAGACAACTGCAGATGTAAGGGCTATCTTGAATACATTTTTCCATTTTAAAACAAAAGTTTCGCTCAAATTGTAAACAATTTCAATACCGATCAAAGATATTGTGAAGATGTTGAAGCGTCGGTTAGAGTATTAATATTGAACTATAATGTTACGTTTTATATTAAAATCATCTAGGTAATGTTGATTTCATATTATAAATAGTAATTTTGTTGTCAAATTATAAATTTTTGATAATGAGCTAAGTTGTGTGTATATTGAATGCGTTCTAAAAAACATCTCCAAAATTTAAGAGCATTTTAGTATTTTTCATGTGATAAGCCGGTAATATCCAAGGTGTTGGTAATATCCAGTGTGCGTTTAGAAATTCTTTTTTTTTATACTATTTGCAATTCTCAGTGTCCATATAGTTTTAAAATCCCAAGAAAAAAAAAGGGATAAAATAGTTATTCTAACCAAAATTTAAGAACCGGTAATTGGAAATATTCAATACCAAGTTGGTAATACAAAGTAATACCAATAGAGAAACAAATCTGATCCAAATTTGATAATTACTAATGTAGGTGACCAAAATTCAGTTGATTGAAACTTGTCGGATTCCTGCAACATATCCATTATACCTGATCAAAATTTCCTCATACCTCAGGAAAAACATCAATAGACCCAAATACAAAAGAAACACTTCTATTTGATCAACAAAATATTATAGACATTGGCCTAATCAATTTACAGTACACAAAAAAGTATTATATGAACATTCAGATTATGTCATTCCTTATGTTACTACATTCCTATTTCTTCTTTAAGTAATCCCACCAGTAACATTCCTATTTCTTCTTTAAGTTATCCCACCTTATCTCCTTGGCACATTCGCCGCAGACTGTGCTGCTCCCAAATCTTATTCCCTGACTTCTAAGTGTCAGCAAGTGTGCAAGATTGGTGCATTGCCGTGTTGTGAAACGATTCCTAAGCTTAGTTGAAATGAGGAAATCTTCTGGTTCATTGTGTTCTTCTTCCTTTGGCACTTCTTCCTTTTGATCAGGCACAGACTCACCAAGTGGTACTCTCTGAACTTCTTCCCACTCCAGCGATTTGCGATACACCTCCCAAGCCATATCTTGCTCTTCTTTCGACAGTTTTTCCTCTTCGTTTTCTTGTAACAGGGATTCGTGTAAATGATAATTGGCAATCCACCTGTTAAGAGAAACTACATCAGCTGATATTGAGAGAAACTAAATAAAAAGCATCCATATGTTAGAATACAGACTATACTACAAAATCTTTTATTGATGCATACTACTGCAACTAGCACAGCAGAAATCTAGCTTCTAGATCTAGATCATCCAGTTCCCAAATCGCGTGAACATATGTGAATGGTCTAGACTCTTATAACATGTTGAAGTTGTAAGTTTTCATTTTAGAGGAGTGAAAAAAGAGAGAGAAAAAAGAACGAGGGATGGATATTGTTTGATACATTGCTCTTACTCATCCACCACATCTCCGACTATGTCTTCACTTTTAGACTGAGTGATAGATTTTCCCTTCTAAACAAGTAATGTGGGAATGGAACAATAATTGCACTTAATTAAGAGCTTATTGGGGGTGAAACACTTGCAGTGTTTTCAAGTCATCAATCTTATTTTTCTTCTTCGTCTGACCCGTAACGCCACTACAAAATAAAACATCTTGAAGTGTGGACATGTGGGAAGAAATAGCGCTATATCAAAAAGGACAAAGGGAGGCAAAACAGGAGAATAACAAAGCCTTGGGAAAGGGAGACAGGATGTTGGATTGAGGCAAAAAAAACAAATGGATCCAATCCAAACATAAGAGTAGGGACCAAACATAGGACCGTGTTCTTCAATAATCTCACTTAGGGCTCTTTGCAGGAAATTATTTAACAATTTCCATCCAATTCCGATTTCATAACCAGGTCATGCATCCAAGCCTATTCATTGTGTACAAACCACAGGCTCAGAATTGCAAGACCCAAAAAATGGTTTGCATAATAAGGAGCTCATTTTTTCAAAACCATCTCCACAGAAATGTAACACCAATTCTTAGATTTCGGGTCAAACTCAGCTCCACAAAAATGGTTTGCATGGTGAGTACTAATTTTTTTTTCTTAACCTTCTCTGATTTAATCTCTCGTAAAGGTGGAAATTAGATTTTTCTCAATACGCCGCCTCACATCCAGCACTGCTAGGCTTGGTCACATCCAGCACTGCTGGGCTTGTGGGCGGTCTAATCAATTAAGGATAGGCTCTCAAATCAAATTAGGTCTAACTCAACCCCACAAAACCAATTTTGACGTGAAAGGTGTCCAGTTTTTATAAAGTTTTCAGGGGTTTATCTCTAATCAATAATGGGAGTTAATATTTTTCCAAAAACATTACAAGGACCATTTTGAGTAGGGCTGGAAATGAGTCGAGTCGAGTCGAACTCACCTCAGCTCGACTCGACTCGTTAAGAATTTTTCGAGTTCGAGTTCGAGTTCGAGTTCAACACGAACTTTTTTTTAAGCTCAAACTCGACTCGTTAAGAATTGTTTCGAGTTCGAGTTCGAGTTCAACACGAACTTTTTTTAAAGCTCAAACTCGACTTGTTATAAGTTCACGAACAGTTTGGTTCAACTCATTAGGATCAGCTCACATGATTCACGGGCTTAAAAACTATTTTTTTTAAATATATATATTTTTTAGTATATTTGACATTTTAAATATATATTTTTTAAAAATAAAATATTAAAATAAAATAAAAATTATCATATTGAAATTTAACTTTATCTTCGAAATCTACTAATTCAAAACTTACACAACTTTCAAGAGATACATTTGAGAGTCTAATTCAAAAACTACTAAGTTGAAGATTAAATTTGTCTAAGATTTAGATTAAATATTTAAACCTAATCTTCAAGACAGTATAATTATTCTCATATGTAATCGAGTTGACTCATGAACCTAACGAGTCGAACTATGTAGAGTTCAAGTTCAGCTCATTTAGTTAACGAACTTAATTTTTCGCTCATACTCAACTCATTAGGTTCATGAACCTAGTTCAACGATCTAATTGTCGAATCGAATTTCGAACTATTTTCGAGTTGGTTCGGTTCATTGCCAGCCCTAATTTTGAGAGAAAAAACATAGGAAAAACATACATAAGCCATTTTTAAAAATCTAATGATATGGATTGGCCAAGTCATAAAAAAACAGTAGAAGTTACTTGTCGCAATTAAGAATGTAATTCAAAAAATTATTCCATTTATGATACATAAAATTGAAACTAATCCTTATAATTAGTATCTATATAATATTTTGCAAGCAAAGTTCAAGAAGTACTCAGTCTCTTAGAATAATGTGATAATGTTGAAGGTTAAATCTTGTCAGGCCAATAATTCTTAACAGAAATATTATGACAGCAAAATGTGTTTACACACCGGGCCAACTTATCACTCTCTGTTAATAACTTGATTTTTACACACTGATTCACTACTAAACCAGTTAGAGTTAAAAGCGGAAGAAGAAAAATGGGGATCATAACTTGCATGATACCATATAAAAGGCAAACTGAAGAAAAATGGGGATCATAGCATGCATGATATGACCATAAAAGGCAAACTGAAGATGTCATCATCATCATGAAACAAGACTTAATTCAAATAACAGCTGAAAGTAGATAACATACCGGGGATGATGCTTGCCCAATAAGCTTTCCATTAACTTGTCAGAATAGCCGTTTCCATTTGAATGTGGTACAGTATGTTTTAGAGAATCCCCAGCCAAAATCGGATTATGTTGTTCACAAGTAAGCCCGTCATATTTACTTAGTTCAGCCAAAGTCTCAGGATTCTCATCGTCACCAAACTCAAAGAGATGCAGCATTTCTTCTTTAGACATGGTCCTATGCACCTGTTGTCGATCTACCACTCTAGCAGCAAGCCCCTCTTTTGTAACCTATTGAAATTCCATACATTAGAGAAATTTAGTTAAAACATGACGAATAGAAGCAATCATATTGTATTACCTGTCGCTTGTATATTTTCTCTTCCATAGTTCCATGAGCCAGCAACCGATAAGCAAACACGGGCTTTTTCTGCCCATACCTGCAAATGTGAAACATTATTTAGTTTTCAACATTATTTGCCTATAGAAACAAATCATACTTTGTAAATCGTCAACTACAAAATGTGTATCCTTCTAACTTTTAGGATCATTCCAGAGAGAAACCAATTAAACTACTTCAAACCAAGAGCAAATGTGTTTACCAGAATTGTAAAATATATGTGATCATAATACAAAGTGGAAGGTTCGTGACTCCCAAAAATTATCATAATGGCTTTAGTGTTAATAAAAACGATAAATGTGCATTCCTTTATAGCTTGAGCTTTAAGGAGAATTGGTTCTTGAAATAGTATTTGATTCTCTTAAGACAAAATGGTCTAGAGTACGTTGTTACCGCTCATCAATTTTCTAAATAAAAAATAGAATTCAAACATACGGCAGGTGGATCTGTACATTAAGCATTGTCCATGTTTCAGGTCTAAAAAAATCTTGAATGAGGGTTGTGCTATCTAGAAATGTAATAAAAATATTGTTCGTGTATCTCCCTCTTACAGTTTAAACTTTTAGAAGGGTTGGTTTATGACACTTAGCATTAACTGAGACAGTTTAAACTTTTAGAAGGGTTGGTTTATGACACTTAGCATTAACTGAGACAGTTTAAACTTTTAGAAGGGTTGGTTTATGACACTTAGCATTAACTGAGACAAGATCTTTACTTGACAATCTTTTTATTTATTTAATTACTTGTTTTTTTTTCTTTTTTTAGCATAAAAGCAGAATCCTATTATTATAAAAAGAAGATAAAACAAAAAGATGGGACAAGATATCTTTCTAAAAAATATGAAATATGCAAACAAATGAGAACAAGAATTTAACTGAGCAATTCTATTCAGTCCCTTTAATAAATTTGAAAGGGAAACTCTTCCAAAAAAAGGCAATGAGCTTTGCACCAAATAGAAGTCAAACACCTTTTCACAAAAACATTGTTCACAAAGAAATTTCTAATATTGCATCCAATAGAAAATCATAACTTTACCAACATTCCTCCAAAAAATTATCCCTACTATGTGGTGCTTCCTCAAAAGAAATCTCATTTTAGTTAAGGGAAAAAATTAGCATGATCATACCTCCAAGCTCGATATATAGCCTGAAGATCATATGTTGGATTCCAAGAACCATCAACTATAACAACGCGGTTAGCTGCATGAAGATTAATACCCAAAGAGCCTGCTCTGGTTGAAATTAGTGTGCATTTTACCCTTTTATTCAAAGGCTCGTTAAATCTCTCAACAAGCTTCTGTCTTTCTGAGCTCTCTGTTCTTCCATCCAGCCTGGAGAACCAGATGTGCATTTTCAAATAAATGAAATCATTAAAAACATATAAATTAGAGAAGTCCTAATTAGACAGATAAACTTTTATAAGGATCGCAAAATCCAAATGCATCAGCACGTCCTGTTACTTTTTATGAGTTAGAACTAGAAGGATGGCAATAACATATATGCAAACACATTATATAGTGAAAAGATTCATTTTTTGGGATATTAACAAAATCTTTCCACCACTCTGAAAGGCATCTACAACTTATGTGCCAGAAAATAAAAAATGAGAAAATTCTCATACATTAATAATTTGGGCCTGCCAATATATAAAATAATACAGAAGGGTGTTAAAATGATAAAACATTAATCTGAATAATTTAAAGACATCTAAGAAGCAAAACTCGCAGCGGGAAAGAGACCTTTAATCATCAAACTAATCAAATAACAATGCCCACAGATGGAAGTATTCAAGGAAAAAAACATACATTCCCAGCAACAAAGTACAATTTACAAATATAAATATGATAAGCGAAATAAAATCAAAACAGAAAGTCAAGAAGAGTAGCAGAAGGTTGTACTAATTTAAAAAATATGAACTGACCTATACCAATCTTTTCCCTTCTTCCACAACTTCCCTCGTTTGCCACGTCGTGGTAGTCTTGAGAGATAAAGTTCTATGAGGTCTAGGGTTGGTATGCTCTGACTAAAAACCAGCACCTTATCACCCACATCAGAACTCATCGTAAGTATATCAATTAGCAAAACCATTTTGCCACTTTGATCAAGCTCTTTATAAATTTTTCCATGAAGAATATCTTTCCACCAGCCCTGAAAAAACGTCAGTTAAGACCAATCACTAAAAATCTAGGAGCGATATGATAAAAGCATAACTTACCAAGTGATAAAGCTTAATATCCGTGTAGAGAAATATCAGAATATCAAGAAATAACAAGTTAACTACCAAAGCGGGCAACATAAGTGTATTCTAAATCAAACCCCGTTTTAGAATATGTGACACTAACCTAGAAGCTTCTGTTTTGGTTAGTATACTGACTTTCTTTTAGCACTGTTAGTAAATAGCTACAGAAGCAGTTAGGCATTACTTCCTTCACATAAATACTTCATATTGTAAATTCAGTTCGTTAAATTATACAGCAACCTCTCATCGGTTTCTTTTGTAATCCCTTCTCATCGCTTGCTTTCATCAAATTGAAAGGTTTTGTTGAGATATGTATAGATTTGAAAGGCTTTGTTAAGATATGTATAGATTTAAGTTATGTTTTGTTGAGAAAATCTCTCTATACGTTTAGGATAGTTAGCTTATTCATTCCTATAGTCAAAGGATTTCATTAATGATTTGATTGTATTCTTAGTTATAAACAACAAAAGCTGATAGTAATTCCCTCAAGCAACTCATAATCTAATTAACTGATTCAGGATCAATTACAGAACAACACTATTCAACTAAACCTGTTTCTAACTATCAAATTACAGAACAACACTATTCAACTTAACCTGTTTCTAACTACTAGGATAGTTAGCTTATTCTTTCCTATAGTCAAAGGATTTCATTAATGATTTGAATGTATTCTTAGTTATAAATAACAAAAGCTGATAGTATTTCTCTAAAACAACTCAAATAATCTAATTAACTGTGTTAAGAAATGTGGTTGGGCTTAACTCAACCCTACAAAACCGGTTGGTAGAGTGAGAATTACCCCCACTTATAAACACATGTTCATGTCATATATTGTCCGATGTGAGACTCTTAACACACACCCTCACGCTCAGGACTAGACAACTGAAGCGTGGAAATAAATGGTGGGTGGCCCGATAGCGGAAACCATAAAAGGTGGGTCACCGGATCTTAAACGAGGCTCTTGATACCATGTTAAGAAATGTGGTTGGGTCTAACTCAACCCTACAAAACCGGTTGGGAGAGTGAGGATTACCCCCACTTATAAACACATGTTCATGTCGTATATTGTCCGATGTGAGACTCTTAACAAACTGGTTCAGGATCAATTACAGAACAACGCTTATCAACTTAACCTGTTTCTATGAGTACCTTTATGAAGAAGCCATCACCATCCTTCTTTTGCAGCAAATCATTTGTTTGCTTCAATTTCTCTGTAACGTAATGAATTGTCAAAAATAATAGAGATAAGAACAGATAACATAAAAATTATGAAAGCTCAAAATAATAATGAATGGATTATTATGTAAAAGTAACATGTTTCATAGTCAGCTGACGACTTTCATCGAACAGACAGACAAGATTTGTTGATGTTTTATTTGTTAAAAACTACCAGAACATATAGCTACCTCCAGCAAGTACATTAGAATCGGAATTTTCATCACTTGAGATATCATCAACAAGGAAATTCTCGACAGCATCTTCAGGTCTTACACAGTCCTTGTCTTCTTTTGTCAATTGCAAGATCCCAGGGTGGTTCCATATCTACTACAAACAATAAATTTTTTTATCATCAAGATATATTAAGACAGATAGGAAGCTGACATAATAATTTAACAAAAACGCAATAATCACTTGCCATTCATTTTGAGTTCAAAAGTTAAAACATTTATAAAAAATCACACTTAGAATTTGGGTTGGTTTAACTCAACCTTACAAAATCAATTTGTAAAGTGAGGATTGCCCTCACTAATAAACATATGTTCAGACCATCTTTCATCTAATGGGGGATATACATTGAATAAGAGTTCATAAAGAGAACCCCACACATTATAAGTTGGTTTTCTAAGGATGAGTTAGGCCCAATATTATAACCTAATACATACCAAAATTAATACAAAAATCACTGAGCAATTTTGCCAAATATTAGAAATATGATAACTGAGAATGAACAGAAATGCATTTAACAATTGAATGATTAGCTGATTACAATACAGCTGGATCAAGCTAGAGATATTTAGAGTCCCAATAATTAGACAATTAAAGTAACTCAATAAATGGAACTAATTGAAGGTAGCTCACGTAGTTAGAGGTTGAAGGTTCTAGAATACAAGACAAATGAGAGGACATAAGGCTAAGACGAGTACAATGCTAAACCAAATCTGCACTAATTAAATGATATTTAATACAGCTTTGACTCAACATTAAAAACTACTGAGAAAAATCCAAGTCCCGCGTTAAAAAAAATTGAAAAAATATATCACCTTACAAACCGGTTTTATAAGAATGGATTTGACCAAATATAAAAATCTAACATGGTATGAGAGCATATCCATGGGGGTCACGAACTAAATTATCCACATCAAGCCCAAAGTGCTGATGTGAGAGGGAGTGTTGGGAAATCTAATGCTAGCCTATGCAAACATTTATATATAACCAATTCTTAACCCAAATCAACTGTTTACAAGTTTACCCTAATTTATTACCCTAGTTTCTTTAACACCTATAGTTTCCCTCTTATCAAATTGCTCCTACTTAGAATCACCTCTTTTTTCTCATCAAATCATTATATCTACTCAACTTACCCGAGCCAATGCCTGGTACCCAGCAAAAAAACTCCTCTTTCTTAACTTTTCATGATTTTCCCTAACATCAGTGAACCCGTGCACATCAAGGAATCTCTTGTACAATTTTCTTTGTAAGGGAGAAAGCTTGACTGTTAACACGAAAACAGTTTTGGGCGGTAGGTCTTTCTTCACAACATTCATGTCCATTCTTTGGACAAAGCCTTTTAATTCTTCATAGAGGATGTGAGACCTTTGGTTCATAATTTTTACATCAGTCAGAGTGGAATTAGTGTGTTGACCATTCTCTATAGGATTTTGGAAGCTGCACACACAGGGAAATATTTTAAAAAGTACATAATATAAACCAAAGTAAAAATCAGAACGGAGAGAGTAATCAAAGCCTTACCGATTTCTAAATTCATGGCTGCTTCCAAGAAAACCTTCTCGTACAAAATCAACCATCTATTTCAGATATAATGATGATGAGTCAAAGATTGTATGCAATAACTTATTGATTTCTGAATTTAACTTTTATGCAAACTTACACAATAATATTCCATGAGATTATTTTGAAGAGGTGATCCTGTAAGCGCAATTCTTCTCTGGCACTTCACTTGTTTTAAGGCATGAGTAACTTCAGCCTTAGTATTTTTTATGATATGGGCTTCGTCACACACAAGAATGTCCGGGCCGTCCTGCAGTAACATGTAAACAAGCTTTAAAAAATGCAATAGCAAATAACAGAGTAGAATAAAAGTTTTAGCAGTTTTAATAAAGTCAATATTCTACTTCTGAGTTTCCAAAATAAGCAACAAAAAATGTTAGGAAGGCTCTATTTCCATCCATGTCTGATTGGAAATCCAATCCCTACCTTTTACTTTAATTGTGGATGTACTCACTGAGCACATCCAAGAACTAGCACCGATATGCATGCCTTTTGCAGACGATATAGTCCTATAGTCCTACTGGGAGAGTCGAAGGAGTATTTAAACGAGAGGTTGGAGACTTGGAGGCAAACTTTAGAAACGCATGGCTTTCGCATAAACAGAAGTACGATGGAATATATGTAATGTAAGTTTAACAAAAGGAGAAGCGTTTCTAACCTAAAGGTGAAAGTTCAAGACCATATACGATGGAGAAATAGACAAGGATGTAAATCATCGAATTCAAGTTGGGTGGTTGAAATGGAAGAGGGCTTCAGGAATTTTATGTGATAGAAAGCTACCGCTCAAATTGAAGAGAAAGTTTTATCTGACACCGGTAAGACCAGCGATGTTGTATGGAACAAAATGTTGGGCGCTTAAGAATCAACACAAGAGTAAAGTAGGCGTAAGCAAAGATGACGATGTTGCGTTGGATGTGTGGTAAGACTAGACATGATAAAATTAGAAATGAGAATATTAGAGAGAGTGTTGGGATAGCACCTATAGTAGAAAAATGGTGGAGAATAGACTTTGATGGTTTGGACATGTAGAGAGAAGACCTTTAGATTCTGTGGTAAGGAGGGTAGATCTAATGGAGAGGGGTCAAATAGTTAGAGGTAGAGGAAGACCTAAGAAAACTATAAGAGAAGTAATTAAGATCTCGAACTTAACAATTTAGATAAAACCATGGTCTTGGATAGAACATTATGGCGGAAGTTGATCCATGTAGTCAACCTCACTTAGTGGGATAAGGCTTAGTTGTTGTTTTTGTTTATACACACATTACTTAGAGATATGGTGTGTGTAGTGTTTATAAAGTTTGGACAGCCCTCACCTTATAAACTGGTTTAGTGGAGATGAGTTAGACTAAATCCAAATTCTAAAAATAACAAGTTGTTCAAATTTAGCTGCAATATAATTGATGTTTAACAACTCTCTTGGAGAAGACTTGTACAATGTACACAATCCATATAGGAGGATAGATCAACTGGAGGATCGGTTCAATATTTGGAGAAAGAGAAAATGAAGAAAAACATTGGTTTAACCATTAATAAGGGTGTTTTTTGAGTCATTTGATTTTATTTATGTAACCTACCCCATCTATTGTGAAAAGGCTTTTGTTGTTGCAATGTTAAAAGAAATGTTTGTATCCAACACTATCTAGGGGCTTTACTTTGATAAACCAACAAGAAAAAGACGACACAGCCATTGTTTTAGAATTTACTCTTTCAAGCTGCCTAGGTGCAATAGTTTAAGTTGTCAATTTGTCGTCATTTGATTAATAAGTCATAAACCAAGACTAGGTCCGACCCTCTGCCACAGCAGGAGTTTTATAGAAATGAGAGGTCCTAGATTCACTAGCATATGTCTCACAACACATGTAGAGATATTTGTTAAGAGTCCCACATCGGACAATATATGGCATGAACATGTGTTTATAAGTGGGGGTAATCCTCACTCTACCAACCGGTTTTGTAGGGTTGAGTTAGGCCCAACCACACTTCTTAACATGGTATCAGAGCCTCGTTTAAGATCCGGTGGGCCACCTTCTATGGTTTCCGCTATCGGGCCACCCACCATTTATTTCCACGCTTCAGTTGTCTAGTCCTGAGCGTGAGGGGGTGTGTTAAGAGTCCCACATCGGACAATATATGGCATGAACACGTGTTTATAAGTGGGGGTAATCCTCACTCTACCAACCGGTTTTGTAGGGTTGAGTTAGGCCCAACCACACTTCTTAACAATATTCACATATTACAAAAATTATGGTTGTCGTTAATATGTGGAAACCAGATCTCTAATCATACATTGATTAGCTCTTATATTTGATATGCTTGTGCGATAAATGAAATATGCATAAGTTGCAAAATGAATTTCTCTCAAAAGCACATATTTTTAAGCCCTCTAAGTAGAAATCATTATCAATAGAGTTGTAACAACAATCATCAATGTGCCTTTGCAAATTAGAAAAAAACCAGCATCACAGGATAAGAAATATCATCTAACTACACGAATAGATATACTATTTCAATCATTTTACCTGCAAAGCATGGCAAATTTCTCTGGCTGTCTCCCGGTCTTTCGCGTTCTTTCCAAAAGACAAATTCCGGAAAGCGGTATAGCCAATTAAGAATACACCACCTTTTGCTCTCCATTTTGCAAGCAATTGTGCCCTCCTATCTCTGGGAAAAGGAAATTGTATCAGCAAGATGTTGGGTGTATAAGTTGTTGGCTGAAAAATTATATAAGTGACGAGGCAAATCCAGAGATCTCAAATAATGGAGGCAAAAAATGGCTATAACAAAGATATCCATCAACTCACTCTGGCCTGAAGTCATCCAGAACTTTTAAGGAAATAAACACAGTGTTACGTCTATTCATAAAGGACTAGAGTGCAAATAAAACAGTCTCAAAATTTGTTTACTGACAGGTCCTGAAAATTTCAAGAGACAAACACAACTAAAATATTCTTCACATTTAATCCCAATACACTTGAAGGGACTGTTTTGAATGGGCCACTAAATTTATTAACTACTGACATGTAATCTCCATGATACACTTGAAGAGTTTGCAACCTTGAGGGATTAGAATTAAGAAACCGTTGGTTTCCCCCCATTTCAACCACAGCCAGCTAATCCTCAGCATACTTTCCCTGAGAGTGCAGCAAGCCACCATTTCAATCCAATTAAGTACTTCAGAGAACCCGGTTGCTCAAGAGCAAAAACAGTCTTGAGTCTTGGTATCAAGTACGGGACAAGCTATGTACTGCTATCAGTTATTAAGGAACACGTGGGAAACAGTCAGAGACAGAGCCATAACTAAACAGTCAAAAAGTGATGAACTCAGTAACGAGCTCTTGATAAGTCACATGTTATCGATGAAAACTGTTGCAGTTGATTATAACAGAATCAGAAAACAATAACTAATCAAATTGTCATAATAGAAGCGACCCCTCATAGACCAACAAACCAACAGTCCAACAGATTTAAGTCTCTGAAATTAATAAAAACTAGTATGACAATAACTATCTTTCCGACAATTATCAAAATTTGGAACTGAGTAGTTGATGGAAAAAATCAAGGTAATAAAATGCACAAAATACATGAATCAGACCTTATGCATGTTAAAAATGTAAGTTCTGTATAATTATTTACAATACATCGAAGTGTCGTAATATCTAGTTATGAACCAAATATTATAACTTGGCTTGGCTAGTGTATTGTTACAGCTCTTAAAGATGACATAATCATATCAAAACAAAATAACAAACAAACCTTGATACATCTTCCAGCATGAAGACCTTGAGTCGCTTTAATTCTGATGGTGCCCATTTGATGAACTCCATCCGCCAATTATGTAGCACATTGACAGGTGTGACTATAAGTGCAGTTCTTAAACCCAAATCAACACCTCTCATTGCCGTATACAAGAAAGCTATGACCTAGAAGTTTTACCACAACGAGTAATCAGAACAAAATCCTCAAACAGTAAAAAGGAAAAATCAGAAAGAAAAAGTATCCTAAATAATTTTTTTTTTAAAAATGCACAGAACTAGAACAAAAAATCATTTGCCTTTAAATTTATAATAGGATATATATCTCATTTTAACTCTTTATTATTTTTTGGTCATTCTTTAGATGCTTAATTAGTGAAGAGTATTCTTTCCTACAATGAGGCTTGAAGATAGTACAAAAACTAGATGTCCAAACTGTGAATCAGTCCATCTATGATATAGTATTAGAAGTAAAGCTCCGTGGATTCCCCTGTTCAGAGAGCAGGTCCATTGGCCACTATTAGATTATATATACTTCTTATCCTACAGTTGCAATTAACTTCAAATTCTATGCAACTTCTCACCAAACACTCTTTATTTTCTTAATAGGGGTCATTGCAGAAGAAAAAAAGGCATATCAATAAGCATGCTAGTCTAAGTGCTGATTGATGGCAATGTCTCTCCTCAAAAGAGACATCTAGACCAGTGAATTGAGGACAAAAGCTGGAAGGTAACGCAGAATAATAGAGGGATATGATATATGTTATTAAAACACGATTCAAATCTGGAAATCGCATTTGTACCTTGTTCCCCTAAAGTGAGTAAGATTGTACACAGAACCACAATCTTGTGAGTTCATGATCTGGATCTGGACACTAAAATCATACAATTTTGCAATTTTTCTGATAGTCTTTTTTTTTTTTTGGCACCGGATCTGGATCAGGATTTGGCGGCTCAGATGGTTTAAAACTCCTAAAACACAGCCGCAAAGCAAGAAAAATGGTACCTAACCACCCTCTCTCTCACTACAGTTCTGTCACTCCTACAATTTTGCGATTTTGCTCTGATATTGTCTTGGCACCGGGTCTGGGTCAGGATTTTGCGGCTCAGTTGGTTTAAAACCCCTAAAACACAGCCAAAAAGCAAGAAAAATGTCACCCACCCTCTCATGTTTTGGTAGGATGCTACCCCATCTCGATCCTAGGTAACTATCCCATTCCTGGCAAGATCTTGACAATATTCAGTATGGGCCAAAAGACAGAACAAAAATGGCTAGCGAAAAAGTGGAAGGAGAAGAGTGCACAGTAGAAGAGCGGAGAGCCGCTAAAGATATTAAAATAAGTTGTATCAGTAGGGGGGTTTCTTGCACTGTTTCCAACTAAGTTCTTGCACCAGCGGTGAGGCAACAACCTCTTAGATCTAAAGAGGTTCAAATTTGCTACTGGTTGGTGTGATGAGTGCTTCATGTGTATCTGGTAGACATTTAAAAATATCATCTAACAGCTTCTCAGGAGAAACAGAATCTCCAACAGAAGTTAGTTGATCAGCTATTGCTTTTACTCAGAAGAGAAATTTAGAAACGGAGGTTTTCAAGCTTTGTGTGGCGCAACTTAATCAATAGTTTCCTAACATGAGTTCGCAAGTGTCCCAGACCACCCTGGAATGTTCAGACATTACTACATGTATGGATGGTGCTAGATATAGAGATTGAGGACTGCAACCAAGACAATCTCATCCCTCCCGAGCTAGACACACTTTAATAACATTTCCCGCATTTTGATCTTGCTGAAAGAGAAATAGCGGTGGAACAACCAGGATGTCTACAAAGTGCTGAGGCTGATAGCCCTAAATCACTGGCTCTACTTATTAACGCTAAACTAAAGTAGAAAAAATTGATCAAGTTTCTTAGAGATTGTGTGGGAAAATCTAATCGGAGTCATAGAAAGAACCGAAGACGACGACAACGCATTGTTGGCATCCATGAATCTAGTGGCAGAACATGCAGTGGAGGTATCTTCATTGATGGCAATGCAGACAGTGGAGGCAGAAAATTTCCAATGACATGGTTGCCAACGAACTAGGCTCTATATATACTATATTCGGTTTATGTGATAGAAAGAGAGAAGACAGTAAATGAAAGAAAATGACAGATTCTGGTTCTGGTAATTTGAGAGCTGGATTGATTCAATCACAGAAGACAAATCCCTGGTTTTATGAGTGAGTCAACCCCTTAAGACTCTTGAGGTTTTTCCAATTTTTGGCCTCAACATATCCACTATCATTGATGCCCATCACAGCAAAAATTGTACTTAGACATGAACCTGTGCAAAATAGAAAAGTGTGGTCGGTATATTCCAGCCGGAACAACATTCTGAACAGAATGACATTGTTGGATAATATTTGTTCAACTTAATCTAAAGCTCAATCCATAAAATACAGATTATCATGATTCATGAGTTACAAAAGGTTGTCATGATAATTTAAATAAAATACAATGACAAATGAGAAGAAAAAATAAACAAGAAAATGCATACTCAAGCAAGAACTGTACATTATCATCAATTTCACAGAAGATACGTAGATATGCAACGTATATTTTCTAAAAACAAGAAATCATAATTCAATTATACGCACATATTAAAATCTCAGAGAATGAGTGCAATACCTGAAATGTTTTACCAAGACCCATGGTATGAGCTAGAATACACCCTAGACCTTTATCTCCAGACTTAACTTTCCTGATTGACTGTATTATATTTTCCCACATGAATCTTATTCCAGCAATCTGCAGATATAAAACTGTTAAGAACGCAGGAAAAGAATTGGAAAAATTGATAGAAAGAAATAAAAAGAATAACAAACGTTTAGTGAAAGAACAAGAATAGGAGAGAATAGAGCCACTGCTCTATTTGCTGAATATTTAAAATTCTGAAGGCTCCCCCTCACCCCCATGCATCTTCCTATTTATTATATAGGATAATTCCATGTAGAAAATATCTGATAGAATATTTACTATTATCATTAAGATCAGTTCATAATCATTATTTCCCCCTCATTATTGTTTACTGTTAGAGATACATCTAGTTAGGCATGACAGCTGTATCTCTAATATTGATCATATCTTTCTTTAATTAAAGGAATAGCCACCATTTGACAATAATTTGTACTAAATACCGTATCATGGAACAATAGCGATTTGTTTAAATTACGCTTACGTACGGTGAAAATATAAAGAAAGAAAGGGAAGTTATATTTAAATCACGGAGAAAAGAAAAAGCAACAGTCCATGAGTTAAGTAACCTGATGGGTCTTCAGCTTAGCTGAAATGCTCGGTGGTATTCTAACCGCTTCTTCACCTTTTTCTCTCACAACATTGACTATATAACCTGCCAGTGCATCACCAAGAATTTCAACGCTTGCACCTTCAGATGAACTTCCATTACAGCCAGCCGAGCTTTTGTCAAATGATGAAGCAGAAAACTGTACTCTCAAAGATTCCAGGCGTTCTTGACGTTCCTACAGAAGTAGAGAGTAATGAATAACTTGGACTGGTAAATCCAGTTTTGACAAAACAAATACCTCATTGAAAATGTTACCTTTTCAATGGCTATTTTCTTTTTTGTCTCTTCTCCTAATTCAGTGTCATCAAGTATCCTCCTAATCTTTTTTTTGCGTCTTCGTTTAGTACTGGAAAAAAATGACAAGGTGTGATAAAGAATACAACTCAACCATGGAGATTATTGGTGATTTAAGTTAGTCTGTGCAAAAACAAGTTTAAATTAGCACAGCAAGAAAACATGTAAACCTCAAGATCTTATTTGCAAGATTTCATTTAAATGAGAAAGTTTCAGAATGATTCAAGAAATAAAAATATATACATGTAAGCGTCACTGTCAATCAGCCAGTATCATTAGTGCTACATATCAGCTATAAGAATGTCAAGAACCACAATTTACAAGCACTTAATAGAAAAATCATAGAACTACAAGATCATCAGCTACCTCAATATGAAAAGTACCAGGATGACGTGTAGATCATGTTTACTACGCAAAAATGTTGAAGGAATTTTATCCAAGCTATAGGAATTTGAATTAAAAGATTAACATTGGGTGCAGCAATAAATTTTCTATAACAATTACTTCACCTTATTGTAACCGGCGCTATCTCTGAATCTGAATCTGAATCTGAATCATCTGAATCGTCTGAACTATCTGAATCACTACTGCCAGAACTGGAAACGGGTATATCATCGTCGCTGATGATGATATCAGTCCGGTACTTCTTGTTATCAGCATCAAGCTCACCATCATTTGGACGCTTGGTTCCTCTCTGTTCAATAACATCACCCAATGAAGATTTGGGAGGATCTGACAAATTATCCTCTCCCACACGCGTTTCATTGTCAAGATGAAAGCTGGCATCAAAACCTTTAATTTTATCAGCCTCCATATTCAAATGTTCAACCTTGTTATTGTCATACACAACTTCCCCTTCAACTCGAGATCCTTCCTTCATATCAGGATTAAATTGATTGACGGATGAAGGCTTCTGTACATGGCTCTCCATCAACTCGATAGGTGTGCTTGTTTCTCGCTGAATTACATTTAAACGTAATCACAGGATATGCTTATGTATAAATAAATAAACCAAATTGACTCAGTCAAGAAGTTAAATAGTTTCCTATAATTTGGTGTTATGAACATCAAGACCCACTATTGATTGGTGTTTTTAACACCCAAATAATCATTTGCATGAGTGTAAAATAAAACTACAAATGACAACATCCTCCGCTAAGGACATAGAATACTATCTTACAGCTTCTGGATCAAGCAAATGGAAAATGAGAATCGAAGTCCTAAAACTCACCAGTTTACTTTTCTTTTGATGCCTCCTATGTTTCAAACGTATTTGAAGCTTCCTATCAACAATTGCATCATCCTCTTCATTGACCTGTCAGAAAAAACAGAAGAAAATATGATAAGCTTCCTAAGCATGAATTTGAAAATATACAGATATGTAAACATTAATTAACAAGGAGTGCCTCTATTTTCCATATGTATATAATACATCGGTTGGCTACAAGTTCAAACATCAGTGTGTGGTTATTGATTATGTAGATATGTTCACGCTATGCGTGATTTAATCCATGTAGCTGAGTTTACCTAGGGGAAATAGGCTTAGTTTGTTATTGTTGTTGGTTCAAATTCATAATTCAAAAGGCCAAGAGCATGTTTGGTTTAAAAATTAAAATTAGATTCATTGAAACACGTATGCTTCTCGACAGAGTTGTTTATTACCAAAAACAAGTTTTTCTTGTTTTGACCATAATGCAGTGACGGATAGAATGTGTGGCAGCTGGATCCAACCCACCTACCCCGATCAACATATATACTAGACACACAGACCATATATTATACTGTTGCAATTATAAATGAATATTATAATTGAATTAGTATATTATTTAACTATTATGTATATATACACACTATCATATATTATTTAAATAAATTTTTAAATTTTTGTCAAAAAGATTATGACCTGTGAAGCATGGGTACTTCTAAAATGGTGAATTGCCGGTACAAGGTACAATTACGGTACTCGTGATACTTCTTTTTTCTCATTATTTGGTTTTGAGTGATATTTGTAGTTTTCTCATATATCAATCTAGTATAGTTATGTATTTAATTTCTGTTATTGTATCTTAACACTGTTTTTTATTTTCTAAAAGCTTTCATAGTGATATTTTGTTGTGAATCATACATTTTATAGAAAACTCTTTTATTGACGTACCCGTACCTGTACCTTAATTTTTACCAGTACCGGTACCCGCACCGGGTACCGTACCCGTACCTATGCATCATACATTATGATAGATTTTTACTCTAATATTTATTATTTAAAAAATTATGACCCCCATTTGTTAGATCTCTGGATCTGTGGCTTTCAAAACCTCTCACTATACAAGATATAAATTTTCAAAAATCAAAACCAACTTGACAATTAAGAGGGTAAGGTAACTGAAACAAATTATGATAAATGCTTGCACCATAAAGACAGATTGGAGAACATAAGGAGCACGGGCACCTGAAGTAATAATAAGAATGGCGGCTTTTATATAGAAGACTATTGATAAAGAAGAAAAACAAAGAGCGGAAGAATTCGGAAACCTCACAAAAAATTGTGCCATAAATACTTGCAGTGAACAAGGACAGTTAAACCATGCAAATACGTAAACAAATTAATTAGTTCATTCCAAACAAGTAATCTTCAACCACGGGAAAAATATTTCCCTACTGGGTGAAGCTGGTTCCGTCTGGCCAGATTGGGAACTCCGAACGACAGCAAAGGAGATTCCAGTTATGCATCGAACAATGCACGGAACATCAAAACCATAGGACGCTAATCCACAAGGTTGTAACCAACAAAGCCACCACCAGAAACATACATCTTGTGGTGGTTGACCTGATGGGCAATATAATGAAGGATAGAGGGAGCAAAAGAATGGGCATTCTACATGGGTCTAGTGTATGACCTAATGGACCCGGCCCAAATAAGTCGGTAATGAGAATAATGAAGAAAGAGTAAATGGAAAGTTCTTCTAGCCAAGCACTGTTTAGGAAATAATGGATCAAACCCGGACCAATAATATTCAATGAATATATGCACCCATTAACTTAGTGTTCATATAGTAATGTAGATTAAAATGGGTAAAACATGGTTGAGGACAGAAGGGTACCCTATGTACCATCTTTTAGATCGCACCATGAGGATAAGGTTGACTTACGGGGATGGTATTCTTAGGGTATTGTTGAGAAACGATAGACAGGAAAAAAGAAAGTACGGAGTAGGGACAAATAGAGTAGTAGGTTATTAGGGCTTGGAGAGAAGGGATAATTAGTCATGGAAATTGGTTAGTAAAAGGAGATAATTCAATATGGTGTGGAGAAATGGAGGGGAACGTTGTGTGTATTTGAATTGTGAATGAAATGAGAAATCTTATGTGAAGGGAAACCCTTGGGGAGAATTCTATTGTCTATTTTCTGTTAATTTTTCAATAATACATTTCTATTCTTTTGATTCACTCTATCTTTCCTTCACTCCAATCTATTTCAATTCCTAACATCGGGTAATTTTAACAAATTTGTAAAAGAAGGACAAGATATGTACATATATTGTGAGACTTGTGGCATATAGTACAGTCCAATTTTCAGCTGAAGTTAATTAAAGTATGATTAAGATTCAGTTGTTTAACTATGAATTGGAATCTAGTTAACTAGTTCATCAATATAATTTTATTATTCTGGGCATTCACTTTCCTTCTTCTGTCCCTAATAAGCACTATAACTACAGAAACAGCAAAAAATGAATATGGGATATTCCACTTTGGGTTCTCATCTCATTATTAATATAGGCCAGACAGACTGCATGCGATGAATGGAGGAAAGGGTAGCTCAACTGGTTTGAACTAGTTGGGCTAAGGGTTAAAGGAGTTGGAGATCCAGGGTTCAATCCCTGGCAAAGGAGAAAAAATACTAACATTTGTCATTCAAAAAATAAAAAGGCTGCATGCGATGAAAATCATTAGTTTAATAACACTAACAAGGCTGCCGTACACTTCATCATAATCAAGGACAGTTTGGTATATTTTCAAAGACCAATATTTCAATTTATTCTCAATAGAAAACCAATAATGCAATAAGAATAGACCTTTTTAAAATGTCGAGTTTGCTCTTCAGAAAGTTCTAATTCTCTTTCATTTGCAACGGCTGCTGCAACAAATGGATCCATAGAATTGCCATCAACGTCATCAATTTCCTCCACCTAAGCAAAAAAGTTTCCCAAAAAAAGTAACTAAGATAGTGATCATTTAACACTCGAGACTTGAGAGAATATGCATGCTATATAACAAATGGCTGCCAAAATGCATTAAAACATGAACATAACTGGAAATTAAAAATGTATTGACAGAACAAACTAATAAGAAATAACATCAGCTAGCTCCAGTAATTATTTCTTCTTTCGCTAGCTTTAATTTCTTTGACATATACATCCAATAGAAAAACAGTAAACGGTCAAAAATAATTTGATACCTCATGGACTCCAGGAAATTCGAGTCCCATTAAGGCAGCTTGCTGTGGAGTACTGGCCAAGTAAACAGAAGCCCAGGTCTTACTTCCAAATGAAGCATCAATACCACTCCCATCAGAAATTATTTTATTGAATGCATCCCAGTCCCCCTCGGTTTCTTTTTTTCCAGGTTCCTGGGTTTCCGGAGAAATTTTTTTTTGGAGAAAGCCGCTAGCACCCTCTTCCAATAATTTTCCATGGCGCCTGAACCAACAACACAACTTTATATGAGTTTATATTGATTTTTGCCAGATCAAACACAAAATAAGAACCGTACCTTCTAACAGGTCTGTTTATTTGTAGATATTTCTCAGCGTCAGAAACTGATGTAGCAATTTCACTAGTTGCCTGAGACCCAACCCAATGATTCCGCTTTTTCCATGCTTCAGTGCGACAAACATTTGGAGCGTCTCTTTCAATCAACTTATAAAGGCTTGGGAGCTCAATTCCAGCCCCATCAAGTTGTTCCTATTCAATATCATATCATCAAATAGCAGAAAAAAAATATGATTGCATTTCAACAAAGGAAGAACTTATCATCTAAAGAAAACTGCAATTCATGTCAATCAAACAAAAATGCCAACACCTAGCCACATTAGGCTCTAGTGTGATTTTAAAATACACATATAAAGGGTAGGATAGTTGCACAAGATTGCGACCACTGTGTGATCTGGAGGATGGTCAAATGCTGCATGCAGCCTTAACCACATGAATGGACTGACTATTTCTGTATCTGGGACTAACTTTCCAGAATGAAGCAAAACTCTGCTGTGATAAAAAGCTAAATAACAATAAATATTATGCTGATGAAAGAATTTCAGCATGCAGCATTTCACTTTATCTCGTTCAACATCACATAATAGAAAAGGGAAAATTAGAGAGAATTGTAATCTCAGATTACAGAATTTATACACGGCTTATCCTTCACTTAGATTAGAGTATTCTACACTAACTGAACTAACTTTAGGGGAGTCTGTAACTGCCGGTATCAGCTGGAAGAGCGTTTTAACTAACTGATGCAAGGCTGGCAGAGAAGAAACTAACAACTGACCATGCTGAACTTGCTAGGTAAGCTAAAAGAGTTGAAGCTTGTAGAGCACGGTAGAAAACATTTCTATTTCTCACAAAACACAGAAGGCATAAAGCACCAGCATAAAGAACAGGGTGAGCACAAATTCACTAATTACTATAAGCAACTTAAGTTTCCAAATCATAGCACACAGCTGAACCCTTCAAATTTTTAGATTTATGGAAACATCTATTTTAAACATGGTATTTATTGCAAAATTACAAAGATGTTGATGCTCAAATTACAATCAAGTGTAAATATTTAGAGTGCTGCTACCCCCCTAAATCAAATAAAAGGTGGATCTGGCGGGTTTAAGTTCACTGCTAAAGCTCTTCCCGGTGATTTTGGTTACTCAGTTAATTTACTGCTAAAGCTTTTCAAAGACTAATTCATTATTTAAATATTACAGCCCACAAGAAGTGAAAGACAAAATCCAAATCAGTAGCATTAGAAGCAGCTCATGGCAGATGAGGCCAATTTCTAAAGACTGATAACAACGTGTAAAGCAGAAATGGGGATATCATATAGCATCGGTGTGGTGGCTGGAGCAGAGAAGTTAAGGAGTAGAGTGGTAAAAAGTTCGAGCATTTGATCCCCACTCTAATACTAACAATATTAACATTGGTTGTTTCAACAAAAAAAAAAAGTGTGCAACAGTAGAAAGACACATGACTTTTGAAGAAAACTGTATAAATCATAGCACTTATATTAAAGTTGAATATAGAATCAAACCAGTAAGTGGGAACTTTCAGTTTCAAGGTCATCCAGAACAGCTTCCCACTCGTCTTTAAAAGTAGCCATCTCATCAGCAACAGCAGTTTCCAGCTTAAAGACAAGTAAGGACAAGTGAGTCATGAGCAAAAAAACTGAAAGATGATAAAACAAAGGACAAAGAGAGAAACCAACATCATCCCCCTGTAGAGTTTGCTTCAATTCTTGTCTAACTTCACTCTCCACTTTAGCAAGAGATTCTTCTTCAAGAGTTTCTTGGGCCTCCGCAGCCTAAAAAAACATTGGAGAACCTTTGTTTGAGCTCTTAATAAATATTCAAAATTAAAAATTTTAAAAACATACATGATTAATAATTATGGATTTACATACCACAAAAAACACTGCAAATATTTAAGTAAAATGCTATTCTGAGCCATTTACTAGTTTATTCTTATACTTTACAGCTACTAGATTTTCTCGATTTTCTGGAGGAAAAAAAAAAAAGAAACAAGTTGCAAGATATTTCGGTGTAAACTCTAGAGAGTTTGTGAAAATCTGAATGACATAGTATCTGGAACAATTTTAAGTCATTTCAAAGCCCTCAAAAGGTGGAGTGAGGGGGGTGCCTCTTAGGTAATTCTACTGTAGAAGGGAGAGGAGTTATAAGGGAAATGTTAGGACTTAGAATAAAGGGAAGTTTATTAGGATTTGAGCTAAGGAGTTTGTTATGGTTGTTAGTTAATGGGGTAGTTAGATTTATCATGTATAAACAGGGAGGATAACGAATTAGAGAGGACATTATTGATATTGTAACAACAGAGAATGGGTAAGTGACTATTGTGAAGGGGAAACCATGTGAGGAGAGGTTTCTCACCTATTCTTTCCTATTTTCTTCATATAATTGTTCACCCATTTCAATTCAATTCTTGGGTCCCTACCAGACAATTTGGAAAATGGTGTGCAAGAGTCTGTTATGCATGGCTCTAACAAACAAGAAGGGTGGCAGCTAGCAATTGGAAAGAATGATATGATACAGTAATCATGAAGGTTGAAGGGGGGCTTGAACTTGAAAGGAATGAAGGGTGGTGAGTATGGGTCATTATTGGGGTTTATTTTGGTGGCTTAAGCCACAGCAAAGCAGGCACTGCATCGCCCTCTATGATGATTTTCCTTCTGTATCTGTGTATACCTTTTCTGCTATTTCTCATTGTAATCACAGCTTTGTGCTGAGTTTTCTCCTACCAATCACTGGCAACTCCACCGGACATTAGCATTGCACACAACCATGTTTGACTTGATACGGTGATGCATATAAAGTTAGATCGGCACTTCATGAATAAGAAATTGCATAATGATCTTTATATCGACACTTCATGAATAAGAAATTGCATAATGATCTTAATAAAGCTAGGCAGTAAATTTGTTTACGGCTTCAATTGGAAGATATATTCACTAAAAGAGACTTTCCAAAGAGCAATTGCATCGTCATACTTGTGAATTGGAAATGATAGAAAGGAAGGGAAGTATTGTGTTATAGAGGAATTTTTCATTATTTCGATTTGTTTGTATATTTTTATTTCCTATAATTCGTATAACTGATTTCACTCATTTCAATTATTAGGACCAATGTTGTCAGGATCGCTCATAAACTGGGGAATCACGATGCTGACCATCCATCTATGTTGCACCAAAGATCCACGGCAACATGAAAGGTAAACCAGGGGATCATGGATCATACACTTCCCCAATCCTTGCCCGTGACTGTTAATTTTCCATGAAAAGTTTTACATGTTCAATCTCAATATCAAAACAGTTTTTTATTTTTTTTTCAAAGGATCAAAACAGTTTTTTCTTTACTTTTTAGAAGTGAACAATAGAATTAATTAATGTTCATCTAACCAAATTAAATAGTCAAATTCAAAATACATCAAAATATGTTTTATTTTTTAAATTATAAATTAATTTGTTATACATAACAGAGTTATTAACCCAGATAGCGGAGCGGAGCGGAGCGGTCAACCCTAAAAATGGGATAGCAGATAGCAGCATAACTTTTTGGACTAATTATATAAATAATCTACCTATATATTTAACGTAGATTAAATAACTTTTTGGACTAATTATATGAATAATCTACATATATTAATCCCACAATCAATATATTTTAAAAGAAAGGACAAAAAACAATGATATGAAAGAAAAAACAACCTGAAATCGAATAGAAAAATAGTGATTAGAAAAGAACAGGATAGAGAACAAAATAGAAAAGTAGGAACCAGAAGTAGAGAAGAAGAAGAAGAATAGAAGAAGAATGGAGAGAAGCTTGAAGCAGTTGAGGCGGAGAAGTTAGGGCAAGAGAAGCAGCAAGCGAAAAACGCGAGAAGCAGCGAACAGAAGAAACGCGATGGAGAAAAGTGAAAATGCGAATG
Organism: Lathyrus sativus; assembly: GCA_963859935.3. Classification (NCBI taxonomy): domain Eukaryota; kingdom Viridiplantae; phylum Streptophyta; class Magnoliopsida; order Fabales; family Fabaceae; genus Lathyrus; species Lathyrus sativus. The sequence continues at coordinate 527,787,715 of OZ012740.1, forward strand.
AGATAGGAGAAAACAAAAACGACTATAATAAACTTTCCAATTTTAAAACTTTTTAAGGGTAAAAAGATCTTTTTGCGCTCCAAAAAAGCCCTAAAAACAGGAAACTGCTCCGGGCCAGGAAGCGCTCCGCTCCCACAACCCACTATCCCAACTTTCCCGACCGCTATCCAAAACTGGGATGTGCGCCGCTCCTCTGTAGCGGAGGGTTTCCGCACCGGGAGAGAATCCCGGGAGCAGCCGCTATTAATAACTGTGATATATAATTATTACTATAAGTGACAAAATTGTATAAATTTCTTCAAATTATTCTATTATTATTTTTATACGCATTTTATATATATTCTGCAATATTAATAGGGTAAATGTTTCCTAATGGATTGTCAGATTTTTAAATAACATTAATTTTTAGCTCCACTTCAAGGTATATCTGACCCTCAAAATGAAAATGAGTTGTTGATTTCCACCGTGCTACCTTAAGGAGGAATGTGATTGAGAGGATAGCGATGGCTGATATAGTTTTTAATATGTGGATCTGTTTAAGTTTTAACCAATAAAAAAAGTGTGTTGCTAGCATTCCTTTGCAATGTTTGCTAAAACTCCATTGGGTCTTTGAAATCTTAGGTCATTTTTTAAGTGTATTTTATGAAAATTAAAACAGAAAACACTTAAAAGTAAACAGGGCCTTATAAACCCATGAATTTATTTCAAATTCTATAAACTAATATGTTATAAATCCAAACTACAAAATCATGATTATAAAAGTTTGAAAAAAGTATTAAGTTGCTATAAAATCATGATTATAAAAGTCTGAAAAAAGTATTAAGTTGTTATGTTCGTGCATGTTCTTTTAAAATTCACACAAGACTTCACGCAAGTGTGATTAGTTGTCCCTAAAATAAAATAAAAAATTAATGATTTGTAAGTTTCCCTAAACTAGAGATGATTGCAATGCAGCATTTATTGTAAAAATGGGAAAGAAATTGTAACCAATTATACTCGAACATTAGGCCAACACACAACTTAGGATACAGAACATTACCAATGAAAAAGATAGAGAAAGGCTTAAAAAGTGTGCATTTGTGTGAAGTGTCCAGCTAGTAACATGACATCACATGTTCTTATAATGTAATGAATTGTAATACCTTACTCTCCACTTCCAACAGCTCAGAAATAAGGTCTTCTATTTCCGCCTCAGTTAGAGGTTCCTGCATGGTATAAAATATGGAAAATAAGAAACATTAAAATTTACAACAGGAAAGAAAACACAAACAGCCAGGTTTCTACATGAGCATACCAAATTTTGTCATCAAAAAGTTTAGAGAAAAACAAGAGGAAACATATATGTGACTGACCTCAAGATGCAGTTCGTCATCGACTTCAGAAGGCAGAGATCCCTCGTTTTCTGAATCGTCATTTACAGAACCATCAGAAGCACTCTCAACATCTATCACTTCATCTTCAGTAATTCCCTCCATTTCTGGTAAAAGCTACTGAATACGAGAAACAAACATACAAGTTTACATGTTAAATTGAATGGCCCCCCAAAAGTTAATTTACAGACTAGAGCTTGTCAACCAAAAAAAATTACAAAGTAGAAGATACACAAACTTGAAATCCCAATTTTAAATTTTAGAAATTAATATGATGCAAACTGCACACCATATCTTGGGATAAATAGTCAAGTGAATAATTCATCCACTTCTTAAAATTCAAAAAAGTCGTGAATTGGGCAGAAAAAGATACCAACCCCAGAGTACAACAAACATTCAAGCAGCGCAAAAACAAGGTCTTATATTAGGAATTAGATAGATTATACAGCCACGCACATTTTTTTAAACGCAACGCAAAGAAGCCTGATCTCCACGACGCAGTCTCATCAAAACAAACAAGCAATATCTAGGACTCAGAATGAAAGGGCAATCAAGTATCAACTAGTAATAAAATGATACTTAATGACAATCAAGACATGCCGCAAACAGTTGTTGCGAAATCCAACTTAATAGGGGCCACCCTTACGGTCTATTATCGAACCACATTGCACTTTCATTGCTGCAATACAGTGCCGTTAGTGTGCTGGGTTTCCGCGTGGGTTTAGTCTCACATCACCTAGAGATATTGAATTTCTAGTGCTTATAAAGCTTAGACAGTTCGCGCCCTCCCTACAAACCAATTTCGCGGGGTAAATTTAGGCTATGTTTGGATTGCCGATATAAGTGGAATGAGTAGAATAATAATATACAATGGTTTAATGCTTAACATTCCTTTTTCAAAATCTAACTACACTATTTCACTTAATACCGCTGACCCAAACATACCCTTGCCCTAAGCTCGAATTCTAAGAGTAATTATACAAAGCAAAAAATACTAATCGAGTAAAATTGAATAAAATCATGATAAGAGAGACCCATAGACTGGAACTCAAAACAACACTAACAAGCAAAAATAAAGAAGCAAGTGAATGGTGAATGATAAACTACTATAATAAATATGTTGTAATGTTAATCGCATTGCTAAAACGTGATTACGTGATGTTTTGCACTTTACAGTGGCCGGGAGCAAAAAATTGCGCTGGAATCGCATCCTTGCGCGCTACAGAATATGGAAATCAAAATCTGAAGAAATGTAAATAAGAATAGAAAAAAATGGATGATTTTCTCACTGTTTATGGCGGAGGACGATCAAGTCTGTAAGCGTTTTCCGGCGGGTGAGTTCGGTGCAATCAAATTTGATTCTGCTACATGAGAAATGAACAAGGTTGAGTTTTTTTATTTTAGGGTTTTAAATTTGTATGTGAGAAAAAATATGTAGTAAATATTTTATTTTTTTTTAGAAAATATATTAAAGATATTTTCATTTTAATTTTGTTATAAAGCACGGTGAAAAAGAAAAGATGCATAAAAGTGGGGACTAGGCAAAGACCCACTTCAAAATGAGAGAATCTTGAAAAGAAGAAAAAAAAATAAAGTAAATTGAGGATATTTTTTACAAGAATTTAATTGTCAACATTGAGAGTGTAAAGATTTTTTACAATGTTATTTAATCATAGTCACTCATTTATTTAAAAGGTTTGACTTTTGTTTTAATCACATGAAAAGTAATAGCAACGAAGGGTTGTGATAAAACATTTTTTTACTGATAGTGCATAACAATTAATTTTTTTTATAAAATTATTTTTTAATGGTTAAAAATAAGTCAAAGATAAAAAATAAAATGCGCAAGAGAATTAGTTGTGAGAACTATATTAATAAAACAAAATTGTACAACAAATATCTTTTCGAAATATATATATATATATATATATATATATATATATATATATATATATATATATATATATATATATATATATATATATATATATATATATAGTCATATTTACAATCATTTTGAGACAAAGGGTTTGCATGTTTCTTACCTGCCAAGGAACGGTTTTATGGTCGGAGAAAAGCATTCATCATCGATGAGAATGTGTTTTGATTCATAACTTTTGGTATTCATGTCAAATTTAATTGCTCTTAAAACTAAATAAAATTCAGCATGGATGAAGTCTTTCAAACTCAAAGATTCAGCAAATGCTATAATAAGGGATAGAAAAGTTTACCTTATACCCTTACAATTATACTCATACCCCTACACTAAAAAAATTTGGACCAAAATACCCTCATATAAATAGTTATAATTTTAGAAATTCTGCTTTTCATTTTCATTTCCGTCTGAAGTCTTCTAAGGGACAGTTTTTGCTGCTATATACCATAACTCTTATCACAAGTCTTCCGGTTCATAAAGTGTATAGCGAAGGTGTTAGAGTGAGTCTTTCGGTTCTGTTTTCGTACCGGAAGACATTGAAGAAGTCTTCCGGTATTCTGGTTTTTTTAGTTTACTTACTGGAAGTATTAATGCAAGTCTTCCGGTATTCTGGTTTTTTTTGTGTATTTACCGAAAGTGTTAATGCAAGTCTTCCGGTTCGTTTACGTTAAAATTCATAACGGAACTCATGGTTGAAATGTTCATATTCAGTTTTTTTTACTTTTTATTATTTTTTTATGTTTTTATTTTGGCAGTGGGGCGCACGCGAGGCAAGGATGGTATGATCCCTGATCGCGGTCTAGGACGGGGCGAATCATCGAGAATGGCTGAGGAAGAGAATATTAGTGCATCAGCAATATAGCCTGTTGGATATCTAGGAGGATTGTATGATACCTCTCTTTTAGTTAAGTACGAACATCATATAGTTAGACATATATGGTTCGATGAGGTAAGTAAACGACAATTATTTGATATTGAATAAACTCTGAATTTTTAATGTTGTATTTTATAATATATTTACTTTTAATTATTTTCAGGTGAGAGGTACGAAGAAAGAGTTTAAGGTAGCAGGACATAGGTTGAAGTTGATTAAGAGGGTTCGGTTGCAGCTTCCCAGAGAGATGGAGGATTGGGTATCTAGGTTTGGTCTATCTTCACTCTAGAGAACCAATTTGACGAAGATAGATACGAACCTGGTTTCGCATTTACAGAGAGATGGCATCTAGAGACATCTTCATTTCACATGTCGTTTGGTGAGATAACGATTACTCTGGATGACGTCTCTTGTCTGCTTCACTTGCCTATCAAGGGAGTCTTCCGGAGCCCTCAAGATATCAGTGAAGGGCTTGTTGTTAAGTGGGTTATTGATTACTTAGGAGTGTCATAGAGAGTGGCACAACAACAAGTACATGACTGCAGGGGTTCTTACTATAATTTGGAGTGGTTATATGATTGATTTGTATAGCATAAAGTTGTTTCTAGATGAGCATATGCGACTAGAGCTTATTTGTTGATGTTAGTGGGTTCCACGATTTTTGCGGACAAGACCTTTACGCTTGTCGAGGCACGATACCTCTCACTATTTATGGACTTTGAGGGCTTATCAGGATACAGTTGGGGAGCGGCTGTGTTGGTTACCCTTTATAGATCTTGGAGATGCTTCCATGTTCAGTTGTAAGCAGCTCAGTGGTTATCCGACTCTCCTACAGGTATTTATTTTAATTTTTTTGTTTTAATTGATTTTATTTTGTATAATAATTTTATTTATCTAGTTTATTATGTTATAATTAATTATTTTAAATTAACTAATAGTATTAATTTTGTAACAATGTTGGATTCATGAGAATTTTCTAAAACTTGGAGAAAAAAAAGGAGAGAATTGGATACCAGCTAATAATGTTGGTCTCCCTCAAGCGATGAGATGGTCTTATCCTGAAGGTGGATGACTTGCGACCTATTCTGGACGAGCTGACACCTACCGATGTCATATGGCGCCCATTTGAGGATCATAGAGAATGGTGTCAGTTTGATGAGTTATGTCTATACAGGGGGTGTCTAAGGTGGGGTGACACTGTTTTTCCATACTTGTCTAACAAATGTATGCGTCAGTTTGGATACAGGTAGTATGTTCCACCTCCACCTCTTGATTATACGATGGTTGGTGATATTGATGTTGGGTGGATTAGTTACCATCAGAGCATTGGGGATGTGATTCTTCGCACAACACTGACCACCACGTCATATAAGATAGATGATGGATATCTTCAGTGGTATTATCCTATTTCGCATCCTCGTCTAATACTGCCCCATCGTGATACGCCAAGAGAGGTGTCAGTTTCTGTTTATGATGCAGGACCGTCTGATCCTAGTTGGGCTCGTGTTTCTTCATTGATTCATTGTTATCTTTAACAGGTTGGTGCTGAAGAGGATGATCCACAGTTTGTTGAGTTGCTGGAAGCTTTACGTACTGCTCGTTCACATTGACTTATATTTATGTTTATTTTATGTGTTAACTTTTAGACTTATTGACTTATGTTTATGCTTATGTATTAATTTTTAGACTCACTTCACCTAGTTGGGTTATGTTTATGTGTTAACTTGTAAACTTATGTTCAGTTTTGAATCCAGTGATGTGTTATTGAAATTAAAAATGAATAACATAATTCGTGATTCATGTTTTGAATTTAAAATGAATAACATAATTCATAATTCGTGTTTTGAAATTAAAAATGAATAACATAATTTATAATTAATAATGCGTTGGTAATATAGGCGTAAGTTGTTGTCAACGTTGTAGACGTCCTGCAAATCCTAGCATCCAAGATGTTGTTGTTGGAGAACGAAACTTCTTCCAATCTACTGTCATTGGTGGCAATGGAAACCCTTCTTTCATGTTTACCTGAATACAAAAAAATCAAAATGTTAAGTAAAAATAACTAAAGAATTAGGTTAGTCACATTAACCAAAAATAACTAAGTACCTAAACCCAATGATCTGTGTTTACAAAACCAATGCAGTAAAAGGATACATTTGGTGAAAATGAAGTTGTCATAGGGAAGAAAGTCCAGCATTCAAATCCTAAACATACAAGTACAACATTACAACGAATCGCTATCAAGTAACCTATATCTGGTAGAGTCAACCATTTATGTGGTGGTTGAGGACCAAATGCCTCTATTGTCAAAGATTCCCTCACTCCTACTAACTGGTCAGCAAATAAATTGGCACACAAACATGATCTTTCATTATGTATTATTTCCAACCCCAAATCTCGAGGAACCATTGGCCAACCATCTTCACTGTATCCATGCAATGAAGTAATGACTCTAATTCCACAATTACCATCCGATACAACATTAACTATATCATCAATATATGACCTAATGTGATTAGGAAATTGAAAGATGAACTGCTTAGATGACTATAAAGATTGTGATAATTTCAACTTTTACAAAGCCTGTGATGGTTGAGATTTCTTCTGTGAAGATTGTGATGATTTCAACTTCTTCGAAATTTGTGATGGTTAAGGTTGCCTCTGTGAAGATTGAGATGATTGATCAACATACTCATGATATGAAGGGTCCATATAAACATCACACCCTACTGTTTTTTTGTCTTTCTTCTTGACTCCCCCTTTGATTTTTATTTTCTCAGGCGGTGGACACAAATAAGTTATTATGGGGAAGGCAAGTTCAAAAACCATACTTTTTAATGCCTTTTTCCCAACAACATCTAGTAACCTAAACCTTTTCCATAACTCATCTATTGCACTACTCATATCCACCTCTGATTCATCATCTACATCTTCCTCCAACTTAACTTCCATACTTAGTTTCCTCAATTTAACATGCATAACATCTATTGGTATCGGTATACCACCAATTCTATAAATTGTCAACTCACAAACACAAGGTAATCCATAAGTTATTCTAAGAGTAAAACGACATATTTCCTTGTTAGTTCCAACATAATCAACTCGTGTTAATTTTTAGCAAAGTGTCTCAATGTAGCTCGAGACACTGAACCGTAAATTATTGTAAAATGGACTTACATGGGCGTGCTCAACTTCATAAAAACTCTTTTGAAGAGAAGCTTTAACCTTGCCCATTTGTAACTTTAAGTTGTCATTCATAGCCTCCCAACATTTTACCATGTCAACAATAATGTTCCCCAACATTTGCTTTAACTTCCAATGAGCAGACTCAACCCTAAAAATAATACATATTAAAAATACTTTAAAAATATAAAAAAATATATACAATTTAGAAATACTAAAAATAAATACATACCGATTAGTCGTGGTGTTACCCAAATGTAGCACTCGATTAATCCATGCTCAAACAAATCTTTGTCTACATGATGTCAACCATATGTCATTCACATAATCAATAAATTTATTATAACCAACGCATGCATGCTCAATTTTGTTCAACCTTTAATCATACTCAATCTCATCACTAGCCCATACAACTTTCGTCCATAAGTCCTTGATCATCTTTTGCATGTCACTAACCACATGTTGCTTGCATTTTGCATCAACATTTTTGTTAATGTGAAATCGACATAGCAAATTGATCGACCTTGGAAACAAAATTTCAATGGCTTTCATCAAAGCAAGGTCCCTATTTGTCACAATCACTTGCGGACACAAATCTTTCTTCACAAACAATTCTTTAAGATTATCTAACACCCAACAAAAAGTCTCAGTCTGCTCGAACTCAATATACGCAAATGCGACAACAAAAGTCAACTCGGTTGATGTCATGCCAACAATTTCAAATAGAGGTTGCCTATATTTGTTTGTCCGGTAAGTGTTGTCCATAACTAAAACAATAGGAAAAATATTCAACAACTTAACTGAATCTGGATGAGCCCAAAATATATCTCTAATAACTTTATATTCATCTTTTTTTTCTACTCCAATAAACATAACATGCACCATCAATAAGGTTAAACAAATGTTGTATCTCACTTTTAGGACCTCTTATCTCTTTTTCTATCATACTTTTCTGCTTGCATATTTGCGTGATACGAGTGAGATTCTTTGTATCTTGCTTTTGCAAGGAAAGCAATATATGTCTAGGTGGAACCTTTCTCTTTGTCAAATCAACAACACGTTGCTTCTGATCCGCTGTCAACCTATCAACAAAGGAGTGACCTTCTAATCTATCAGGCAAACCATGATTATGAACTCCACATTTTACATCAACTTTCCATCGAGACCCATCTTTCGCCAGAGTCGACCTGATTTTAAATGGACATCCACATTTTTTTGTTGCACTTTGGGTACCAATATCAGTATCCTTGTGTTTCTCACCTTTATCACAACCAAATATTAATTTGTTACTTCTTCCTCTCTTGTTTGTTTCATTATCTAAATGAGTGATGATAACCATTACTTTATTTTGGATTCCGATCTCTTTAATTCAACTTATGACATCTTCTCGTGTACCAAATCTTTGAGTAGTTGAAAAAATATCAGACGTGTCTACACATATCTGGTCTTTATTGCATATTTGTAGAGGAATTTCCATACCTACAGAGTAAAAAACAATTAAAAAAATTACATTTACGAAAACAAAATAGAAGTCTCGTGAAAAGAGTTCTGATACACAAATTCACCAAACCGGAACTCTTAGAAAAAGTGTTTTGGTACACATTATGATCAACCCGAAAGACATGACAAAAAGTGTTCCGGAAGAGTCATAAGTAGGTCTAAGAACCAGAAGTCTTTTTATAACACATTTGGTACATGTTTCGTAATGAACCGGAACTCTTAGCCAAAGTCTTCCGGAGTGAAAAAATATATATTGGAAGTTATTCCAAAAGTGTTCCGAAACGATGTTGATTGGGTGATTTTTTTTTTGGAACTCTAACAGTCTGACAGGAACAATAAAAATAAAAAAATAAAATAATAAAAAATAAACAGGGATGAAATTGACATTTTTTTTAAAATGTAGGGGTATGAGTATAATTGTATGGGTATGGGATAAAAATTTCCAAGGGATATGTTTGTCTTAACTTTTTTTTAAATGATTTTTATAATGTTACATATTTTTGTGTAAAAAAATTTTACAAAGAAAATAATTTTTTCACAAAAGTTTCAAATGAAAATTTTGTTTGAATAATTTTGTCTTAAAGAACAAACATGTTACACAAAAATAACTTAAATGACATATGTTGTAATTTTGCCTTATTTTTAAAATGTTATTTTTGATATTTTATCATTTTGATTGAAATTTTTTTAAATTCCAAGATTTCAAAAAATCACTTAATTTTGAAACTATTTCAAATAGTTTTTCATGAAAATCATTTTTAAGATACAATTTTTTGAAAAAATTATGATTTCGACTGTGTTTTGTTCTTTAGTAGTGTATGTTTATGTTATAGAATGTCAAATTTTGTTTTTCAATTTTAAAAAATAAAAAATAAAAACTTGTAATATTTTGAAAAATGTTTTTATAACAATCATTTTTGAAAATAGAAATAAAAAATTAAAATAAAAATAAATAAACCCAAAATCACCCTTGCTATCCCTAAAAATACATGCGTAACCAACAGCGAGGGGGAGACTTGATATAAGAATTATCGTAATTGCATTCGATCCAATTGAGAATGGGAGAATGTCATATGACCTCCCTAATTGTTGGAGCACAGTGAGGTCGAATTGTAACATTGAAAATTTTGATAATAGTGAAGTCATGCACAGACAATGAAGTTGTGGGGGAAAAATCTATTACCAGTGAGTTTTATTTGAGCAAAAAATATGAGTAATTGTGGCATGAAAAGAATGAATCTTGCTATTGAATCTTGCCAAGTTTCTGGCTGACCAAATGGAGTTGATCAAATAAATTATGACAAAATAAAGCACTAAGGCACTCTGAGGAGTTATGTCTGCTACACAAAATTGTCATGTATCCTCCATAGAATTGAACATAAGATTTCTGCCAACGGTTCTACTAAGCCACCTCTATTATTTGGGTGCAAAAACACAATAACAAAATATATATGGTGGTTTAAGAATGAGAATTGCACAAATTTTAAGAAAAATCCATTGAGCAACCTCTATCTTGCAGCATATCATTCGTAGGAACTTTTTGGTGTATTAGCCTCCACACCGTCGTAGGTTATGAGGGAAGGATTTCCTCAATCCATGTGATCTTAGCCCAGTAAACAAATTGACAAGGATGATATTTGAACACAAAAGCTTCCTTAATTGTAAGGACACTTGAATTTCATTCTCACAATATAAGAATACCATGAAGCTAACAGCCTATAATAGTCGTCTCCATGACTTTATTAATAACAAAAGGAAATATATTGAGCCAATTTAGTGGGAAAAATCCAATGATTGTTATGAACAAACTCTACTACAATATAGTTAACATATATAGAATGGGCTTAAAGAACAATATGTTGCACCCCAAAATTTGCCCTCGCATTTTCTAACTTTGACCAGCTTTTGTTCCGCATTCATCTACATGTTATCTAGGTCGATAATTTCTCGCATATTGTCCATGTTATCAGCCGGAATGGATTTATCGGGATTACAACCGTTTTGTTTGCATTTTAGACAATTTAAACCAGTTCAAATGATAAGTTATATGTCGAAATTAAACAGAGGTCGTACTCTTCCTGGTGGTTCGGTCTGTGCTGACATTTTTGTTGCATTTCGGTGTTTGACCTTTTTTTCGTGGCATTTTGTGATTTTATTTCTATTTTTGATTTATAATTTCATTTTCATATTTTGTTAATATAATATTAGTAAGTTTTTAGCACTAGAATTTAAGTTTTTATTTAGAAAATATAATCAGTTTTAAATGTTTTTTAAAAATAGAATTTAATTAGATTTTAGAAAATAGAACTTTAATAAGAATTAGGAAATAATTTTTAAAATAGAGTTTTAATTAGGAATTAGGATTAAGTAGTAAGTTATTTAGGATTAAATTTATTAAGAATAGTACAGATTTTTGATTAAAATTAAACCCAAAAAGGACAAAAAACAACATCCAAACATCGATACGTTGCAACATATAAGCCCCCAATACTCCTGTTAATTTTCTTCAACCTTAGGAAACCCTAGCTGTCGGATTCCCCCCCCCCCTTCACTGTCCATCTTCACAAAACAAAAACATCAGTCGCTTTCCATTGTTCCTCTTCGTGTACACCATAACCAACCCTTTCCTCTCCTCCATCACCCTCAAACGCCTTCGTCTTCGCCTTCTCCTTCGTTTTCCACAAACAACAACTCAAGCGCCATCCCCATCATCCTCTCCCCACTCCCAATCGCAGACCTTTCTCAATCATTTCCTCAACCATTAACGGACACGAACCCCACTTCATCTTCTCCTCAAATTCCGAAAACCCACGAAACCCTTTTCTTCATTACCAAACCTCCACCATTGTTAAACCTCAACCCCAGTCGTGAATCCCAAACCCTCTTCTTTGTTATCGAACCAACAACAACCCTTTTTTTCAGACCTCATTCAGTACCCCGACTCAAAATCAAATTCAGAAATTGGAAATCAAAATGAATTAGGAGAAGAAGAAATGGAAGAGGAAGTGAGGTAAAACCATACAAATCGAAACCCATTCTTCAAATACCCAATCTTCAAATCGACAAAACCTTCGTCTTCACCTGTAAGAAGCAACAACGTGTTCTAATCCAAACCAGATGTAGAAACTCGAAGGAGATTTGGAGAAGGGAGATTCGCGTGTTGTTACCGTGTCATTCGATTGAGGTTGACGATGATTTAGTCTTTTCATTTCAACCAGTTGTGGACAACGTGTTTCATTTGGCTCTGATGTGATGATTTTGGTTTATTTTTGTTTGTTTTGAAGAACCAGTGTTAGCTTTGGGCTCAAAAAGCCCGGTTTTGCTCCTTTTCAATAAATGTTGTTGTTTGTATGGAGAGGTGATGGGCCTAGGACCAAGTGATCATCTTCCTTCTTTTTTTCCCTTATTAATCTTAAACCTCCCATTTCTTATTAGAATTCAAATTTTCTCTTAATTTTGTTAATGACCTCATACTAGTTTATAGTATTGATTCATTTCACTTTTTTTTAAACAAACTTATTTTTTGTAAAAAAAAAATCTTTTTTATATAGAGATCTTGTGTGCTTATTCTATATTTTGATCGGATTTTCATGTCAATTTTATTGTTTTGGTCTATGACGAGACCCCTAAAACCATCATCAGTCAAATTATTGGTATATGGAGGTTTGCCCGAGACCACATTCTCTTTCTCTCCTCATTTCTTCTTCATTTTCGATTTTATTTTATTCTTTCGATCTATGAAGTATTTTATTCGTAAGCGCCGTTTATCGAAGTCGATAATCTTCTCAATTTCAAATCTAAGGAAAATGTTCATCTGGGTCATTTTCTTTACTTTGAGATCGTGATAGGCTACTTTCAATTAATCGACATAATGTTTGCGATTAAGACGAGATCCCATATTTTTTTGGTCAGTGCGACACGATTAAATCGGAGAATGATCCTCAATATCATTTCTCTATCTTGTCCATAGCACGAATATCAATACGCGACCTTCTATAGTTCGACTTCCACCATAAGTCGAGCTACGACGGTTTAACGTCACATTTGTCCCGATTCGATTCACTAACACTGTCAAACAATAAATTCAAAACACTTAATAATTCAACGAGTATCGTGCGCCGAGCGTTAGGTGCGTAGGAAATGATAAGTGAGGGGGTTTCTCCTCACTTGTCTATAGTGTTTAGTGTATGCCCTTTGGGCGATATGTGACGCATTCGCTCCTACGTCTTAGAATTTAGTGCAGTACGCATCCCAAACCGATTTAATTCACTTTTGTTCAGGCGTTCCATGCCTAGGACCTTTTTCTCTCGCCCTCGTGCGATCGAGACCCTTTCCCATAATCACCCGTAGTTTCTGAACTACGTTAACTCTGACTTTCCCATTGCACGAGAGAATACGTAGGCATATGACGACAATGTCCTATCGAGTTTGTTCTTTCTCTTCACCCCCGTTTAGCAGTAGCTTTAAGATAGTTTTCACCCATTGATTAGACAACAAATGTGGATCCTGTTGAGTACAATGAACGTGAGGGGTGCTCATACCTTCCCCTTGCGTAACCGACTCCCGAACCCAATATTTGGTTGCGATGACCTTGTATTTCCCGTTCTCTTAGGTTTTATTCGATCGTTTCCTTTCCCTCTCTTTGGGATAAATAACATTCGGTGGCGACTCTTCTGTTTGTTTTCGCCGACCCCTTTTTTCGCAGTATGCGACACAATACAACTTATTTTTTTAATTAAAGGAATATCACACCAAGAATCCCTTTAAAAATTGATAGAAACTCCATTTCCAAGCAACCAAGTTATTTTGTCCAAAAGAATACTTAAATAATATTTGAGGTTGTACCATATATTGGAGAAAATATGGTGATCAACGGTGTCAAAAGATCTAAGAACTCAAGACTTTAAAAGTAAAGCCCAAGATTTCATGTTATTCATTATATCTCATCCCAACTTTTGATTGTAAGCTTCATCCAGACTTATCAATGATCTAATTTCGATACCACCATGAAACTTTGGTTTACACGCCTCTTCAAACCACTATTATAAGTTTCCTTTTATTTACATCCTCAGTCAAGATTAAGTTCCTGCAAGTCTTTTCAAGGGTTTTGAGAAGATTCACAGGTCAAAAGTAAACACTCATGGAATGATTAAATCATTCCATTTATTATATAGTTGACAAGCAAAACCCTACCTGCCATAGACAATAATGAACATTTCCAATTAGATAACTTAGTTATCGTATTGTCACTAATAGGTTGAAGATGTATAGATTTTACCTTTACTTTAAAAATGGACACTCCTAGATAGTTAAAAGGTAAATTACCTTCATAAAATCTAGTTATACCAATTATGTGGTTTAATTTACTTTTAGGCATTGAACCATGTTAAATAATAGATTTAGAGGTACTAAAAATGTTCCCTGGAGCCTGATAATATATTATGAACAAATGAGTAAATGCATTTATGTTGGACAAATGAGAATGTCATATGCATAAAGGATGTGAGATGAGACACTAAGAACTTTTGTACCAGTCATTAAGGAAATGTGACTCTCAAATACAAGCTTAGAGATACTTTTGCTTAAAACTTCTTCTACCAAGAAAAAAAGGAGGAGTGGTAAGGGATCACCTTATCTAACTCCTCTTGTTCACTTTAAGAATCCATGTTGAAAACCATTGATAGACACACAAAGATGAACATATGAAAGGATTATTTGAATCCAATGACAAAAATTAAAATTGAATTCAAACAACCTGATAACATTAAGAAGGAAATCTTAGTTAATTATGTCAAAAGCTTTAGTAACATCATCCTATAGGGTCAAATTACCCTCAATGATATTTCTTGTTAAGGAGGTTTATTGCTTCTGAAGCCAAACAAACACAGTCCTTTAAACTTTTTCCTTTAATAAATCTTCTCTTCTCATTGTAAACGAGATAAGGCATGTGAGTGCCAAGTTTGTTAGCAATATTTTTTGTAATGATTTTTTAATTTAAAATTTGCTAAAGCAATTGGCATAAACTTTTCCATAGTGTCCTCCTCCTTAGACTTAGGCAATAAAATGATAGTGTTAGTGTAACGCCTGTTTTACTTTAAGCTATTTTTCGTGATTTGATTATGTGAAGTTGTGTGTATAAATGTGATTATGTATGTTTTGTTGCGTTTGGGGATACCTTTGGTATGGAGTAGTAACCTTAACAGTAGACTTCAAGGGCGATGAAGGGTGTGTGGCTAATTTTGTAGAATTTGGTGGTGTGGTGAGAATGATTAATAAAGTAATATTTGATTAATTTAAATTAGTAGGAGACAATTTTATTATTATTTAAGTTGTAAGAGTATTAATAATAATAATATTGGGATTATGATAAGAATAAAATTAAGGTGAAAATTGGAGAATGGGGGCATGTTGGTAATGTTGTGAGAAATAGTGAGGGCATAAGAGGCAAGCCATAAAAAGGGTCATATAGTTAAACAAGTAAAAGAAGGAAATAGATTTTATTTTGTACGATCGTAACTTTTGAGAAGAACGGAAGAAAGGCTAGGTTGAAGAAGAAGAGAAAGCCATCAATTATGGAGGTTTAGAAGGCTTAATTACAAGGTAAGGGTGGGGTTCTGATCTTTTAAGGGTTAATATGTTGAATAGTGGGTAAAAGTTAGGTTCTTACCTTAAGGGTTATGTGTTGTTCTATGATATGATTGTTGTGAAGTAATTAATGATGATTTGTTAATAAGTATGTGATGAATTTTGTTGCCTATATGTGTGGTGTTTATGTGTTGGAATTGTTGAAAAGTTCCTCAATTGTTGAGTTTTGAAGTTTCGAGTCGTAAGTATGAAATTGATGATGATATGATGTTAATCCATGAGAAAAACATGGTATGATTGAGTTTTAGAATGTTATTTTAGTATAGAATGAGTCTATGATGATGGGATTTCATAGCATAGGCTCTGGTATGAAAAACTGGTGTGAAAGTGCTTTTAAAAAAAGTGATTTTTGAGTTTCGTGTTAGCATGCGCTGACCTGAAACTCCTATGTGACGACTTGAAATGGTTATGCATTGACCTCCAGGGACTGGTGGGTCGACCGGAGGTATCCCGAAACAAATATTTTGAAAATCGAAATAGTATGTGTCGACCTGAAATTCCTACGTGCCGATCTAAAATGGTTATGCGCCGACCTGTGCGTCAGCACATGGGTAAAAGAAAAACATGCTTAAATACTGCAACACATGTGTCGACCTGAAACACTTATGTCCCGGCACATGCACTCAATTTTCGCCAAAATGTTAATACGCTTTAGATCATAACCTTATAACCGTGTATCCAAATGATGAACCGTTTGAAGCGTTGGAAAACTAATGAGTAGAAATTTAACATGGTATAATTAGGTGAACCATTTTCCTAATATTTTTTATGTTTCATGTTGTCATACCCCAAATTTGTCCTACCTTTTTCAAAATTTTCATTCGCCCGACTTTATTTTTTAATTTGCATTGCTTGTACAACTTAACGTATTTTTCACCTTTTTGCCCAATAAATTTGTGACATGTGGCATTTTTTATTTTTATTATTTTTGCCTTATAATTTTTTTTTTAATATGTCAATATAATATAGTTTTAATATTAGTTAATTAACTAGTTTATATTTAGAATTGAATTATAAATGGCATTAGAATATTTAATTAGATTTTTTTATTAGAGTCAGAATTTTAGTTAGGATTTATATTAAAAATTAGATTAGAATAATTAATATAATAATTGAAAATCATATTAGAAAAGGATTATTAATTAATTAAAAAAAAAGAAGAAAAAGAAAACAAAATTTAATGGAGGCTGAGAGTGAAAACACGGTTGGTTGGAATTGGAATTAGGGTTAGGATTTGGGATTATATAAGGAGTTACTATTCATCATCATGAAAGGATAACCCTAGCCGCCCCAAATTGGAGAATCCTAGCCGCCTCTCTCATTCACCTTCCTCTCACCCAAAAGGAAACCCTTCCGCCGCCATTCATCAACCTTCTCTTTCTCCATCTATCACCCTCAACCTTCATCTCTTCCTATTCCCCCTCACAAAAAGGTAATGGTCGCCGACACCACCAACAAAACTCCTTCTGCAAACACTTGATTCAACAACCACTTCGAACAGTTCTTCGCACTTTGTTTAGGAATTTAAACCACGACAAAGTCAACTCGAACTCGCGAAAATACTCAACATTTTGATTCGTTATGAGCCAGATGTAGGGGACAACTTCTTCACCAACAACAATGTAAGGTATCGACATCAGTAGCAGCAGGTTCGATGCTTAACGGAGGCAATCTCAACATTGTCGATTTCGTTTCAAGAACAACAACATCACGACTTTCCATTTCGTGACAACAACAACAACATTGTGGCGAAAATATTATCGGTAATCCCCAAATTCTTTAGCTCTGTTTTCTTGCTGCTATCGATTGGACTTCACATTGTTTTTACTTCTTTTTTTATTACGGTTTCGGTTGGATTTTCTTTGGCCCCGAGTTCTGTTCTGCATAAATGGATTGTGGTAATCCTGTCCTTATTTGAAAAGAAACTGAGAAATATTATTTATTGATTAAGTTCTTACCAACATTATTATTTATGGTTTCATGATTATTAGCCTAGATTAAGTTCAAAAGAGGTTATTCACCTAAATCATTTCCTGTTATCTCATAAGGTTGCTTTTGGTCTGTGTGAAATTATGGCTGATTTTACTGTTGAGACAAATCTTAAATACATGTTGTTTAATCTAATTTATTGAATATGTGCTAATTTTGTTTTTCTTTTCATGTTTGTGAGTTGATAACTAACACACATGGTAGGTGGTGGCAGAAGATTTACGGTTTAGATATAATGGTAAATTTGATATGTGGCTAGTTTGTGGCAAATCTTTTTTCTATTTTCTATAACAGTTTGAAAATCAAAGGCTATTTGTTTTATTTTGAAGCAGAGTAAAATTTCTATTGGACATAGTTTAATCCCAATTCAATACTGCTGTAGTTTTAATCCCATGAAACAAAATCAACATTACATTTTATTTTCTTTTGGATTTAGGTTAGAAACCACTAATGGTTTTGAATTGTTATTATTATTTTACACTGTTATTAACATTCAATGACTTTGTGGAATATTCAATTTGTCTTAGAATTATATTGAAGTGGTATAATGATATTGACACAAGGCTAAGGGTTATATTTATTTTGTTTTAAATTGTATGAATTCTAGCAATATATTGGTTAATATTAAAATAGGAATGTCAACTATTGTGTTCATTCATTATTAATATGGGTTCTAAGCCCATCAATTTCTTTTTGTTAACAAATAAAATAATTTTTAGTTAATTTGATAAGGGTTTTAATCCATGGATTCGGTAAATTGCAAGTCATGTTTGATATTGATATTCTATTATGTTTAACTTAGTTAATCTTAATTAATTTGGTTAATCAAATTAAAATCTTTTATTTAATTAAGATCATTTACATAAAATAAATCTCTAATCAGTTTCTTTTTATTAAAATTTGAAATATCTTCTTGACATGTTTGTTTTTAGTTTAGATTCTGATTTAAGAATTACTTGATATCTTCTGGGTTCAATTTATCTAATTGCTTTGTTTCATCCTCATTTGATCAAATGTATCCCAACTCCCACAAAATGTAATAATTTTTATCGCTTTAATGCTTCAAAACCCTTTTAAAATAAAATTCTCGATTTATCGAGCCATTTTCTACCCTTGTAAGTCGAGTGCTTTCAAAGTCTCGCCATCACCCTTTGATCACCATACATAACATTTAGAGCTTGCTCTTGGGCTTTCTTATAGTGAGACCTATTTGATCAATTACTTCTGGTTGGTCATTTAGAATACTAGCCCACTTTGCTAGTATACACGTTAAAACTCAATTTTAAACCTTGATTCACATCAAGCATTTTCTCCAAATCAAATTAAAATACTTAATAACTACTCAAATACAATTTCAACACTTAGATGAAAAAGAGAGAGTTCCAAGTTTTTGGTTCACTCTCCCAATTGTTTGGGTTCGAGAAGTCTTTCTTAAGCTCGAACAATTGTCTTCTAAAAACGATAAACAAATTCAAATCTATTTTCCTAAACACTTAGATAAAAAAGAGAGAGTTCTAAGTCTTTGGTTCACTCTCCCAATTGTTTGGGTCCGAGAAGTCTTTCTTAAGCTTGAACAATTGTCTTCTAAAAACGATAAACATATTCAAATCTATTTTCCTAAACACTTAGATGAAAAAGAGAGAGCTCCAAGTATTTGGTTCACTCTCCCGATTACTTAGGGTCCGAGAAGTCTTTCTTAAGCTTCGAGTAATCGTCATCCGATTAAAATACTCTAATTATATAAAACATCTTTCATAATATTAGATGAGAAAGGGAGAGAGCTCCAAGTCTTTGGTTCACTCTCCCGATTATTTGAGGTCCGATAAGTCTTTCTTAAGCTTCGAGTAATCCTCATCTGTTAAAATACTTTAATCACATCCTATCTTTCAAACGCCATTCAAACAACTCCTTTTGCGATGAAAAAGAGAGTGTTCCAAGTCTTTGGTTCGCTTTCTCGATTACTTGGGTCCAAGAAGTCTTTCTTAAGCTTCAAGTAATCGTCATCCATTCAACTTATTCAAACCATACTCAATTCTATCCTCTCGCAATTGAGGTTGAAAAAGAGAGAGCTCCAAGTCTTTGGTTTACTCTCCCGATTACTTGGGTCCGAGAAGTCTTTCTTAAGCTTCAAGTAATCGTCACCTCTAGCTAAACATATGATACATCTAACCAAATACCTCGCCCCGTGCGACCACAATCCTAAAACCTATTCAAATCTACCCTCTTTTCAAAACCAAAATATTTAACCAATCAAACTCTACTCGCCCTCGTGCGATCCACAACTCATATACCTTTTTCGAAGAACATTGTTTATTCCATTCTCCCGCGCATAAGAACTCGTGCTTCAGCCTCCCCTAGTGAGCAGACAAGCCAATGTTTAGCAGTTAGAATACGACCTAAACTCTCGTTCATTCCAAACACAAACCTTTTACCGTAGTTAGCCGAACTACGACTGCTCTGATCTCTCATATCTGTTGAGAGTACGTAGACATAGGATTGCGATAATCCTAGCGAGCACAATTCCTAAACCTTTACCCGTAGTCCCACGAACTACGAATGCTCTGATTTTCCACTTCTTACAAGTGAAGTACGTAGGCACAAGGGCCCCAATCCTTGGCAAGCACCCTATCTTATAATCACCCTTTTTCCTATTAGCAAGCAATCCCTTTATAAGATACACGAACATAGTTAACTTTCTCTCGTGAATCGAATCAAGAGGTTCCCGTTGAGTACAACAGACATGAGGGGTGCTAATACCTTCCCCTCATGTAACCGACTCCCGAACCTAGAATATTGTTTGTGATGACCATGTTCTTATCCCTTTAAAGGTTTTATCGATATTTTCCTATTCCATCCTTGGAATGAATAAAGATCGGTGGCGACTCTGTTTTGAACAGTATTTTCCGCGTCCATCGCGAGGATCGTATTTTTCGAGGTACGACACATATGTTGAGGAATGTGACTAGTAATTGTTGCATATGTTAAGAAGTCTTACTGCAAGTGATGAAACTTGAATGTTGTTATAAATGTATTGTTGTGATGTTAATGGTGGAATATGATGGATCAGTGAGTGGTTCTGATCCTAAGAGGTGAGGATCAGGATGGTGAACCTGAATGTTCACAAAAATTGGTACTACATGCATAAGCATTGAGTCAGATGTGTGTCTCATTGCATTAGATATCATTGATGTTACTATGTTTCTAAATATGTGGTGTTGTGTGATTAATCGATTTGTTATTGTTTGATTTCTTATTGGTTGGTGAATAATTAGTGATGGTATCGTTGGTTGATTTATGTGAGATGTTTTGTTGAATTGTTGTTATGTTAACCTAATGTATACTGTTTAATATGCTTTCCTTTATAGTATCATGATATCTCATCTCTTCTATTTGAATATTGTCTCAATATGGGTAATATGCAGATACTCCAAGTAAGACTCAACTTTGAGTTGAAGATGGAGTTTCCTTACCTTTTACTTTGTAGCTGGCGTATGCTCTGATTGTAACACTAGGGAGTCGTGGGAACGCATTTTTATAATTAAATTTCTTTGAGATTTGTGGACATCTCCCTTATTATGTTTAGTTGTTGTTTGATAAATTACGTGACTCTAATATAAATGATTTTTATTACTCCGCTGCAATAAAAGCAACATTCAGGAATGTTCATGTTTTCATGATTTTGCAAAAATATAAGTGCTACATAGTCAGTCGATGAGTAGGTTTTGTATGTTGACCGTAACATCCTAAATTTCATGTGTTTGAATTAATTACTCTGATGTTTTGTTTAAAAATATTACGGGGGGAATTATGGACATTATGAATACTTGGTGATGCCTTTTGGTGTTTCTAATGCACCCGGTGTATTTATTGAGTATATGAATCGAATTTTTCATAACTACTTAGATCAGTTTGTTGTAGTTTTCATTGGTGACATTCTGATATATTCTAAGTCAGAAGAAGAACATGAGAAACATTTGAGGATTATGTTGTAGGTTCTGAAGGAGAATAAGTTTTATGTTAAGCTATAAAATTGTGAATTCTGGTTTAAGGAAGTTAGCTTCCTTGGTCATGTTATTTTAGGTAATGGCATTGCAATGGATCCTTCAAAGGTAGATGCAGTTCTACAATGGGAAACTTCGAAGTCAGTTACAGAAATTCGAAGTTTTTGGGTTTGACTGGTTACTACAGCAGATTCATTGAAGGTTTTTCCAAGTTAGCACTTCTGTTAACTCAGTTGACCTGCAAGGGTAAGCCGTTCGTATGGGATATTCGTTGTGAGAAGAGCTTCGTAGAATTGAAGAAAAGGTTGACTACAACTCCGGTTTTGGTTTTGCCTGAGCCAAATGAACCTTTTGTAGTATTTTGTGATGCGTCGTTGATGGGTCTAGGAGATGTGTTAATGCAATATAAAAAGTTGTGGCTTATGTTTCCCGACAGTTAAGGTTTACTGAGAGGAATTATCCTACTCATGACTTAGAGTTGGCTGCAGTAGTGTTTTATTGAAATTTTGGAGACATTATTTATATGATTCTAAGTTTGAAGTGTTCAGTAACCATAAAAGTCTTGGGTACTTGTTTGATTGGAAGGAATTAAATATGAGACAACGTAGATGGTTGGAATTCTTGAAAGACTATGATATTAGTTTGAACTATCATCCTTGTAAAGCTAATATTGTGGATGATGTTTTAAGTCGAAAGTCGTTGCACATGTCAGTAATGATGGTTAGAGAGTTGGAACTTGTGGAATAGTTCAGATACATAAGTTTAGTCTATAAATTAACACATCAAAATGTGTGAAGTTAAGGATGCTAACAATCAAAAATGATTTTCTTATTAGAATTAAAGATAATCAGAAACTGGATGTGAAATTGGTGGACTTGATGGCTGGAGATGGTCAAGCTGCAAAAAATGATTTCAAAGTAGACGAACAAGGTATGTTGAGATTCAGGAATAGGATTTTTATTCCTGATAATGTGGAACTAAAGAAGATGATTTTAGAAGAAGGTCATCAAATTAGCTTAAGTATCCATCCAAGAGATACTAAGATGTACCATGATTCAAAGAAGGTGTTGCGGTGAAATTTTGATGTCAAGCTATTGATTAACTTGAATCTTAATTCATTTACAACCGGTCTTTGATTTATCCGAAGGAAAGGTTAAAGGAAGGAAAAACCTATTTTGCATCGTAAACACGATGCGGGGAGAGATCTAAGGTTCGGGGGTTGGTTAAGCTTAGGGAAGGTATTAGCACCCTAAACTTCTGTAGTACTCTACAGGAACCTCTTGTTTTAAAATGTTGTTATTGTTATGTTATCTGCTCAAGGGTATTGCTAAGGGTTAAGAGTGAAGAGAAATACCTAAGGGGTTAGTCCTAAGTATACTCGCCAAGACTCACATCTTGTGCCTACGTATCCTGGGTAGGGGATGGAATCAGAGTATTCGTAGTTCCCCTCACAGATGGAGATGAGGAACTTCTTGACTATGGTCAAGGTTCCTGGGAGAAAATAAACGTTCATAGGGAAGCGCTTACTTTGGAGTACAAGGACTCCTATTTCTACGTTATAAGGTTGAATTGAAGATGTGAAGGGATGTCCACGGCGGGACGCCTAAAGGTGAGTACGGGGACTCGAATCCTAAGGCTGGGGTGAGGGTAAAGGCATTGACACAGGGGTCAAATATGTGAACCTTTCCTTCGGAGGGAAAATAATGGTGAAAGAGAATGTAAATTGGTATGCAAGTGGTGAGATTTGATGATTAGTTGTTTTTAAAGTATTTTGAGAATTTTATGGCTAAATTGAAAGTAAGTTTAGAAATTAATTTGCAAATTGACATAGTTTAATTATTCATGTAGCTTTTTGTGAATTATGTAATTAGAACTTTTTCAGTTAAAATGTTAATAGTTAATTAAAAGGGATTGTTATCTTAAAAAAAAGGTTAAATAAATTCTAGTTTACTTAATTCAGATTAGTTAATTAGAAAATTTAGAAAAAGTTTCCCCTTGATCTCTAATATTATTTTATTAAGTTTTAAATGAATTAAACTCTTTTTATTTATTTATTAAAAAAGCTAAATCTACTTTTAGCATTGAATTACATAAAAACAAAGTTCAAAATCTAGTTATTTATTTTTTAAATTAAAAAACTAAAATTCCTAAATTAATTATTATTATTTTTTTATTATATGATTACTTTAAAACGTTTTTTTATATTAATAACTTGAATTAAATAATATATATATATATATATATATATATATATATATATATATATATATATATATATATATATATATATATATATATATATATATATATATATATATATATATATATATATATATATATATATATATATATATATATATATATATTTTAGGTTTTAATTTTAAGTCAGTTGTTAAGTTAATATAGTTAGTAGTTAGTAATTTCTTGTTAATAATTATTACAAGAATAAACAACATATAAAAAAGAAAAGCAAGATGGGCCTCCTGCCCCCAAAGCCCAACCGAGAGTCAAGTTGTTCAATCGGGTAAACTGACCAGCCCAAAACCATTACGTTAACACAGAAACAAAGAATTTTGAGAAACCCTAGACCCACTTTTGCCGCGAATTTCTCTCGTCTTTCCTCTGCCTCATCCTCCTTGCTCGTTATCCTCTTCCATTTCAGAACCAAAACCAAAACTAAGCAGTCACAGCGGTTACTCGTAGCATGTTAATCAAAGCAACAATTTAAAGATAAACATCAGAATAAACAAAGAATTCGAGAATAAACCTATACGATCTGGGAACCAATGACGGGTGACGATGATCAACAACAAGGTCCCTACGATAATCTTCACGGCCGATGAAAGAGTTGAAATCAGTGGCGGGGCGGTGGTTCTCCGGCGACGGCTTTGTTGACTTATGAGTTGTGGCGAAATGGTGGCATCTGGGGCGGCGATGTCGGAAGTTCGCGGAAAGATAAGCTTCAAAATTTTCCCTTTTATTTGTGAAAGTGTTTTTTTTGTGTGAATCCTATTATTTCTGATGTCCCCCCTTTTTGCCATTGGTGAATCCCCTTTTTATACACGGCTCTCACAACCAAATTGAAGAAAGAAGTTAAAGGACTTTCCTTCTTAAGTTAAACATGTTTCTGATTTTTCAAACTCTGTTTTGGAAAGTATAATGATGGTGTTATGAACCAATTTACTACGATGAAAATGTTGTCCCTTTCCTGTTGAAACTTGTCTGTACGTTTTCTATCCAAATTAAAGAACAGTTTAATGCCATTGATCCTGTGTTTGAATACCATCCTGATTTATCTAAATGCAATTGATTAATGTTTTCACCGTAACAATCGACAGGTTAGAGCAGTAAAAGCGGGCATTGCGAAACCTGGTTTGTTGAATCTTCTCAAATGGATGCTCTGGATTTCCTCATGTCGGTGGTTGTTGAATTGTTGAGGTAAAATTTTGCCCTATCTAACTCACAAGATTGTTTTTGAGTTCTGTTTCTAAACAAAGACCTGTTACCTCATACGACTTACTCTTTCGATGCAGATTTCGTCAGCGGCGAACTCCATAGATGGCAATTGTTTTCCTTGTCCTAGAGGCTCCATGACATTAACTTGTCTAGATACTGGAGAACTGGTAACAGTTACAAGTACTCTTCCCTTCCGGTTATTTGTGGTACTATTATCCAATCAATATGGCATTTGCTGAAGACTCTATCCATGTGACGATCAACCACTGTATGGCAATTTCCTGGCACTATAATAGGGATATCTCCATCAGGAATACTCAAGACCCCATCATGTATGTGTTGCTCCCAAGGTGGATTTGAAAGGGAAATTGCATCTACACAACTGGTTGAACAAGCAACTTGTCAAGGCCTTGAAGATAAAACACCATCTAAAACTGGCACATCTATTGAACTTCTGTCGCATATTTGATCCACAAATGAAAGGGGGTGGTGTAGAACAGGTTCTGAAGCGTAATCTAAGCAAGAAATCTTCGAATACATATCGACAATGAACTTCGTCATGGTGAATCTTTGCCTAGGCGACAACGGCGGCTTCCGGTATAGATTCTTCAATCCACTTCTTTTTCGCTTTTGCGACGGAGCTTCATGGGCTACATGATTGAATGAGATTTGGTATGCTTCGAATCCCCTCGTCTTTGATTTTCTTCGTTTTGACATAGCCTGTCGGGGATAATGAACAACACCAAGCTTCAATAGTATCTGAACCTCCTGTGGCGCACCTAACTTCACAAAACAAACGGGTAAAACGGTTTGTAAAAAAAAGAAATACGGAATAAAATAGAATGCAAAAAAATGATCACCAATCTAAGGGTAAATTTTGGGGTATGACAGAAGGTATTCTGGTGGTCAGGAATAAAGCACGATATTATGCAGTTTGTTTATGCTTGTGTAACTTGCTATAAGTCGAAGGTTGACCATCAGAGATCTGCAGGGTTGATGCAATCGTTGGATATTACAAAATGGAAATGGGACAACATTTCTATGGATTTTACGACGGGATTGCCAAATACTATACGGTGGCATAATGTTATTTGGGTGGTCATAGATAGACTAACAAATTTGGCCCATTTTATTCCGATTAACATCATTTTTTATACATAGAAGTTGGCAGAAATCTACATTCGTGTATGTGAAGTTTCATGAAATTCTGTTGAGTATTGTTTTGGATAGAGATCTGAGGTTCACTTCCAGATTTTGGGAGAGTTTGCAAGAGGCGTTGGGTTCTAAGCTGAGGTTGAGTTTGGCTTATCATCCACATCCAGATGGTCTGATGGAGAGAAATATCCAATCGTTATAAGATATGTTAAGGGTTTATGTTCTGAAACAAGGAGGCCATTGTGATAGTCACTTTTCGTTGATTGAATTCACTTATAACAACAATTTTCATTCTAGTATTGGGATGCCACCTTTTGAAGCATTGTATGGTCGGAGATGCAGGATGCCGTTGTGTTGGCATGAATCCGATAAAAGTATGGTGTTTGGACCTGAATTAGTCCAACAGACTACATAAAAAGTGAAACTAATTCGAGAGCAGACGAAAGCTTATCATAGTAGACAGAAAAGCTATCATGACAAGAGGAGAAAGGATCTTGAGTTCTAGGAAGGGGACCATGTGTTTTTGAGAGTCACTCCAGTGACCGGTGTTGGACGTGCCTTGAAGTCGAAGAAGCTCACTGCTTGGTTTATCGGTTCATATCAGACATCCGGGCGGGTAAGAGTTGTTGCTTATAGAGTGGCATTGCCGCCAAGTTTGTCCAATTTACTTGATGTATTTCATGTTTCGCATCTGCGGAAGTGCATTCATGATCTGTCGCATGTGATTTCGATGGACGATGTGCAAGTAGGGGATAATTTTACTGTAGAGGCCTTACCTATGAGAATTGATGGTCGTGATGTGAAATAGTTGCGAGGTAAGGAGATTGCTCTCATGAAGGTCGTATGGGGAGGCACTGCTGGATGAAATATGACTTAGGACTTGGAGAGTAAGATGTGAGAGTCGTATCCTGAGTTATTTGCGTCATGTAATTTTAGAGGACAAAAATATTATAAGTGAGAGAGAATTATAACGCCCGTTTTACTTTAAGCTAGTTTTCGTAATTTGATTACGTGAAGTTGTATGTATAAATGTGATTATATATGTTTTATTGTGTTTGGGGATACCCTTGGTATGGAGTAGTAACCTTAAGAGTATACCTTAAGGATGAGGGGTGTGTGGCTAATTTGGTAGAATTTGGTGGTGTGGTGAGAATGATTAATAAAGTAATATTAGTAATATTTGATTAATAATATTAATTTAAATTAGTATGAGATAATGTTATTATTATTTAAGTTGTAAAAGTAATAATAATAATAATAATATTGGGATTATGATAAGAATAAAATAGATATTAAGGTGAAAATTGGAGAATCGGGGCATGTTGATAATGTTGTGAGAAATAGCGAGGGCATAAGAGGCAAACCATAGAAAGGATCCTAAGGTTAAACAAGTTAAAGAAGGAAATAGATTTTATTTTGTACGATCGTAACTTTTGAGAAGAACGAAAGAAAGGATAGGGTTGAAGAATAAGAGGAAACCACCAATTGTGGAAGTTTAGAAAGCTCAATTACAAGGTAAAAGTGGGGTTCTGATCTTCTAAGAGTTAGTATGTTGAATAGTGGGTAAAAGTTAGGTTCTTACCTTATTGGTTGTGTGTTGTTCTATGATATGATTGTTGTGAAGTAATTGATGATGATTTGTTAATTGGTATGTGATGAATTTCGTTGCCTATATGTGTAGTGTTTCTATTTTGGAATTATTGAAAAGTTCCTCTATTGTTGAGTTTTGAAGTTTCGAGTCGTAAGTATGAAATTGATAATGATATGATGTTAACCCATGAGTAAAACATGGTATGATTGAGTTTTAGAATGTTATTTTAGTATAAAATTAGTCTGTGATGATGGGATTTCGTAGCATAGACTCTGGTATGAAAAGTTGGTGCGAAAGTGCTTTTTAAAAAAATGGTTTTTGAGCTTCATGTCAGCATGTGCCGATCTAAAATTCCTATGTGTCGACCTAAAATGGTTATGCGTCGACCTCCAGGGTCTGGTGGATCGACCTGAGGCATCCCAAAAGAAATATTTTGAAAATTAGAACAATATGTGCTGACCTGAAATTCCTACGTGCCAACCTTAAATGGTTTTGCACTGATCTGTACATCAGCACATGAACAGAAGCAAAACATACTTAAATACTACAGCACATGTGCCGACCTGAAACACTTATGTGCCAACACATACACTCAGATTTCACCAAAATATTAATACGATTTCGATCATAACTTTTTAATCGTTTATCCAAATGATGAATCGTTTGAAACGTTGGAAAGATAATGAGTAGAACTTTAACATGGTATAATTAGATGAACCATTTCCCCAATATTTTTATGTTTAATATGTTGAGGAATGTGACTAGTAATTGTTGCATATGTTAAGAAGTCTTGTTGCAAGTGACGAAACTTGAATGTTGTTATTAATGTGTTGTTGTGATTTTAATTATGGTATATATATATATATATATATATATATATATATATATATATATATATATATATATATATATATATATATATATATATATATATATATATATATATATATATATATATATATATATATATATATATATATATATATATATATATATATATATATATATATAACCGGGGTTGAAAAGGAGATGGGAGGTGTACCTGCAAGACACTCTGATGGCAAAGTAAAAGTTTGGACAAAGTGACAACAAATACAGAAAAGGGGTAAGAAGTGAATACCTGACCCTCTTGGAGAAGAGGGTATTTATAGATAGACCCCAGCGCAGGGCCAACGGTCATTTGAGTTGGGCTGGATGGCCAGGCCCAACCCAAGTGGCTGCTAGGGCTTACGTGGCATAGTGAAGACCAGAACGTGGTCTTCACCCTAGTTCAACTGCTCCGTGAACTCTGGAAAGTAGGTTGACCTGCTCTTTCGGAGATGGGCAGTTGGTGGATGACGTGTCCCAGCGGAGGGGAGCACGTGGATAACGTGTGAAGGACATATTGTTCTGCTCGACAAGGGAGAAGGTCCTGCCCGCGGAGGGACATTGCCTGCCCGGCGGGGACTCTGTGCTCGACGGTTGTGGCCTAAGCTGGATTAGGCTTGGCAGAATATCATTGGGTTGGCCCTGCCCGGTCAAGCCGGGGCCCAGGCCAGAACACACACACACACACACACACACACACACACACACACACACACACATATATATATATATATATATATATATATATATATATATATATATATATATATATATATATATATATATATCTATATATATTTATATCCATACTATATGAAATATATTTTTATGCTTGTTGGCTAATTTGGATGGTGTACAATAACCATGATGGTGGGTTATTTTGTACAGTGATGTTGTCGTTGTTGTATGCTAGGAGAAAGATTGAATGTGGGATAAGCTAGGAGGGAATCAGTGATGGGTTCATAGTCTTGTCCGGACTCTACGTGGGAATCATGTGGAGATAAGTTTTAGTTCAAATGAACGTATACGACTTATCCGAATTCTGACAGAAATCGGGTTATAGGTGAACCGTATGTGACTGAGATTATATCACATGCATTGTTTCATGTTAGTCGAGTCGCATTGTATATATATATATATGCTTGAATGTGTGATGTTTATTTTGAGGAATGATGTGGCACTTGCATGTGCACGATAATTATATGATTGGTGTTTTGTGTGTGAACTACTCCTTAGCATGTGTTTTTCACCGTATATTTATTGAATGTAGTTCTTACCTTTTTTTTTGTTTATCGCATCTGTGCTCCATGGGGAGTACAGATGACCAGGCACCTGAGTAGTGCTTGGAGCATTTTGTTGCTATTTGATCGAGTATTAGGGATCGCTCTGATACGTAACATGGGCAGGATAGGGATTTCATGATTTCTTATGTTATTTGAATTTGTATTTGTTACGTATCCAATTTTGATTTAATTGTTGTGGAACCACATATCATGTAGAGAGTTGATGTATTTGGTGTTTACATGTTAATCTGTTTGATTTTAATTCCATTGATTACTCATACTACTTATTTTTATGAAATAAATAAAATGCGAAGTGCATTGATACTTCACTTTGATGTTGTTTTTGGAAATGTAACATCATACGTGTATTAACTCTGATTTATTTCCGCACTTATTATCGTATTTTCAATTTTATACTAATGAGTTGAGTAGGGTGTTACAACTACCACTGGGGTGGCCAATACATCCATGTATTAAATGGAATCAAACTAATACATAATAAACACACAAGACAAAATGGAACTTTTGCTACGTCACCATCTCCTCTAACATGCATACATGCTCTCTCTCTCTCTCTCTCGTCATGTTTTCTATTTCTTTTCTCCATTTTTCTCTTTTTTTTCTCAATCTTTCTCTTACTATAACTCACTCAATTTTTAACTAAATTAAAAGATATAAAAAATTAAGTTGTTTAGAAAAATCTCAGGAATCCAATGTTATTATTCTCACAAGATAAAACTCATTGTACAAGTTGCACTAAGTCAAAAATCAGTCCTAAGACTTAGGGTTCCTACCACTCAAAACTTCACATACAGACAAGATAAAATGCAAGCAAGCACATGTACACACTCAATACATTAATGTCTATATTTTTGCTTTAGAAACCATACAATAATAATGCATGTATCATGAGTTTCAAAGTTCAAGTTTCTTACCTATTGGATCAAGGTCCAATGCCTCTTCACAATGCTTTCATAAGTGTTGTGATGATGTAGTTAGCCTCTTGAGACCTCAATGAACTTGTTTGAATGAATGGTTTGATTATAAACAACCTCTAACGCCTCACACAAATGTTATTGCAAAATGGTGAAAGTGATATGAAAGGTGATGATATGAGTGCTACAGAACTTGTTTAAAGGTTTAAATAAACGCTAAAGAGTATTTAGAAGTTGTTTGAAGTGTTTGCTTTGGTGGAGCACGAGCAAAATGGGAGTTGTAAGCTTTTGGCTTGAAGTTTGCAAAAATGATGCTTTTATGCAAAACCTGGTGTAGAGGTGGTTTGAGGTATTGTTCTTGTGCCTCTATAGGATTAGATGATGCCTATATTTATAGGAGAAGTGGAAGGAATGAGGGTTGGTCAAATTATGAAATAATGGGGTTTTGTTTTGGTTGAAAATGAATGATGTAGTTTCATGCAAAATGGTGGTTTTAATGCAAAGTACAAGGGTGTAAGGCAAGTGACAGGTTTATAGATGTTACTTTCTGCATAAGAGAAATGTTGGAGGCTCAATAAGGGCTGATTGAGGTTTGAGGGATTGCTTTCAAAAATGGCAATATGACATTTACACATAATGTGCCATTAATGGTAATAACACTTGGATAATGCCTAAAATCCCTGGATAATGGCCCTAGACCTTGTGTAATCATTTGATCAAGGAAATATTTGCAAGTTACTTGAGCTATAATCAATGTATTTTTAGCATGGAGTGATTTTGCAATAAGTTCATAACATGAAAAATGACCTTAAGCTCAAGTTTGGAATGCCAACTTCTTTCCTATGAAACTCATAGCTCATAAATGGTATCAATGAGTTCTTGGACTCTTTGGAAAGTTGGGAACATGCTCTACAAATTTCATGTTTTGAGTTTTTTCTAAATCAAATTGGATCATGATGAAAAGTGGTCCTCAAGTTGGTTACATTTACAAGGCAGATTTGCATCAAAAAAAATTTAAGTGTTGGAAATCACATTTGAATGAAACACCAACTTCATGGCCTCATAGCTTGAAATCTAAGAACTTTTTGAGAATTCCTCCTCAAGGAAAAAGTTGTAGTATGGAATAATTTCTTCAAATTGGTTTTTGGAGCAAAGAAAATGGATGTTTAGATTGGAAGTTATGGATTTAGAAAGTTAGCACCAAATTAGGGTTTTTTCATAACTTATCAAAAATTCAATTTCTCTTTTGTTGCCCTTTTTGCAAGTAACCTCAATTCTCTTGATTTTCCTTGATCAAACTCAACCATCAAACATGTTTCCAATGAAATTTGACTTGAAAGCTCGTATTTGGTAAAAAAGACCTAAAGTCAAAGGTTTGACTTTGCAGTAAATGATTTGTGTATCAGATGAACGTTCACTTCTTGATCTTCAATGATTTCCATCTCTTAAGCTATTTGGACATCATGGGAGGACTTCCAAGGATGTATTTGAATATTTTGAACTATATCACAAGGCTTGAGATCATATCTTGATCAAAAGTCAAAGATGCAGTTGACTTTGGTTAAAAAAAAACCTAATTTGTGACCAGATGAATCTGAATCTTGAAGAACTTGTAATAAAGCCATTTTGCACTTGATTATTGGTGGAGGGAAAACTCTTGAGTGTATGAGAACTTGTTTGACTAATGATCCATCCAAAACTTTGATTGATCAATCCTTTGAGCCTCTTATGGAAAACCCTAATCCACAGGAAATTATACAAAACAATGTCTTGATAATTAGTTAGCCATGCACGAATGATTGACCTATAATGTTATTTAAATGATAATGAAACCTAGGGATAAAATTTGGGGTATGACAATTGCGCTTATTTAAATAAATTTATTGGATGGTGTGAGTAATGACAATCCTCATGAAATCAGAGTGAAAGGTATTTAAATATAGAAAACCATAAATTTTGCCCCTAGATGCAATGACATGTTATACTATAGACAAAATAAACTTCTTGTGTATGTTGGGGGCAATGCTATGAAATATAACATGGTGCATTATGACGAATGCTAAACATGGTATAATGGAAGCAGAGGACAACGTTGATGACAATGGGTAACAACTTGTTAAGGATGACATATACTGGGGACATAGAAACAAACTGGGAAAAAGATAACAACTCTATTGGGGTGAGATAAACACTCCACTAAGGAATATCCAAAGTGGTTGATCAATGAGTTCAAATATGACCGGGTGACACTCTAGAACAATATACAAAACAAGAGCCTCTTAACAATAGGATCAAACAAAACAGGACCCTCATAGCAATATGATAATGCAAAACAAGGCAAAATCCTCATAGCAATAGGATTAAACAAAGACGAGGTAGGATCCTCACAACAATATGATCAAACAAAGTAGGGTAGAATCCTCATAACAATAGGATGGAACAAGAGTAAGACCCTAATAACAATAGGATTAAACAAGAACAAATTCCTCATAACAATAGGATTGGACAAAAAACAAGATCCTCATAGCAATACGATCAAACAAGAACAAGATAGGATCCTCATAACAATAGGATCAAACAAAGTAGGGTAAAATCCTCATAACAATAGGATGAAATAAAAGCAGGATAGGATCCTCATAATAATAGGATCAAACAAAGCAATGTAGAATCCTCATAACAATAGGATGAAACAAGAGCAAAACCCTCATAACAATAGGATCAAACAAGAACAAAATCCTCATAACAATAATATTGAACAAAAAACAAGATCCTTATAGCAATAGGATCAAACGAGGACAAGGTAGGATCCTCATAACAATAGGATCACACAAATCAGGATAGAATCCTCATAACAATAGGATGAAACAAGAGCAAGACCCTTGTAATAGTAGAATCAAACCATAACAAAATCCTTATAACAATAGGATTGAACAAAAATAAGATCCTTATAGCAATATTATCAAACAAGGACAAGGTAGGATCCTCATAACAATAGGATCAAACCAAACAATGTTGGATTTTCAAACAAGAATAAACATCCAAGTCTCTAGAAATTCCTTAAAATGAAGAGATCAAACAGGATCTTCAGGAAACATCAGGAAAGATACAGGGTAATTAAACTCTTTTGTATGTGCCAAAACAATTGGACTTAGGAAAGATACACGGTAATTAAACTCTTCTGTATGTGCCAAATAAATTAGAATTAAACCGCAAGCAAAGGTATCATGACCAACTTTCAACGGATTGATGCCAACAACAACTGGACTTTAACAATGATGCCAACAACAATTGGACTTTTGATAACAGTGCCAACAATAATTGAGTTTTCAGCAACGATGCTAACGACAACTGGGCTTCAAGGGGATATATTTGTGATAACCAAAAAAGCAATACCAACAACAATTGGATTTTTAACATGAATGCCAGCAACTACTGGACTTCCAAGAATATTGGTAACACATAAGAATTTTTAACAAGACGTCAACAACAATTGGACTTGGGATCAAAAGGCTATAGCCAACAACAAAGACCTGGGTTAATGTCATATGTGCATGATTAAGCATGATGTGAATGATCATGGTATGCAAATGTTGACTATGTGGAAAGATAAGGAGTCTGTGGAGACTCTTGTGGGGGATAGGTAAACATATCCACTTCACTAGGGAAGAAAGCAGTCAGCGAAATCACCAGGGAATAAAGGAATTCAGAGATTCACTAGAGAACACATATCTACTCCACTTAGGGGAGTATGAAACCAAGGCAGCTTATTGGGGAAAATAGGAAAACTTCAATGGGGAACAAAGGATAACTCCACTGGGGAACAAATCTTCAACATCAATAAATATGTGTCACATGATGAACATTGGGGAGATTCTCTTCATTTGAATACTCACACACGATCAAAGGATCAATCCAAGAGTGCTGTCAGTTTATGCTTCAATGGGGATTAATGTTGAAATGGTCTAAAAGTGCTTATGTGACCTTAAGATTTCTTGGGGGGGGGGGGGGGGGAATTACTAACACCGGTAACAATTGGATTTTTTAAAGTGAAACTAGTGAAAACTAGGTTTTAAGAAGGGACTGGTGACAACCAGATTACCAATAACAGTTGGACTTTGAATACCAATAACAATTGGGTTTTGCAAAAAATGCCAATTTCAACTAGACTTTTAGATACCAATAATAATTGGAATTTCACTAAAGATTCATAACTTTACTGGGGATCCACAACCTTATTAGAGATTAAGAAACTTCATCGGGGATCTCAAAAGAGATGCAAGTCGGTTGATTTGTAAACGTATATTCTCAAATAAAAAGAAAGATCGTCTGGATCTTCATCAAACTTCTCAGAGAGATGCCATTTGATAGAAGTGAGATGAGTAGTGAACTCGCTGTGGAGAAATTGTAAAAACACCTTTGTAAAGGGATATCTCAAATAAAGATAAACCATTTGTAAGGTCTTCAACAAAACTCCTCTGACAAAACTTCTAGGGGGACCCCACTTGATGGAAGAAGAGTTGATAATCTTGATGACTTATTAGGGATAGACAAACTGTATTGGAAAAAGACTGTCATTTGTCATCCAAATAGAAGGTTTTAGAACAAAACAAACTGCTCAAATAAAGAGGCTGTCACTTGTTGTCTGGGTATAAATTCTAAGAAGGCGTTACAACAACACTGCTGGAGAATGAGATTTTGGCTTTAACGAGGATCTATAAATAGATACCAGTGACAACTGGATTTCCTGGAAGATAAATTATAAAATAAATACACACTCAATATAGGTTCAATAACCTAGAGATATTCAAAAGCATAACTGCTATGGACCAACGTTTAATCCAAAAAATAACTGAAAATAAACGGTCAAGCAAGACTCCACCCATTGAGGAATGAACTCAATTGGATATTTATCTTATCCAAACATGGAACAGATAACTAAAGAAACCAATCTTCTAAGAGGATTAAACTCAGTGGGGAACTTAAAAAGATGAGCACTTTCTGCTTAAAGCTAGCGACTCTACATGGGGAGAGAAGACAAACCAAGTCACTTGGAGATAAACACAGCCATAGTGAACGAATCAAATAAACACCAAAAGGTAGCAAAATGCTCATGCCATGCATATCTGTATGAATGCATGTGTGTCATGTTATGTTTATGTTGACAAACAAAACAAGGAGAAGTAAACTGGAGATGAAATAAACATGTCGACAAGGATACTCGGCCAGCTTTTGCAAGATAGAAACATCTCTAGGGATGAAAAGAAAGTCACATACGAAACCACAATCCTATTTCAAGTTTTCAACCTTCTATGGGGAAAGAGAGTATTCCACTTGGTGATATAACATCATGACTTCGCCTAAGGGATTGCCACCATAAATATAGTTTCCTTGTTGGGGATGAAAAAGATCTACTGAGAAAGGATCATCCATGATTAGAGACTTCATAGGGAATAAAATAAATATCCATATCATTGGGGAAGCTCGGACCAAAGTCGTAGTTGTAGATGTTTGAGTTGAAACTCTAAGGGGAAGGAAATGAACATTCACTTTACAAGAAATTCATTGATGGATGAATCAAACATCCATTTTTCTGAAGAAGTATGAAGCTAAGAAAATTCATCAGGAATTCCTAGGTCACCAACTGGGGTAGTCTTGCGTCAAACCCGCCGTGACTGCTTGAAGTGGCTTCTCACTGGGGAGTTGCCATAACCACTTGAAGTAGATACTAGGGAATTGTTGCACCCCAAAATTTGACCAACTACTCATCGCAATTTGGCTCATGTTTCGACTCATTTCATTTCGCATTTGCATACCGCGTACATTGCATTTTTTCCAGTCAGATTGGTTTATCGGAATCACAGCCCTCTGATAGCATTTCAGGCCAATACGAGGACGTATTTTGAGAATCGGTGCTCGTCCCGGTGTTTTCAGCTCTCGCTGTTGTTTTCGAGGACCTCTCGGTGTCCGGGTTTTTTACCGTTTATTTCGATGTAGCTCGCTAATCGATTTAATCGGCTTTCTCGGTAGTTTTAGTTTTTTTTCCTTACTTTCTAGAATTTTTAATAGGTTTAATTCATTTTTCTAGGTATTTTAAATAGCTTTAATCATTTTAAATAGGTTTAAATCTTTTCTTTAGATATTAAATATAATTTTTAATGTGATAATTTCTTTTATTAGGATTTTTAAATAGAAATTAATGGAGTTTTTCTTTTATTTTTAATAGATATTAATAGATAATAGATTTAGGAATAAATCATTTTTTAGATATTGAACATAGTTTTAATAAATAGTCAAATAGATTTTTTAGAATAAATCATATCATTTGTAGATATTAAGTAGATTTTTTAAATGATTTTTTAATATGATTTTCTCTTATTAGGATTTTCTTTAATAGATAATAGAGTATTTTCTATTTTTAGTTATTTAGGAATTTATAGAAATTAATATAGTCTTTTTTCTATAGCAATTAGTGGAATTATTAGAGTTTGTTCCATGTTTTTATTAGTTTAGAGTAATTAGAATTAATAGAAATTAATAAAGGTTTTTTCATTAGTTTAGAGAATATTAGATAGTTAATTCTCTTTTTTAGGTTTAATTAGAGTTTAATCTTAGTTAGATTTTAATTGAGTTTGTTAGAATTAATTAGGAGTAGATTTGTTTTAATCTTCATTTAGTTTAATTACCGTTTAATCTTCACTTAGCATTTAATTGTAGTTTTAATTTTCAGATTAATTGTAGGTTTAAATCTTAATCAGTATTAATTGGTCATATTAGTCATTAATCAATTCATTTTTCGTTGGGCCCAGTTTGGAGGCCTAGTCAACCTCTCAGTCCAAGTTATCCAGTCCATGTGTCAGTTATAAAGGAGGCCACGCGTGCACTCTGAAAGAGGCCACGTTTTCCACTTCATCTCTCCAGCCTCCACGTTTCTCCTCCACCATTCACCACATCACCCTCTCTCACTGCCACTCATCCTAACACGCGTCTCCCTCTGCATACACCATCACGCCACGCGTCTTCGCCTGAGCCTCACCAGTTGCATGGCAACCACCGTCACTAACCAACTTCCGGCAGCCCTAACTACCTCCAACCACCTCCGACCACCGTCAAATTCGCCGGAAAACCCTAAAATCCCAGAAAATTCGTATAATCACCGTTTCTTCATCTTTTCTGCTTGCACCTTCATCTTCTCCGTTCGAACCTCCATCAACCTCCAACCGTTTTTTCCAGAATTCATCAACCTTCCCTCAACTTCCATGAATTCGTTCAAGCTCGTCACCGATTCGTTCATCCTGTTTCCAGAAGATCTTCAAGATCTTCGTCCAACCTTCATCAATGTTCGAGCGTCTTTCCAGATCTGGATGTGTTCGTCCAAAGCCCTCAAGAATCATCAAGTTCATCCCATTGCGTTCTTCCAGATTTCCAGAAGAACATTCACCACCACCTTCATTATCGCGCCCAGAAACGAAGAGCCTCCGCCGTGAATCTCCACCTGCGCCTTCATCAGGTTCTCAGAAGTTCGTCTGAGATGATGAATATTCATCCAAGTGCGCCAAACCACAAGACTCAAGACCTTCGTCAAGATCTTCTCATCCTCAAGATCTTCATCAACGTGCATGTTCATCCTTGCCAGAAAAGCTTCGAGAAGGTTCATCCGCTCTCCAAAGGATTCCCGATCTTCATAGATCTCATCATCGATCCAAACTTCAACAAATCTTCATCTCCTTTGAGCTGTTTCAAGATCTTCAAACGGATCTCGTCCAAAGCCTTCAAAAAAGGACTCCGTCAATCTTCTTCATGTCCTGATTTTGCATTCGCAGATTTTTTGTTTGGTTAGCGGATGATTGTGGTGGTCAGGTGAAAAGCTTGTAAGGGACTGATCTGGAAAGGTGAAATCTGGGATTGAGCATCAGAGAGAGCTGAGCGAGAGAAAGAGAGGGGGAGCGGCGGAGGAGTGAACAGTGATACGGGGAGGAATCTAGGTTTTTTTCCTGAAGTTAGAAGGAGGAAGGAAGATGAACCGTATGTTGGTTTGGGCCTTGGGCCCATGGATTTTCGTCCGTACCTACCCCCGTTTTGGCCAAGATACCCCCCGTTTCTATTTTTTTGGTTATTGCTTGATTGGGCTGGGCCCATTACTGATTACACCTCCGTTTTTGCCTGCGCCCCTCCCCCTCTTCTTTTTGTTGTATTAGGTTTTGGGCTGGGCCTTTGGCTTGTACTAATTGTAACACCCCCGATTTTACACTCAAACCCCCTGTTTTATTTTCTTTTCTGAATTGCTTATGGGCTGGGCCCAGTTCTTGTATTTTCTGCATTATTTTTGCTGTACCCCTGGCTGCAGTTTTGGCACCCCCCTTGTTCTTCTCTTTATTTTCTTTTATTTCCTCTTGTTTAGATTTTTAGGAAAAAGAATATATGGTACAAAATATATGTAATATAGAAAAAGAATATAAAAGATAGAAAATATGGTTATATTAAATTATAGATTTTTAATATTTTCTTTTAGGATATTTTCTTTTTTAGGATATAATTTCTTTTAGAGTTTATTTTGCACTTTTCTTTTAGAAATAGTTTTAAAAGTCCATTTGTTAGGGGGCTTCTTTTCTTTTAGAAGTAGAATTAAATGTCCACTTGTTAGGGGACTATTTTTCATTAGATTTTCCATATCAGTCAGATAGGATTTTTAGGAGTTTATTTTCTTGTACTCAATCATTGTAATTTCTTTCAGAATATTAATAAAATGAGATTTGTGTTGTGGTCTCCGTTCTACCCGTAGTTAGGCTGAACTACAGCTGCTCTGATTTCTTGTACCAGATAAGAATATGTAGGCATAGGATGCGATATCCTAGCGAGCACACTAACCACTAACCTTTGGTTCTCTCGCTGCTGTGCGATCGAGACTTTCCCGCTGACGACTGATGTCATCCTTTTCTCTTGCCCGAGTGCATTTGAGACCAGACCGTAGTTCTAGTTCCCGTAGGTTCCCATACCTCGAAACCCGACATACTACGTCCGTTCTACCGCAAACAGGTACGCCTAAGTCTCCAATGGTCGAGCAGCGTCCACCTAACTGCTAGAATGCGTACGCTAGTATCGTCAATCATTTCTCTCACCCCCGTGTGACCGAGAACACCCTGTCTAGCCATAGTTAGCCTGAACTACGTCATGCTCTGATTTCTCTGAAGAGAATACGTAGGCCCAAGACGCGACGTCTTGCCGAGCAACTAACCCGTAGTTTCCCGAACTACGTTGACTCTGACTTTCTCTCTTGAGAATACGTAGGCATAGAGTGCGACGCTCTATCGAGTCAATTTCTTCCCGTTTAGATTTAGCAGCCGTAGATAGATTGTTTTTCACCCGTCCAAGTAAATCCCAGCAAGCGTGGATCCCGTCGAGTACGACGGACGTGAGGGGTGCTAATACCTTCCCCTTGCGTAACCGACTCCCGAACCCAGACAATGGTTGCTATGACCTTGTCTTACCCTTTTTCGTCAGGTTTCTCCGATCGTTTCATTTCCCGTTTTGAGGGATAAATAACGAAAGGTGGCGACTCTTCTGTCATGCCGACACCTTATTTTTCGCGAAAGCGACAGGAATCACCCAAACATGTCAGAGTTACCTGGGTAGAGATCCTTTGGGGATACGTATAAGGCAGATCATAAGAACATACTTGCTTAAGAGAACACTTAATGTACACTGAAAAAGTTGCATGATGGTCAACCACAACTCTTGTGATCAACTTCAATTCTCAAATGCCCAATATCAGAAGAAGACATCTTAAGAGGATTTTACAAAAAAACTTGGCATAACAATGCTCTAGTGTCTTCAAACTCTTTAAGAGATTTAATGAATCTCGACATCATTGCCCCAAATTGGTTGTATGTTTGCACAACAGAGTCTTCGAACTTGTCTTTTGGGGATGGTCAAACTACAAGAGAAACAACTGGGGAATAACTTGAACAATGAGCCATTAATGATTAGACTTTGCATACCAATAACAATTGGATTTTTTCAAACAACACCAATAATAACTAGGAAACAACTTGCCCCTGCTTAGCAAAGTCTTCAAGCAACATGCCCCTGGATATGGTCATCTTTTTTAAATGACTGGAAATTTACTAAATAGAGATTCAAGTCTCAAAAGATTAAGCTTATCACTGATGTTCATATGCAAACTTTTATGCTATCAAGCAATGTTACAAGTAACAAAATGTTAATTTTGAAACTGCTAATGCAACCCACATGTTTGTCTTGAAGTTTTTATTGAAAAGATATCGCAATAACTTGTGACCGAATCACTATTTAGGATATGTCGTTAATTTTCTTTTATAAAGCCAACACAAATTTTGAGCATAGCTCATAGAAGTCAGGAAACATTACCTCATTATGTATGCTTTTAAAATAAACCCTGCTTGAATTAGGTCTTTTAAGGGTTGTAATGTGGCTTGGTTCACGGTTTATGAAACAAAGGATAAAAGGCTCAAAGTTTATTTTTACCCACCCTTTCTTTGTGATGTTCTCAAATCCTACATTCAATTAACTTGGCGCGAGCACTCATCTCTTAAGAGGAGTTTTGACGTGGTTGAGAAAATACTGAGGCTTTGGACATGGCAGTCACTCACCTTTTTGCTTTTGGTGTTTAGTCACACGACTTTTCTCATTTGTTGAGGATTTTTCTTTGTAATCCTTTATTTTTGTTGTTTATTCATTCCATCAATTTTGCTTGAACTGAGTCTTTTGGATTTGACCTCGAAGTTCAACGGGATTCCCCAATTTTGCCTAAATCTCCTTCATAGGTTTTGATTTAACGGGCTTTCTTTTTCTTTCACTTTTTGAACAGGTTGTATGACTCTTGTTGAAAGGATTGTGACTGTTTTATCCTTTTAGCTAGTAGCAAACAAACTTAGATACCAATGACAATTGGGTCCTTTAAATGACATCAATAACAACTAGATTTTAGGATACCAATAACAATTAGGCTTCTCCTAACCTCATAATGCGTGAGGGATAAGGTGAAGTGGATCCTCAGATGTTTACTCCTTTTTTAATATTTGGGTGCTCGATCAGATTAAATTGAAAACTATCATTCCCTATGTTAAAATTGAGGGTTTTTTGTATGAAAATAAACTCCTACTTCAAGGCTCAAAGGGGTTAAAGAGAGATTATCTTCCTTATATCTCTAGTGTTTGGGAATTTGAAATAATGTCTTACTTCATCAGCAGATTTTATTCAAAAGCATGCAACAAGAGATTTTGCATTTTCAGTTTCATCCTCCTCCCTCTAATTCTCTGTCTAAGTAAGAGATTGGGTGGTATTGGCATTTATAAAGCATAAAAAACATTTTAAATGAGTGAATACGAATGGATTTTTCAAGACAAACATATTAATTGCATTAATCATTCAAAATAAACAAGTCCTTACATGCCAAAAACAAAAACGCTATCAAACACACAAGGTTACACATGAAAAACAACAAATAAGCTTAAAATTGGAGAAGACATAGCCTAAAAAACAACATCAGTCTACCATATGCACGGAGAAGTTTATTCCATGTTCAAGCAAAATAGTGCTTTGAACCTGGGGTTCACACATTTTGAAGGACATGATGCACTTTTGGACTAGCTCTTTTCCCTTTCCCTTGAAGAGATGTCATTCTTCAATGACGTGGTCGGACGCCCCTTGATGGAAAGCATACAAGGCGTCAGTCTTGAAGTAGCTCCTACGGATTATCGAGATATTATGTGGATTTTCTGTCTTTACCATACTCTTTTGTACGAGGACATGGAACAACTTAGGATAATACACTATGATGTCCCTAGACTCACCTCTCTGCTCAGGTCACTGATTAGTAGACGAAGAAGCATTATTAGCCTGATGTTGAGAAATGACCAAGTCTATGACCAAAGTAGTCAGGCGCTTTTTAGCAATTTTCATATTGGCAACCTCATCTCGGAGCTCTTGATTTTCTAGCTCTTGGTTGTCCACCAAGGTCTTCATCATGGTAGAGAATGTCCCCATGTGGGCTCTCAAGGTGGAAATCTCCTCGTGAAGTGCTTGGTTTTCTTGCTCCAATTGATCCATCTTCACTTACAATTGGCTCGAGTACTATGTGGATGAACTTAATAAAAACTCGAGAGGAGACAACATAATGAGCTAAAAAATGAAAATGAGATGCAAATGTGATGACATGTGCATGCAATGTAAATGCAAGCTTAATGGTTTCAAGGAACTTAAAAGTAAGTTGCAAACATTTTGGGAAAAACTGAAAACTTCATTTCATTATCCATGATATCTATTGATTTTTGCAAAGAAATTGACAACTGAGTTCCGTGAAACCAAAAGTTTTTTGAATACATGAATTTATGTGGATACATTGCACACACAACACATATACACAAACATTAAGGTTTGAGATCACGAGCATGGAGTCATGGTCTAACCATCCCAAAGGTATGTACTATGGGTTTTGTACCTGCGGGACAAGGTTCTAAAAGGTTCCCAAAGTCATTGACCCATCTTTCGAATATTATTAACATATCAATTACTTGGAAATCAATAATATTCTCAAGAGAATCTCGTTTGAGCATAGTATCGCATATAAACTACTTTGGGTTTACACCCTCATAGTCACCGCACTACATTCTAATTAGGCTAAGTGGGGTAAACATTACATCCTAATTAGGCTAAGTGGGGTAAGAGGTAACTACGATCCTCTGTTTCAGAAGCTCATAAGTTAAAAGTAGTAGTGCATTCACAATTACTCGTTCAACAAATACTACCCTCAAGAGGGTCTCCACTAAGCGGGGGATCTCAAGTCAACTTCTTCGGGATTACTCCCTCAAAGGCTCATTGACTATACCATCATTCCTATCTTATTTGTTCTCTCGAGTATGGGTTTGACTTATCTCACCACACAAAAGAATCCATCGTGTCAAACAGAAAACCCAAACACAATAAGCAAACAAATATATATATAAATGTACAAATAACACAAATAAACAAGATATGCTTAACCCTATAAGGGGG
Organism: Lathyrus sativus; assembly: GCA_963859935.3. NCBI lineage: Eukaryota > Viridiplantae > Streptophyta > Magnoliopsida > Fabales > Fabaceae > Lathyrus > Lathyrus sativus. The sequence goes on from OZ012740.1 coordinate 527,831,529, forward strand.
ATGCGTCCCCAGTGAAGTCGCCATTTCTGTTGCGGTGACAACGGATATTAAGTTATTATATTAACTTGAATCACAAAACATTTAATGTTCACCACCAAACTTTAATTTGTCTAAAGGAAATGAAAAAGATCGAATAAAAACCCTAATTGTGCAATGTAACAACAATGCAAAAATATCTAAAGGTTTGAGGGTTGGTTATACTAAGGGAAGGTATTAACACCCTAAGTATCTATAGTACTTTGTAGGAACCTCATGTTGTATTTGTGTTATGTTATTGTTTGTTTACTATAGATTGAGAAATGTTCTATGGGGAAGGACCTAAAGGTTTTACTAAGTATGCTTGCCAAAACTTCGCGGTCTTGTGCATACGTATTCTAACAAGGATGGAATCAGAGCAATCATAGTTCACCTAAAAAAGGGTGAAGAACACTTGATGATAATCAAGGTTCCGAGGGGAATGTAAGTGTTCTTAACAATAACACTTACATAAAGTTTACAAACTCTGACCTAAGTCTAAGTTGGAAGGCTAACAAGCTAACACCGCTTGGGAATAACTTGACAAAGTTAAAGTGAACATGAGCAATATGAGTGAATATGGATAAGAAGAACAAGGATGATATTAAAACATGATATCAATTATGAGTAACAAAGATAAAATTGAAACATGAATAAGTCATAACAATACTTAAACATGGACACAATTCAAAGTTCAAACAATCATGGATAAGTCGTAAAAATACTTAAACATGGAAACAATTCAAAAGTTCAAACAAGCATGGATAAGCCATAACACTACTTAAGCATGGGTATAAATTAAACATTCAAACATGAATAAGTCATAACAATACTTAAACAAGGATACAAATTAAATATTCAAACATGAATAAGTCATAACAATACTTAAACATGGATAAGATTCAAAGTTCAAACAAAACATGTATTATTCATAACAGTACTTAAACATGGATACAATTGAAAACCAGTCATAAAATAAATTAAGACATCACTTTAATCATGCAGACAAGTTTGGACATGGTTCAAGACATAGGTAACAACCAAAGGTACTTGTTAAGGTTCATGGTAATCACATTCAAAGGATGGAATCAAAGCAATCATAGTTCACCTAAACAAGGGTGAAGAACACTTGATGAGATCAAGGTTCCAAGGGGAATGTAAGTGTTCTTAACAATAACATTCACATAAAGTTTACAAACTCTGACCTAAGTCTAAGTTAGAAGGCTAACAAGCTAACACCACTTGGGAATAGCTTGACAAAGTTAAAGTGAACATGAGCAATATGAGTGAATATAGATGAGATGAACAAGGATGATATTCAAACATGATATCAATTATGAGTAACAAAGATAAAATTAAAACATGAATAAGTCATAACAATATTAAACATAGACACAATTCAAAATTCAAACAATCATGGATAAGTCACAACAATACTTAAACATGGATACAATTCAAAAGTTCAAACAAGCATGGATAAGTCACAACACTACTTAAGCATGGGTATAAATTAAACATTCAAACATGAATAAGTCATAATAATACTTAAACATGGATAAAAATTAAATATTCAAACTTGAATAAGTCATAACAATACTTAAACATGGATAAGATTCAAAGTTCAAACAAAACATGTATAATTCATAACAATACTTAAACATGGATACAATTGAAAACCAGTCATAAAAATAAATTAAGACATCACTTAAATCATGCAGACAAGTTTGGACATGGTTCAAGACATAGGTAACAACCAAAGGTACTTGTTAAGGTTCATGGTAATCATATTCAAAGGTTTGAACATGGTAAGCATACAAGTTATGAATTATATAAAGGCATGTTATCAACGTTTAAGGAATTTATGAACATATAAATAAAGGTGTACAAGCACGAGGACTTACATGCATACAAGTGTTTAAATAAGTATGACAGAGTCAACAAGTATCATGACAAAGGTTAAAAGACAAGTCTCAACCAACATGGAAGAACAAGTCATTTATACATGGAAAAGAATGCATTTAAGTACCATAAACTTATGCAAAACTCAAAAACAACATGTTATCAACTCCACACAAGGTTTCCACAATGTACATTATGTTCACACAAATCAATATGGCCAAGAAAAATCAAGGAACAAGTCAAAGAAGACAACTATTGACCAAAATAAACCCTAAAAAATCCTTAACTTTAACTATACAAAAATGTATGAAAAATAAGTATTTAGTGGAATTTTAAAATGTAGACATAAATCATGCATAACAAGGAAGAGGCATGCAAAAATTAGGTCAAAATGATGTGTAGTTTGAGAGTTATGGTTGAATGAATTTGTGAAAAATAATGAAAATACAAAGTGTTGAAAATGTATGGAAATGACCTCACGAGGACTTAAACTCAAGACGTTCAAGTTGCGCAGCTTAAACATATGCCACTAGACCATACACATATGTGTTTAACTTAGGAAACTAACATATATATTTTAAGAATGTTTTCAGAATGCACAATGAAGCGAAATTGTGAAAAAAATAGCAAAAAGATGGTTCCCAGGATTTGAACCCACACCTTGGCACAAGAGAAATAAGGAAACACGTGTTGCTACCACATGGGTGGCCAATACATCCATGTATTAAATGGAATCCAATTATATATAACAATCACACAAGACAAAATGGAACTTTTGCAACGTCATCATTTTCTCTAACATGCATTCACGCTTTCTCTCTCATCATGTTTTCTTTTTCTTTACTCCATTTTTCTATTTTCTTTTTCTCAATCTTTCTCCTACCATAACTCACTTATTTTTTAACGAAATTAAAAAAATATAAAAAGTAAATTGCTTAGAAAAATCCCAGGAATCCAGTGGTATTATTCTCACAAGCTAAAACTCACTGTACAAGTCGCACCAAGTTAAAAACCAGTCCTAAAACTTAGGGTTTTTACCACTCAAAACTTCACATACAAGCAAGATAAAATGCAAGCAAACACATGTACACATTTAATACATTAATGTCTACATTTTGCTTTAGAAACCACACAATTATAATGCATGTATCATGAGTTTCAAAGTTTAAATTTCTTACCTATTGGAGCAAAGTCCAATGCCTCTTCACAGTGCTTCTAGAAGTGTTGTGATGATGTAGTTAGCCTATTGAGAACTTAATGAACTTGTTGGAATGAATGGTTTGATTGGAAATAGCCTCTAACCCCTCACAAAAGTGTTCTTACAAAATGGTGAAAGTGGTATGGAAGGTGACGGTATGAGTTCTACATAACTTGTTTATGGTTTAAACAAACTCTAATGAGTATTTAGAAGTTGTTTGAAGTGTTTGCTTTGGTGGAGCACAGGCAAAATGATAGTTTGGAACTTTTGGCTTGAAGTTTGCAAAAATGATGTTTTCATGCAAAACTTGGTTCACAGGTGATTTGAGGTATTGTTCTTGTGTCTTTATAGGCTTAGAGGATGCCTTTATTTATAGGAGAAATGGAAAGAATGATGGTTGGTCAGATTATGAAGTTATAGAGTTTTGGCTTGGTTGAAAATGAATGATGTAGTTTTATGCAAAATAGTGGTTTCAAAGCAAAGTACAAGGGTGTAAGGTGGGTGAGAGGTTTATAGAGAGTATTTTCTGCATAAGAGAAAGGTTTGAGGCTCAAGAAGGGATGATTTGAGGTTTGAGAAATTGCTTTCAAAAATGGTAATATGACTTTTATGCATAATGTGCCATTAATGGTAATAACACTCGGATAATGCCTAATCTCCTTGGATAATGGCACAAGACCTTGTGTAATCCTTTGATCAAGGAAAGCTTTGCAAGTTACATGAGCTATAATAAATGGATTTGCAACAAGTTTATGACATGAAAATCACCTTAAGTTCGAGTTTGGAATGCCAACTTTTTTCCTTTGATACTCAGCTTATAAATGGTATCAACGAGTTCTTATACTCTTTGGAAAGCTGGGAACATGCTCTACAACTTTCATGTTTTGAGTTTTTCCTGAATCAAATTCAATCATGATGAAAAGTGGCCCTCAAGTTGGTTACTTTTACAAGGTAGATTTGCATAAAAAGATTTCTAAGTGTTGGAAATCACATTTGAATGAAACACCAACTTCATAGCCTCATAACTTGAAACCTAAGCACTTTTTGGGATTTCCTCCTAAAGGACAAAGTTACAGCAGGGAATAAGCTCTTCAAATTGGTCTTTAGAGCAAATGAAATGGATGCCTAGATTAGAAGTTATGGCTTTGGAAAATTAGCACCAAATTAGGGTTTTTTTTTATAACTTTAGAAAAAAATTCAATTTCTCTTTTGTTACCCTTTTTGCAAGTAATCTCAATTCTCTTAATTTTCCTTGATCAAACTCAATCATAAAACATTTTTCCAATGAAATTTGACTTGAGAAGCTTATATTTGGTAAAAAGAAAACCTAAAGTCAAAGGTTTGACTTTACAGTGAATGATTTGTGTATCAGATAAACTTTCACTTCTTGATCTTCAATGATTTCCATCTCTTGAGATATTTGGACATCATGGGAGGACTTCCAAGAATGTATTTGAATATTTTGAATCGTATCCCAAGGCTTGATATCATGTATTGATCAAAAATCAAAGATGTAGTTGACTTTGGTTGAAAAACCCTAATTTGTGACCAGATGAATTTGATTTTGAAGAACTTGTAATGAAACCATTTTGCACTTGATTATTGATAGAGGGAAATCTCTTAAGTGTATGAGAACTTGTTTGATTGATGATCCATCCAAAAAATTTACTGATCAATCCTTTGAGCCTCTTAGGGTAAACCATAATCCACAAAAAACAAAACAAAACAAAACAATGTCTTGATAATTGGTTAGTCGTGCATGAATGATTGACCTAGAATGTTATGCAAAAGATAATGAAATCTAGGGGTAAATTTTGGGGTATGACATTGTCCATAGTGGTAGAAGTCTTAAGTTCAATAAAATTGACAATGTAAGGGTGAAGGTAAAATGCAAGGATATATGTGATTGAGAAGCTTATTGTACCAAATTATCAAATGAAGAATCTTGGCAATTAAGGAAGGTGAATTATGTACATAGTTGTAGCAGGGATTGTAATGTGAAGCCGATGAAAACCAAGTGGCTAAGCAAGAGGATCCAAAACTCATTAAAAACTAATCTTAGGATGAAAATAAATGATATCAAGGCAAAAGCATAAAATAAATGGAATGTAGGTGTGAACAAAACCAAGGTAATAGGAGTAAGGTTTAAAGCTAGGTATATGGTTGATGGGTCGTTCTTAGGGGATTACAACAAAATATATGATTATTGTCATGAGTGTTAAGAGCAAACTCAAGATCCATAGTGAAGCTTGGTGTTGAACATGCTCAAAAAGATTCAGACGATCAAAGACCACATTTCAAAAGGCTGCATATATGTTTTGTAGCATGTAAGAAAAACTTAAAGTTTTCTAGGCATGTCATTGGACTTAATGATTGTTTTCTTAAGGGGATACGTGGAGGGTAAATTCTGGCCGCTATAGGTAGGGATCCAAATGATTAAATTCCACCTATTGCACTTGTAGTGGTGGAAGGGGAAATAAGAATAGTTGGACATGCTTTTTTGGAGTTATTAATTGACGATCTTGGAGGAAAAAATGAATTCCTCACATATGTTGTGTAAATCGTTGTATTGATGTTGTTGGTTGTATTGTATGGTTTACTACCAGCCATGGATGAACTTTTGCCTAATGTTGAGCAAAGGTTCTGTGTCAGGCACTTGTACAACAATTTCAGGAAGAAGTATCTTGAGAAGATGCTGAAGGAAATAATTTGGAAAGCTGCTAAATCAACATATGCACAAGCCTAGGGAAGAAAGATGAAGGGGATGAGACTGATTAATGAAGAAGCCTATCTCCATCTCCATGTGATGAAGACACCTCAAAGATTTTGGAGTAGATCTTGTTTTAGGGGAACTAACAAATGTGATGCTATACTCAATAACATGTTAGAATCTTTCAATGATGTTATTCTTTAGTCAAGGTCTAAACCCTTAGTGACCATTGTGGAAGAGATCAGAACATATTGTATGGAAAAATGAGCAACAAATAGAATGAGGTTTCAAAATCTGGTTGATGTTGGTGTCTTGCCTAATATTAGAAGGAAGGTTGATAAAACCAGTAGTTACACCAAATTATGGATTGTGAGGTATCTCTCTTGTACACTAAATTATGTCCTTTATACTATGTATGCTATTGTCTCTTGTGTTGAACAACTGTATTCATATGTCTGTTAATGTAGGATGTTTATTTAACACATATTTGAGGTTATGCATATTGAAAATCCTGCAGATATATTTGTTGTGATTTTGAAAGAAAGAGTATGCTCTTGTAGAAGGTGGAAACTAACTGGACTGCCTTGTGTTCATGCATTGTCATGTATGAAAAGTAGGAACTTTAAGATTAAAGAATACATCCCTGATTATTATAGGAAATCAATGTACATGAAGGTTTATCCTATAAATGGATCAAATCTCTGGGTGAGAACTGAATATCCAGATGTGCAACCTCATAAATATAGAAGGATGTCTGGAAGACCAAAGAAGAGAAGAAATCTCGAGTAAGAGGAGCTGGATGGGACTGACAAGAGTATGAGGAGAACGGGCTTTACAGTAAGGTGTTCTAGGTGCAAGCATCCAGGGCACAATAAATCAACATGTAAGGTGACACCACCTACTCAAGGTTCTCATAAAACACAAGGTTCCACGTAAGCTACTCAAGGTTCCAACCAGGCAACTTCAACTGTTGGAGGACAACAAGGAACTCAGTCAATTGTTGGAGGCACACAAAGTTTTTAACTGCCAATAACTAGAGGCACACCAGCTGCTCAACGATCAACACTAGACAGGCTAAGTAAGTTGGGTGTTAGAAGGCCATCAACACCTTTTGTTCCTCTTGGACCTACTACAAGGCTAAGTGTTGCCAAGAATGTGATTGGTCATACTACAAGGAGGACAATTCCAAATAAGAGGACCACACCCAAGAAAAAAAAACTTAGATCTATGTAAAATGTTGTTTAATGGTCTTAACTGATACTTAGAACCACTTACTGTCATTTTGTGTTATGCTTATAGATGTCATTTTGAATTGCTGTCATTTTGTGTAATAGATATGGATATTATTTTGTAATGTGTTTTGAATAAGTTTATATGTTAATGACAATTATGTATATTGAAATTCTATTATGAGCAAGAGCTATGTAGATTATGTGCTGAACAATCATGTGTTATGACAATTATGTGGAATGGTAAGATTCTGTGTTGAACAATTGAACAATTTTACAATGATATATTTCATTGCTAAATGGCACAACATTCAACTGATGCAAACCAAAGCATTTCACTACAACATGATTTTCCAAGGTTTAACTAATTTGGAAACTTATACAAACTTAAACATTTCAAATAATCATGAAAAAAAATCATAACTGCTAAAAATACAATAACAAACATCATCCAACATTTTTCACTTCAAAATCTTGTTCATTTCATTTTGAAGTTGATTCATCTCCTTCCTTAATTCTTCATTTATTAACATAACCTTTTCAAACTTCGTTGTTGCATCATCCAATTTCTTTGATAACTTTTCCAATCTAGACATTATAATTTTCCCTTTCTCATCTTGAACTTCCTCATAAAACCATTCAAAATACCCACACTCGGGTTGCTTTGAACCCTGCAATTTACAATGGAGCATACAATGGATTATTCAAAATGTAATAAGCAAACAAACTCCTTGTACATAGCACATACATACCTTAAAATGAGAACAACCTCAAAGATGTTTTCCATAGCTCTTAGGCGTCGTAGACCTACGAAGAATAACCGTGTCTCCGCAATGACAACTCGGTTTCCATGGAAGATTCGAGCTCATGGAGGATAAACCATCACCTGATTTCATGGAGGATCAAACCCAATCTTCAATTTTTGGGAATCAAAATCAACTCTTAACAACAAAAAACCGCAGTAAAGGAAAATGAAGAATAACGCAGCTGCAGATGGTGGTGAAATAAAGAAACGAAAAAGAAGAAGAAAAGTCATGTCATCTGCCATGTCGTCATTCCCAAACGTTTGTTTGGAGTAAACAGACAGAAATGACTCATCTTCTCCATTTTTAATACTTAAGGGATCGATTTGAACATTTTAAAAATTAAGGGACCAAAATGGATCCCAAGGTAAAGTTAAGGGACGAAAAATGATATTTTGCACATTCTTTGTTGTTGTCGGATTGTTGTTGGATTATAACTCTTAAATATATAGGTTAATTTGTATTTGGATTGTAGCTCTTAAATATATAGGTTGGATTATAACTTTTTCATATACATTATCCCACTTTTTTTTGGGTTCATTCCCCTAAAATTTGGAATATCAATACATTTTTTTGTATTCTATTCAACATAGCTTTTGGACAATAATTATTGGATCCCATTCATATTACATGCAACTTGATAACTTGGTGTTCAAAATATAGTTTTCCATTCACAACAATTTAACTGAACGGTTTTACACCACCATTGATTCATAACCTGGTGTTCATACTACATAAATTTATAATTACATAGCAATACATGACATGGTTTTTACATAACCACGCGTTCCTGCATTTTCGTTTTTCAACGAAAATGATATTCAATCTTATCATTATAATATCAAACTAATTCATTTATCATACTATACCAGCTACCAAAGTGAACACAAACAAAACAAAATGAGATAGTTGTTTTATTTGTGTTCACTTTCGTACCATACCTTACACCTATTACATTAACATAACTTAAAAACACCCTAAAGTTTACTGCAACTTCGTTACACTTTGCTTACACAGCACATACCATCAAAATATATTAAACCAACTAACATCAAAAAAACATATTCAAAATCCTACATAACTTCAAAATAACTTCCATTGTCTTCACAACAACCACAACTACCTTTTCTTCCACGGTTAAGAATAACACAAATAGACGGTTTAGAGGTCTACGAATCGTAAAACCCACTTTGTCTCCTCCATTGAGTTTTTTTCTTCTTCACATACTCGTACCAACCTTTGCCGATGAATTTCTCCACCTTTACCACCGTTTTTTCTTCACACAATGAACTTCCCCGTAATACCCATCTCCATTATCACAGTCAATAATATCGATCGCCTTCTGGTTCCACCACAGATAGTTCTTTGTCACATGCCTAGGATAATGTTGCATGAAACAAATTATACAATAAGTGTTGCACCCTAATTTTTGACCGTAGGATCCCACCTATTTTTGCGCATTCGCTATCGTTATTTGATATATTTAATATTTATGTGACTAACCAATTTGTATGGATGTAGTAATTCTAAGCGGTGATGAGTTTCAAGTTGTGTCCCCTTCCAAGAGACCCCCCAAGAGGTGGGACATGTTTTACGAGAGGTTTTGAGTTCCCATTGTGGAGGCTCTGAAGCGGCAATGGTTAAGATTTGATTCAACTTAAGCGCTAAATTCTCAAGTAAAGAATACGGTTTATGAAGGTCTGGAATTTCAAGTAATTCTACAAAGGGGATCACTCTTACAGGATATAAACGAAGAATGAAGTCAAATGCAATCTTTTTTTCAAACTATCTAGAAGTTTCAAAACTTTAAATCAATTTAAATAAAGCTCAAGGTGCGAGTATGCAGAATTCATTACAACCAAGAGATCAAAAGTAAGCTATCATTCATTGGATTCAAACATTGAGATCCAAGTTACAACATCTGTTACAATCTTACGAAATCCGCGAGAAGAGCTTCCGAATTTAAAGACGTAAAAGCTCCTTCCCACAAACTAAGCTTTAGAGTTGCAAGAGTAATGTCACACGGATGTCTGTCAAAAAGAGGGGCGATGGACATTAAGCGTGAGGCTCATATGCATAATTCATCACCTATATTAACACTGCAATGAGGACATCAACAGGGGGATGCTTATTTATTATACAGTTGTAATTAAAGTTTTTTTTTGTGTTTAGTAATTACAATTTACTAACTACTCCATCTATGTGAAACTAATAATGTCAAATACAAGTGCCAAGCTACGGTACTCCTGCTACATCAGTTTCTATGGTACTCTTGCTACACCGGTCGTTGGTTTATCCATATTTTGCGTGAGCTCGTCCGCAATTGCTTTCCTGGCCTTTTCTTCTTTCATCAAATCTCTCACAACCCGTTCCATTGTCAATTATGCTTGTTGAATAATTGAGGCTAGCCAACTCTTTTTCAAACAGTATGGACAACAACCTGTTGCTTCAAAACCATCATTCTTTCTTAGCAAAGACTCCATTCCCATGCTCCCTATTGAACTTGAGAAACATCTGGAGGAAATCCTGTGCGTTTTGAGCAGAACCACGCAGAACAACATTGCTTGATACTGATATAACCGCGAAGTTAGCGAAGAACCCTGCGTAAGAATACTGAACAGGTAAGTTATGATGCTGATGAATTTGGTAGATGTGAAGGAAATGCGTAAGGGCATTCATTAAATGAGAGTCTCATAATTAATTGCAAAAAACCACTGAAGGTATTTTAGAGGCAGTTAGCCAGCATTTACCGGCAGACACGCCAAGACGAGATCCTCCGTTGATAACTCTTTCCCCTTTGCTTAACTGAGTGGTCCTATAATCTAGAGAACATTGCAATAACCTGTAAGTCAAGAAATCATAAACATAGCAGGCACCAGGGGTACACGAACAAACCATACACAATATTCACAAAGAAAAGAATGCATGAGCATATAAAATAGAACACAATGATACACAGAATTGGGACCGATGCCGGCATCATAGCATACCACACAACAACAGGGGGCATCACACAAAGAAAGGAGATTCATAAACAATGACAAGGACATCAATAGAAATTACAAAAAAAAAACAATACGCGAGAAGCATAACACGGGCATAATATTTACTAAAAACATAGCACTAAACCTGCCATCAACATATCAGAGTTAACACAGGCCTGCAGTACCATAAAGGGATGTTTTCTTACGTCTTGAACTAGCAAAGGCTGGCACTCGAACTCCTCGCGGCAAAGCACAACATATGATACCCCTGCAGCCAAGCGGATAACCATGAGACTAGTTTTGTTCCCTTCCAATTTGAAACCAAATACTATAATGGCGTCATTCTTCATGGCATACGTTGTGGTGATTCCTGCAAATGATGATACACTAATTTCATACTCATACTAGAAGCTAATTAGGTGAACATCATTGGTCCAAGCTCCAGCTTTTTACGTACAGCCATCAAGTACATGTTGAGGGTTCAACTGATATTCTGAACCTCCGCCAAAACACCAGTACACCACCTGCAGAACCCACGCCCCATTAGTTCAGGTTTTGGGTCACTCCAAATATTTTGCAAATAGGAAGGATTTGTCACGTCCTCTAACCTGTCTTGACCTGTGAAGCAAACACCGCAATTGCTGAGGCTATCTCGTGTCGTACTCAGACACGGTTCCACCTGTGTTCAAAAGAAGCATTCCAAGATTAATTTCGCGAGCGGTAACAACATAAGTGATCGGGAAAATAGCAAGTGTACTATTTTTACCAATTGTAGTAATAAGGGAAATGTCCCAAGTATCGATCTCGAGGACTGCGTAGTAATTAACGGAATTTTTTAGAATTCAATTGAACAAAAGGTCTAGTGGTTTGTTTGGTAGCAGAGTAATATCAAGTAAATACGGACTTAATTAATTAATCTAAGAACAGTGTTAGGGGAGTGGAGACTATACGAGTAAAGACCCTGTATGATTATTCTACTATACTAGTTATTGACCTTAATTTATCAGTTGGCTACTTTAGTTGCCTTAATTCCTTAATGGAAACCCTTTGATGATTTTCCTGTTCACTAATTCCTCAGTTTCCCTGAAAAACATCAAGCAATAATTCCGACCATAAAATACGTGATACGGGATATCCTCATTCCTAAGCAATATCGACCGTGATACTATTTTGCAAAAGTGTTAGGTTGACTTTCCAGACTAAGCCTAAGCACTATTCGAATTATACTTTCCAATATGAATACGAATAAGATTAATGCAAAATCAAATATATTAAGGTAAAAACATAGTTCTCGTAGAATAATGAAATAAATGTCATTACATCGCATTAAGGACCACCCCCTAACAACTTGGGGGTTTAGCTACTCATGTTCTTGGTCAACCTAAAAGTAATTAGAATTAAAAAGGAGAAGATCATTACAATGCACGTTGAAATCCTTGGATCATCAATTGCTTCCGCTTTTGATCGATCTTCTGGTTCCAGCCGAAAATCTCCTCTTAGTTGCCAATCCTAATCCCCGTTCCAAAGTCCTTTTCCTTTCTAAAATGTGCCTCTTATATCTAAATTCAAATTACATAGCGAAATGTCTCAAATGCCCTTCGAAATAGGTCTGACAGCAAAAAAAAATAGAAAACAGAGAAATTTCACGTTCAGTGGCCCTGACACGGGCCGTGTTGTGCCACACGGCTGGCCGTGTCAGGCTGCTGGCTTCTTTTGGGGCGTGTTTCTCTCCAAGGGCTGCAACACGGGCCGTGTTGTATGACACGGGCACCCGTGTTGCAAGTCTGAGTCTTCTTTTTTCATCAGCTTTGGTCCACCCGTGTCTGCCAGTCGTGTCCTTCATGACACGGGCCGTGTTGTGCAACACGGGTACCCGTGTTGCAGCTCTGAGTTCCCTTTTTTGCCTTTTCTTTTCCTCTGAATGCGGTGCGATTGTCGTGCTCTCCATTCCTGCCAAAAACACACTGAAAGAAACCAAATCAAACGCACCAGCGGCAAAAACAACATAACTTAAAAATAAGACTCGAAGACACACAACTACGAGTAATGCAGATAATCACAACTAAAGCTTCGAAAATTAGATAAAAACATTGCGAAATTAACCACAAACAACGTTTGAAAACACAACTGAAATCCACCGATCAAACTCCCCCGAACTTGAACTTTTGCTTGTCCTCAAGCAACAAGCTCACCACCCCGAACTTAATATCTCTTTTTTTTTTTATAATGGAACCGTCCATAGAATTGTGAGCTACGGTGATAATACTCATACTTGACTTCTCATTCCAAGTCCCCTAGGATTTATCTTGGTTTTTCCCTCAAAACAGGTAACCTGCAAACACTAGACTGCGACAAACCACAGACCTCAGTCTCCCTATGGGTAACCTCTCCGACTATGCTTTGTACTTAAGTCTTCTTTTTCGATTTTCCTCCCTTTCATTCGGACCATCAATATATGGCTTTTATGATTTTCCTCGTGTGCACAAGATTTATCAATCTTTTTCTGGCACTGTTATTCTTTTTTGCATGGCTTTCAGGTTCGACCGCCGTTAGGCTGAATAACCGGGTGAGGGTTACCCAACTTAGAAGGATTAGTCGTCTACTTGCCCCTTTTTGTTTGTTTTTTTTTTTTCTGTGCCTTGACTCTATATTTTTCATTATCCTTGCACACACAATTATTTTTGATGGAGCCTGATTGTCAAAATAAACTACTGAGGGGTACTTCTCAGATCAAAGCACTATGGTACAAATCTACACGTCGAACTCGTTCCTCTTTGGGAAACCCAGGGTGTTGGCCTTTTACCTATCTCTCAAGATTAACCCAATTTCACCCTCACAGTTCTTTTCTGAGTATTCTATATACTTTCTCATCACCTCACTCAACATCTTCACTCAACAGTTCCCCAACCAACAATTTTTTTTAGCTCACTATCAGGGGGGTCTTCCTGTGGATCGCTATCATGTTCTCAAACTAACACTGGACTGGAAATTAAATAGACAAATAACTGCAACAGAATTGAAAACACACAAATAACATAAAAACACAAAAATAAAATAAAACACAAATAAAATACCCCCACACTAGAATTCAACAGTGTCCTCACTGTTGGAACACTAGTAGCAGGGGACTCACAAAGTTCATGGTTGCGGAGGTTGGTCGCGCAGCATCATCTGCCGCATCCATTCATGCATCTCACCGATCAACCTGCCTTGTCGGATTTGCTCGTTCCCTTGTCTTGTCTGCTCCTCGCCTTGCCTCGTCTGCTCACTTCGGAGATGGTACATCTCATTCTCCATCCAATCCCATTCTTTTTTAGATAAGCTCCACGAGCCTGAGCCTGATTACTGATGGGGTGAAAATCGAGTAGGCGGTATAGGCGCTTCTTCTACCTGATCGCCTTCATCCTCAAAGAATTCTGCACCTGTACCATCATAAAATTGGTCTTCTTCATCCTGCAGGGGGCTCTCATATAGCCAGTTATTCACATTTTGAATACTAATAAAGTCAGGGGCAGGTAAAGCAAGGAGATGACTGTTTCGGCTTACCAAGGAATAGTAATTATCAAAGACACGAATCATACCTTGGGCAGTCAGTGTGGCAAGATCTATTTTTGTCTTACCTGTAACAGTGGGTTCCTCTCTCAAGAGAGCACCATGGCCAAAGTGATTCGCGATTTGAGTAATCATACCGCCTACACTTATTTCGCCTGAAGGTGCATTCGCAACCCTCTTCAGGTGATCAGCTGCAAAGGCAGCTACATTGATGAGCTCGTGATTGGCCATGCCGTACATGAAGTACAACTCCCTCAGAGTCGCTACCCCTGTGCTGTCACCCCTGCCGAACAGTGTGTATGCCAATCCCTTTTGAGCGTACCTGAAACAAGGGTTATGGATACAAGAAGCTTTTGCCGCTTTCGCGACATAATCAGTTCTGCCTGTAATAGCCTTCCAAAAGTCCCCTGCACTAAAATTTCCTGTAGGGGCTCCGGGGCCAAAATTGGGGAGCTTCAGTATATCTCCCAACTCGGCTATGGTCAGGCTATGGTCAGTATCAAATAACCTGAACCTCAGTGTACCATAATATTCTTCCTCCACCCCCGTCCACCTGTGCTTCAACTGAAACTCTAAGGTGCTCAAAAATTCAACAGTTATGCGCTCATAAGTTGGCGCTTCTAATTGCATAAATTCTAACATCCCCAGAGTGTGAAACCTCCTATGGACCTCTATTCTGAGCCCTAGATTATCAAGCGTAGTGTTGCAGATATACCTTGTGGGCGTGAGCTTACGCTTGATGATGTTAGAGTACTTTTTCTGATGATCCGGGTCTTCAAAGAGTATGTCGTGAGGGTTCGCCATACAGTGTGCTCTCTTTCTGGGGCGTGAAGTTTCCGCCACTGCTTTTCCGGTATCTCTACGAGGAGGCATTCTGAACCTGCAAAACACAAAACAACACAGATGGTTCAAAAAATTTCGAAATCCCTGTTAGTGAAAAACGAAACCGTAGAATTAAGCACAATGATGAGTAGAGTGTTTTTTGTGAAGGACGGAAGTGGTTTCGGTGAGTGGGTGTGGTAGATAATGAAGTTTTTGTGTAGAGATGGTTATGGAGGTTAGGGTTTTGTAAGGGAGAAGAAGGAGGAAGATGAAAAAATGATAGGAATTGTGTGATGGGTAATGATAAGTGGGGGTTTAAGTGGTGGGCCCCACGGGGTAAAAATTTAAAATTCTGACCGCGCCTTGCAACACGGGCCGTGTTGCACAACACGGGCACCCGCGTTGCTCCCCCTGTAGACTATATTTTTTTTCCAAAGACACGCCTCTGCAACACAGGCCGTGTTGCACAACACGGGCACCCGTGTTGCTCCACTGATCCACCTGTTTTTCCCACTTCCTTTTTCTGTCTGGTGAACCTGACACGGCTCGTGTTGTACAACACGGCCACCCGTGTCAGGGTGTTGTTTCTCATATTTTTCTTCTCCTCTGGTCTCCGACATTTTCTTTCACCGATGAACTGCGAGTTTAGCAAAACCTGTGAAAACAAAAACAAAATGAAAACGTGTAAATGAAATACGTGGGTTGCCTCCCACGAAGCGCTTCGTTTAACGTCGCCTGGCTCGACGGTCCGTCATCGTATCACGTGAGATGAACGACATCGTTGCGATCCTTCTGTTGTCCCTCGTAGTAAGGTTTCAGACGCTGACCATTTACTTTAAAAATGTCTCCATTTGCTGGATTTTTCAGCTCAACTGCTCCGTGCGGAAATGTCCTATATACTACAAATGGTCCAGACCATTTTGATTTAAGCTTTCCCGGAAATAGTTTCAGTCGGGAGTTGTACAACAGTACTAATTGTCCTTCCCGAAATTCTTTCTTCTGAATACGTCGATCATGCCATTTCTTTGCTTGGTCCTTGTACATTTTTGCATTCTCATATGCCTGATTCCTGAATTCCTCTAGCTCATGGAGTTGGAGGGTTCTGGACTCTCCTGCTCTGGTGAGGTCTAGGTTCAGAACTTTTGATGCCCATAATGCCTTGTGTTCTAACTCTAGAGGCAGATGGCAAGCCTTACCATAGACCAGTTGGTACGGGGACATACCAATGGGTGTTTTGTATGCAGTGCGATACGCCCAGAGAGCGTCATCCAGCTTCACTGCCCAGTCCTTACGGGATGCACGCACTGTCTTCTCTAATATCTGTTTGAGTTGTCGATTTGACACCTCGGCTTGCCCGTTGGTTTGAGGATGGTACGGAGTGGATATTTTGTGCTTCACATTATACTTTAGGAGTAGCTTTTCCATGAGATGATTTAGGAAATGAGTTCCTTCATCACTTATAAGGGCCCTTGGTACTCCAAACCGCGAAAATATGTTCTCCTTCAGAAATCTGACCACTACTTTAGCATCATTGGTTGGTAGTGCCACTGCTTCTACCCATTTCGAAACATAGTCAACTGCTACCAGTATGTAGTGTTTTCCAAATGATGGTGGGAATGGTCCCATAAAATCAATCCCCCAAACATCAAACAACTATACTTCTAACATGGAATTTTGCGGCATCTGGTTTCTTTTCGAGATACTCCCAGTCCGTTGACATCTGTCGCATTCCTTAACCACGTTCTGGGCATCCTTGAACAATGACGGCCAATACAACCCTGATTGGAGGACTTTGGTTGCGGTGCGGTCGCCACTGAAATGCCCTCCATAATCTGAATTATGACATGCTTCGAGCACCTTTCTTTGCTCGTTTTCCGGAACGCATCGTCTGATCAGTCCATCCACCCCTTTCTTGTACAGAAACGGATCATCCCATAAGTAGAACCTGCAGTCATGAACAAACTTTTTCTGTCTGTTAGAATCAAAATCGTCGGGTATGAGACCACCGACCAAATAGTTGGCGTAATCCGCAAACCAAGGAATGCCATGAATAACTAGGATGTGTTCATCAGCAAACTCATCCTTTATCGGGCGCTTTTCCTCGTTCTCTTCAATTGGTGACATTCGTGAGAGGTGATCAGCCACAGTATTTTCACATCCTCTCTTATCCCGAATCTCCACATCGAATTCTTGGAGAAGAAGGATCCATCTCAGCAGCCTGGGCTTTGACTCCTGTTTAGCAAAAAGATATTTTAACGCAGCATGGTCAGTATAAACAATCACTTTAGAACCTAACAGATATTGCCTAAATTTGTCAAAGGCATACACCACCGCTAGCAACTCCTTCTCAGTAGTTGCATAATTCATCTGTGTTGGGTTCAAAACGTGACTCGCATAGTAAATAACATGCAAAAGCTTCTCTTTCCACTGCCCCAATACAGCCCCTACTGCGATGTCACTGGCGTCACACATGATCTCAAACGGCAACGACCAGTCTGGGGCTATCACAATTGGTGCTGACACCAACTTATTTTTCAAGTTCTCGAATGCATCAACATATTCCTTATTGAACACAAACGCCGTTTCCTTGACTAACAAGGACGTCAACGGTTTAGCTATCTTGGAAAAGTCTCTTATGAACCTGCGGTAGAACCCTGCGTGACCCAAGAAGCTTCGGATACCTTTCTCGTTTACGGGTGGTGGTAACTTGGATATTACTTCCACTTTTGCTTGATCAACTTCGATCCCTTTATGTGAGATTTTGTGACCAAGGACGATGCCCTCTCTCACCATGAAATGACATTTTTCCCAATTCAGGATCAAGTTACTTTCCTGACATCTCTGCAAAACAAGTGACAGGTTAGTTAAACAATCATCAAATGATGACCCGAAAACCGAAAAATCATCCATGAAGACTTCCATATATTTCTCGAGCATATCCGCAAAAATGGAAGTCATGCATCTTTGAAATATGGCTGGAGCATTGCATAACCTGAATGGCATTCTCCTATAAGCAAAAACTCCGTACGGGCATGTGAAAGTTGTCTTCTCTTGATCCTCCGGCGCAACCGCGATTTGGTTGTATCCGGAGTATCCATCCAGAAAGCAGTAGTAATCGTGACCAGCCAATCTTTCTAACATCTGATCAATAAAGGGCAACGGGAAGTGATCCTTTTTGGTGGCTAAATTAAGTCTCCTATAATCAATGCATACCCTCCAACCAGTGACGGTACGTGTAGGAATCAACTCATTCTTGTCATTAGTCACCACAGTTGTACCTCCTTTCTTAGGAACCACGTGAACCGGGCTCACCCATGAACTGTCGGATATAGGATAGATAAGCCCAGCATCCAATAATTTCACCACTTCCTTCCTTACGACTTCCTTCATAACGGGGTTCAGTCTTCGTTGGGGCTGCACAACCGGTTTATGGTCCTTCTCCATAAGGATTTTGTGCATGCAAACTGTAGGACTTATACCCTTTAAGTCTTCTATTTTCCAACCAATAGCACTCTTAAATTTTTTTAGAACCCCAATCAGTTGTTTCTCTTGGACACTTTTCAAACTAGAGCTGATAATGGCGGGACACTTTTCCTCGGTGTCCAGAAACACATATTTTAGATTTTCCGGCAGTTGTTTCAATTCCGAACCTTTAGGTTTTTCGTCATTACCCTCAAGCTCTATAGGTTGTCGTAAGTCCTCCCATCAGTGTGGTCGGGATCCCCTTTGGAATGGTCGAGTGTCCAACATTTCGACTACCTCTCTGTCATTCTCATCTACTTCTTTGTCTTCCTTAAAGATTGACATGCTTAGCACTCTCTCTAGAGGCAATTGGGTCACACTCTCCAAATGTTCGCTCTCTACGACCTGTTCTAGCACTTGTATGTTGCTGCTGGTGCCCCGATCCTGTTTATGCTTCATGGTATTACTAACATCAATTTTTAACTCCTCGTCATATACTTTCAGGGTCAGGGTGCCTCCTTCCATATCTATCATGACTCTCCCGGTTTCCAAGAATGGTCGGCCCAAAATTAACAGCATTTCTTCATCTTCCGACATCTCTAGGATCACAAAATCAACCGGAAACACAAACTTATCTACCTTAACTAGTACATCTTGAACCACTCCATATGGCCGCTTAACTGAATGATCAGCAAACTGGAGGGTCATCTGAGTGTCTTGAACTGCACCGATATCTAACTTTTTGTAGATGGACAAGGGCATGAGGCTAATACTTGCTCCCAAATCAATTAAAGCTCTGTTGAATGACCTATCGCCAATAGTGCATGGGATAGTAACAGCTCCACTGTCTTTCTTCTTGACCGGAATCTTCAGACCCTGCAAAATAGCACTACAAGTTTCCGTTAGAATAACAGGTTCAGACTTACTAGTCCGCTTCTTAGCAATGATATCCTTCATGAATTTTGCATAGGTGGGCATTTGTTCTAGTGCCTCCAACAACGGAATGTTCAGCTCCATCTTTTTAAACAACTCCAGGAACTTCTCGAAATTCTTCTCTTGCTGTCCTTTCTTCTTATTTCTTGAGGGGTATGGCAGCTTGATCACCGGTTTCGGTTCTACCACTTTTTCTTTAGTTACCGGTACCGGTGTCACCACTTCTTCCTCGACTGTTTCATTCTCTTTAATTTCCAGCTCCACTTCAATCATCTGATCATTTAGTTCTGTTTTCTCTTCTCCTACTTCCTTGGCTTTTCCACTTCTTGTTACTACCGCCTTGATTTGGTGGTGATCCTTCGGATTTGGTACTGTGGCACTTGGAAGTGTACCCGGCGCTTGTGAACTTGCTAGCTGTTGGGCAATTTGACTCATTTGTACTTCAAGATTCTTTATGGATGCTCCAGCATTCCTGAAGTTACTCCTTGTCTCTTCTTGAAATTGAGAACTTTGGGCGGCCATTTTCTCAATGGCCACTTCCCAATCAGCTTTTCGAGGCGCTTGTGGTTGATATTGAGGTTGGTACGGTGTCTGCTGGTATTGCTATGGCTGAGGCTGCTACGGTTGTTGGCCTTGAACAGGTTTTTGCACATTACCTTGTTGATCTTTCCATGAAAAGTTTGGGTGATTCTTCCAACCAGGATTATATGTGTTGGCGTAAGGATTGTTCTGCCTCAACATATTAATTTGTTCCACTTGCTCTTGGGTCGCTACACAATGCATTGTAAAGTGTGGCCCACCGCATATTTCACAAGGTGTTGCTTGAACTGGCTCAACCTGTGCCACTACCTGAGTTTCAACATTCATTTTCTTGAACCTTCTCTCTACCTCAGCGGTGATCTGATCCTCCATTTTAACAACCTGGTCTGCCAGCTTCAGATCAATCTTACCTTCCGGTTGGTTTACCGTGCGATCATACAACTCAAGGTGCTCGTTCGCGGCGATTGCTTCTATGATCCTTCTGATACATGTGGCTGTTGAGAAGTTGGTTGAGCCACTGGCAGCAGTATCTATGAGCTGTTTCATTTTGAGTTGTAATCCATTCACAAAGTTTTGCATCTGCTCCGTGGCGTCCAGGTTATGAGTAGGACATGCTGTAAGACACCTCTTAAACCGCTTATATGCATCCCCTAAAGATTCTCCTTCTTTTTGCTTGAAGTTGACAATGTCGTATCTTTTTCGGATGAACATTGAGGCAGGGAAATACTCATTCAGGAACGCAGTTTCCATCTCTTGCCATGTTGTGATACTCCCGGCGGGAAGCGAGTAAAACCATTCTTCCGCATCATCAGTGAGTGTGAACGGGAACATAACTAATCTCTTGGCCTCTTCGGAATGGCCTTCTATTTTCAGCGAGGTGGTTATTGTGAGGAATCTCTGAAGATGTTTATTTGCATCTTCGTTGATTCTTCCGGCGAACGGCTTGCTCTCCAACTGACGGATGGTGGAAGGGTGTAACTGAAAATGCGCAGCATTCACCGGTTGATTCACAATGGTCATCCGGTTCGGTTGAGCATTGACCCCTCCATAGTCTCCTAGCAGTCTTTCAGGCTGAGGTGGATTTCCAGCCATTTGAACAGTCTCAGGTGGTGTCTCTCTCTCTTCGGAGTCGCTCTGCACGGATATAATTTCCTCTATTTCTTCCAGTCTTTTAACTTTAGCTAATCTCCGTCTTTCGTGTAATGCTCGTTCTGGTTCTGTATTAAAAGAATATTTAGTTGAGGCCTTACCTTGCATACACAATTAGACACGCGTTAGATAATAAACGGATAAAAGTAGTGCAGTAAACAATACAATTTTAGTCGCAGAGCAACAAAATTTCTTTTGGATTCTAAAAACAATGTTAATTTGGCAGTCCCCGGCAACGGCGCCAAAAACTTGATCGGGAAAATAGCAAGTGTACTATTTTTACCAATTGTAGTAATAAGGGAAATGTCCCAAGTATCGATCTCGAGGACTGCGTAGTAATTAACGGAAATTTTTAGAATTCAATTGAACAAAAGGTCTAGTGGTTTGTTTGGTAGCAGAGTAATATCAAGTAAATACGGACTTAATTAATTAATCTAAGAACAGTGTTAGGGGAGTGGAGACTATACGAGTAAAGACCCTGTATAATTATTCTACTATACTAGTTATTGACCTTAATTTATCAGTTGGCCACTTTAGTTGCCTTAATTCCTTAATGGAAACCCTTTGATGATTTTCCTGTTCACTAATTCCTCAGTTTCCCTGAAAAACATCAAGCAATAATTCCGACCATAAAATACGTGATACGGGATATCCTCATTCCTAAGCAATATCGACCGTGATACTATTTTGCAAAAGTGTTAGGTTGACTTTCCAGACTAAGCCTAAGCACTATTCGAATTATACTTTCCAATATGAATACGAATAAGATTAATGCAAAATCAAATATATTAAGGTAAAAACATAGTTCTCGTAGAATAATTAAATAAATGTCATTACATCGCATTAAGGACCACCCCCTAACAACTTGGGGGTTTAGCTACTCATGTTCTTGGTCAACCTAAAAGTAATTAGAATTAAAAAGGAGAAGATCATTACAATGCACGTTGAAATCCTTGGATCATCAATTGCTTCCCCTTTTGATCGATCTTCTGGTTCCAGCCGAAAATCTCCTCTTAGTTGCCAATCCTAATCCCCGTTCCAAAGTCCTTTTCCTTTCTAAAATGTGCCTCTTATATCTAAATTCAAATTACATAGAGAAATGTCTCAAATGCCCTTCGAAATAGGTCTGACAGCAAAAAAAAATAGAAAACAGAGAAATTTCACGTTCAGTGGCCCTGACACGAGCCGTGTTGTGCCACACGGGTGGCCGTGTCAGGCTGCTGGCTTCTTTGGGGGCGTGTTCCTCTCCAAGGGCTGCAACACGGGCCGTGTTGTATGACACGGGCACCCGTGTTGCAAGTCTGAGTCTTCTTTTTTCATCAGCTTTGGTCCACCCGTGTCTGGCAGTCGTGTCCTTCATGACACGGGCCGTGTTGTGCAACACGGGTACCCGTGTTGCAGCTCTGAGTTCCCTTTTTCGCCTTTTCTTTTCCTCTGAATGCGGTGCGATTGTCGTGCTCTCCATTCCTGCCAAAAACACACTGAAAGAAACCAAATCAAACGCACCAGCGGCAAAAACAACATAACTTAAAAATAAGACTCGAAGGCACACAACTACGAGTAATGCAGATAATCACAACTAAAGCTTCGAAAATTAGATAAAAACATTGCGAAATTAACCACAAACAGCGTTTGAAAACACAACTGAAATCCACCGATCAATAAGCCAAACAAATTAATTTAAAAAAAGAAAAGGAAGAACAATGTATATGTTGAACTTACTCCTACAGCGGTTATGGCAACGTTTGAGTTTCAGTCCCTCGCTACCAACTTAATGATCGTGACTCTTACGGTTCCTTTCGAAGTATATTATCAAAACACAATAAGTGCCTAGAAAGTCTCCAACAAGAACCATTCGAAGCACCGTGGGCTTTCTCTATGGTCACGACACCGTTCGAACTATCTGTCATACCCCAAGTATAATGCCGACTCCGAGTTTGGGATCAAATTTAGGAGCTGCTGCAAATTCAAGAAGAGGATGGTTAGAACAGCTTGCCAACACAAATTGAGAGGTCAATTAGCGGATTAGACGAGCCAACCGTAACATTGCAGTATTCCAATGGCAGGTGTGTGCAGGTAACTACAAGAAGAAACCACCAGAGCATAGTACCCAAAATTTGTTAACCACCTGCGAAAGGAGAATAAAACCTCAACACGGTTACGAAAGCAGTAGAATTATGATCGCAAGGAAGGAATTACATTATATTTCTACAAGTCAACGTAATAACATTCAAGTATCTGAAATTGAAGAGATGGCCCCATTGATTGAATCCCAGATACTCCACGGGTCGTGCGACTAACCTCGTTCCCATCTTTTCCAAACGCCATAGGAAGACTTAGCCTTGTCCATGAGAAATCTTGACTACGTACTGCTCCGATTAAATTGAGACCAACATCAATAATTGCCACTTTTCCGGCCCATATAGCGATCCGCATAAACCATATAATTGAAGGACTGCCTCTCCACTACAGGCAAATCTGTTGAACTTTACAAGGAACAAATCAGAACCTGCATTCATAATAAGTGATCAAAGCATTAGAACAACGTATTGAAGAAAAGAACCAATACCTCTTCTCGTGAGTTCCACGTGGAGGGTTGCTGAGCAATTTGGAGAGTCGATGCAATTGTCAAAGTTGCCCTCATCAGCATTGCCAAACCTGCCAAATCAAGCAAACATCTACCTCAATCAATTCGTTGTAAAAAGAGTAATGAGACAATCAGAGCATTAAACGCAATTGAACACAAAATCAGATTGGGATTTTCTCAAACATCATTGCAAACGTACGAAAGAGGAAACTTTCCAAATCAGTTGGTACCAAAATGGAAATCCAAATCAACAATCCAAATCAACATTCAATTGTGATTAAAGCAATTTTAATCGAGAAATCAGAGTAGAGCCTCTATATAAAGAGAAGTTTGGAAATCGCAAAAGGGGGTCACGACCGGAAAAAACCTAGAAAGCTGATAAACTCAAAAGAGGGAAACTTATCTCCTCGAGCCGCCGCCAGAGCATTCCCAGGCCGCCGCAAATCCCGGCCATCGAAGAATCCATTACCGCCATCTCGAACGCCGCCTAATTCTCGGTAAAGCTCTCACTCATGTTAAGGTTCTGAATTATTTGATCGTTTGGTTTGTTAATGCAGGTTGAAACTAGGAAGAAAATGAACGGAGCATGGTGAATCAAAACGAGGGTGAATCGATCGGAGAGAATCGAGAGAGGAGTTCGCTTCCGATTCAGGGGTTCGGGTTGCAAATGGGATTAGGGTTCACTTTTGTCTTTTTTCTGTCGTTTTGCTTTCACTTTGTTTGCGTTTTGGTCGTACATGGATCACCACACACACTAACTCACCGTTAAACCCTCACTAACTCACCGTTAAAGCCAATTAACTGCCATCAATTATTTAATTAACTTAATCATCAGTCTAATATTCAATATATAATATATTTAAGATAATTATTTAATTGATTTCTTTTGATTTAATACTTAATTAACTTTTGTTTTTTTTCTTCACTGATCTTACTGAAGGAGTTACAAATCATTAAAAAATCAATCCATTTATCCAATAAGTTTTTACTTTCTAAACCTTTGCAAACCCCTTTTTACAACTTAATTTAAAGCAATTTAAATGGAATCTACTTTCATAATTCAATTAATTTTATAAACTAAAATATGGTAATATAAAACCATTTTATTTTAATAAGGACTTTTTTCTTTAATAATTGTTAATCGAGGAAACTCATTTCATAAAAATCTATCTAATTTAATTTATTTATTAAATAACACTTTTTCAATTGACGTTTTATCTAATTAGACATTAAAATCTTTTAGAAAGAAAAACAACATTTGTTATTACAATTAACTTTTTGCGTCAAGATTCAATTTTCATGAATATATTTATTTCACCTAAGTTCTAAATAATAAGTGAATCGTTATAACGTCTTATTCAACTTTAAACCTCCATTATATTTTAATATCATCTAAAATCATCTATTACAACTTCCTCCTTAAAATTAACCTAAGATCAAATCGATTAAAATCAACCACGTAAACATACAAATCAATCTCATTTCACGACACTTTCACCTACACCTAGCGCTTTCATGCGTATGTACCGTCTTATCTTTATCTGCTCTTATTCTATTCATAATGCACACACTCACTTAGCGCTTTCATGCGTTCGTGTATGGTTTATATTTCTGTATTTACTTTCTGCAATTTATCTTTACCGCAAGTCCTTATATCTTGTTGCATCGCATTGCATCCGTCCAAAGGAAAAACCTACACATAAGTCAACACTTGTGTGTAGTTGCACATCATTTGCATCATATTCCCCTTCGATCCTTGATTCCATTCAAGTTGATCAGTTAAGTTTAGGACCTACCCCATAGGAAGGACCTTGTTTTTATCTCTACAACATAGAAACAAAACAATCAACACAATACAACTTTTCAAACACAATAGAGAATAGATGTTAATCATCTTAAGTGAGATATAATCTCCACCCCACAAACAACACAATCAAACATGTAGGGACTTTGCCTTAAGAGAGATAAAGGCATACTTGGGGACCATCCGAGTATGTAAGACCTTTTCTTAAGACGATGCAAAGACCCTTTCCTACAACCCCTTTACATTTGTGGTGGTTATCTCTCCCTTAATATGAAGACTCGTCTCTTCTCCTAAACCTGATCAAAACAACTACCCTAAACCCGTAGGAACTTTGACCACAGTCAAAGGACTCCTCTAACCCTTTAGGGGAACTACAAGTACTCTGATTCCACTCCCGTAAGGATATGTAGGCATAAGATGCGACATCTTATCGAGTATACTTAGATATAAGCCACTAGGGTCTTTAAGCCATTAAGCAGATAAACACTTAGCAGTAAACAAACATAAAACAAGAGGTTCTTGTAGAGTACTACAGAAACTTAGGATGCTAGTACCTTCCCTAAGTTTAACCAACCCCCGAACCTAAACAATCTAGCTTGCATTTGCATTGCATTGTGGGAATTTCGATCTTTATCCCTTCCTTTGGACAAATCAAAGTTCGGTTGCAAAATGAATTAACGATTCAAACTAATCAATAGTTTGGTATCCAAATTTCACCGCGACAGAAATGGCGACTTCACTGGGGAACTCTCTAGTGGGTTTCCCTATCTTATTTTATTTGTTTACTGCTTTATATATCTGCCTACTTGATTAATTGTTTACATGCGTTCTCTTGTATTTTTGGGATTGTTGTCTTTGAGTGGTGAGATAAAGTTCTACACCCGAACTTGAGAGAAATTAAGATAGGATGGTGATATAGTCGAGGAGGCTTATAGGGAGTTGAATCCCTACTAAGTTGAATCGAGAATCCCGCTCAGTTGAGGCCCTTTCGAAATAGTACTGTTGAACGAGCAATCGTGAAGACACTCATTATTTTCGACTTTGGAGCCTATGATATTGAGGACTGTAGTTACCTTAACCCAGCTTTGGCCTTTATTAGGACGTAGTGCGAGACTATGAGGGAGTACTTCCGAAATGGTGCTACGCGAAGCTACACTCAAAAGAAGTTCTCTTGAGAATATTATTAATCCTCGATTAATTGGGAAATTGATAATATCCGATAGATGGGCTGATGATTCTGAGTCCCTTTAGAACCTTGTTTTGCAGGTACAAACAACCTTTAGTCCTTAAACCTTTGGGAAGGGTACACCTTTACTCCATGCTCGTTGCAAACCTAGGGTGCCCCTTGTTTGTTTATCTTTATGTCCTTATGTGAATACTTGTGTTTGCTGCATTCATATAGCATCATTCTGCATTGGACTTCATGGAATTTACCTTCGTTTATGAACATTGTAGGTCACTATGGCTTCAAATAAAAGACATACTATGAAATATACTTTTAAGAGTCCCAAATTGGATGACCTAAAGAAGTTGTGGGGTTTCATCAAAGATCAAGAAGAATTCAAGAACAAGTATGAGAAGCTGATATCTTTGTTGGGTTGCTCAGTGAATGAAGGACTTCTTGCCACTCTGCTACAGTTCTATGATCCTCTCTACCATTGTTTCACTTTCCAGACTTTCAGTTGTTACCTACATTGGAAGAGTATTTTTTTTTGGTTGGTCTGCCTGTTCTAGAAGAATCTCCTTTTCCCTTCTTGGAAAAGGACCCCGATGAGAAAGATATTGCTAAAGCTCTCCGTTTGAAGGTATCTGACGTCAAAGCCAACCTAGTTACTAAGGATGGAATTCTTGGTTTAAAGAGAGGTTTCCTAATCGAGAAGGCTTCATTCTATGCTGATTATTCTAATAAGGCTCCGTTTGAGGCAATTTTTGCTTTGCTCATTTATGGGTTGTTTCTATTCCCAAGTTTTGAAGGTTTCATCGATCTCAAAGCATTCAAGATCTTTATGAAGAACAACCCAGTGCCAACTCTGTTGGGAAATGCATATCACTCTATACATCTCTGAAACCTTCATGGTGGAGGGATGATTACTTGCTGTGTACCTTTACTTTACAAGTGGTTTATTTCACACTTGCCGAAGTCTAGCTCTTTTACAAACATTGGCAAGGAGCATTGGTCTCCAAGGGTTATGGCTTTGACCCATTCTGACATTGATTGGTACAACCGAGTGTATGATGGAGTATTAATCATTGATAGCTGCGGTGACTTTGCTAATGTACCATTGCTCAGCTTTGATGGAGGAATCAGCTACAATTCTATCTTAGCTCGTCGACAGTTGGGATACCCGTTGAAGGAGCCTCCCAAGAGTGTTCAAGTAGAGAGTATATTCTTCAAAGATGATATGGAACTCCGAGGAAAGATTCTACATGCATGGCGTAATGTACACAAGAAAGGGAAGAGAAGTCTAGGGAAGCTTAACTGTGTATCTTTAGAACCATACCTCCAGTGGGTCAGGAAAAGGGCAACCAAGCTAAAGATGCCCTATTCCCGTCAAGATCCCATAGCTCCAAGGAGAAAGCCCACTTATGTCTTTATGTCCAAAGCCGAGGAGTTAGAAGTGTCCTTGAGGAAATCTCAACATGAGTTGGAATCATGGAAGAACAAGTACCATGTAGCAGTGGCAGAAAATGCTGAGTGCCAGAAGCAGAAGGCTGAACTTCAAAAGGAGAGGGATGAACTTCAGAAACAGCTACAATTGAAGGATGAAGAGCTACTCCCCTGCAAGAAGAGGAAAGTCATGGAGGATTTATTTTTCTCCGACCCACAATGCACTATTTGGAAAATAATTGTGGACAACCTTATCCGTGAGAACGCGCAACTAGAAGAGCAGCTCAAGCAGCAACATTCAAAGCTTCTTTAGTGTCTTTACTAGCTTTTATTTGGGACTCTTTAAAAGAATATTTATGTAGTCCGTTTCAAATTTAATAAAACGTTTCCTTTTACCGCAATGCCCATAAATAAGAGGAATCCCATGAAGTCTTAATCATCTTGCATTGCATTCTTTCTCCATTCTTCACTTCAAGAAACTCAAATTCGTTCTGTAGGTGTTGTAATCATGGATTTCAGAAGAGAAACCCTGAAGTACACTTTTTAGAGTCCCAACCTCGAAAGCTTGAGAGAACTAGCCGAACTTGTCGAGGATCGCTTTGCCTTCGCAGCAGAATATGGAGGAGTCTTCCATTTCCTTGAGCTAAGGATGAAAGAAGGATTGTTGGAAACATTGGTTCAATTTTATGACCCGATGTATCACTGCTTCACTTTTCCGGACTACCAATTGATGCCGACCTTAGAAGAGTACTCAGAACTCTTGAGGATGCCTGTGACTGTTCGACCTCTATTCACCGGAAGGGAAGACACGCCTAGTCACCAAGAAATTGCAAATGCTACTCATCTCAGTCTTGAAGATGTTCAAACACACCTAATCACCAAGGAAGGAGTCCTTGGGTTCCCCGTCGACTTTTTGATCGAAAAAGTCCGTTACCATGCTGAAAGAAAGGAGGCTCTCACCTTGGAAGCCAATTTTGCTTTATTGGTCTATGGGACTTTCTGGTTCCCTAAAATTAACAATTTTGTTGATATGGATGCAATCAAGCTGTTCATACTCAAGAATCCAGTACCCACCTTGCTTGCTGATACGTATTTTTCGATTCACTCGAGGAATGCCGAAGGAGGAGGACATATTGTATGTTGTACCGCTTTGCTGTACTCATGGTTCATCGCTCGTTTGACTTGGCATCCGTCCCTTTGGGACGAAGTAGCAACACCTCGATGGTCCGAGATACTTATGGCCCTTACCCATTCAGACATTGTTTGGTATGATCCCGCCTATGGAGGCGTGCCTATGATTCCTAGCATCGGAGGATTCCCCAACGTACCGCTTATTGGAAGAGAGGGATGTATAAGTTACAATCCCGCTTTGGCCCGTAGACAGTTTGGACACCCTATGATCCAAATACCTGACCCGGCTTCGTTGGAAGAGATATATTTCAAAGGAGAAGAGGATCTAGATCTAAGGATTGTCATCATTTATGCATGGAAATATATTGATATGGAAGGAACAGCTGCTTCAGGATACCCCGACGGTGCTGTTTCTGAGGATTATCTGCATTGGGTGCGAGAAAGGGCTCTCGATCTCAAGATGCCTTTTCCTTTTCACGAACCTATGGTATTGTCTGCTCATTGTCGCTACTGCGAAAATCGGCGCCGGCTGAACAGAAGAGTCGCCACCGTGCGTTATTTATCCCACGGGAGGGAAAGGAAACGCTCAGAGTAAACCTCGCGAAAAAAGGGAAAAGGTATGGTCATCGCAACCAAAACCTGGATTCGGGAGTCGGTTACGCAAGGGGAAGGTATTAGCACCCCTCACGTCCGTCGTACTCGACGGGATCCACGCTTGTTTTCGGGTATGGATTGTTATTCTATCTAAACTATAGGTCAAGGGTGAAAAAGAAAATAAAACGAAAATAAAAATGACTCGGCAAAGTATCGCACTTTATGCCTACGTATTCCCGTCTGGAACGAGAAATCAGAGTCAACGTAGTTCGCCTACCTACGGGAAAGGAGGGGAAGGTTGCTCGCTAGGATATCGCATCCTATGCCTACGTACTTTCATACAGCATGAAAGATCAGAGCAAACGTAGTTCGGGCCACGTACGACACAAGTCTGTCTTGATTGTTTTTATACCTTCTGAAAAAGGGTTTTTCTGATTAATAGTCCAAGCGGACAAAAATGACGTTTTGATGAGTTCACATTCTTTTACGGAAGAAGTGTCTTTTATTGTGTTTGAAATATTTATTGTGTTTTTCTGTTTGTTTTGAGAAAGAAAGAGACAGAACTCTAACCCACGGTTGCGAAGGGAAACAAGCTATCCTAATGTTATCATGCATGGGTTAAGACCTAGTGTCTATCATGCTCCTCTCTTGCACAGAGAGAAACAGAGATCCTACGGGATAGGCAGAAACAGAAACAATACCAGATATATACAGTAAAGCAGTAAAATGCATGGATGCAACAGTACAAGCGAGGCAAGGGAGTCCCACTCAACCTCGAACCTAGAAAACAATAGGCGAAAGTGAACAGACTTCACTTTCAACCCAGCAGGGTAAACAGCAAACAATACAGTTCAGAAAACCAATCAATACATCAGAAATGAAATACAGCAGCAGAAGAAACAGCATCAGCAGCTCTGAATCAACAACTGGCTTCAAGCAATCTCCAATCATTCACAAGCTTCAACAAGCATCAATCTCCATCTTCATGACCTTCAGGCATGGGTTTTGATCATCAGTCTTCCATCTGCAATGGCTTTTCTTCATGCTCAAACCTCCAGGATGAGGGATCAGTCACAAGAGTGAATTGGGTGTTAAGCAATCAGTTGACCACCAAAGGTGGTGAACAGACTGCTTCTAACACAAGAGACATTTTCTCTCAAGAGTTCTATCTCATAGACACTATCACCAAGCCTTCCAAAGGAAGGGGGTGAGTGTCTTAGAGAGACTCTGAATCACAGAGAAGAATGGATGCAGACAAGGCAATCCATGTTTGAGAAACAATCATTCTAATCTAGAGCTCTGCCTAGCTCCTAAACCCTAGTCTCCTCAGCAACTGCTAGCAAGAAACTCCTCCTCAACTCTGACAGTTGATCTTCAATCTTTGAATCTCCAATAGCTTCATCTTCACAAATCTTCAGCTTCCCCAGGGCCCCAGGCAATCCCAATACCCAATCAAACAAGCAACAATCCCCAGAGGGCACACCACACCAAACAACAGATATACAGACAGTAATAATATCAGTAGGGGAATCCTAACTCTTTCTAAGGGATCTAATAGCTACCCATAGCCCCTATAGTCCCATAACTAATCTATTCAAACCCTAAGTCCTAAGGGAAATGAAATTAAACTCCTAAGTTGTCACCTAAAAACCCTAGTTTTATTCATGATATTCAAGTATTTATTAATCACCTAAAATTAACTCCTAAAAATGGGAACTAAAATATTTCTACAAGCTTAACCTCTCATCTAAACAATATGAAAAGAGTGATCAAAAAATATCAAAGCATGTGAGAGAACAAAAAATCATAAAAATAATGCATGAAATGTAACTATTTATTATGACATTTATTTAGAAAATATGTAAAAAATATGAAATAAAACTAAAAATGAAATTTTATTTTCCTATAATATTCTAGACATTTTAATGAAAACATGGTAAAAAGAATGAATTAAAAAGCATTTTTTATGAATTATTTATGAATTTATGAAAATTGGTGAAATATTAAAATGAAATAAGAAAATGAAATGAATTAAAATGAGGGAGGGGTATGAATAGCAGTTCGCCCCAGTTAAGAACCAGGATGGGCCACATAATGGGGGTGCGCGTAGCAGTCTTTACCAAGGCCCAGAACAAGCTCAGAAATAATGAGAAATAAAACGCCAGGGGGGTGAGAAAAGAAACAAAACCACGTTGAAACTGGAATTGGGCCTAACTCTGGGGTGGGAATAGCACATATCAACTCAGGCCCGCCCGTTTCAATTAATGAAACGGTGCGTTTAGGGCCAGGGTAATCTCCCTCCAATTTTCAGATTGAATGTAGGCCATTGGATCACTCTAAAAGTCAAGAGTCTTACACTCATTGGACGGCTAGGATTATCTCTTCTTCCTCATTCAACCTGAACCTAGGGTTTCTGCCACCATGGAAGCCATGCACGAGCAACTTTCTTCCTCTCTGTTCTCCATCTACACGCAGCCAATCCACACGATGTGAACATGAAATCTGCTCCAAATCTCTCCCTCTACAAGCTTAGGGCATCAATTCGCTTTGAAATTCACCACATCAACAAATTCGATTGAATCACATACTGACCACCATTGAAATGCACTGGTATGGACCCTCACCAATCTTCCCCAGACTTAGCCTAAATTGAACTACAACTAATGGAGATTAACATATGCTATCAAGTTGCAATTATAACACACTAATCTAAGAGATATTGATCTTAACAGTTCATTGCACCTGCTCACAACCATCACCAAACCTCTCCAAATTCATCTAAACTAATCTCCTAACCACCTAGATTGCATCTAAACTAACAAAATCAGGTCTAACTAACTGGATCGAGCAGTTTGAATGAAAACTTACCTTGTGAGAAATCTTGAAAAACAGCTATGGAAGATGTGGATCTGAAGCTTCTAGGTGTTGGATCTTGATCTATCCTTGGTGTATGTGATTCTGTATGCAATATTCTGGTGATTCCTTGCTTGAATTTTGCTGTCCAACAGAATTTGCAGTTTTGAGGTTCTTGAAGATAATGCACGAAAATGAATCCTAACCACCAAGTCTTTGCTTCAATTATGATCTATGATGATGATTGAATAAGATTGAATTGAAGTGGATGAAAATTGGTGAGGAATTTGTGAGATTTGGAATGAAACTTCAATGAAAAGTATGAGAGAAATTTGTGAAAATCTTGGTGCAAATGAGGCCAACCCTTGCCAAATTCTCATTTCATGCTTATATAGACCCCAAATGAACATTCTAGATCCATCTTGCACATTCCCTTGTTTTCAAACTTTGGCTCATTTTTGATTATGTTTCTTAAATGATAAGCAACCATGGATAACTTCATTTTTTCCCTCTAAACTCAAAAAAGTGTGTGAACCATTGTTCTTAGAATTGTTTTTCCATTCAAAATCATATATTGGAAGTCTCCATTTGGACTTGTAAATCTCCCAAACCATTTTCCAACTTGAAATTATTCACTTTATAAGCCTTTTTAGTTCATATTTTGACCTATCATGCAACTCCATGCTATGAGCTTCTCCAATAACTTGTGACCTTCTTTCTAGACTTAAAATCCCATTTGGAGCAAGTTTGATGTTGTAAGTTTTTCCATTTGAGGCCTCCTTGTATGAGTTTTGGGTATAGGTTAAAATGACCTGTAATTCACAAATGCCCAAAATACCCTTTGCTTGTCAAGACCATAAGTTGAGTTCTCCACATCATATGAAGGCATACCATACCATTCTAGAAAGCTAAGACAATGAGGAACAATTCTTATGTTGACCAAGAATTCATTTGAAATCTCCTTGAGGGGTAAAACTAGCTTGGAAGTCAAGTCACTTTCACAGACAAAAGTTCAGACACCCCAGATGACCTGTAACTTGCAAGGACCATAACTTGAGTTCTATAAATCTCCTTGAGGTCTTCCACCACTCAAATTAAAGGTCTTGAGATCCTCTACAAGTTTCATGTTGGCCAAGAAGCCATTTGAAGTTAGCATTTTGACTTATCTTGCTTGGAAATTTGACCTAAACTAGGGGATTTTACAGAGAAACCCTAATTTAGTAACTCCTCTTCTCCTTGATTTCTCTTGAATTCTCCTTGTCATATCTCCATATCCTTCTTCATATGTCAAATGTTGATCCCCACATCTCTCCAATAGACTTGAATGCCCTCTTAAGTCAGTCAATTGACCTAGGGTTGACCTAGGGTTGACCCAGATGAAACCCTAGTTGACTGTCTTCAACTGTAGCTCTTGTGCCTTCATCAATGACTTGTTTTCTTCTCCAAATGACTTTATAAATCTCTCAAGATGTCTAGATGCTCTCCATGCTTTCATTCACAGCTCACAACCCTCTTGTTGACCCTCAGATACCCTCAGCTAGGAGATGGGCTCAAGGCTTGATCTGCTGAACTCTTTGCTTTCAAATTCTTTCCTGATGACTTGAATGAGATTGAATTGGGATAATAACCTCTTGCTAGGCCTCTAGAGATGGAGGTAATGATTGGTCCCCTGTTGAATAACTTGCTATGCTTATGCTATGCAGATGGTTAGTCTATGTACATGACTCTATATGCAAATGCTAATGATGATGAAACATAAACCAAGGAATAAGGTTGAGCAAATTTTAGGGTGCAACAGCTGCCCCTATTCAAGCGACTTGGACCCGATTGGATGAAGAGCCCGGAGCCTTCAGACATTCGCGGTACGAGACGGTTGAATACTAGTGAAACCAGAAATTTGCCAACCGCAGAAATAAACTGCGCTCCTGCTTGCGGAATGACATTCGTCAGCTGAATCTGACTGTTAGAGTAACCCACTGATCTCGCACGACCGTGCTGGGGATTGTCTTCATCGTTCTGAAGAGGATTCTGTCATAACAGATTGCTTGCTTGTCCACGCTAGGACTCTGTCTGTCGTCGATACGAAGAAATCTCAACTAAAACTTGTCCACGTTAGGACTCCCCTTACTGTCAACCCAGGAAAATCTCGGCAACTCCGCTGGGGATAATTCACCTGCATTTCAATAAACTGAATCGTCCACGTTAGGAAAAACTCTTCCACGTTAGGAATAACACCTGTCCACGTTAGGAATCACATCGTCCACGTTAGGAGTAACGCTTTTATCTTTCCACGTTAGGAAGCAATCTTCTTTCCGCGTAAGGAGAACTGCATCAATCTGTCCACGTAAGGACTCCCATACCACTTGACATGTCCGCGTCAGGACTCCGATCTTTCTACGTAAGGAATTCCACTTTGGTGCTGAACCTGTCCACGTCAGGACTCAATTTCTCGAATCTGTCCACGTCAGGACCCCAATTTCTCCGCGTAAGGAGTAAACTTCTTCTTCCACGTTAGGAATATCTTGATATGATCTGTCCGCGTCAGGACTAAACTCTCTTTCCACGTCAGGAATGATCCATTTCTTTCCACGTCAGGAATCAATCTTGATATGTCCGCGTAAGGACTCAATCTTTCCACGTTAGGAATCAATTCTTGATATGTCCGCGTAAGGACTCTGATCTTTCCACGTAAGGAATACCAACTATTTCTGAATTTGTCCACGTCAGGACTCATTTTTCCACGTAAGGAATGCCATCTTAACCTGTCCACGTAAGGACTCTCTTTTTTCCACGTTAGGAATACTGTTATTTCCACGTTAGGAATCACTTCTGATACGTCCGTGTAAGGACTACATCGTCCACGTTAGGACCCACTTCTTTCCACGTAAGGAAAAATAATTTCTTTGATTTGTCCGCGTCAGGACACTGATCTCGCCTTGATTTGTCCACGTTAGGACTCAGGCGTCTTCGACTCACTGAGGAAATAAGACTTGTCCACGTAAGGACTCACACCTTCGACTTGCTGGGGAAATATCCGCGTCGGGACTTACCCTTTGTCAACAACACGAAGAAGGATAAATTTGTCCACGTCAGGATTCTTGTATCTTGTCATCACAAAGAACTACAAACTTGTCCACGTCAGGACGCACATTTCACCATTACGAATATAGATATCTGCTGGAAACAAATGATCCACGTCAGGACACCAACACGAAGAGTAACCAATCTTTTGTCAACGTCATGACCTCCCTTTCTCCAAATTTCAAAAGACCGAATCTATCCACGTCAGGATTAACACACCTTACCAATCCGGTAAAACAAACCTGTCCACGTTAGGACGCCCACTTCTGAAGGAATCCCGTCATTCTAGGAATAAATAGTCCACGTCAGGACTTAGTTCTTCAATGATCCTCACCCACAAACTTCTTAGCACTGACGTGACAGCGACTTTGAGGCGGACTCTACTGGGGATGTCTGAAAACCCACTATCGGACACCTGCTTCGAAATTCTGATTCATGCGACTCGTTGATGACAAACGAACTCTGCTTGGGGATAAGAAGACACTTATCCTGGCCACCCTGGCTGGGGAAAATAAGATACATTTGCATGAATGACTCTGCTGGAGACAAAGAGAGTCTTATCACGATAACTCTGTGGGGGAATACCGCCGAAACTGACATTATCATTGAATATCTCCTGCCGAAATCTTGACTGTTTGGTGATTTATTTGAGCAAGAGCTCTCTCCACCTGAACTACTAGAGTACAGAAACTGCTTCAGCCAAAATAAATGCTGGGAGGATAACGTCGACTTGCTGGGAATAGCCTGATGCTACAAAGTTATTCCAGCAAAATAAATGCTGGTAGGATGAAGTCGACCCTGCTGGGAAGTTGGGAACTCAAACCACACGTCTTATTGCAGTAACCCCCTGCTGGGGAGTATAACTCAAACCAAATACCTTGCGGAAGTAACCCCCTGCTGGGGGATATAACTCTGCTGGGAATAGCAGATGCACCGGGTATGATTGATCTCTCTGCTGGAACGTGAACTGATATCACCAGTATCTCTGACAAAATAAATGACAGGAACCGCCATCAACTCTGCTTTGGAGAGTCTTGACCTTCGAATTCCACTGGAAGGAAAGAACATTTGCTGAAAGGAGAACTCCTCTGGGGATGGCTGGATTCTCCTGGGGAAAATTAACTGACTCCGCCGGGGGAGAATGCACGACCCTGCGGGGGGAGATGAACCTGTCTGAATACAGCCTTACGATCCCGGAATCACCAAACTCTGCTGAGGACGAGTAACTTCTCTGGAGCACGTCCTTTGGATAAGCTACGGCTAGCTGGGGAATTCTATCCTTCTTCAGGAAGAACATGCATGACCTGCGTGGGGATCAAGCCTTTCACTATCGCAATCTTTTGATCACCTTCCTCGTACGGTTATGAAACCTGCAACAACACAAACAAGACACGACAAGCCTATGCAATCGAATCAATTCAGGTTAGTGACGTTACACTCAGTTAATTCAAAGCTTTAACAATTGTTGGCAAGGGCCAGTAATGTTATACTCATGCTAGCTTCAATAAACTTAGGCGTTTTATCATGCGCAAAACAGTAAAGAACAGGCATCAAGTACTGAATAACACATTTTCATTGATTGGGCCCCTGAATGGGCGGAGTTTTTTTTGTACACGGGATGTAACTCCTGAAAAGAGGAAGCTACGCAAAGCAAATATACAAGTATGCAAGTATTCACAAGAAGCATAAATATTGACAAATTAAATTTTGTACACATGTCGGCAACTGGATGCAGATGAACATCACGAACTGATCCTCCCATGACTCGTCCGACTCTAATGCTTTCCCGGTATCCCCACTTCTGAAGAGGTTGTATCCGATAACTGACTCCTCAAACATATTCTCCCGCATTGATGCTCATTGACTACCAAATTCGGACCGCAGTCATTTGCTTTTCTCATCCCTAACTTTTGCGTGAACCGCCCTTTACGGGTTTTCAGTTCACCGGGATACCCCTTTTTGCCGAAGCCGCCCAGTGTAGGTTTTCAACTTCGCGGGTGTACATTTTTTCAATTTTATCCCTAACTTTTGCCCGAACCTTTCATTCTGTTTTTGGTTCGCCAGGATGCCCCATTTTTGCCTGGACTCTCTTTTTTTTGTCCAGCGGGTCTATTTTAAGCAAAGTATTTTTTAACTGCGTCCGAATTCACGGGTGATGCAAAGTCTTCCCCGTCCATGGTGGACAACAATAAAGCTCCTCCTGAAAAGACCTTCTTGACAACGTATGGCCCTTCGTAATTGGGGGTCCACTTGCCCCTGTGATCTGCTTGCGGCGGGAGAATCCTTTTCAGCACAAGGTCGCCCGTCTGAAAGCTTCGCGGAAGTATCTTCTTGTCGTACGCTTTCTTCATTCGTCTTTGGTATAAACGACCGTATGCCAGAGAAGCTAGCCTCTTCTCATCCATCAAACTCAGTTGGTTCAACCTGTTCGTTACCCATTCTGCCTCGTCCAGCTGAACGTCTCGCAATACCCTCAGAGAAGGGATCTCAACTTCCAATGGTAATACCGCTTCCATTCCGTATACCAACGAGAACGGAGTTGCCCCGGTTGATGTGCGTACCGTCGTACGATAACCGTGCAAAGCGAAAGGTAGCATTTCGTGCCAATCCTTATACGTCACCACCATTTTCTGGACTATCTTCTTGATATTCTTATTGGCCGCTTCGACAGCGCCATTCATCTTGGGTCGGTAAGGGGAGGAGTTGTGATGTTCGATCTTGAAATTCTGACAGAGCTCCTTCATCATTTTGTTGTTCAGATTAGAACCATTATCCGTGATTATCCGCTCGGGAATTCCGTATCGGCAAATGATATCTCTCTTGATGAATCTAGCCACCACTTGCTTCGTTACATTTGCGTAAGACGCTGCTTCCACCCACTTGGTGAAATAATCGATTGCTACGAGGATGAACCGATGCCCGTTAGAAGCCGTCGGCTCAATCTTTCCGATCATATCGATTCCCCACATTGAGAATGGCCATGGAGATGACATCACATTCAAAGGACTCGGAGGCACATGTATTTTGTCAGCATAAATTTGGCACTTATGGCACTTTCTTGCAAATTTGAAACAATCAGTTTCCATCGTCAGCCAAAAGTATCCTGCCCGCAGCAGTTTTCTCGTCATAGCATGCCCGCCAGCATGCGTACCAAAGGCACCTTCGTGAATTTCCTCCATTAGAAGCTTTGCCTCCTTCTCGTCCACACAACGCAACAACACCAAGTCGTGGTTCCTTCTGTACAAGACGCCATCCGGGTTCAAATAGAAATTACCCGCTAATCTCCTGAGAGTTTTCTGATCTTGACTGGATGCCCCAGCCGGATACTCTTTATTCTTCAGGAAATTAAGGATATCAAAATACCACGGTTTGTCATCAGATGCTTCATCAATAGCAAATACATAAGCCGGCCTGTCTAACCGAGAGATGGTGATTTGGGGAGCTTCGTTCCAGAAATTGACCTTGTACATGGAAGACAAGGTGGCAAGGGCGTCAGCCATTTGATTTTCTGCCCGTGGCACGTGATGCAATTCAACTTTGTCGAAGAAAGGCAACAATCTCCTTGCATAATTCATATAATGTATCAAATTAGGCTGCCGTGTCTCCCATTCCCCTTTGATCTGATTCACTACCAGAGCTGAGTCTCCGTATACGTCTAAATGTTTGATTCGCAAATCAATGGCTTCTTCAAGCCCCATTATACAAGCTTCGTATTCGGCCTCATTGTTGGTAACGGCAAAGGTCAATCGGGCAGTAAACGGGATGTGCGACCCGTGCGGCGTAGTGATAATTGCCCCTATTCCGCTACCGTAAGCATTCACAGCTCCATCAAATATCATCTGCCATTTGGACCCCGGCTCTGGTCCTTCGTCTGGCAACGGCTCTTCGCAATCCTTCATCTTGAGATACATGATATCCTCGTCAGGAAAATCAAATCTCATTGATTGGTATTCCTCAATAGGCTGCTCCGCCAGATACTCAGACAACACACTCCCCTTTATTGCCTTTTGCGAGACGTATTGAATATCATATTCAGTCAAGATCATCTGCCACCGGGCAATTCTACCTGACAACGCCTGCTTTTCAAATATATATTTGATTGGATCCATCTTCGAGATGAGCATGGTTGTATGATTCAGCATGTACTGCCTCAAACGCTTGGCGGCCCAGGCTAGCGCGCAACAAGTTTTCTCCAGCATTGAATATCGAGATTCACAGTCTGTAAATTTCTTACTCAGATAATAGATTGCATGCTCTTTTCTCCCCGTCTCGTCGTGTTGACCGAGAACACAACCCATACTCCCCTCAAGAACCGTCAAATACATTATCAAGGGTCTCCCTGCCACTGGGGGTATCAAAATAGGAGGCTCCTGCAGATACTTCTTTATTTTGTCGAACGCCTTTTGACAATTATCGTTCCACGTTACAGCTTGATCTTTCTTTAGCAACTTGAATAATGGTTCGCACGTAGCAGTCAGGTGAGATATGAACCGAGCAATGTAGTTCAATCTCCCTAAAAACCCGCGCACCTCTTTCTCTGTTTTAGGCGTCGGCATTTCTTGGATCGCTTTTATTTTAGCAGGATCGACCTCTATTCCTCTTTCGCTTACGATAAACCCCAGCAGTTTACCCGATCTCACCCCGAAGGTGCATTTGTTAGGGTTCAGCCTCAGCCTGAACTTCCTAAGCCTTTTAAACAACTTCAACAGATTCACCAGATGCTCTTCCTCCGTCTGGGATTTGGCAATCATATCGTCAACATAAACTTCGATCTCTTTATGCATCATGTCATGAAAGAGAGTTGTCATCGCACGCTGATATGTTGCCCCAGCATTTTTCAAACCAAAGGGCATCACTTTATAGCAAAATGTTCCCCAAGGCGTTATGAAAGTAGTCTTCTCCATATCCTCTGGCGCCATTTTAATTTGATTATAGCCTGAAAAGCCATCCATGAAGGAGAATACAGAGTATTGAGCAGTATTATCAACTAACACGTCAATATGAGGAAGTGGAAAATCGTCTTTTGGGCTTGCTTTATTCAAATCTCTATAATCCACGCACATCCGAACCTTGCCATCTTTCTTTGGCACTGGTACGATGTTAGCAACCCATGAGGGATACTTCGTCACAGCCAGGAACCCAGCGTCCCACTGTTTCTGAACCTCCTCTTTGATCTTCATTGCCATATCTGGGCGAGTTCTGCGAAGTTTTTGTTTGACAGGCGGGCAGTCTTCTTTCAGTGGCAGACGATGCACCACCATATCAGTATCGAGCCCTGGCATATCTTGATACGACCAAGCGAATACATCATTATACTCTCGGAGCATTTCAACCAGTCTTCGCTTGATATCACTCTGCAGTGCGGCTCCGATACGAATATTTTTCTCAACCCCTTCCGACCCCAAATTGATAATCTCGATAACCTCGTCGTGAGGCAGAATGGCTCTTTCCTCTTGCTTCACCAACCAAGACAGTTCTTCAGGAACGTCGCTATCTTCGACAACCTCTTCTTCGGTCTGGAATACCGGGTGCTCGAAGTCGGGACGAGTCATAGGTGGTTCAAGGATGTCATCTGAAAATGTTATCCTGCAAAAGAAAGGGTTAAGTGCTTCAAAATGCGTATACAGCGGATAACCACATTGCCCTTTTATTGAAAAATACAAAACAAGAAAGACAGGGATTACAGTATTTACACATGAAAAACGCCATTTATTTAATGATTAACGAAGCAATGTTTATAACAACACAGCCCTAAGCAAATCCTGATGCCCCGGGCAAGACATCAGATTATTCAACAATTAATAAAGCAAAGCATTACTGTTTAAAAGTCACAGGAACAAGCTCCTGAATAGACCAGTTGCACAGTCCTTGTCCTGGCGTGCTTGGCTGAATCCAGGCATCCATATCACAGTCGCTGTCCCCTTCATCGGACTCTGAAGCAGCATTGACAGATTCATGGCATACTCCACTGGCAGAGATGGTGATTGACTTTCTGAAATGAGGGGCCCCCACAGAAGGAGTTGATGACGATGGTCGGTACCCCAGTCCGAACCGGTCCATTTTCACCGGAATGTCCAATACTTTGCCCCAGCCCGTGGCTTCTCCTGCCCTCACTAGCGCTTGAGCCTCTTTATACGAAGAAACAGCTATCTCTGGCGCTTTGCTTGGCCCGGGACTCCTGTCCTTTATGCGCAAACCTTCGAATGCCTGGCATGGCGTTTCGTGGATCTCCCCGTCGACTTCCACATATTTAAACGAAGAAAGATGGCTGACCAGGATGTCTTCTTCTCCGCACACGGTGACTACACTGTCTCCGACCATATACTTTAACTTCTGATGCAGGGTGGACGTAACTGCCCCTGCCCCGTGAATCCAAGGTCTTCCCAGCAAGCAGCTGTACGCGGGCTGTATATCCATGATATAAAACTCCGTTGCAAACACTTCCGGCCCCACTTGCAGAGGCAAGGTGATCGATCCGAAGACTGTTCTCCGCGTGCCGTCAAACGCTCTGACTACCAAATCACTTGGTGTGCACAAAATCCCTCGAACATCCAGCTTCATCATAGCCTTCTTAGGCAGCACATTCAAAGACGACCCGGTGTCAACCAATACGTGCGACATTGTCGACCCTCTGCACTCAACAGATACATGCAATGCCATATTATGGTCCCTTCCTTTCGGAGTTAAGTCGAAATCAGTAAAGCCCAGACTGTGGCCTGCATTCACATGTGCCAATACTCCTTCTAGCTGATTGACGGAGACATCCTGTGGTACAAAAGAAGTGTCCAGGACTTTCAGCAAAGCATTTCGGTGGGCTTCCGAACACAACAGCAATGACAATATAGATATTTTGGACGGTGTTTGCTACAGATGCTCCACGATTTTATAGTCGCTCTTCCGAATTAAGCGCATGAATTCTTCGACATCCTTAGATGCTGCTTCTTTTTCATTTGCTTGAACCGGCACATTTTCCACCGCTTTCCCCTTTCCTTTCGCTAGCCTTTCGGCTTCCACTTCAGGAGATATAAAGATCCTGCCGCTTCTTGTCATGCCTCCTGAGCCCACAACATTATCCACAATCTCCGCCGACTGCTTGTTAACATCGATTTTAATCCCGTCACAATACACCTCTAGCCCATATGACCATGGAACCGCTTTCGTGCTCTCATACGGGATTGGCCCGGCTTTAGTTATAGTAATCGGTGGTCGCTGAGCTGGTGCTGAAATGGTGATCGTCTTCCTAGGAATCGTCACTGTGGCAACATTACTCTGATTATCCATTACTGCCCCTGCCGGCTCATCAGTTGCTGTTCTATCAAACTGTAATACACCTTCATCAATCAAGGCCTGAATGCCTTTCTTCAAATCCTCACACCCCCCAGACAGGGCCCAACAATCTAAGCAGTACTCATTACAACCCGGGTAAACACCTCCTTGCAACAGTCGGCTTTTGATCTCGCTCAGCGGCGTCTTTAAATCCTCAACATTCATAATCAGATTCAGACCTTCCTCAGTCAGCACGGCATTCGCCCCATGATTGGGCATAGGTTTCTGGACTATATTCGCACCGGTCGTTCCGAAGTTGATAGACTTGTTGTCCAAGAGATCCTGCACAACGTGCTTAAAAGCATGACAACCTTCTATATCATGGCCCGGGGCCCCAGAATGAAACTCGCAGCGCCTATTTGCATCATAGCCGAACGGGGGAGTTCCCGTTATCGGTGCCAAGGTTCTTTTCTCCACCAGATTCAATCCCAACAAGGTCTGCAATAAATCAGCATAGTTAGAGGGAGGTTTCTCGAACACCCTTCTCGGCTTACCACCCTGGAATCTTCTCTGAGCTTGCTGTGCCCCCTGCTGAGG
Source organism: Lathyrus sativus (assembly GCA_963859935.3). NCBI lineage: Eukaryota > Viridiplantae > Streptophyta > Magnoliopsida > Fabales > Fabaceae > Lathyrus > Lathyrus sativus. The sequence goes on from OZ012740.1 coordinate 527,875,346, forward strand.
CTGCTGCTGCTGTGGCATTGGTTGCTGCTGAACCTGTTGTTGTTGCTGGATTGGCTGCTGTTGATAAGGAATAGTGACACTCGACACTTGCTGCTGCTGACGATATTGATTTCTTCCCCTGCCTCGGCCTCGGCCTCGGCCTCCAAATACAGCACTAGCTTCGCCCTGACGGCGCCCACCATAAGCTTTCTTATTACTGCCAGATGCAGCTGACTCGTCAACTTGGAACTTTCCTTGCTTAATGTTCCGCTCAATCTTTTCACCCATTAAAATCAAATCTGAAAAACTAGCCAGAGACGTATGAAACAACATATCATGAAACAGCCCGGTGAATGTGCCAACAAACATGTCGTTCATTTCTTTATCTTCCACAGGAGGACGAACCCTGGCAGCCATATCGCGCCACCTTTGCGCGTATTCTTTAAAACTCTCCCCCTTCTTCTGCGAAAGCCCGGCCAACTGGACCCGATTGGGTGCCAGGTCACTGTTATATTTGTAATGGGCTACGAACGCCTCTGCTAATTGCTTCCAAGTCTTAATATCAGTGGGCTCCAACCCCATGTACCACTCTAAGGAAGGACCCGATAGGCTATCCTGAAAGAAATGCATGAGCATTCTTTCGTCAGTGGAGTATGCAGACATCTTTCTGTAATAAGCTCGTACATGAACCTTCGGACATGTATCTCCTTTGTACTTATCGAACGCAGGCGCTTTGAATTTAATGGGCACCCTCAAGCCAGGTACCAAGCCCATAGTTGCCATGTCCAGACCCACAGCACTCTGGTTTAGGACTCCCTTCATTTGCTCTTCCAGCATTCTAATCTTTTGAGAATCATCCATCGGCCCTTCAAAGCCTCCTCCAGAGAAGGCGTCTTCCTGTTGATCCTCTTGCCACATACCGTTTCCAGCCCCGTATCCATCATACGCATTATTACGTCCAGCTCTGACCTGATTCATCCCCGGAACTCGGCCTCTGTTGCCATACCCTTGAACACCTCCAGCAGGACCACCAGCCATAAAACCAGCACCGTTTCCGTTTCCAAAACCTCCGTAGCCCTGATTGACCATACCATAACCATCTTGCCCAAAGCCTTGAGCATTAAAGCCATACTTGCCAGTATTGTCGAATCCCTGATCGTTGAATCCGAACCCAGTATTGACAAAGCCATTACCTCCGAGATTACCTCCCACATTGACATCACCCAGCCCAGCGTTATGGACAGCAGTTTCATTTCCACCTTCGACGTTACCATTCACAGCAGCGGCAGCGTTGTTGACGTTAGCAGCATTCACATTGACGACAGGCGGAGCCACTGGCGTTGGAGTGCCATCTCCATGAGCAGTATCAACCCGGACAGACTGATGATCTTCGTTACCATGACCAGCGTTGCGAGCCAATAGAGGCTGGACCATGGCCTGCAAATTCTCTTGCCCTTTTGCTATAGCCTCCATGGTCTGCATGAAGAGGGCGAGCTTCTCGCGTACATCCTGCATCTCATTCTGAATCTGGTCCATGACTTTCCGACAGTTGGATCGTGTAGAATAGCGGTGCGGATGTTGATCTGGAATCCTGTTAAGTACCTGAATCAAAGCAGGAGATAAGACACCATTCAAAGATTACCTGTTATGCAAGATGAATATGAATGCAATGCAATGTGTCTGTGCATTAGGGAAGTTCATTCCCCCAGTTCTAGTGCGAAGGTGCCGGTGCGGTGACAGTATTGACAATAAGAATACCGGAGCTGAATCATAGAAAGCCTCATATATAACAGAGAGAATCAATAAGCCCAGGGTACAATATCACTGAGAGTACAAAGATGGCATGACCTCAACCAACAATCCTGGTGATGGTCAGCACTATGCAAATAAAGCCTACAAATAATGGAATAATCAGATCCTCCCAAAAGTCTGGTACTCCTCTATCAACTTCTTGGTCTCCGGATGGCTTGGTCGATCGAGCAGCCCTTCAACAAGCTGGTTTCTCTTCTTAAGGACACGGCGTACGTCTTCAGCAGTTTCTTCCCATGCCGCTTCTCCGAAGCAATCTTCTAACTTTCGCTTCTGGGACACTGCTTCATCTCTGGATTTGATTGCCTTGTTCAGTGCATGCTGGACACTATACCGGTTCATCACTTCCTCCTCACATTTCTTGATGCTAGACTTCAACTTCTCCTCGAGGTCGGAAATTTGCTGCTTTAGCTTATCTTCCCTCTTCTTGTTGTTAGTGAGTGTAGCATTCCAAGTCTTGTTGCAAGAAGATATCTCTCGGTGTGCTGCGTCAAGCGCCTTCTTTTTGGCTTCCAGCATGTCATGAGAACTTCTGAACTCTTGCCCCAGACGTTCGCGCTTTTTCTTTTCCTCGGTCAACTCAGCTCCTAACCTGTTTACCAGCTCAATCTGTTGTTGGAAAGCATATATGGCCTTGTTTTTCTCACTGCGTACTTGAGCTAGCTCTTGCTCTAACCCTTCGTTGATCTTCATCAAGGTTTCTTTTTCTCTCACAATTTGCTCATAGACTTCCCTAGAAACAGTAGTTGGCTCCGCTACCGGAATAGGAACAAGGATTGGTACATCTGGAAATGGCATCTTCAACTGACTAGCCCTCTCCTGAATCCAAGCTCTATAAGGTGCATAGGCCTGACAGTCATTCTTTCCCAACAACGGCTTCCCTTTGCGGTTAATACGCGTCCAAGCATGTCGCAACTTGGCTAATAACTCCCCCTTCACGTCACCGGTGAAGTACAGAGATTCCTGTACTTCTTCCTCTTGAGGTGGATTCTTCAGCGCATATCCGAACTGGCGAATGAATAGAGAAGGGTTGTAATTGATGCACCCTTTTCTTCCTATCAATGGCACATTAGGGTACCCAGAACAACTGAAGAGGAGCTCGGATCCCAACAAATCTCTATCAAACCACTCCATATCTTCCGACGATAGCCTCATCAGACGCTCTGGCCAACCAACTGGAACTGTAGTCTCTGCAGCAGATCCTCTCTTAGGAAGATGACTCTCAAACCACATACTCAATAAGGGTACACACAGATGAACATTCTTCCCTCTTCCCTTCTCATTCTTGTAATGCAGTGAATGGTAGAGATCTCCGAGTAAAGTAGGCACAGGATTACCAGCGGCAAACAAGTAGAAAGCATCGAAGTCCACAAAATCCGGTATATTGGGGAATAGTACTATGCCATAGATGCACAAGGCCAACACAGCATTGAAAGCAACCCAGCACCCATTCTTGGCGTACTCTTGGGCTTTACCCACTAAGAACTGAAATGAGAAGCCTGGAACTCCACGGGAAACAGTAGTCACCAGTTCAGAAGCATCAACATGCAAGGCTTTTGCTAATTCCTCCGGCTTAGGTTTGGCAGCATAATGAATGAATGGAACCTGGTTCTGCACAGGCAGCTCAACATACTCAGCGTATTCCTCCAGAGTTGGTCCCATAATAAAGTCAGAGAACGTGAAACACCTCAAAGCAGGGTCGTAGAATTGCATCAAAGCATACAGCCCATCCAACTCTACCTCTGTAGGTTTGCACACCAATCTCAATAATCTACCATAGCTCATCCGGAAACTCCTACGAACACTCTCATCAGCAAGAGAGATCAACCCCAGTAAAGGAACAATATCAGGCGTAGGCAATTTGTAAGCAACTGTTCTCCTTAGGCTAGTCATGATCAAATACTCAGAAGTCTGGGCACTAGAACTAGGGAAATGCAAATGCACCTGCAACACAGACACACGTTAGTGAAATGCAAATGCTAATGGATATGCAGGGATGCAATGCAAGTAACATTCAACAGGGACCAGAACTGCAGCTCAATAGCCTAAACCCAATCAAGAAAGGTCTCAGATAGACCATCCAGAAGTCATCAAACCCTGGTCTCAGATAGACCTAAAATAGAACTCCAACATTGGTCTCTGACAGACCTCAAACCATAACTCCAACTGGTCTCTGATAGACCTCAAATCCCATCTATAACTGGTCTCTGACAGACCTCATAACACATCTCCAACTGGTCTCTGACAGACCTCAGAATAAATCTCCACATGGTCTCTGACAGACCTCAGAATAAATCTCCACATGGTCTCTGACAGACCTCAGAATAAATCTCCACATGGTCTCTGACAGACCTCAGAATAAATCTCCACATGGTCTCTGACAGACCTCATAATACATCTCCATAAATAACCAAGATCTCTGATCAAGAAATAACCGGTACTCTGGAGGTCTAGTTACCTGCATAACCCTGAATCCCCTCACAGGTGGGTGGCCCTATAACTGGCACAAGGTACGGCATCCTATGCGGTCGTCGGCGTCACAGACTTTCAGGGTTGATGATACGATTCCCAGAAGGAGTGGCATCATCAAATCCTGAAGAGGCCTCACTCAGCCAACTTCCAAATGATCGGTCCCCAGAGTCGACAATCCAACTAACCAGCAACCCACGCCAACCAAAGGAAGGGGCAGGAGGCCAACCAGAGGAACCTCGTCTGAGTGTAGATTTCATGGGACACCAAAGCAAGCAAAGCAAGCGGGCGCCCACTAATTTCTACTCTAATTCTAGGTGCACTCAAGCCCAGGTCCGGCTTATCTCTCAATATCAGAACACCCGTCACACCCCAGATACAGCAATAATAAACAATATATAAAGCTGAAAATACAAGGTTAGAAATATAAAATAACTCCATACAAAATCCTCGACGGGAAAACAAGCGTTAGGATTGACTCTCTTAAGGGACGTTGGATCCCAAATGCATGAGAACTATCGCAGTCCTTAGCAGCCAGGGGACGTTGGCTCCCCAGCAGAGTCGCCAGCTGTCGCTACTGCGAAAATCGGCGCCGGCTGAACAGAAGAGTCGCCACCGTGCGTTATTTATCCCACGGGAGGGAAAGGAAACGCTCAGAGTAAACCTCGCGAAAAAAGGGAAAAGGTATGGTCATCGCAACCAAAACCTGGATTCGGGAGTCGGTTACGCAAGGGGAAGGTATTAGCACCCCTCACGTCCGTCGTACTCGACGGGATCCACGCTTGTTTTCGGGTATGGATTGTTATTCTATCTAAACTATAGGTCAAGGGTGAAAAAGAAAATAAAACGAAAATAAAAATGACTCGGCAAAGTATCGCACTTTATGCCTACGTATTCCCGTCTGGAACGAGAAATCAGAGTCAACGTAGTTCGCCTACCTACGGGAAAGGAGGGGAAGGTTGCTCGCTAGGATATCGCATCCTATGCCTACGTACTTTCATACAGCATGAAAGATCAGAGCAAACGTAGTTCGGGCCACGTACGACACAAGTCTGTCTTGATTGTTTTTATACCTTCTGAAAAAGGGTTTTTCTGATTAATAGTCCAAGCGGACAAAAATGACGTTTTGATGAGTTCACATTCTTTTACGGAAGAAGTGTCTTTTATTGTGTTTGAAATATTTATTGTGTTTTTCTGTTTGTTTTGAGAAAGAAAGAGACAGAACTCTAACCCACGGTTGCGAAGGGAAACAAGCTATCCTAATGTTATCATGCATGGGTTAAGACCTAGTGTCTATCATGCTCCTCTCTTGCACAGAGAGAAACAGAGATCCTACGGGATAGGCAGAAACAGAAACAATACCAGATATATACAGTAAAGCAGTAAAATGCATGGATGCAACAGTACAAGCGAGGCAAGGGAGTCCCACTCAACCTCGAACCTAGAAAACAATAGGCGAAAGTGAACAGACTTCACTTTCAACCCAGCAGGGTAAACAGCAAACAATACAGTTCAGAAAACCAATCAATACATCAGAAATGAAATACAGCAGCAGAAGAAACAGCATCAGCAGCTCTGAATCAACAACTGGCTTCAAGCAATCTCCAATCATTCACAAGCTTCAACAAGCATCAATCTCCATCTTCATGACCTTCAGGCATGGGTTTTGATCATCAGTCTTCCATCTGCAATGGCTTTTCTTCATGCTCAAACCTCCAGGATGAGGGATCAGTCACAAGAGTGAATTGGGTGTTAAGCAATCAGTTGACCACCAAAGGTGGTGAACAGACTGCTTCTAACACAAGAGACATTTTCTCTCAAGAGTTCTATCTCATAGACACTATCACCAAGCCTTCCAAAGGAAGGGGGTGAGTGTCTTAGAGAGACTCTGAATCACAGAGAAGAATGGATGCAGACAAGGCAATCCATGTTTGAGAAACAATCATTCTAATCTAGAGCTCTGCCTAGCTCCTAAACCCTAGTCTCCTCAGCAACTGCTAGCAAGAAACTCCTCCTCAACTCTGACAGTTGATCTTCAATCTTTGAATCTCCAATAGCTTCATCTTCACAAATCTTCAGCTTCCCCAGGGCCCCAGGCAATCCCAATACCCAATCAAACAAGCAACAATCCCCAGAGGGCACACCACACCAAACAACAGATATACAGACAGTAATAATATCAGTAGGGGAATCCTAACTCTTTCTAAGGGATCTAATAGCTACCCATAGCCCCTATAGTCCCATAACTAATCTATTCAAACCCTAAGTCCTAAGGGAAATGAAATTAAACTCCTAAGTTGTCACCTAAAAACCCTAGTTTTATTCATGATATTCAAGTATTTATTAATCACCTAAAATTAACTCCTAAAAATGGGAACTAAAATATTTCTACAAGCTTAACCTCTCATCTAAACAATATGAAAAGAGTGATCAAAAAATATCAAAGCATGTGAGAGAACAAAAAATCATAAAAATAATGCATGAAATGTAACTATTTATTATGACATTTATTTAGAAAATATGTAAAAAATATGAAATAAAACTAAAAATGAAATTTTATTTTCCTATAATATTCTAGACATTTTAATGAAAACATGGTAAAAAGAATGAATTAAAAAGCATTTTTTATGAATTATTTATGAATTTATGAAAATTGGTGAAATATTAAAATGAAATAAGAAAATGAAATGAATTAAAATGAGGGAGGGGTATGAATAGCAGTTCGCCCCAGTTAAGAACCAGGATGGGCCACATAATGGGGGTGCGCGTAGCAGTCTTTACCAAGGCCCAGAACAAGCTCAGAAATAATGAGAAATAAAACGCCAGGGGGGTGAGAAAAGAAACAAAACCACGTTGAAACTGGAATTGGGCCTAACTCTGGGGTGGGAATAGCACATATCAACTCAGGCCCGCCCGTTTCAATTAATGAAACGGTGCGTTTAGGGCCAGGGTAATCTCCCTCCAATTTTCAGATTGAATGTAGGCCATTGGATCACTCTAAAAGTCAAGAGTCTTACACTCATTGGACGGCTAGGATTATCTCTTCTTCCTCATTCAACCTGAACCTAGGGTTTCTGCCACCATGGAAGCCATGCACGAGCAACTTTCTTCCTCTCTGTTCTCCATCTACACGCAGCCAATCCACACGATGTGAACATGAAATCTGCTCCAAATCTCTCCCTCTACAAGCTTAGGGCATCAATTCGCTTTGAAATTCACCACATCAACAAATTCGATTGAATCACATACTGACCACCATTGAAATGCACTGGTATGGACCCTCACCAATCTTCCCCAGACTTAGCCTAAATTGAACTACAACTAATGGAGATTAACATATGCTATCAAGTTGCAATTATAACACACTAATCTAAGAGATATTGATCTTAACAGTTCATTGCACCTGCTCACAACCATCACCAAACCTCTCCAAATTCATCTAAACTAATCTCCTAACCACCTAGATTGCATCTAAACTAACAAAATCAGGTCTAACTAACTGGATCGAGCAGTTTGAATGAAAACTTACCTTGTGAGAAATCTTGAAAAACAGCTATGGAAGATGTGGATCTGAAGCTTCTAGGTGTTGGATCTTGATCTATCCTTGGTGTATGTGATTCTGTATGCAATATTCTGGTGATTCCTTGCTTGAATTTTGCTGTCCAACAGAATTTGCAGTTTTGAGGTTCTTGAAGATAATGCACGAAAATGAATCCTAACCACCAAGTCTTTGCTTCAATTATGATCTATGATGATGATTGAATAAGATTGAATTGAAGTGGATGAAAATTGGTGAGGAATTTGTGAGATTTGGAATGAAACTTCAATGAAAAGTATGAGAGAAATTTGTGAAAATCTTGGTGCAAATGAGGCCAACCCTTGCCAAATTCTCATTTCATGCTTATATAGACCCCAAATGAACATTCTAGATCCATCTTGCACATTCCCTTGTTTTCAAACTTTGGCTCATTTTTGATTATGTTTCTTAAATGATAAGCAACCATGGATAACTTCATTTTTTCCCTCTAAACTCAAAAAAGTGTGTGAACCATTGTTCTTAGAATTGTTTTTCCATTCAAAATCATATATTGGAAGTCTCCATTTGGACTTGTAAATCTCCCAAACCATTTTCCAACTTGAAATTATTCACTTTATAAGCCTTTTTAGTTCATATTTTGACCTATCATGCAACTCCATGCTATGAGCTTCTCCAATAACTTGTGACCTTCTTTCTAGACTTAAAATCCCATTTGGAGCAAGTTTGATGTTGTAAGTTTTTCCATTTGAGGCCTCCTTGTATGAGTTTTGGGTATAGGTTAAAATGACCTGTAATTCACAAATGCCCAAAATACCCTTTGCTTGTCAAGACCATAAGTTGAGTTCTCCACATCATATGAAGGCATACCATACCATTCTAGAAAGCTAAGACAATGAGGAACAATTCTTATGTTGACCAAGAATTCATTTGAAATCTCCTTGAGGGGTAAAACTAGCTTGGAAGTCAAGTCACTTTCACAGACAAAAGTTCAGACACCCCAGATGACCTGTAACTTGCAAGGACCATAACTTGAGTTCTATAAATCTCCTTGAGGTCTTCCACCACTCAAATTAAAGGTCTTGAGATCCTCTACAAGTTTCATGTTGGCCAAGAAGCCATTTGAAGTTAGCATTTTGACTTATCTTGCTTGGAAATTTGACCTAAACTAGGGGATTTTACAGAGAAACCCTAATTTAGTAACTCCTCTTCTCCTTGATTTCTCTTGAATTCTCCTTGTCATATCTCCATATCCTTCTTCATATGTCAAATGTTGATCCCCACATCTCTCCAATAGACTTGAATGCCCTCTTAAGTCAGTCAATTGACCTAGGGTTGACCTAGGGTTGACCCAGATGAAACCCTAGTTGACTGTCTTCAACTGTAGCTCTTGTGCCTTCATCAATGACTTGTTTTCTTCTCCAAATGACTTTATAAATCTCTCAAGATGTCTAGATGCTCTCCATGCTTTCATTCACAGCTCACAACCCTCTTGTTGACCCTCAGATACCCTCAGCTAGGAGATGGGCTCAAGGCTTGATCTGCTGAACTCTTTGCTTTCAAATTCTTTCCTGATGACTTGAATGAGATTGAATTGGGATAATAACCTCTTGCTAGGCCTCTAGAGATGGAGGTAATGATTGGTCCCCTGTTGAATAACTTGCTATGCTTATGCTATGCAGATGGTTAGTCTATGTACATGACTCTATATGCAAATGCTAATGATGATGAAACATAAACCAAGGAATAAGGTTGAGCAAATTTTAGGGTGCAACACTCATGACCCCGAGTGGTTCGATGTGGATGAAATTGAACAAGTAAGGATTGCTTTAGATGAAGCCCGAAAATTGAAGACTGCTTGGAAGAACAAGTTCCTCACCCTCAAGGTAGAGAAGGAAAGACTTCAAAAGACTCCGGAAGTAGAAGTTGCCAGAAAGAGAAAGGCACAAGGAGATTTATTTTCTCCTCATGCCTCTTCAAGTGCTGTCACCAATGATGATCTCCCCTCAACTACCATGGCTTGGAAGGAGTGTGTGGAACGACTCATCATCGAGAAAGCGGCGTTGTAGGATCGCATTGACCAGTTGACCGAGGAGCTCCGTACAAAAGAGAAAACTGTGGGATAGAGTTCTAAGTTTTCTTTTGCTTTCGTTGTAATAAACTCTTAAAAGAGTACTTCGCTTTACAGCGTTTCACAAGAATAAAAAGTTTTTCAATTATTCTACATTATAATACTGAAAAACACTTTGAGTTTCTTGAAGTCTCCTCTTACATCTGCATTTTCGCATTAGCATTCTGCATTTAGCATGGCATTTTACATTTGTGCATGTGTCCTTCCTTTGTTGTGGCTCATTTTGGTTTTCCATCTTTTGCTGTCAGTCGCCATCTCGACCATCTGACCAAGCCGGAAGTATCATTAAAGGATAGTGAGGAGAACAAAGACATGGATCGCATGACTAGCTTCAGAGTAAGGTCTAAGCCGACATTTCGCCGCCCCTCCGGCGACTTTGTTCCTGCGCCACTACCTATGCAAGAAAACCCGTTTGCTGACTTGCGGAATATTCATGCTAAGAAAGAAGTGGACGACCCTGGGCTTATAGCATTCGAGAATGAGTTTCGTGACTTCAAGGAACGATGGAAAATGATGAAGAGGAACCGTGCGCCTGATTTTCATGCTCATGACCTGCACCTAGTTCCAAACCTAGTTGTCCCCCCGGGATTCCAAATGCCCGCCTTCGAAGTGTACAAAGGTACAATTTGTCCAAGGTATCATTTGATGATGTTTTGTCAGAAGATGACTGCTTACCTTGGGAACGACAAACTAATGATTCACTGCTTTCAAGAAAGTTTGGGTGGAGCACCGTTAACATGGTATATGAAGCTACAAGTGAATCACATCCAGTCTTGGGAAGACTTAGCTGTTGCTTTTGTAAAGCAATACAATTACAGTTTGGGTATAACTCCAGACAATAAAGATGACAAAGGATCTCCCAGAGAATCCACAGCTTCGGTATCCCGTCCTCAACATGAGTATGCAGTGCCCGCTCAGCGCGAGCAACAACTACCTCCTAAGCGAAAGAGGACATTTCCAGATCAGCATCGACATGTTCGAAAACAGTTTCTGAATCAGAAAATACCTCTGAATACTCTGAAAGAAGAGACCCATTGGTTTGATCTTATCCCATTGACCTACCGTCAATTATGGTTTTATTTCATCCGAAACTCGGTAATGACACCTAGAAAGACTAGAACCATGAACTCTCACCCACCATGGTTCAACCCGAACACCAACTGTGAATTTCATGATGGAGTGTTGGGGCATTCGATCGAAGATTGCAAAGTTTTTCAAGGGAAAGTTCAAGAAATGATCGATAATGAAGTGCTAACATTCAAAGGAGAAAGACCGATCCTGAATGGAGTACCATTACGCTGATATAAGCGAAAACTCCAGAAGAACTTTCTATTTCTTTCGTTTGTTTGTGTGTTTATTTCTTTGGTTAAAAGCATATTTGGCATGTAAGAACTTTCTATTTTGAATAAGTAATGCAATAACTGTTTGTCTTGAAGAAATCCATTCGTTTTCACTCAAATAGTTTTTCAAAATTATCTATAATGCCGACTTTTACCCGATCTCTCGCTCTGACAGAGAATTGGAAGGAGGATGATGAAGTAAAACACATGATCTCTTGTTGTATGCTTCGAATAAAAACCTACTGATGATGTAAGGCATTATTTAAAACCTCCTAAACGCCAAAATAGTCAACCCTTTCTTTTAATCCTTGAGAAAAGACCTATTTTTTTTTCTCCCAAACCGAAACTTCATTTTCTTAACCTGGGGCAGGGTAATATCAAAAATGATGAACATCTTTCAAAAATTGGGTGGGCACAAATATACTAACCCTTTCTCTCTCCATTCTACAAGTCACAAATTAAGCCCATATACAACCTTCAAAGTCCTGATTGAAGTAAGGTTTAGTTCGAAAGCATACTCGATGAGATATTGTTTCCTGACTCCTTGAGCTATGCTCAAATTTAAATCGGCTTTATAAATAACGATTCAATTTGTATCCTAACTAGTGGTTTCGATCACAAGTTATTGTGATATCCCTTTTCAAAACTTCAAGACAAACGCGTGTTGCATTAACCATTTCAAAATGGATATTTCTAACTTGCTAAAATACGCTTGACATCTTAGAAAGATTACACGAACTCCAATGGACTCGAAGACCTCGCCCACCTGGAGCAATTTACTCTTCAAGGAGTTGGATCCGTAGGAGTTTGGCTTTCATATGAAAGCACAAATTGGAAAACTTGGTAATATCACCAATCAGGGGCAGTTACGTCGAGATTCGGCGAATCTCTAGAGAGTTTGAAAACAGTGGGGCATTTGGACATCATGTTTTCTATAAAATCCTCTCGAGACTTTTCTCTTAAACTATGTGACTTGGGGCATTTGAAGATTGGAGCAAAAGATGTATATTTCATCCTCAGGAAGCTCAACCCCAACATGTTCAACAACTACGAAGACCCAGGATATTTATTTTATCCCCTATGAAACTTCGGTTTGGGTACCTCCGTCTACAACTTCATACAACACGTCAAGCTTATCAAGATGATACATCCCCAATTGGATTGATCACTCTTCCTCAAGAGAAATTTTGAAGTTTTGAAGCAGGAATGGGATCCTATACTTGGTTCTCCATCTACCCCAGTGGTACTTCTATCTTTGAAGATTGGTCGAATGTTTGTTTCAAGACGTTTATCCCGTATTCGGTCATTGCTTTCGTCTGTCTTGTCAGCATAAGCATACTCATATCATATAAGTAGATAGCATAACATTTGCATTTTGTGCATCCTTTGTATGTTATACTTTATATCTTCAATTGCGTTTACCCTTGGGTATTTGGGCGTGTCTCTTCCTTCCAAATAGAGTTGTCAGCCCTAAGCAGAAAAAAACTCAATATTTCTATTTCCCCACGAAGTTTGATCCTCGTGGAAAATGGTTGTTTCAGTACATTCCCATTGGAGTTCATACCTCTATGGTTGAGTCTTGCTTGACAGTCTCTCTTCAGTTATTTCCTGAATTGAACTTCGGTCTTTGGCAATCGCACTATGAACATCTCCAGCTTTTGAGCATGGATCAAAAGTGCATTTGTTTTGCACTTTGACATTATGAGGATCACCATTTGAAGACACACCGTTTCTTCGACAACATTACAAGATCCACTCGTCTTGGGCTGACTTATATTCAAAACGACAAACAACAATTTCCTCAAGACAATTTGTCCTTCCCCAGTGGATTATTTCAAGATTATCAAGACAAAACAAGGGACATTACAGATACTTCCCCATTTGAGGATTCCTGCTACAACGATCTCACATATTTTTACAATTACAGCAAAGATATTCCTCAGAAACGATCTTCCTCAGAGAGCTCATTACGAGTACTATCAACGACATATCTCCTTATAAAAGGACACTCCACAAATCAACCGGTTTACAGCTCCTTCGAAGATCCCCGGTGCATATTCTACAAATTGCCAATACAATACAAACTGCATCTACAATTTACAATCACAAGTACAAGATCATATCTACAAAATTCTACAATTACATCAACAATTCTACAGTGTTACAATTTACAACTACAGTTACAATCTACAAAATTACAACCCCCTATGAAGGTGCTCTCACGAGTTCTCATCATTTCAGGAACCGAGACCAGCTCATGGTTCCCATACCATGGTGCAAGGGGAAGTTCGACATCTGAAACCGAGACCAGCTCATGGTTCCCATACCATGGTGCAAGGGGAAGTTCGACATTAGAGACCGAGACCAGCTCATGATTCCCATATCATGATGCTCGGGGAAGCTCTACCACTACAACAACTACAACAACCTACAATCTACAATGACACTATGGCTCACAGCCGAACATCTACATCAACATTACAATTTACAACTACAGTTACATCTACAATCTACAAATCACAACCCCCTATGAAGGTGCTCTCACGAGTTCTCATCATTTCGGGAAGGAACTGAGACCAGCTCATGGTTCCCATACCATGATGCAAGGGGAAGTTCGACATCTGAAACCGAGACCAGCTCATGGTTCCCATACCATGGTGCAAGGGGAAGTTCGACATTAGAGACCGAGACCAGCTCATGATTCCCATATCATGATGCTCGGGGAAGCTCTACCACTACAACAACTACAACAACATCTACAACTACAATAACATCAAAGACTGAGACCAGCCCATGGTCCCCGTACCATGATGCAAGGGGAAGTTACACATTTTACCGTTTCAGCTGAGTTACAAAATAATAAAATAATAAAATATGGCGAAGGATGCATTGCGCCCCAATCAAAAAGATCCATTTTGAGTTACTACTGACCACCACCTTGGTAGTAAAAGTATCTTTCGATCACAAATCGTCAAAATCACCGCATCCTTGATGCATGAGTTACCGTTACACGTTTGGAGATTTCCCATGGGTGATTGTTCCTATCCTCGTAGGGTCCCGCCTTGTTGGATCTGTTGCTCTTCTGTCTAGAATGTCGTGTCCAGTCCATCCCCTGTGACCTCTTCCTCACAGGACCGTCCGTCTAGCATTTTCATATCACTGCATATCATTTGCATCCGGTGGCATCTTAGGGCCAAAAATTCGCGCAATGTTTGTATTTAAGTCCCTCCTATCTCGTCGAGACGGAGATTTCAATCTCCATATCTCCGAATAGAAGTAACTTAAATAGGGGCATCTGTTGCACCCTAATTTTTGACCGTAGGATCCCACCTATTTTTGCGCATTCGCTATCGTTATTTGATATATTTAATATTTATGTGACTAACCAATTTGTATGGATGTAGTAATTCTAAGCGGTGATGAGTTTCAAGTTGTGTCCCCTTCCAAGAGACCCCCCAAGAGGTGGGACATGTTTTATGAGAGGTTTTGAGTTCCCATTGTGGAGGCTCCGAAGCGGCAATGGTTAAGATTTGATTCAACTTAAGCGCTAAATTCTCAAGTAAAGAATACGGTTTATGAAGGTCTGGAATTTCAAGTAATTCTACAAAGGGGATCACTCTTACAGGATATAAACGAAGAATGAAGTCAAATGCAATCTTTTTTTCAAACTATCTAGAAGTTTCAAAACTTTAAATCAATTTAAATAAAGCTCAAGGTGCGAGTATGCAGAATTCATTACAACCAAGAGATCAAAAGTAAGCTATCATTCATTGGATTCAAACATTGAGATCCAAGTTACAACATCTGTTACAACCTTACGAAATCCACGAGAAGAGCTTCCAAATTTAAAGACGTAAAAGCTCCTTCCCACAAACTAAGCTTTAGAGTTGCAAGAGTAATGTCACACGGATGTCTGTCAAAAAGGGGGGAGATGGACATTAAGCGTGAGGCTCATATGCATAATTCATCACCTATATTAACACTGCAATGAGGACATCAACAGAGGGATGCTTATTTATTATACAGTTGCAATTAAAGTTTTTTTGTGTTTAGTAATTACAATTTACTAACTACTCCATCTATGTGAAACTAATAATGTCAAATACAAGTGCCAAGCTACGGTACTCCTGCTACATCAGTTTCTATGGTACTCTTGCTACACCGGTCGTTGGTTTATCCATATTTTGCGTGAGCTCGTCCGCAATTGCTTTCCTGGCCTTTTCTTTTTTCATCAAATCTCTCACAACCCGTTCCATTGTCAATTATGCTTGTTGAATAATTGAGGCTAGCCAACTCTTTTTCAAACAGTATGGACAACAACCTGTTGCTTCAAAACCATCATTCTTTCTTAGCAAAGACTCCATTCCCATGCTCCCTGTTGAACTTGAGAAACATCTGGAGGAAATCCTGTGCGTTTTGAGCAGAACCACGCAGAACAACATTGCTTGATACTGATATAACCGCGAAGTTAGCGAAGAACCCTGCGTAAGAATACTGAACAGGTAAGTTATGATGCTGATGAATTTGGTAGATGTGAAGGAAATGCGCAAGGGCATTCATTAAATGAGAGTCTCATATAGCGAAGACTTAGCCTTGTCCATGAGAAATCTTGACTACGTACTGCTCCGATTAAATTGAGACCAACATCAATAATTGCCACTTTCCCGGCCCATATAGCGATCCGCATAAACCATATAATTGAAGAACTGCCTCTCCGCTACAGGCAAATCTGTTGAACTTTACAAGGAACAAATCAGAACTTGCATTCATAATAAGTGATCAAAGCATTAGAACAACGTATTGAAGAAAAGAACCAATACCTCTTCTCGTGAGTTCCACATGGAGGGTTGCTGAGCAATTTGGAGAGTCGATGCAATTGTCAAAGTTGCCCTCATCAGCATTGCCAAACCTGCCAAATCAAGCAAACATCTACCTCAATCAATTCGTTGTAAAAAGAGTAATGAGACAATCAGAGCATTAAACGCAATTGAACCACATATCAGATTGGGATTTTCTCAAACATCATTGCAAACGTACGAAAGAGGAAACTTTCCAAATCAGTTGGTACCAAAATGGAAATCCAAATCAACAATCCAAATCAACATTCAATTGTGATTAAAGCAATTTTAATCGAGAAATCAGAGTAGAGCCTCTATATAAAGAGAAGTTTGGAAATCGCAAAAGGGGGTCACGACCGGAAAAAACCTAGAAAGCTGATAAACTCAAAAGAGGGAAACTTATCTCCTCGAGCCGCCGCCAGAGCATTCCCAGGCCGCCGCAAATCCCGGCCATCGAAGAATCCATTACCGCCATCTCGAACGCCGCCTAATTCTCGGTAAAGCTCTCACTCATGTTAAGGTTCTGAATTATTTGATCGTTTGGTTTGTTAATGCAGGTTGAAACTAGGAAGAAAATGAACGGAGCATGGTGAATCAAAACGAGGGTGAATCGATCGGAGAGAATCGAGAGAGGAGTTCGCTTCCGATTCAGGGGTTCGGGTTGCAAATGGGATTAGGGTTCACTTTTGTCTTTTTTCTGTCGTTTTGCTTTCACTTTGTTTGCGTTTTGGTCGTACATGGATCACCACACACACTAACTCACCGTTAAACCCTCACTAACTCACCGTTAAAGCCAATTAACTGCCATCAATTATTTAATTAACTTAATAATCAGTCTAATATTCAATATATAATATATTTAAGATAATTATTTAATTGATTTCTTTTGATTTAATACTTAATTAACTTTTGTTTTTTTTCTTCACTGATTTTACTGAAGGAGTTACAAATCATTAAAAAATCAATCCATTTATCCAATAAGTTTTTACTTTCTAAACCTTTGCAAACCCCTTTTTACAACTTAATTTAAAGCAATTTAAATGGAATCTACTTTCATAATTCAATTAATTTTATAAACTAAAATATGGTAATATAAAACCATTTTATTTTAATAAGGACTTTTTTCTTTAATAATTGTTAATCGAGGAAACTCATTTCATAAAAATCTATCTAATTTAATTTATTTATTAAATAACACTTTTTCAATTGACGTTTTATCTAATTAGACATTAAAATCTTTTAGAAAGAAAAACAGCATTTGTTATTACAATTAACTTTTTGCGTCAAGATTCAATTTTCATGAATATATTTATTTCACCTAAGTTCTAAATAATAAGTGAATCGTTATAACGTCTTATTCAACTTTAAACCTCCATTATATTTTAATATCATCTAAAATCATCTATTACAACTTCCTCCTTAAAATTAACCTAAGATCAAATCGATTAAAATCAACCACGTAAACATACAAATCAATCTCATTTCACGACACTTTCACCTACACCTAGCGCTTTCATGCGTATGTACCGTCTTATCTTTATCTGCTCTTATTCTATTCATAATGCACACACTCACTTAGCGTTTTTATGCGTTCGTGTATGGTTTATATTTCTGTATTTACTTTCTGCAATTTATCTTTACCGCAAGTCCTTATATCTTGTTGCATCGCATTGCATCCATCCAAAGGAAAAACCTACACATAAGTCAACATTTGTGTGTAGTTGCACATCATTTGCATCATATTCCCCTTCGATCCTTGATTCCATTCAAGTTGATCAGTTAAGTTTAGGACCTACCCCATAGGAAGGACCTTGTTTTTATCTCTACAACATAGAAACAAAACAATCAACACAATACAACTTTTCAAACACAATAGAGAATAGATGTTAATCATCTTAAGTGAGATATAATCTCCACCCCACAAACAACACAATCAAACATGTAGGGACTTTGCCTTAAGAGCGATAAAGGCATACTTGGCGATCATCCGAGTATGTAAGACCTTTTCTTAAGACGATGCAAAGACCATTTCCTACAACCCCTTTACATTTGTGGTGGTTATCTCTCCCTTAATATGAAGACTCATCTCTTCTCCTAAACCCGATCAAAACAACTACCCTAAACCCGTAGGAACTTTGACCACAGTCAAAGGACTCCTCTAACCCTTTAGGGGAACTACAAGTACTCTGATTCCACTCCCGTAAGGATATGTAGGCATAAGATGCGACATCTTATCGAGTATACTTAGATATAAGCCACTAGGGTCTTTAAGCCATTAAGCAGATAAACACTTAGCAGTAAACAAACATAAAACAAGAGGTTCCTGTAGAGTACTACAGAAACTTAGGATGCTAGTACCTTCCCTAAGTTTAACCAACCCCCGAACCTAAACAATCTAGCTTGCATTTGCATTGCATTGTGGGAATTTCGATCTTTATCCCTTCCTTTGGACAAATCAAAGTTCGGTTGCAAAATGAATTAACGATTCAAACTAATCAATAGTTTGGTGTCCAAATTTCACCGCGACAATAAGATATATCTATCACCAAATAACATGCATGTCACTTCATATAACATTATCTAATACACCAACATACTAGAACACTTTTTTCCACTTTGTATAAAAAGATAACAACCCTTTCTCATGAATACTCCTCCTCCTTTTCCGATTCGTCATCGTCTTCTGATGGATTGATGCAAATATACAAGTTTGAATCATCTAATGCCGCTATAACCCATTCACGAATCCTGATCATTTCTTGAATCTCATTGCCAGATACGTCACTTCCAGAGTTGTCTTCTCACTGCAACATAAATAGGCATAATACATTTTTTCCATCTGCTACTTTAAATTTATAAAGCTACATCAACTTTAACATGGACTTCAAAATCTTACCTGCTATTTTCAGTTGACATTAAGTTTTTGAGTTGAGTCGCTTCCTTAGTTGTGTCATTTTTTTGAGAAATCTATAACACCTTCTTTGCACAACCCGTTATTGCTTTTCTTTTGGCGTCCACATGCATTTCATCTAGTGTTTTTCTTATCCACTATGGATCTCCAAAATTTTCCCATGAAGCCCTAAAATAAAATAGAGAACACAATAAAATCTATCAGAACCACCATTCAACTTTCAAACTCGACATGCAACACATTTAAACAAAACAAATACATCAGCGATAAAACATTACAACTCATATTACAACACGATTACGAAACATTTCATACCCAATTTTGTCTGCACCATTTTTTGATGACGCCATTTTCTGCTTTCCGATGTAATGAACATACACCTTCACTGGAAGTAGGAAGAGTGAACCTTTGAGACTTTAAGAAGAATGTTTTGAAAATCACTTTATAACCGAAGCAAAATGTTTGGTTAACATACTGACTTATTCTTTTCTTTCTTCAATTGCCACACACATATCCTTAATTTCTAATCGGACCGACTTCCATCACAACTCTAAATGAACCATTTTTTCTTTCTATTTTATCTCATTTGAACCCAAACATTTCTTCCTTCTCCAACTCGTTTAATTTATTTTTCTATTTTCTAGTTTCATCTTTCTTTTTAAATTATACCATTATTCTAATATTTTATATTACTTCCTACTATTCTAACTATTTTAATTGAATTTTTCCAACAATTTTTATAGGAAAAATACTTTTTTTCGTCCCTTAATTTTAGCCTGGTGTCTAATTTGGTCCCTTAACTTTAAAAAGTGGCAATTGGTTCTTTAACTTTTAAAATGATGTCAATTGAATCCTCACCGTTAGTTGTCCTCAAACGTTTGTTCATTGTGAATATGTGGCAGATGACTTGGCAAGTTTACTTCATCATCTTGTTTTGTTCTCCTTCCCATACAGTAACAGAAGTATCTTTTTCGTTATTCTTCCTCTCCATCCCAAATCCCAAATCATACTTAGGGTTTTTGGCACGCATGAAATCTGGTTGTTCGTCCTCCATGTTAAAACAAGAAAGTGGAGATTCAAATATTTGTAGTAGGTCACAATAAAAACCCATATACCATTGTTGATACATGGTTGTTCTTCAAAGGGAAACTACTGTTAAGAATATGAGAAAACTTTTATGGGGTTTTCCAAATTATAAGGTATGCAAGGTTTTTTAATTTATTAATAAGTTCTATTTAAGTTTTATATTGTAGGTAACCTCTAAATAATGAAAATTTCAGGGAGGTATGCAAGTTGAGTGTGGTTTTTTTGGTTGGTTTTATAAGGAGGTGGGTGACGAGAAGGAGCAATTTTGGATGCATAGGCTGAGTGTGGTAACTAAAGGACTTGCTGAAGCAAAAAAGGACATTGGAAAAGTGACAATGTAGAATGAAGAATTAGGGAAAAAGTTGATGAAACTTGAAAGTGAAATGTAGAATATCATGAATGACCTGTAATTTGGTATGTTAAGAGAATGACCTGTAATTTTGAGCATGACCTGTAATTTTGTATTATTTGTTCAACACTGATTTTTAACACACAATTTTTGACACAGTTTATGACACAATCTGGTTCCAAACACAAAGTGGTTTCATAACAGCTACATAAAGTGGATCTATTTCATAACAAGTCCATAAACGGATACACATGTTCCACAAAATACATAAAGTGATTCTAAACAACAACAAAACATAAACTGGTTCCAAACTGAAAATACATTCCAAACTGATAGCCTAATTAAACACGACAATTGTTTCTAAAAAAACACAAAATACATGAAATGATAGCCTAACTATATCTAGAGGTTATTCTTTGGCATGGTCCTATTTGTTGGAGTAGACCTCCTTGTTACTGGGCCAACAACATTCTTGGCACCACTCAACCTAGTTGTAGGCCCAGGTGGTACAAAAGGTCTTGTTGACTTCTTAACATGCAACTTTTGTGTCTTGCCCTTAGCAAGTTCATGTGTTTTCTAAGCAGCCTTTTCCTTAGAAGTCTGAGATGCTTGGCTAGATTATCGAGTAGTCTTTCCCTTAGAATTCTGAGAGGGTAGGCCTGATTGTTGAGCATTCTGAGTTGGAGTTTGAGAGGGTTGGCTTAATTGTGGAACAGTCTGAGTTGGAGTCTGAGAGGGTAGGCTTGATTGTTGAGCAGTCTGAGTTGGAGTCTGATAGGGTTGACCTGATTGTTGAGTAGTTTGTGTTGTTGTGTCAAGTATACTTGTAGTGTCCTGCTTTCTTACACATGCTACAATTCACCACGAAACATGTTCTTTTCATATTGCGATCAGACCCATCAATTTCTCCTGCTTATAGATTCCTCCTCTTTTTAGGTCTACAAGACATCTTCCTGAACTTATGTGGTTGCACATCTGGATATGGTGTCTTAACCCACAAGTTTGATCTATTAACAGGGTAGATCACATGCTTATAAACTGCCTTGTACCTTAAAACCCTATAATACTCTGGAATGTAACTATTAGTTTTGAAATTCCTACTCTTCATAGTAGACAAAGCATGAACACATGGGAGTCCGGTGAGTTCCCATCTTCTCCATGAATATATATGATCTTTCAGGTTCACAACAAATTTATCAGCTTGATTTTCCAAGTGCCTTACTTCAAATATATATTAATCATACATCCTAAAGAATTAAACAAACAAAATATATGAGTCACATGTTTGGACTGTATGTGACAAACATCCTAAAGAATTAATGTACGCTGGTATTACATACTGTTGCACCCCAAAATTTGACCAACCGGGTCTCGCATTTGGCTCGATGTTTCGACGCATGACCGTATTCGCATCTGCATATTGCATACATTGCATTTTGCATTGATATTGATTTTATCAGGGATCACAGCTCTCGTCTCGTGTTTCAGGTGTTTTTGATCAGTAGAATCGATTTTTGGGATATTTCGGTGCCCGTTTATTTTTACCGATTATTTTTGTGTCGTTCAGTGCTTATTTTGTCCCTCTGGGAATTATCGGGATTTTTCTGGATTTTATAGGATTTTTTAGGGTTTAAATAACTTTTAAATCATTTTTTAGGTTTAATAGGATTTTTTAATAGTTTAATTCTTTTTTAATAGAATTTAAATAGCATTTTTTCATTTTAGAATAATATAGGATATTATTAGAGATTAAATAGATTGTAATATTTTTAAATAATATAGAATAATTTTGTTAATAGAAATTAATTGTTTTAATTTTAGATATAGAATAATAGATAGATTTTTCTTTTAATAGTCTTTAATAGATATTATTGATTTTCTTTTATAGAAATAATAAGTGAATAGATTTTTCATAAATAGATTTTTCATATATTAGACATTAAATAGGTTAATAGGAATTAGAATTTTCTTTTATAGAATAATAGTCTTTTTAGATTTTAATATAGAATATTATTAGAATAATTTTCAGATTAGTAGATATTCTTATTAGAGTTTTAATTAGGAGTTAATTAGATTTTTAGGATTAATTTGAGTTAGTTAATTGGGTTTTAATGCAGTTTTTTTGAGTTTCTTTAGTTCATTTTCGTTGGGCTTCATTCATCAATTCGCAGGCCCATTAATGCAGTTTTTTGTCCAAAAAAGGTCCAGAATGTCCAGCAAAAAGATCCAGCGTATTCCAGTTCATTCCAGTAAACACCAGAAGATTCCAGAAGCCTCCAGCGAACTTCTCAGCTTTAAATGCCCAGAAGCGACACGTGTGATAGGGAGACGGCCCCACATTGCTGCACACACATCACGCCACCTCACCCTCCGTTTCCTCTTCCCTTGCCACGCATGGGGACACGCGTCCCACATACACTCTCCCCCTCCACCATCGTCACCACGTGGTGACCATGCAGCATCCCACCGGAAGAGAGCCACCGGCCGGCCTGCATGGCCGGCGACCGCCACAACCCTCACCGGCGAACTCCAACACGCCCAGAATCCGGTCACCTTCGCCCCCACCTCCCTAATCTTCATCTTCCTCCCTTCTTCATCTCCCTCAACCGTTTCCAACCGTCGCCGGAGATGCCACCGGAAAACTCATCCAACCTTCATTCAACCACCAAATCCCCAGAATCTTTCATCTTCTCCGTTCAACAAACATCAATCTCAACAGATCTTCAACGCGTTCTTCATATCAGTTCCAGAAACTTCATCAATCGTCATCCTCAGAAGATAGCTCCAACGAACCTCAGTTCAGAAATGCAATCATCATCTTCATGTGTTCATCAAAGAAATCCAGAAATTACAGAAAGCACCTCCGATCTTCATCCTCAGAAGAGCAACAAGAACATCACGCTCCAACCACCGTTCATCTTCTCCAACAAACTTCAACAACCTTTCACCAACATCCATCGTGAATCCTTCGATCTTCAAACAGATCCTCTGAATGCCTTCATCAGGTACTCCAGGTGTTCGTTCTAGAACTTCAACGACGCTTTCATCTTCGCTCGTCAAACCTTCCAGAACTGTTCCAAAAAAATCTCCATCCAAGATTGTGTTCAAAGACATCAGGGGAGTAGAATTCTCGTTTCCAGATCGTGAGTAGTTTGCAGTTTTGTTTGTTCTTCTTGTTGAGAAATTGTGAAACGAAAATTATAATGAAAAGAAAGGAAGATTGAGTAAGGGTGAGGGTGAATTGAGAATGAGGCGGAGAAGAGATGTTGAACGGAGCGAGTTCAGACGGCGGCGGAGAAAGGAGAAAGGAACCTAGGGTTTTCTGAAACTGGGAAGGGAGAAAGGGGAAGAGGTTGGGTCATGGGCCTCAGGCCCAATCAATTTTTTTGGAGCTACTACACCCTCACTGTTTTTTGCCACGAAGTGGGCTTCAGGCCCAACAAAGTCCCCAATGCGTTTCTGGCAACACCCCCAGATTGCTCACACTCCCCCTGCGTTTTTTTTTGAAGAAAATTGGGCTGGGCCCAATCAGCACAGTTTTATTTTATTTTTCTGCATACCCTTGTAGACAGTTACACCCCCAGCCCCTCTTTCATGTATTTTTATTTTTATTCTTTTAAGGATTTGAAAAGAAATAGGGAAAAGAAAATACATGAGGAAAAAAGAGAAATATCAATAGAAAAAAAACAAATAAAGAAAGTATATTTGAAAATATAGAAAAAAAATATGAAAGAAAAAGAATAAAGAGAAATGAGAAAAGAAAAGGAGAAAATATTCATAAGAAAATATTGTGAAAAAATAGAGAAAATATTTGGAGAAATATGAAAAAATATGTTAAAGCGAAAAGGAGAAAAAAAGAGAAAAAATATTAAAAGTAGGATTAATATTTTTTTAAAGCATTTTCTTTTAGGGATATTTTCGTAGACTTTATTTTACGACTTTCAGGATAGTTTAGAGGCCCATTTGTTAGGGGGCTATTTTCATGCAATTTTTCAAGATAGAATAGGATAGCGTTTCCTAGGAGATTTATTTCAATATGCACTCATTGTAATCGTTTTTCAGAGATTAATAAAACGAGATTTGAGCTGTGGTCCCGTAGTAGCCGAACTACAGCTGCTCTGATTCTTCGTACCAGATGAAGATATGTAGGCATAGGATGCGATATCCTAGCGAGCACACTGACAACTGACTTTTGTTCTCTCGCGGCTGTGCGATCGAGACCTTCCCGCTGACGATTAATTGAGTACCCTTTTTCTCTCTTGCCCAAGTGCATTTGAGACTCAGCCATAGTTTTGACCATAGGTTCCCGACCCTGTGAAACCAGTTGTTTTTCTCACTGCTGTGTGAGAATGTTTTGATTAGCCGTAGTTAGTCTGAACTACGTAAAGCTCTGATCTTCCATCCAGTGGAAGTACGTAGGCACAAGATGCGAGGTCTTGGCGAGCCAATTTTCCCTGTAGTCCCGAACTACGTTGACTCTGACTTTCTCTCTTGAGAATACGTAGGCATAGAGTGCGACGCTCTATCGAGTCAATTCCCTTCCGTTTAGATTTAGCAGCCGTAGATAGATTGTTTTGCATCCAGTAGACAACCCAAGCAAGCGTGGATCCCGTCGAGTACGACGGACGTGAGGGGTGCTAATACCTTCCCCTTGCGTAACCGACTCCCGAACCCAGGCTATGGTTGCGATGACCATACCTTTTCCCCGTTTTTTGCGAGGTTTACTTCGAGCGTTTCCTTTCCCGCTCTGAGGGATAAATAACGCACGGTGGCGACTCTTCTGTCAGCCGGCGCCGATTTTCGCAGTAGCGACAGCTGGCGACTCTGCTGGGGATCCAACGTCCCCTGGCTGCTAAGGACTGCGATAGTTCTTATGCATGTGGGATCCAACGTCCCCTCGAGAGAGTCAATCCTAGCGCTTGTTTGGGGGCTTATTTATTATCTGTTGCTGTTGGGGTGTTACGGGTGTTCTATGATATTGAGAGATAAGCCGGACCTGGGCTTGGAGTGCACCTTAGACTTAGAGTAGAGATTAGTGGGGGCGTACCGGCTTTGCTTGTACTAGTGTCCCGCGAAATCTACACTCGGACGAGGTTCTTCTGGTTGGCTTCTTTTTCTACCCTTTGGGTCGAAGGGGTTGTTGGTCAGCTGAATTGTCGACTCCGGGAACCGATCATTTGGAAGTTAGCTAAGTGAGGCCTCTTCAGGACTCGATGATGCCACTCCTTCTGGGAATCGTATCGTCAGTTCTGAAAGTCTGTGACGCTGACGACCGCATAGGATGCCGTACCTTGTCAGATATAGGTCCATACCTGTGAGTGGGGGGTTTTTATTTGCAGGAAACTTGACTTCCAACCTACCCGTTATTCTGGTCTTCTTTTCAGAGAACGTCTCCGTCAGCAGCGCAGCAGTATTCAGATTTTGTGTGGGGGCTGTGGTCCCATTGTTTGCTGCATTTTGCATATCATATGCATATCAGTGTTGCATTGCA
This sequence comes from Lathyrus sativus, assembly GCA_963859935.3. Taxonomy (NCBI): domain Eukaryota; kingdom Viridiplantae; phylum Streptophyta; class Magnoliopsida; order Fabales; family Fabaceae; genus Lathyrus; species Lathyrus sativus. The sequence continues at coordinate 527,901,284 of OZ012740.1, forward strand.
TACCATCCTCCAGCTAGCCAGAGTTCTGATCCAGTCTTTGTTTCCTGAAGGTGATTACCCGGAGTTTGGATTGAGCAGCTGTTGATTGTCAGAAGACCTACCTAGGGGTTGAGTAGATTTGAGCAGAATCAAGTGTCGAAGTCAGCTGAAAATTATTGGTACTAGCATCCTAAGTTTCTGTAGTAGTCTACAGGAACCTCTTGTTTTATATTTGTTTATTGCTAAGTGTTTATCTGCTTAATGGTTAAAAGACCTAAGGGTTTATTTCTAAGTATACTCGATAAGATATCGCATTTTATGCCTACATATCCTTACGGGAGTGGAATCAGAGTATTTGTAGTTCTCCCTAAAGGGTTTGAGGAGTTCTTTGACTGTGGTTAAAGTTCCTACGGGTTTAGGATAGTTGTTTTGATTGGGTTTAGGAGAAGAGACGAGTCTTCATGTTAAGGGAGATGTAACCACCACAAATGTAAAAAAGGGGTTGTAGGAAATGGTCTTTGCATCGTCTTAAGAAAAGGTCTTAAATACTCGGATGGTCGCCAAGTATGCCTTTATCGCTCTTAAGGCAAAGTTCCTATATGTTTGATTGTATTGTTGTGGAGGTGGAGATTATATCTCACTTAAGATGATTAACATCTATTCTCTATTTGTGTTTGAAAAGTTGTGTTGTGTTGATTGTTTGTTTCTATGTTGTAGAAAAATAAAGACAAGGTCCTTCCTATAGGGTAGGTCCTAAACTTAACTGATCAACTTGAATGGAATCAAGGATCGAAGGGGAATATGATGCAAATGATGTGCAACTACACATAACGTTGAATTATGTGTAGGTTTTTCCTTTGGACGGAATGCGATAATGAGATGCAATAAAGATAAGTGATGATGGATATACATCGCGGAAAATAAAGGCGAGTAAGTAAAGGCATACACGTACGCATGAAAGTGCTAAGTGAGTGTGTGAATTGTGGATAAATAAAAGCGGATAAAACATATATATATATATATATATATATATATATATATATATATATATATATATATATATATATATATATATATATATATATATATATATATATATATATATATATATATATATATATATATATATATATATATATATATATATATATATATATATATATATATATATATATATATATATATATATATATATATATATATATATATATATATATATATATATATATATATATACGCATGAAAGCGCTAGGTGTGAGTGCAAGTGTTTGTGAAGTGGGTGTGCACAATTGATTAAATTATTTGTGATGTTGATTGATTTTAATTATGCAAGGTTGAATTTGGTTTGAATTAGAAGAAAATGTTTGATTGATTTTAATTAGGGTTGATTTGAAAAAAGAGTTGATTTTAGGTGATGTTCTTTAAGTAGGGTTTTATAATATGATAAATGATTTAATTTATAGTACAACTTAAGCGAAGTGTTTTATTTTATCATGACTTTTATTTAGAGTTAAATTAAATTAACGTTGATTTGACAATTTATTTCTAAAAGTCGGTTAATATATTAGGAATTTTATTATTAACTAAATAAATTGACAAAGAGATTATAAAAAAGCTTTTTATTAGTGAGCAAATATCATTTATTTATTTATTTTTCTAAAAAAAGGGTTATTAAATTGAGAATGTTTTAGCAGAAATATTTAAAAAGGTTAATTTTAGTTATTAATATAAAGAAAAATGTGAGGTTGATTAAATTGGAATTAAAAGATAAAACTGATTTTTATTAATAAAAGGTTATTAATTTATTTTAAAAGTTGATTAACTAATTAATATCGATTAGTGGTTGTGTGAGTTTATGGGGTGTGTGCGTGTGATGAGTGTGGTGTTGGTGATAGGAGGTGCAGATAATAATTGTGAAGCAATGAACGACAAACGAAGAAAGAAAAAAAACAAAGCCATGAACCCTAAAATCTCCCCAATCGCTCTGGCTCCTCTCCGATCACCCCCTCCATCGTCTTCAATCACGATCGACCATCTTTCTTTCATCATATTCGAACCTGAAAACAACCATTGGAAGCATTAATAGTTTAAAAACACAGAAGAGAATTGACTTTACCGACGGTCTCGCTGATCGCAGCTGCGTTGAAGATGAAGAGTGGTTTGGATCCGCGGCGGTTGCTGGGGAGGGTGGCGGTTGCGTTTCGCCGGTTGAAAAGATAAGTCATCCTTTTCTTAGGTTTACGGAATTGGGTTTCTTGTGATTTTTCGATGATCGTTTTTTCGGTAGCTATCTCCGTGTTCTCCCTCTGTTAGGGTTTCGTGAAAAAATTTCCTTTTTTCCTCTCTTCTCAACATTCTCTTTATATAGGCTCCACTTGAGATTTTTGTTTTAGAATATGATTTAAGGCGCTTTGAATGCTGATTGAATCTTCCTATTTGGTCTAGGGTAGATTTGAAAACATTCCTATTTCGTTTGATTGCAATGATATCTTGTTTAATGAAATCTCAATTTGGATCAATCATGTTTAATGCCCTTGTCTTGTCCAGGTTCATTATTCTGAGAATCTGCTAATTGTCTGAATCGAATATTCCCTCCAACCCGGCGTATCCCCTAATGGGCCTCTGATTTTGTGGATTATTGTTGGCAGGTGCGGATAGCAGCGATCTTGGGCCAGGAAGGAGATAAGCGGTTGTTATGGGCCAGGAGGTGGTTGAGAAGCCCCATTTGCCAGACCACACATTGCAGAACAACAACGTTATCGAGAAAACAAGAACACCCCACATGAGCAAGTTCTAACTATTAATATCTAGATTATGCTCAATTTCTGTAAACATTATTGTGAGTTTGAGACTTGCTTTTGTTATGAACAGGCAATTGGCAAAGGAGTTTTGGACTTGTCTTGGCAGGCAGGCGCATTTGTATGTAAGCTTGTGTTCGAATTGGCGACGTTCTGTAGTTGCCTTAATCTTCTTAGGATTCATACTTTATCATTGAATCTCTTGAACACTTCCTTGGAGGGTTATGGGGTAAGGAAATTCGTTGAACCTTGATAACATAGCTTAAATCCACATCGAAACCGTTTGAATTGGATCGTATATCGAAGAATTACTATGGTCTTTACGTAATGCTTGATAACTTCTAATGTTCTGTAGGGAATCAGCTTGTTGTGCATGTCATGGAACAAATGGAAATGACCTGTCTGTTTGAGGTTTGGCAAAGGTAAACCCTGTGGTGACGAACCGGGCTGAGATTGTCTTGGAGGCAACTGTTACATTGGTTGAAACTACTGCAATTGCTGACCTTGAATAACAGGCATCCCGACATTAACCGAAGGAACGGTACATCCAGATTGTCATGGTGTCATTGGAACAATCAGTTGCGCTTCTTGGATTTGACTTATGTACTCTGTATTTCCTTATGCAGGTTTGGTTTCAAAGTTTTTGCTCACGGGCGAAGGAATACGGCAACGACATCATATGGAAAAAACGGGTTAATCAGCACACGACTTGGCGTTCAGGTGTATCGAGATTTTCTGCGACAGGTGACTTGCGATTTAGAGTCGATGTGTGGCCTGCTGTCCGTGCTGCAATGGAGTATATGGAGTAGTTTGATAGAGATGCTGATGGTCTTATTGAGAATGACAATTTCTTTGATCGAACATATGATACATGGACTGTCCCGGGTATGAGTGTTTACTGTGATGGCCCATCAACTAGGTGACAGAGTTTTTGCGAGACAAGCAGAAGGAAGATTCTGGAGGCTAAACCAGTATTTGAACAAAAGTTGGCGAATGGTTCTTGTTTCAACTATGATAGTGGGTCAATTGGCAGGGCAATGGTATACAGCGTCTTCAGGACTGTCCTTTTTTTTGATGATTTCGAGATCAAAAGTTTCCTCCGGGAGGTTTATGCTTTCGATGTGATGAAAGTTAAAGGTGGCAGGATGAGGGCTGGAGATGTTTGAATCATTTTAAGGGTCCTTCAAAACTCTTTATGTATTGAATCACCATATTTCCACCTTTTTCTGGGAAATGTAATAATTGGAACCTTTATATGATTACCGTACATTCGTAGTATGTTGCGGTTTCGCTTTTGATATAGTTCCAGTCCAGTGCTAATTCTTTACTAATTGAAATTGTAATAGTATGAATTGACTTGAATTTTGAATTTGGAATGGGGCAAAAATTTTAATCAATTAGAAGCTTTGATCTTGTTATCTTGAAATAGATTTAACTTGGTAGTGGTGTTATGTCCTTCAATTTGAGTGGATTTAGTAAGCTCTGAGTTATCTTGGATCTTTGAGTGGTGGCGAAAGTGAAATGCGCCTCCTTAAATTGTTTAAATGTTCAAAACGAAAGAGAGCCCATAATATTCATCCCATATGATGTTACAACCTTGCGCAATTGGTTCTTCAACGGATTCTGAATTTGTATCCTTGAAATAAACAAACTTGATGTGAAATTCTCTGAGTTCGTAAGTTGGGCATTTGGAGGTGAATGATAATCTTGGTTGAAAACGGGCCCCTGGATGATAGCAATAAAGTGTAACGAGCCTTGAATTGTTAGACTTGTAATGGACTTTGGACCTGATACGAACTCTTATTTATAAAATCCTCGGATGGTGCAGAAGAATCTCCCAATATTATCTTATTGAACTTGAATTCATGAGGTATAAGTACTTATCCATTTATTGTGAATTATGCCCTGCACCAAACGGTTAGCCGTAACAAACATATACATAAAAAGTGAGAGAGAAGAAAAACAACAAAAGGGTGGGTCTTAAGGTCAAAAATTAGGGTGCAACAGATGCCCCTATTTAAGTTACTTCTATCTGGAGATATGGAGATTGAGATCTTCGTCTCGACGAGATAAAAGGGACTTAAATACAAACACTGTGCAAATTTTTGACCATAAGATACCACCGAATGCATATGATATGATATGAAATGCAAGACAAAGGATCCTGTGGAGAAATGGCGTCACAAGGGGGAAACTAGACGCGACACAAGGGAAGGACCAACTCAACAAAAAAGAGACTTCACGAGGGCGGGAAACAAACAACACTGGGGAAATCTCCAGAAGTATAATAGTATCTCATATACCAGGGACATAGTGATGAGAAAGAGGCTTTTAGTCGAAAGATATGATTATTATTATAATGTTGTGGTATGGTAACAATCCAAATGAATTGAGTTAATGGTTCATTCTTATTTGTATTTTCCTTTTTCTCCCTTTTTTTTTGTTTTTCTGTATATCTTTTCTTTTGGAACTCAACTTGAAATAATAAGATGTATGACTTCCCCGAGCATCATGATAAGGATACCATGAGCTGGTCTCGGTCTCTGTCTGAAATGGCAGAACTTCGTAGATGTAGATGTAAATGTAGTTGTGAATACAGTTGTAGTTGTAGAACTTCCCCGAGCATCGTGGCATGGGAACCACGAGTTGGTCTCAGTTTTTGATGTTGAACTTCCCCTTGCACCATGGTATGGGAACCATGAGCTGGTCTCGGTTTCTGATGTCGAACTTCCCCTTGCACCATGGTATGGGAACCATGAGCTGGTCTCGGTTCCTGATGTCGAACTTTCCCTTGCACCATGGTATGGGAACCATGAGCTGGTCTCGGTTCCTGATGTCGAACTTCCCCTTGCACCATGGTATGGGAACCATGAGCTGGTCTCGGTTCCTTCCCGAAATGATGAAAACTCGTGAGAGCGCCTTCATAGGGGGTTGTAATTTTGTAGATTGTAGATGTCTTTGTAGATGTAGATGTAGATGTAATTGTAAATTTCGGCTGTGAGCCATTGTGTCATTGTAGATTGTATGTTGTAAATTGTAGAACTGTAGAATTGTTGATGTAAATGTTGTCGATGTAATCTGTAATTGTAGAATTTTGTAGGTGTGATCTTGTACTTGTAATTGTAAATTGTAGATGCAGTTTGTATTGTATTGGAAATTTGTAGAATGTGCACCGGGGATCTTCAGAGGAGCTGTAAACCGGTTGATTTGTGGAGTGTCCTCTTGTAAGGAGATATGTCATTGATAGTACTCGTAATGAACTCTCTGGGAAAAATCATTTTTTGGGGAGTATCTTTGTTGTAATTGTAAAAAATATGTGAATTTGTTGTAGCAGAAATCCTCAAATGGGGAAGTATCTGTGATGTCCCTTGTTTTGTCTTGATAATTTCAAAAGGATCCATTGGGGATGAACAAATTATCTTGAGGAAATTGCTGTTTGTCGTTTTGAGAATAAATCTGCATGAAACGAGTTGCTCAAATAAAGAGACCTTCCGTCATTTAGCTTGTAAGTTGTCGAGTGGATCTTGTAATGTTGTTAAAGAAACGTTGTGTCTTCAAATGGTGATCCTCATAATGTCAAAGTGCAAAATAAATGCACTCTTGGCTTGTGTTCAAAAGCTGGAGATGTTCATAGTGTGATTGCCAAAGACCGAAGTTCAATTCGGGAAATAACCGAAGAGAAACTGTCAAGCAGGACTCGACCATGGAGGTATAAACTCCAATGGGAATGTACTGAAACAACTGTCTTCCATAAGGATCGAGCTTCGTGGGGAAGTAGAAATATTGAGTTTTTTTTGCCTAGGGCTGACAACTCTATTTGGAAGGAATAAGACACGCCCGAATACCCAAGGGTAAACACAATCGAAGAGATAGAGTAGAATGAACAGAGGATGCACAAAATGCAAATGTTATGCTATATACTTATATGATATGAGTATGCTTATGCTTATGCTGACAAGTCGAGAGGGATACAGTATTTAGGCATGGGGAAATGCTCGAGCCCTATCTCCGCAGGTCCTTCGAACGAGAGTGACCTCCACTCTCGGATGGCATAAGTGTCAATAGTCTAGTCATCTTTCTGAGAGTAAGAGTGTGCATTGGCGGTCATCCTCTCGTTATTCATATATCAAGTAGAGCAAATTTTGAAAAGGTTTAAATTAGTTAAGATTTTGCTATCAAGATCACAGATTTATAGTAAATGAAAAACTTTTATTGGACGGCGGTCAGCGGAAAAGCGTGACCCAATATTACAATGTTGGAAAATGATATCGATTACATTAAGGGCATAATGTCCTGCTTCTCCTAAACAAAGTATTTCTTGACAGCGTCCGTATTCACGGGGCGAGTGATCTCTTCTCCATCCATTGTTGCTAACATCAAAGCGCCTCCCGTTAAAACCTTCTTTACTACATATGGTTCATCATAGTTCGGGGTCCATTTTCCTCTGATATCAGTGAGGAAAGACTGAATCTTCTTAAGCACGAGGTCACCTTCTTTGAATACCCGGGGTCGAACCTTCTTGTCAAATGCTTTCTTCATCCTCTGCTGATACAACTGCCCATGGCATAGCGCAGACATCCTCTTTTCTTCGATTAAGTTTAACTGATCATATCTGTTCTGACACCATTCAACTTCTGATAACTTTGCCTCCACCAAGATCCTCATAGAAGGAATCTCAACTTCTATTGGGAGTACTGCTTCCATACTGTAGACAAGTGAAAATGGAGTTGCCCCAGTCGATGTACGTATCATCGTACGATATCCATGTAAGGCAAATGGGAGCATCTCGTGCCAATCTTTGTGAGTAACCACCATTTTCTGAATGATCTTCTTAATGTTTTTGTTGGCGGCTTCAACAGCCTCATTCATCTTTGGTCTGTAAGGAGAAGAATTGTGATGCTCGATCTTGAATTCTTCACACAACTCTTTCATCATTTTGTTGTTCAGATTGGAGCCATTGTCTGTAATAATTCTGCTTGGCACACCATATCGGCAAATAAGCTGATTCTTGATAAATTTGACAACCACATGTCGAGTTACATTAGCATAGGAAGCCGCCTCGACCCACTTGGTAAAATAATCAATGGCTACTAAGATAAATCGGTGTCCATTAGACGCTTTCGGCTCTATCATTCCAATCATATCAATTCCCCACATGGAGAATGGCCACGGTGATGAGATAACATTCAACAAAGTCAGAGGCACGTGAATTTTATCTGCGTAGATCTGGCACTTGTGACACTTTCTAGCAAACTTGTAACAATCTGACTCCATAGTGATCCAATAATAACCAGCCCTTAAAAGCTTCTTAGCCATAGCATGTCCGTTGGCATGAGTGCCAAAAGATCCTTCGTGAATTTCCGACATTAACATATTCGCTTCTTGCTTGTCAACACATCTCAGCAAGACCATGTCAAAATTCCGTTTGTACAACACATTGTTACTCAGAAGAAAATTTCTGGCCAACCTTCTCAAAGTTTTCTTGTCCTTGTTGGAAGCTCCTAGAGGATATTCTTAAGTTCTAAGAAACACTTTGATGTCATAGTACCAGGGTTTATCATCCTTAACTCCTTCGACAGCAAAGACGTAGGCAGGTCTGTCGAGACGTTTCACTTCAATCCGAGGACACTCGTTCCAAAAGTTCACCACAATCATCGAGACCAAAGTTGCCAATGCGTCTGCCATTCTGTTCTCATCGCGAGGGATATGATGAAACTCGACCCGGTAAAAGAATGGTAATAGTCTTCTAGCGTAATCCCTGTATGGGACTAAATTATCATGTCGAGTTATCCATTCTCCAGTAATTTGGTTAATTACTACTGCAGAATCACCAAACACATCTAAATTCTTAATTCTCAAATCGATTGCTTCTTCGAGACCCATAATACATGCCTCGTACTCAGCTTCGTTATTAGTACACTGGAATATTAATCTGGAGGTGAATGGGAAATGGGTCCCTTGAGGAGTCACAATAACAGCGCCTATTCCTTTTCCGTGAGCGTTGACAGCTCCATCAAAGATTAAACCCCACTGAGAACCTGGCTCTGGTCCTTCACCGTGTACGGGTTCTTCACAATCTTTCACCTTTAAGAACATTACATCTTCATCAGGAAAGTCATCATTTGAGGGTTGATGATCCAAAATAGGTTGGTGAGCCAGGTGATCAGCCAAAACACTTCCTCTAATAGCTTTCTGAGTATGGTACTCGATATCATACTCGGACAATAACATCTGCCATCTGGCAATTCTCCCAGTCAAAGCGGGTTTCTCGAAAATATACTTGATGGGATCCATCTTTGAAACCAACCAAGTAGTGAGATTCAACATATACTGGCGTAAACGCTTAGCGGCCCATGCTAGAGTGCAACAAGTCTTCTCTAGCATAGTGTATCTGGTCTCACAATCGGTAAATTTCTTGCTCAGGTAATAAGTGACATGATCTTGCTTTCCGGCTTCATCTCGCTGACCGAGTACGCAACCCATTGAATCCTCTAGAACAGTCAAATACATAATCAAAGGGCGCCCTTCAACCGGTGGTATCAGGATAGGTGGTTTGAGCAAATATTCTTTGATACTATCAAAATCCCTTTGACAATCTTCAGTCCAAACGTACCCTTGTTCTTTCATCAGGAGCTTGAAAATAGGTTTACATGTGGCCGTCATGTTGGATATAAACCTGGAGATGTAGTTCAAACGTCCTAAGAATCCTCTGACTTGTTTCTCAGTGGCGGGAGCTGGCATTTCTCGGATAGCTTTTACTTTGTCAGGGTCCACTTCAATCCCTTTTTGACTGACAATAAAACCCAATAATTTCCCTGATCGTACTCCAAATGTGCACTTGTTGGGGTTTAGACGAAGTTTGTATTCTCTCAAACGAACAAACAGCTTAGCCAGGTCTTTAACATGATCATCCTCGGTTTTTGACTTAGCTATCATATCATCCACATACACCTCAATCTCCTTGTGCATCATATCATGGAACAAAGTAGTCATAGCTCTCTGATATGTTGCCCCTGCATTCTTTAATCCAAATGGCATAACTTTGTAACAAAAGGTGCCCCAGGGTGTTATGAATGACGTTTTCTCTCTGTCCTCGGTAGCCATTCTAATCTGGTTGTAACCTGAAAAACCATCCATGAAGGAGAACACCTCATATCTTGCAGTAATGTCCACTAAGATGTCGATGTGAGGTAATGGGAAATCATCTTTCGGGCTGGCTTTATTCAAATCCCTGTAATCTACGCACATACGAACCTTGCCATCCTTCTTCGGAACATGTACAATATTAGCCAACCATAGTGGATATTTGGCCGTAACAAGGAAACCTACATCAATCTATTTCTGTACCTCTTCCTTAATCTTTAAAGCCATATCAGGTCGAGTCCTTCTGAGCTTCTGTTTTATCGGCGGGCATTCTGGTTTCAAAGGTAAATGATGTTCAACTATATCCGTGTCCAAACCAGGCATATCCTGATACGACCAAGCAAACACATCAACAAATTCTCCAAGCAGATCAATCAGCTGTTTCTTCACATCCGGTTTGAGTAGAGCTCCAATTTTCACTTCTCTACGGATTTCCTCTGATCCCAAGTTGATTACCTCCACCAACTCTTGATGGGGTTGGATAGCTTCTTCTTCTTTCTCAAGCAGACTAGTAATTTCTTCTGGAATATCATCTTCTTCGTACACAGGAAACTCAAAATTCGGAGAAGGTAGTGGATCATTATTCCCAGGTTGTAATTTGTGTAGCAATCTGCGCAAGTGACGTGATTTTTAATAAGTTTTTGTTTTGTAAAGTGGAAAGTGTGTGTACACGAGATGCTACTTATTATTTTCCAACATCGTGAATAAAATTAAAAAAACAGATGTAAATGAAAGTAGTTTATTGATGATAGCAAAAACCGAAAAGACACGCCCAACAAAGTCACCTTTGCCTTGGGCAGAGCAAAGGGAATTATTAAAAGTATGCCCCACTAAATGCAGTTTTGCCTTAGGCAGGGCGAAAATTCTAAACAAATGCTTTACTTAGATATATGAATGGCGGTAGGAGCTTCAACCACACTCCAATTCTTGACCACGACGTCTGGAGTCACAAAGTCTGGGATATCTTCAGCTGGCTCTTCCTCGGTGATGGCGTAAACTCCAAAGGTATAGTCGAAATCATCTGACACGTAACCTGGATCTTCCATATAGGGCTCGTAGTCTTCATAAGGAATGGAGGACCTTGTAGAACCGTCTGATATGTAGCCCTCGAGTTCATCTTTTAACACATCATTAACCTGAGGATGGTGGGCGATCCCTCCACTACGGAACACTTCACTGATCAGTAGAAACCCTTGATTCTTGGTGCCTTGGTGATCAGAACTGCTGGTGAAACCGAGACCCTCCTTGTTCTTGTTCTCTGGCAAAGACAACACCTTTCCCCACGTTGACTGGTGACCATTGTTCACTACTCGTTGTGCGTCTTTAAATGATGACATGGATGCCTGACCTCTCTGAGTGCTCTCACCCACAACAGACAGAGCTTGGAACTGCGTGCCGACTTCCTCTTCAGCTTCGACGTATGAGAATGATGACAAGTGACTCACCACCAAAGCTCTTTCTCCACAAACCGTAACTACTTTCCCTTCAAAAACATATTTTAACTTCTGATGTAGGGTAGAAGTGACTGCTCCAGCTTCATGTATCCATGGCCTCCCTAGCAAATAGCTATAGGCGGCACGAATGTCCATGACCTGAAACGGGATCATGAAAGTCTGTAGTCCAATAGTCATAGGCAAATCAACCTCACCAATTACTGTTTTCCTTGACCCATTGAAAGCTTTGACAATAACGCGACTTGGCCTCATCGGTGGTCCCTGATATGACAGCTTAGATAGGGTAGTCCTAGGCATTACATTTAGGGACGACCCAGTGTCAACTAGCACACTAGACAGGGAGTCATTTCCACAGTTCACAGAGATGTGCAAAGCCATGTTACGTTTCCTCCCTTCTTCTGGGAGATCATCTTCATTGAAACCCAGATTATCACTCGAAGTAATACTGCCAATGATGTTGTCGAATTGTTCCATAGTCACATCCTGCTCGACATAGGCTTGTTCCAAAATCTTCTGAAGTGCTTCTCTATGAGCCTCGGAACTCATCAGCAATTGTATCACAGAAATCTTCGACGGGGTCTGCAAAAGCTGATCTGCAACCTTATACTCGCTTCTCTTGATTATTTTCAAACATTCATCGGAGTTGGATAAGTTAGACCCACCAAATTTCCCCACATTTGGGTCTTTTGAGCTTGATGGTTCGAACAAAACCTCTTTTTCTTTCGGTGGCACAGTCGGGTAGATTCGACCGCTTCTTGTCACTCTACTAACATCAGCAATATTAACGATTGGGGGTATAGTGGGAAGAGGCACTTCTTTCCCATCCTCCAACATAGTAGCATTGTACCTGTAAGGGATGGCCTTACTAGAGGTATAAGGGACAAGTCCAGGCACATTGATTACCAACGGAGTAACGGTTGGCTTTTTGCTATTGTAAACAATCTCTATACGTTCCACTTCCTTAAAATGGGGCACGATGACACAAACTTCTTCAGCCCCTTCATTTGAAACTTCTTGATCATCATTTTCTAAACAATCTTCAATCATATTGACAGAGGGTGAACCATGTGGTGGTAATGGATTCTTCTGTACATTAGGGTCGGAATCCCTAAAAGACAAGATCCCATTTTTTATGAGCCTCTGGACATCCATCTTCAAACCGAAACAACTCTCAATATCATGTCCTGGAGCACCCTGATGGTAAGGACAGAACTTGTCAGCTCTATAAGAAGGGGGGATTCGTGGGAGCTGGAGGTGGAGCTCTCGTCTGAATGTGACCCTTTTTGATCAAGGCGGGGAATAAATCAATATATGACATTGGGATCGAATCAAAATTTATTTTTCGGTACACACGACCCTGATTGCTAGGTGGTCGATTCTGCTGAGGATTCTGTGGACTCTGCTGAAGTTGGGGTTGTTGAGCAATGGGAGACTGAGGTTGTTGATAGGGTTGTGGAGACTGTAGCTGATAAGCCGGAGCATTAAACACTGGCGATACCGCTGCAACCTGATGTGGTGGCATGTACCTCTTTCTGAATTGTCCCTTTTGAATAGCATTCACACTTTGTTCTTTTTTCTTCACAAAACTGCTCCCATACCTCTTAGGAACGCTTTCTTCTTTGGTCAGCCTTCCCTCGCGAACACCTTCTTCTAAACGCATTGCCATGTTGACCATTTCAGTAAAGTCACTAGGGGCGCTGGCTACCATCTTTTTATAAAAGAAAGGACCCAGAGTCTTCAGAAAAATTTTGGTCATCTCTTTTTCTTCTAATGGTGGTGTGACTTGTGCGGCCAACTCGCGCCAACGCTGGGCATATTCTTTGAAGCTCTCCTTATCCTTCTGTGCCATTGCTCTCAACTGATCTCGGTCAGGCGCCATGTCCATATTGTACTTATACTGCTTGATAAAGGCTCCTCCCAGATCATTGAAAGTTCGAATCTTTGTACTGTCCAACCCCATATACCACTTGAGTGCGGCGCCTGTCAAACTGTCTTAGAAATAGTGAATGAGTAATTGATCATTATCAGTCTGGGCAGACATCTTACTGGCGTACATAATGAGATGGCTCTGAGGGCAGGTATTCCCCTTGTACTTTTCGAAATCAGGAACTTTGAACTTTGGTGGGACCTTAACATTCGGCACCAAACATAACTCAGAAGCACTCTTACCAAATAAATCTTTTCCACGAAGGGCTCTCAATTCTTTTTGTATTTCAGAAAACTGGTCTTGGAACCCATCCATCTTCTCTTCTAAACCCACGGTTTCGGTTGGCGACCCATGTAGAATTGGTTCATCCAGAATATACGGAACAACATTCACTTGCGGAGACGCAGTAGTCATCACAGCAGAAACAATAGGAGCAGCTTGAATAGTGGTCACAACAGGGGTCTCAGACACAGGCGGTCGGTAACCAACCGGAGTAAAATAAGGAGGCATCCCCCACGGGAAACCTTGAGGCATACTGTAAGATACTTCAGCAACAGAAGACACCACTGGGATCGGTGTTGGTGTCACTTCGGGTACAACAATCCTTGGAACTTCTTGGTTGTTGATCGAGATTTGGCTGGACAAAGCTTCCACTAAGCCATTCAATTTCTCCAAACTCTCTTTCATACTTGCAACTTCATCACGGAGCACCCTATTCTCTTGTTCTAACTGATCCATCTTCTGACGCTGACTGGCTCGAGTGTTGTATCGGTGATTCAGCTTGTTCTGCGGAGATGAAGTAAGAGTAAGACCCTGGAATGCAAATGATGCTATGCTTGTGTAAAATGCAAATGGGTGTGAAACTTTCAAGAAACTCAAGTAACTCTGGTATTGTAACCTTGGAAAAACTTATTTTATTTTGAAGATTGAAGCATTACAAAAACGGAGTACTCTTTTAAGAGTTTATTACATTGAACCGAAAGCAGAAGAGAAACTCGGGGATCTACTCCTTATGCTCCCTCTGTGCGCGAAGTTCTCTTTCCAACTGATTGATGTGTTCTTGCAACTCGACCTTTTCTCTGATGAGTCGGTCGACACACTCCTTCCAAGCCATAGTATCTGGGGGAAGATCATCACTGGTGACGACACTTGAGGATGCGTGGGAGGAAAATAAATCCCCTTGCGCTTTTCTTTTCCTTGCGAGTTCAAATTCTGGCAGCCTCTGGGACTTCTCCTGTTCTACCTTGAGTGTAAAAAACTTGTTCTTCCAAGCGGCCTTCAATTTTCGAGCTTCTTCCAAAGCAGCCTTCAATTGATCTACTTCGCTCACATAAAACCAATCTGGGTCATGGAAGGCTAACACCATGGGTTCATGGAAAGGGAACGACATTTTGAGGTCAAGGGCTCCTGCTCGCACCCAATGCAAGTATTCTTCAGAGACAGCACAATTGGGGTATCCTAAAGCAGCTTTCCCTTCTTTATTGATGTATTCCCATGATTAAATTATGACGGTCCTCAGGTCCGAGTCTTCTCCTTCTTTGAGAAAGATTCCTTCTAACAGAGTCTGGTCAGGTACTTCAATCATGGGATGCCCAAATTGGAGACGGGCCAGCGCAGGGTTGTAACTTATGCATCCTTCTCTTCCAATAAGCGGTACGTTAGTAAAACCTCCGATACTGTGGATCATACTTATACCTCCATATGTAGGATCGTACCACACAATGTCAGAGTGAGTAAGGGCCATGACTATCTCGGGCCAACGAGGCGACTCCTCCTCTTCCCAAATAGACGGGTGTCGAGTTAAGCGAGCAATGAACCATGAATACAACAGAGCGGTACAACAAACGACGTGTCCTCTTCCCTCGGCATTCCTCGAGTGGATTGAAAAGTATGTGTCTGCGAGCAAGGTAGGAACGGGATTCTTAAGTATGAACAGTTTAATTGCGTTCATGTCAACGAAATCATCGATCTTCGGGAACCAGAAAATTCCATAAACCAACAGAGCAAAGGTGGCTTCCATGATAAGGACTTCTTTTCTTTCAGCATGATAGCGAACTTTTTCAATCAAAAAGTCAGCAGGGAATCCAAGACTCCTTCCTTGGTGGTTAGGTGCGCTTGCACGTCTGCCAAACTGAGGTGAGTGGCGTTGACAATTTCTTGATGATCGGGCGTGTCTTCTTGACCGGTGAATATGGGACGAGCCGTTACAGGCATCCTCAGAAAATCAGAATACTCTTCCAACGTCGGCATCAACTGGTAATCTGGAAAAGTGAAGCAGTGGTACAATGGGTCATAGAATTGAACGAGGGTCTCCAATAACCCCTCCTTCATCTGGAGTTCGAGGAAACAGAAGACTTCTCCATACTCTGCTGCGAAGGCGGACCGATTCTCGATGAGGTCAGCTAGCTCTCTCAAGCTTTCAATGTTAGGGCTCTGAAAAGTGTACTCCAAGGCTTCTCTTTTGAAATCCATGGTTACAATACCTGAGAAAATAAAGTTGAGTTTCTTGAAATGAATAGAGAAAGAATGTAATGCAATATGAGTAGGACTTCATGGGATCCCAACTATTTATAAACATTGTAGTGAAAGAAAACGTTTTTTTTTTAATTTCGAAACGGAATACAAATAATTGCTTTTAAAAGTCCCAAATAAAAGCTAAATAAAAGCTAGTAAAGACACTAAGGAAGTTTCAAAGTTTGCTGCTTGAGCTGCTCTTCTAACTGCGCCTTCTCACGGATAAGGTTGTCCACAATTAGCTTCCAAATAGTACATTGCGGATCGGAGAAAAATAAATCCTCCATGACCCTCCTCTTCTTGCGGGGGAGTAGCTCTTCATCCTTTAATTGTAGCTGTTTCTGAAGTTCATCCCTCTCCTTTTGAAGTTCAGCCTTCTGCTTCTGACACTCATCATTTTCTGCCACTGCTACATGGTACTTATTCTTCCATGATTCCAGCTCATGTTGAGATTTCCTCAAGGACACTTCTAACTTCTCGGCTTCAGACATAAAGACATAAGTGGGCTCTCTCCTTGGAGCTATGGGATCTTGACGGGAATAGGGCATCTTTAGCTTGATTGCCCTTTCTCTGACCCACCGAAGGTAGGGTTCTAAAGACACACAATTAAGCTTCCCAAGGCTTTCTTTCCCTTTCTTGTGTAAGTGGTTCCATGCAACTAAAACCTTGTCTAGGAGTTCTTGGTCTTCCTTAAAGAAAATATTCTCTACTTGGACACTCTTAGGCGGCTCCTTCAATGGAAATCCCAATTGCCGACGGGCTAAGACCGGATTGTAACTGATCCCTCCATTAAAACTGAGTAATGGTACATTAGCAAAGTCGCCACAACCATCAATAATCAAAGTTCCATCATATACTCGGTTGTACCAAATAATGTCCAAGTGGGTCAATGCCATAACTCTTGGAGACCAAAGCCCCCTATCGAGACTTAAAAAGGAAGTAGACATCGGCAAGTGCGAAATAAACCACTTGTAGAGTAGGGGTACACAACAGGTGATCATTCCTCCACCATAGAAGTTTCGGAGGTGTATAGAATGGTAAGCATTACCCAATAGAGTTGGTACTGGATTATTCTTCAAAAAGATCTTAATTGCGTTGAGGTCGACGAACCCTTCAAAACTTGGGAACAAAAATACTCCATAAACAAGTAAGGCAAAGATCGCCTTGAATGGAGTCTTGTTCGTATAGTTGGCATAAAACATTGCTTTACTGATTAAAAACTTCGTAGTCAAACCAAAAAGACCGCCTTTACTAATCAGATTTCCCTTGACGTCCGATACCTTTAGGCAAAGGGCCTTAGCAATTTCTCTTTCATCGGGGTCCTTTTCCAGGAAAGGGAAAGGAGACTCTTCTAAGATGGGTAAACCAACCAAAAAGGAGTATTCTTCCAACGTAGGTAATAGTTGGAAGTCCGAAAACGTGAAACAATGGTATAGTGGATCATAAAATTGCAATAAAGTGGACAGGAGTCCTTCGTCTACTTGTCGACTCAATAAGGATATCAGCTTCCCATACTTGCTCTTGAATTTCTCTTGGTTTTCAATCAGGGTCACCAACTTCTTTAGGTCATCCAATTTGGGACTTTTAAAAGTGTATTTCAAAGTGTGTCTTCTATTGGGATCCATAACACCCTACAATGTTTACAAACAAAGGTAAATCCTATGAAGGTATGATGTTTTATGAATGCAACAAACACAAGTAGGCACATAAAACATAAAGATAAACAAGCAAAAAGGGGACCCTAGGTTAGCAACGAGCATGGAGCAAAGGTATACCCATCCCTAAAGGATTTGGACTAAAGGTTGATTATACCTGCCGAACAAGGTTCTAATGAAGTTCCCAAAGTCATTAGCCCATCTTTCGAATATTATCAACTTCCCAAGTACTCGGGGGTTAATAATATTCTCAAGAGAACTTCTTTCGAGTGTAGCATCGCGTAGCACTATTTCGGGGTTACTCCCTTATAGTCCCGCACTACGTCCTAATAAAGGCAAAAGTGGGGTTAAGGTAACTACGGTCCTCAATATCATAGGCTCCAACATCGAATATAGTGCATGTTTTCACGATTAAAGACTCGTTCAATAATACATTTTTCGAGAGGGCCTCAATTGAGCGTGATTTTCAAGTCAGCTTGGTCGGGATTCCACCCCCTATAAGCCTCTTTGAACATATCACTATCCTATCTTAAGTTCACTCAAGTCCGGGTGTAGGACTTTGTCTCACCACTCAAGAGTATCCACCCAAAAGAAATAAACAAACAAGTAAACAATTATACAAATAACAAATATAAGGCAATAAACAAGTATAAACAAGATAGAGAAACCCACTAAGGTGTCCCCAGTGAAGTCGCCATTTCTGTCGCGGTGAAATTTTGATACCAAACTATTGATTAGTTTGAATCGTCAATTCATTTGCAACCGAACTTTGATTTGTCCAAAGGAAGGGATAAAGATCGAAATTCCCACAATGCAATGCAAATGCATGGTTTAGATTGTTTAGGTTCGGGGGTTGGTTAAACTTAGGGAAGGTACTAGCATCCTAAGTTTCTGTAGTACTCTACAGGAACCTTTTGTTTTATATTTGTTTATTGCTAAGTGTTTATCTGCTTAATGGTTAAAAGACCTAAGGGTTTATTTCTAAGTATACTCGATAAGATATCACATCTTATGCCTACATATCCTTACGGGAGTGGAATCAGAGTATTTGTAGTTCTCCCTAAAGGGTTTGAGGAGTTCTTTGACTGTGGTCAAAGTTCCTACGGGTTTAGGATAGTTGTTTTGATTGGGTTTAGGAGAAGAGACGAGTCTTCATGTTAAGGGAGATGTAACCACCACAAATGTAAAAAAGGGGTTGTAGGAAATGGTTTTTGCATCGTCTTAAGAAAAGGTCTTAAATACTCGGATGGTCGCCAAGTATGCCTTTATCGCTCTTAAGGCAATGTTCCTATATGTTTGATTGTATTGTTGTGGAGGTGGAGATTATATCTCACTTAAGATGATTAACATCTATTCTCTATTTGTGTTTGAAAAGTTGTGTTGTGTTGATTGTTTGTTTCTATGTTGTAGAAAAATAAAGACAAGGTCCTTCCTATAGGGTAGGTCCTAAACTTAACTGATCAACTTGAATGGAATCAAGGATCGAAGGGGAATATGATGCAAATGATGTGCAACTACACATAACGTTGAATTATGTGTAGGTTTTTCCTTTGGACGGAATGCGATAATGAGATGCAATAAAGATAAATGATGATGGATATACATCGCGGAAAATAAAGGCGAGTAAGTAAAGGCATACACGTACGCATGAAAGCGCTAAGTGAGTGTGTGAATTGTGGATAAATAAAAGCGGATAAAACACACACATATATATATATATATATATATATATATATATATATATATATATATATATATATATATATATATATATATATATATATATATATATATATATATATATATATATATATATATATATATATATATATATATATATATATATATATATATATATATATATATATATAAGTGCTAGGTGTGAGTGCAAGTGTTGTGAAGTGGGTGTGCACGATTGATTAAATTGTTTGCGATGTTGATTGATTTTAATTATGCAAGGTTGAATTTGGTTTGAATTAGAAGAAAATGTTTGATTGATTTTAATTAGGGTTGATTTGAAAAAAGAGTTGATTTTAGGTGATGTTCTTTAAGTAGGGTTTTATAATATGATAAATGATTTAATTTATAGTACAACTTAAGCGAAGTGTTTTATTTTATCATGACTTTTATTTAGAGTTAAATTAAATTAACGTTGATTTGACAATTTATTTCTAAAAGTCGGTTAGTATGTTAGGAATTTTATTATTAACTAAATAAATTGACAAAGAGATTATAAAAAAGCTTTTTATTAGTGAGCAAATATCATTTATTTATTTTTATTTTTAAAAAAAGGGTTATTAAATTGAGAATGTTTTAGCAGAAATATTTAAAAAGGTTAATTTTAGTTATTAATATAAAGAAAAATGTGAGGTTGATTAAATTGGAATTAAAAGATAAAACTGATTTTTATTAATAAAAGGTTATTAATTTATTTTAAAAGTTGATTAACTAATTAATATCGATTAGCGGTTGTGTGAGTTTATGGGGTGTGTGCGTGTGATGAGTGTGGTGTTGGTGATAGGAGGTGCAGATAATAATTGTGAAGCAATAAACGACAAACGAAGAAAGAAAAAAAACAAAGCCATGAACCCTAAAATCTCCCCAATCGCTTTGGCTCCTCTCCGATCACCCCCTCCATCGTCTTCAATCACGATCGACCATCTTTCTTTCATCATATTCGAACCTGAAAACAACCATTGGAAGCATTAATAGTTTAAAAACACAGAAGAGAATTGACTTTACCGACGGTCTCGCTGATCGCAGCTGCGTTGAAGATGAAGAGTGGTTTGGATCCGCGGCGGTTGCTGGGGAGGGTGGCGGTTGCGTTTCTCCGGTTGAAAAGATAAGTCCTCCTTTTCTTAGGTTTACGAAATTGGGTTTCTTGTGATTTTTCGGTGATCGTTTTTTCGGTAGCTATCTCCGTGTTCTCCCTCTGTTAGGGTTTCGTGAAATTTTTTTCCTTTTTTCCTCTCTTCTCAACATTCTCTTTATATAGGCTCCACTTGAGATTTTTGTTTTAGAATATGATTTAAGGCGCTTTGAATGCTGATTGAATCTTCCTATTTGGTCTAGGGTAGATTTGAAAACATTCCTATTTCGTTTGATTGCAATGATATCTTGTTTAATGAAATTCTCAATTTGGATCAATCATGTTTAATGCCCTTGTCTTGTCCAGGTTCATTATTCTGAGAATCTGCTAATTGTCTGAATCGAATATTCCCTCCAACCCGGCGTATCCCCTAATGGGCCTCTGATTTTGTGGATTATTGTTGGCAGGTGCGGATAGCAGCGATCTTGGGCCAGGGAGGAGATAAGCGGTTGTTATGGGCCAGGAGGTGGTTGAGAAGCCCCATTTGCCAGACCACACATTGCAGAACAACAACGTTATCGAGAAAACAAGAACACCCCACATGAGCAAGTTCTAACTATTAATATTTAGATTATGCTCAATTTCTGTAAACATTATTGTGAGTTTGAGACTTGCTTTTGTTATGAACAGGCAATTGGCAAAGGAGTTTTGGACTTGTCTTGGCAGGCAGACGCATTTGTATGTAAGCTTGTGTTTGAATTGGCGACGTTCTGTAGTTGCCTTAATCTTCTTAGGATTCATACTTTATCATTGAATCTCTTGAACACTTCCTTGGAGGGTTATGGGGTAAGGAAATTCGTTGAACCTTGATAACATAGCTTAAATCCACATCGAAACCGTTTGAATTGGATCGTATATCAAAGAATTACTATGGTCTTTACGTAATGCTTGATAACTTCTAATGTTCTGTAGGGAATCAGCTTACTGTGCATGTCATGGAACAAATGGAAATGACCTGTCTGTTTGAGGTTTGGCAAAGGTAAACCCTGTGGTGACGAACCGGGCTGAGATTGTCTTGGAGGCAACTGTTACATTGGTTGAAACTACTGCAATTGCTGACCTTGAATAACAGGCATCCCGACATTAACCGAAGGAACGGTACGTCCAGATTGTCGTGGTGTCATTGGAACAATCAGTTGCGCTTCCTGGATTTGACTTATGTACTCTGTATTTCCTTATGCAGGTTTGGTTTCAAAGTTTTTGCTCACGGGCGAAGGAATACGACAGCGGCATCATATGGAAAAAACGGGTTAATCAGCAGACGACTTGGCGTTCAGGTGTATCGAGATTTTCTGTGACAGGTGACTTGCGAATTGGAGTCGATGTGTGGCCTGCTGTCCGTGCTGCAATGGAGTATATGGAGTAGTTTGATAGAGATGCTAATGGTCTTATTGAGAATGACGGTCTCTTTGATCGAACATATGATACATGGACTGTCCCGGGTATGAGTGTTTACTGTGATGGCCCATCAACTAGGTGACAGAGTTTTTGCGAAACAAGCAGAAGGAAGATTCTAGAGGCTAAACCAGTATTTGAACAAAAGTTGGTGAATGGTTCTTGTTTCAACTATGATAGTGGGTCAATTGGCAGGGCAATGGTATACAGCGTCTTCAGGACTGTCCTTTTTTTTGATGATTTCGAGATCAAAAGTTTCCTCCGGGAGGTTTATGCTTTCGATGTGATGAAAGTTAAAGGTGGCAGGATGAGGGCTGGAGATGTTTGAATCATTTTAAGGGTCCTTCAAAACTCTTTATGTATTGAATCACCATATTTCCACCTTTTTCTGGGCAATGTAATAATTGGAACCTTTATATGATTACCGTACATTCGTAGTATGCTGCGGTTTCACTTTTGATATAGTTCCAGTCCAGTGCTAATTCTTTACTAATTGAAATTGTAAGTATGAATTGACTTGAATTTTGAATTTGGAATGGGGCAAAATTTTTAATCAATTAGAAGCTTTGGTCTTGTTATCTTGAAATAGATTTAACTTGGTAGTGGTGTTATGTCCTTCAATTTGAGTGGATTTAGTAAGCTCTGAGTTATCTTGGATCTTTGAGTGGTGGCGAAAGTGAAATGCGCCTCCTTAAATTGTTTAAATGTTCAAAACGAAAGAGAGCCCATAATATTCATCCCATATGATGTTACAACCTTGCGCAATTGGTTCTTCAACAGATTCTGAATTTGTATCCTTGAAATAAACAAACTTGATGTGAAATTCTCTGAGTTCGTAAGTTGGGCATTTGGAAGTGAATGATAATCTTGGTTGAAAACGGGCCCCTGGATGATAGCAATAAAGTGTAACGAGCCTTGAATTGTTAGACTTGTAATGGACTTTGGACCTGATACGAACTCTTATTTGTAAAATCCTCGGATGGTGCAAAAGAATCTCCCAATATTATCTTATTGAACTTGAATTCATGAGGTATAAGTACTTATCCATTTATTGTGAATTATGCCCTGCACCAAACGGTTAGCCGTAACAAACATATACATAAAAAGTGAGAGAGAAAAAAAACAACGAAAGGGTGGGTCTTAAGGTCAAAAATTAGGGTGCAACAGCAGCCAAAATTTGCCCTCCACACCCCCCCTTGAGGAAGCATCCATCTCGACCAATTACATGTCTACACAACTTAAAGCTTTCCGTACATGCAACATAACATATGTAAATCCTTCAAAAATACGGCCTGTGATCCTCAACATCTTCTTGTACATGATCAACATTGATCTTAATAGTTCATGACAGTAGTCATAGACCCTTGTGTAATCTCCCAAAAAAGAACCATCAACATAATCTCTGGCTGCAAATCTTGCTGTTATAACTTT
Organism: Lathyrus sativus; assembly: GCA_963859935.3. Taxonomy (NCBI): domain Eukaryota; kingdom Viridiplantae; phylum Streptophyta; class Magnoliopsida; order Fabales; family Fabaceae; genus Lathyrus; species Lathyrus sativus. Next base: position 527,924,449 of record OZ012740.1, read on the forward strand.
GGTTTTGTTGACCCCTACATTCCATTTTTTGTGTGCCTTCTCCTTGATATTCTTGGATTGTTTTTCAAGCTATTCAGAATTCTTTTGCTCAATTACTTTGTACTCATCAGCTTCACATCATACTCTTTACTACAATTGTGTTTGTCAATTACTTTCCTGAGTTGCCAAGTGTCTTCATCTGACAACTTGCTACAATAAGCCTCCTACTCACAACCAACTTTACGTTTAACCTTTACCCCAACTCTGTCATTTTTTACAAACCTTAGGCTCTCTACCATTTTGCACAACATAAGATGTTATTGCTTCCTTAAAATCACCCTTTGAACTAAAATACATTCCCACATCCACTTGTAATCTGACATGTCTTTTGGCTGTTTGAAAATTGGATGCTTTTTTTTAGAACTCCACTACTATCACCACTATCACAACCACTTTGCATGTCCTCATTGTCATTGTCACTCCCTTTATCTTCTACAAACTTTTCATTAAGTTTTTGGACTTTTCCATTACCATCACTTTCATACCCAATTAGGGTATCAAGTTCATCCTCCTCAATCTCATCATACCCATCATACTCATTCTCAAAAGCCACTTCTTGTGCACTATCATAATTGTAATCCTCATCTTCACTATCATCAGAACTTAAGTCATCACTATTTACACAAACTTTACCTTGTTCAACTCCAACATTACATTCCTTCACTGCAGGTTTAACTTGTTCAACTCCAACATTAATTTCTTCAACTCCAACAGTACGTTCATCCACTGCAGGATTAACTTGATCAACTCCAACATTACCTTCCTCCAACCCAACAATGACTTGATTAACTCCAACATCACCTTCCTCCATCAAAACAGTGGTTTGTTCAACTCCAACAACTTCATCATGCAATTTACTAAGTAACTCCTCCACCTCATCTACAATTTCAGCAGGGCACTCATCAACATTATCAACAACAACATCACAACAGTCAAGTTGAGACAAGGTGTGTTAAATGTAAATATCAACACTTTGGTGCACCCTATAAAGATCTGCAATTTCTAAAGCACATTTGTCATCAACAAGTGCATTCATCCCAAATTGAGGGTCCTTGTAATATATTGTTTCAAACTCTTTATAACCCAAGTCTTTCAATACACCAACTAGCTCAAAATAACTCCATTTATCTACATCTATAACTCCATTCTCATATACACCAAGACGTTCATCGGTGAATTCACCACTATGATGGATTTTGAGATTTATGTGTTCATCCATGATACATAATCATATTATCTAAATAATTAGAGTTTACACTAAAAAATGTACATAAGCCCTAAATCTGAACATAACCAAATATTGTCCTATGAGATTCGTAAACTCTAAATCAGAAAGAAATGAACTAACCTTTTGATAAACACTTCTTGAATCGTCTTCAATCCTTCGCGTTAGCAACAATTCTTTGCGCCCTCAATGCGTCGCTTCAATCTCTTGCATTTACCCTAATATATCTACAATCCTTTGGTATTCTGGGTAATGAAAAGCAAGTTCCACTCGAATTTGTTTTAACACATCTTATATCAACGTCAACAACATACAACCCACCTGGACAAATGTGACACCTGTTTTCAAACTTTGACTAACAACAATAGACAGAAGGATAAACATGACACTATTTTAAAAATTAAAAAATCAACTTGTCACTTTTTAAATTTAAGAGACTAAACTGAACCTCAACCTAAATTAAAGGATGGAAAAAATTATTTTGCCATTTTTATACTACTCTCTCTTTTTTTTTTTTCTATAACACACCTTTTCTATTTTTTTTTTCTTTCTAATCTTTTATTTATTTTTTTTCTTTCTAATCTTTTATTTATTTTTTTCATTCTTTTTTATCTTTTCGTATCAATTACACATGTATACGGGTATCCCACCGTTTACTTTGTAAGGGTTGGGTGCGTAGGCGTGGTTTAAGCAAATCTTTCGTCCTGACTTTCACTAAAACCCATCCGGAGGATAACGGTGCTTTTACTGTACAAGTGCAACAATTCCGTTGCTACTACTTCAATGCTTCCACTTGAATTCAGTTCATCCTCAATGCATATCTAAACTCATTCCTTCTTCTCACAATTCACATGGACTCAATCCCCTCTTCTTCTTCTTCTTCTTCACTTCATTCACTACAACGACTCCCTTCTCGATTTTCACCACGTTTACCTTTCACATCCTTTCGTCCCCTTCCAAATCAAAAACCTCGAAACCTAACCTCACGCACTTCAATCACTTTCACCGCAAAGCAACGAAACGAAACCGTTTTGGCAGTTACTCGCCAAAACCAGGAGGAGCGAACAACTTTATCCAAATGCTTAACAAAAGAGCTTGTTCGCTCTCTATTCTGTTTTGCCATCGGAGTTTCCGCGCTCGGAGCGTTCCGAATTGCGCCTGCGTTGGCATTTCCAAATATACCCTGGGCTATTTTTTCTTTTAAGAAAAAAGTGAAGAGGAATAGTCATGAATATTGTGATTGTACTCAGAGAGTGCTGGATACTATTTCGGGTTTGTTGAGGAGTATAGAAGAGGCTAGGAAAGGGAATGGTGATATGGAGGATGTGAGGCGAGCATTGAATGCTGTGAGATTGGAGAAGGAAAAATCAGAGAGAGAGATTTTGGAGAGGGTGCATCCGCAATTGATGGATTTGAAGGAAGATTTGCAGAAATTGGAGTTACAGGGAATGGAGATTTCGGAGCAGATAGATGCGGTGAAGCGGGAGTACGATAGGTTGACGGGGGATGAGTTAGATGTGGAGAAGGTGGTGAATGAGGTGGAGGAGAAAATGTTGGAGCAGAGGATGGTTGAGTTGGTGAAGAATTACAATGAGAATTCGAAGAAAATAGGTGAGATGGAGGATGTGATTTCAAGGAAGGAGACAGTGGCTTTGAGTTATGGGGTGTTGGAAGTATTGTTTATTGAGAGGGAATGTGAGAAGCTTGTGGAAAGATTCAAACAAGAAGTGAAACAGAAGGAATTCGAAAGGTTGGGTCGCTTGCTTTGATAACTTGTTAATACATTCTTTACATTATCATGTTTGTTTCTGCGTGTGGATATTCGTTACTTATGATTCTAGTTTTATCTTGTAATTTTCTCTGTGTAAGATTTGATATGAAGGCTTTTGTGTTCCAATAGTTAAGGATGGACGTTAAAATATTTAGGCAGCGGCTTCTCCACCCTTTAAAGATTTTGGGATACTTGCTGTATCTTCTTGCTATAATTTATTTACATAGGTGAATGGCTTAATTGAAATCTTGAAGAGGAAGGGCTTAATTGAAGTCTTGAAGAGGAAGTTGACTTTACATATTGACTGAGATTGGATCTTATCTCTTGAAATTGTTTTTGAATCGGAAAATCTTAGAATTAAGGTCAGGAAGTACTGTTGGTATCGTTAATTTAATCAATTTGACTCACATCACAATTACAAAATTTGTCGTCAGTGTGGACGCGAAATCTTTATTGGTTTAATAATGTACTGTCATGCTAGTTAGTTTCGGTATTATTCCTTTGAAACTGTATATGATTGTGCAAAACATTTGTCATGTGGTTGCAGTTCACTTGCAAGCTCAGTCAATGGGCTCTCCAAATCCATTGTTCAGAAAGATTTGGAAACTGTGCAAAGAAAACATTTAGAACAAACTATTCTTCCTAGCATTGTGGATGTTGATGATCTTGGACCATTCTTTCATCAAGACTCTGTTGATTTTGCCCAGCGTTTAAAAAGAAGTCTTGAAGACTCAAAGGAGCAGCAGGAGAATTTGGTGACCCAGATAGGCAAAAATATGAAGTATGACAAGGAAAAGCGTAGTATTGTTTACTCACCAGAAGAGGAGGTGGTTAAGGGTCTACTGATTTTTATGTTGCATGAATGATTCTTTGGAATAAAAGAAACAAAATACCTTTAATGCTGTTAACTCACTAGAACGGGTCATTAGACTGGTCAAATTGTGATGCAAATTTGTAGTTAATTAAATATCCTATACATTATATTTGATTCTCATGTGTTTTTCTCTAGACATCAATGATGACATGTTGATGGCAGATATATTATTTTTAACATATGTTTTTGTGCATGAAGTTGAATTGATCCTTTAATTGTGCATCAAGCATTACTGCGTTCCTTTCACTACTTACTACTTATCCATTGCAGGAAACGATTCTTTTGGACCGGGATAGAGTAATATCGAGGACTTGGTACAATGAAGAGAAAAATAGATGGGAGATGGATCCAGTGGCTGTCCCTTATGCTGTCACAAAAAAGCTAATAGAACATGTCCGGATTAGGGCCGACTGGGGTGCCATGTATATTGCATTGAAGGGGGAGGACGAAGAATTTTATATAGACATAAAGGTATAGCTGTGTATGCATCTGTGTATATTCTATTTCTTAATATTTTTTTTTTTTTTTGATTTCTTGTCTGGTGATTATTTGTTTGCTTTCATATTTCAGGAATTCGAAATACTTTTTAAAGATATTGGGGGTTTTGACGGGCTATATAGGAAAATGATAGCCTGTGACATTCCAACAGCTGTTCATCTAATGTGGATTCCTTTATCAGAATTAAAATTGCGCCAACAGTTTTCTGTGATATTAAGGCCCCCTCGTTTGTTTTTGAGCGACCAGTGGAATTCCGAAGCTGCCTTGACTGCAAGAAGTTGGTTCTTTGACACGATTAAGGACATAACTGATGACCTAATGACGGTTATAGGGTTTCCTGTTGTGGAATTATTACTCCCTAACCAGGTATCTTTGAGCTCAAAACTTGCCATTTGCTAATTCTGACAATTGACTTTTGTTGGACTTTCCGCCTTAATTGCGGCCCGCCCCTAGTCGCCTTAATTGCAGCTCTTTGGCTTGCCTCATTGCAGCCACTAACACCTTCATCGTGTTAGCTTTGAAGGGGTGGATTTAGTCTCACATTGCTTAGAGATATGGTCCGTGTTGTGTTTATAAGTGGGGGTAATCCTCACCTTACAAGCCGGTTTTGTAGGGATGAGTTAGGCCCAACCCAAATTCTGAGATGGTATCAGAGCCTATCCTAGATCTATTGTTGGGCTTCCCGCATCGTCCACGCTTCAGGCTCATTGAGGCCTAAGCGTGAGGGTGTGTGTTGGACTTTCCGCCTTAATTGCGGCCTGCCCCTAGTCGCCTTAATTGCGGCTCTTTGGCTTGCCTCATTGCAGCCCCTAACACCTTCATCGTGTTAGCTTTGAAGGGGTGGATTTAGTCTCACATTGCTTAGAGATATGGTCTGTGTTGTGTTTATAAGTGGGGGTAATCCTCACCTTACAAGTTGGTTTTGTAGGGATGAGTTAGGTCCAACCACACATTCGAGAACTTTGAATAACACGTTTTTGAAACATTTGTTGTATTTATGATTCAGGTGAGGGTAAAATTGGGGATGGCTGGGACAGAGGAATGGGCAATGGACACTACATGGTTCTTGAAATGGCAATTAAATGCAGAAACAAGGACTAACACCAGGCGAACAGGAAGTGAAATTCAATGGTTCTTTTTGTTTATCACAAGAACTGCTATTTCAGGATTTGTTATATTTCACTTGTTCAAATTTATGAGGGGAAAAATTCCAAGACTTCTTGGTTATGGTCCTGTGTCTGTGCGAAAAAATCCTAATAAGAGGAAACTTGGGCTAGTGGTATAAGTTTGTTCTTGCATTTAGTATGTGTTCAATTTCTACCTAATTTTCTGATTGTTATCATCTACAATCCTATTCTATATTTGTGTATGTACCACTTATTTCAAGTTTGATGTTGTGCTGTCGTATTATGCTGTATTAGTGTTCTACTTAATTTAAACTGATAGCTTGCAAAAGCTGCATTCTCTTTGGATACAGGATGCTCTTTCAGTTTAGCTCCATAGACTGTTAAGCAATTTGTGTTCATTGAGTTTGTTATGATAAGAATGTGGATTTTACTTTTGTGTGCATTGCATGATTCTTGAATTATCTCAAAACCTCCTCATTATCATGCCACCCCCTATCACAAGTCCCAATCAATGTTGCTTCTGCTTCATCCTCTTTGACCTGAGTTAAGGCCCTCAAACCATAATGGTTGCAACCAGAGTATGCTTAACATATTGGTTGTATAGTATTGGATAGGATATCGGTTAAAATTGTGTTTATAAGTTGACAACATTCCTCACCTTACAAGTTGCTTTTGTAGGATTGAATTAATCATAACCCAAATCTTAAGATGCTATCATAGCCTATCTAAGATCTCTTGGGCCATCTGCCGTCAGGCCACTTGGGTCATGTTCTATAAGTGGGAGACATCATTGACCTTACAAGCCGATTTCATAGGGTTGAGTTAGACTTAACTCAAATTTGAAGATATCATCATAAATGTTATTAGAAAGAATGTAAATAGGGTAATTATGGTTGTATAGTATTGTGTAAATATAGCAAACAAGACAATGTTGCTCTTTTTATTTACTGTGATTCCGAATATATATAATATAGTTCTGTTGTATAATGCACATATTCTCTTACATATTTCTCGTTTTCCTTTAACTCTAAATGTTTATACTAAAATATGTAAAATTAAATCTTTTGGGATATAATCACTTTGCATCCATTTGTATTGCTTCTTCGCAAAGATGTGATAGATAGATAGATCGGTAGATAGATAAATAGATGATAGAGCTTAAGAGACCACTTTGCAACTTATAATTAGGCATTATAATTATAATTTTTGTTACTCTTTTTCAGGCGTATTACTTTGAAAAAAGATGGAGAAGCATGAGGAGTAAGAGAAGGGAGGGTGTCGATCCCATAAAAACAGCTTTTGAGCACATGAAGGTTAGAACATGGCAATTAATTATTTTCTGTCTTAGTACTGTTAACAATTCATCTATGAAAAACTGTAAGACTTATAGCTGTTCTGCAGAGGGTGAAGAAACCACCAATACCATTGAAGAACTTTTCTAGCATTGAGTCTATGAAAGAGGAAATCAGTGAAGTTGTAAGATTTTTGCAAAATCCAAGGGCATTCCAAGAAATGGGAGCGCGGGCACCTCGGGTATGATGTAGCATGAAGGTTTTTCAATATGACCAGCATTATTGTCCTTTTTCTCTATTTTAGCAGCAAAATGGGGACATAAACATTTTGTTTATCAACTTTCAGATTCTTCCTGTTCCACTATAGTTTGGTGCACATTTTTTTTTTTCAATTAGAGAAACTTAAACATTACTCAAAAATGCTAAAGTGAACCCTGTTTTTTGGTTCCATTAAGAGTAAGAAAAGCTATAGGGTCTTACGTCAATTATTCTTCTTAAAAACTGAAAAAATTGAAGTACCTTCTTCCATTCATTGTTGTATGCTTCATCATACGCAACATTTGTTTCTTGTGTTTTCCGATGAGTTTCGTGAATAATCATTTATTATTATTCATATAAGATAAAGTGAAATGTAAGACAACACAGATTGTATATCATTTTTCATTCAGAGGTTCCCTTCTTTCAATCAATTCTATTAAGCTCTTAATTTTCTCGCCATTTTGAGTCCATCAATACCAGCCTTGATGTTAGGCAACCCACATATCTCTCGTCTCACAATCTTTACATTCTGGACGTCCAATCTAAGTTTGGGGAGTGTGGTAAGATCTCACATTGGCTAGATACATTGCCAAAATGCCCCGTATAATAACTTAGACAATCCTTTCCCCTTGACTTAGCTTTTAGGGTTGATTAGGCCAGACCTATTCTCAATTCTAATCATTTCATATCAAAGTAAACTCGTGGTTTAGTGTCATTTCAAACGCTCTCATAGTTTAACAATTGTTAAATACACTATGGTTAGCAGATGTCTATTAATTGCTAAGATCCACATCTGGGAACTTTTTATATTGCAGGGTGTACTTATTGTAGGTGAGAGGGGTTCTGGCAAGACGTCGCTAGCATTGGCTATAGCTGCTGAGGCTAAGGTGCCTGTTGTTAAAATTAAGGCCCAACAATTGGAGGCTGGAATGTGGGTTGGGCAAAGTGCATCCAATGTTCGCGAATTGTTTCAAGCAGCTAGAGATTTGGTTATACTCTTTAAACCACCTTAATATCTACTATTATTACAGTCTTCTCAGTTCTTACCTTTTATTGTTTATATTTCTACATTTATTTTATGGGTCTTGCTAACCAGTGCCCTCAGGGCACTATTTAAACATTCCATATTAAGAAATTATTCTTTAAAAAATTCAAACACTTCAATTTTCAATGCAAATTATTACACATCATTGCACATATTTTTATAAAAACTTACTATTTAAAGTTTTAAAAAGTGCCCTGAGGGCACTGGTTAGCATTTCTCTTATTTTATTTGAATCAAATAAGTAATTAATCAGAAGTTGCCCATGGGGTGTCAATTCAGTGGTTAGAGTTTGACCTTGTAACCTCAAGGCAAATAGTTCAAATCCCCTGGAGACAACTGTAAAATGACAATTTGAGCCACTTTAATTAATATACTAATAATAGTTTCTCTCTTCCCAATAATCTTTTATTAATAAAAGTAACTAGTCAGAAGTAGATATATTGCTCACAAGAAAATATTTTGGTCTAAATGTCTGTTAATATTTTTACTTTGTATTAGCAAGTTTCATTTGGCTTTTGGTGTTACGAATTGTTGATTTAAAAAATCTGCTCAATTTATTTATTATTCATGTGTTCTGATAGTTATGTAAGTCATGTGTATATGTGTATTTGTACCATTACTTTTGGAACTGGACAAAGCTAGTCCAATGATTAATGAGCCCTACTTCTGCTTTGGTTGCCCCCCAAAAACTGAAATGGGTCAAAACCCAGTCAAGGCCAGGTGGCCCTAGATACACTAAAAATATATTCAGTTTTTTAGATTCCATCTGATATCATGTGTGTCAGGTTTATTATTAAAATATAATTTTGCTAGGTTGAAAGAACATTATAGAATATATTCCCTCTATCTCAAATTATAAGTCATTTTGTAAAAAATAAAAAAAAAACTGTTCCAAATTATAAGTTGCTTTACTATTCCAATGCAACATTAATGATTTTTTTTTCCTAATATACCTTCTACTATTTATTACTCTCTCTCCTTCCAATTATTTTAATTTCTCTTTCCTATATAATTAATGAATGACAATATTGTAAAGTCATCCATAATTTCTATTTCCAATACAAAATTAATTATACTCCTTAATCCGTGTGAAATGGCTAAAATGACTTATAATTTGGGAAGGAGGGAGTATTTATTTGGATATTAGACAAGTATGATAATGTTCTAATACCGTTCATCTATTTTTCTGGTTTGAGCTCTATACTTGTGGCCAAACTATTTAGAATGTCAATCAATTCTCTATGGTTTAATATCTTGTTGTTTTCTTAGCTTGGTTTTAATTTATGCACGCTGGTTGCATGAGTTTCTTAATCTTTAGTCCGAGATTATCTCTTTTCCTGATTTGTTTGATGGCTACTTGTAGGCTCCTGTAATATTGTTCATAGAGGATTTTGACCTGTTTGCTGGTGTACGTGGCAAATTTATCCACACCGAAAATCAAGACCACGAAGCTTTCATTAATCAACTGCTTGTGGAACTTGATGGGTATCTATAGTTTTTTTGACTAGTTGAGAATGATGGTATGCTTGTATGTACATATTTGCTGACCATTGTTTGTTATACTATGCAGATTTGAGAAACAAGATGGGGTTGTTTTGATGGCTACTACAAGCAATATCAAGCAAATTGATGAGGCCCTGAAGAGGCCAGGTCGCATGGATAGAATATTTCATCTTCAAAAACCAACACAGGCGGAGAGAGAAAACATATTGTACTCTGCAGCGAAGGAAACCATGGATGATCAGCTGATTGATTATGTGGACTGGAAAAAGGTTTATAACAATTTTTTTTTTAATAGTAACATACATATTTTTAACGAACAACTTGAAAAGTTCAACTATGGGCATTATAAGATACCCAGCAAAACAGAAAGGTGAGATACAACAAAGAACAAGAAAAATGTTGAATGCTGCCAGACTATCTCTTCATATTGGAAATGGTGACTCTACTTAAACAGCTCTAAGTAAAGCAACTAAGAGAAGCAATAAATAAAATCCTATGCCGAACAACCAGCGACAACCAGGTGAGTGAGCATTTCGGAGAGAAGCAATAAATAAAACCCTTTGCTGAACAACAAGTAACAACCATATGTGTGAGCATTTTGCTCCAACTAAATACACTTATGAACTGCATAAACTTGTTACCTTTATGACAAAACTGCTCCAAAGTAGAGGGAGTACAACGTAAAAACACGAGTGGTTTACTGTCTTTGATTCCTATCCACACTCAAGTTCTATTTTTAAGATGAAAATAAATATTCAGAATGTCAATAGCTTTTCGACATGCTTATCCAAACACATAACATATTATTTTAAGTGCCTGTGGCATAAGTTTTCATATGATAATAGATGCTTATTGACTAAGGCATTTGATTAAGCAATATTCCCCATATCTCATATGTGGATAGCTTATAGAATGAGAATACTTCATTTGATCCCATGAACACATGGATTAAAAGAAAATGAACAATGATGAGAATGGAGGACAGTAAGAAATTAAGAATGATGAAACAAAAGAACTTGGCTGGGTTCATAACTGATAACTGACATTTTAATAGTCTAACTTAATAAAAGATAGATCAATCCATCAAAATATAATCCTTAATTGCTGTTGACTAGTTTGTTGGTACTTGATTACGACTAATGTTTGCTCCTATCTCTGGACTAAAAAAGATACTCATTTTCAGGTTGCTGAGAAGACATCTCTTTTACGACCTACCGAGTTAAAACTTGTTCCTTTGGCTCTAGAAGGAAGTGCCTTCCGGAGCAAAGTTCTTGACACAGATGAACTAATGAGCTACTGTAGTTTCTTTGCAGTAAGAATTGTGTTCTTTATTTTCACATTACCGTTAAAATAGGAAAATATTGATTTTTTGTCATTCAGTCATCACCATGTGTTGATTTTTTCTATCCTTTCCCTCTAATCCTCCTCTCCCTAGCTAAAAGCTGGATATGGTTCTAGGTTTTTGTGCTGTCAATTGCAAATGGCCTCACTTTACAAATCAAGCCAGCTGACACACCTAACTAATAACTAATACATACAATGTTCATATTTGTTTATATTACTTTGTACTTATGCTTGAAAAAATAGCCTTAAATGTATGCTAGGTGACCTGCCTTCAACAAAAGAATAAAATTTTCCCTAAAATGCTTTCTTCAGTTTGTCATATAGCAATGAGATAACGACTCATATCATTTGTCAAGTTACTTTTTTCTGTTTACTTTGCTTTTCATTTAACAAGAGTTAATGTATAAGCAGACTGAAGAACACTGTTGCATTATTGTTCTTTCTACTTTTTATTTTTCCGTATATATTTCAGATCTTTCTTTTGCAACATATTTTATATCTATTTTTCATGTAGTTTATGTGCAGGAAATGAAATATACTTATTACCTTTGCTTAGACTTTCAGTTCCGTGATGCCCCAATGGCTGAGGAAAACCAAAATTGTCAAGAAAGTAAACAAAATGTTGGTGAATCACCTGGGATTGACATTAGCAAAAGAAGATCTTCAAAATGTTGTTGATTTGATGGAACCATATGGCCAGATAACCAATGGGATAGAGCTTTTGAGCCCTCCTCTTGATGTAAGAAACTATCATCTCCATAATGTTTATTATGTGGTTAACTTTCCTTGGACAGTATCCTCTAGTGTTATCACTGACTTTCTTCGTACATTTTTTAATTGAACATAATTGCAATATAATTTCTTCTGTTGCTACCAAAAAAAATAACGGGTAAAGTTTCTTTGTTGTTAGTGGACGAGGGAAACTAAGTTTCCACATGCTGTCTGGGCTGCTGGTCGCGGTCTTATTGCTCATTTATTGCCAAATTTTGATGTTGTTGAAAATCTTTGGCTTGAACCTCAATCTTGGCAGGTCAGTCTTATTCCATTCCTGGCCTGCTTTGTATAACCTTCCAATGCTCTGCTTGATTGTTGAAAATTATGTGCTATCGAAAACTTCATGTACCTTGTATAACTTTTGAGTGTCTACTGTATAATCTACAAGTAGGACTGTCATTTAATGTTTTTCACTACTCTAAAAGAAATTGGGGCCTGTATTAAATGTTAATTGTATGTTTGAAAATGCACTAATGAGAACTTCAAATTTGCTCCCATTCCTAGATGAACAAGAAATGCAATAGCTTTCACCTTTACTTTAAATATCTCTTGTAATTGTTGAATGTCGAATGTATTAGATCTCGAATGTGTTTTTGTTTGTGTGGCAAAAATGATATTTTTACCATGAAGTTTAATACCATAAGGTTGAAAAGAAAGGGAGATGGGCACCTAGCAGCATAGGAAAAACTTAAAACAAATCTTAGAGATAAGAAAAGAAAAATATGACTGTCACCCATCTTGTTGATCCTGCAGGCTACACCCCTCCACCAATTTTCTCATTTCTATATGTTAGATAGTTGAGACTAACTCATCCCTACAAGACGGGATGTGGGGTGCTACTCTATAAACCCTTTTTATACTCTATTTTTAACCAATGTGAGACTTGAGTTTTTCCCAATGCACCCCTTACGTCCGTCACTATTAGGCTTGATGTGTGAATATGAATGGTGGGTGGCTCAAATTGTCGATATGTGAGACTTGGTTTTTCCAATACACCTCCATACGCCCAATACTATTGGACTTGGTGCGCATATATAAATGGTGGGTGGCCCCAAATCAATATGCTCTTGATACCATGTTACAATCTTAGAATGTGTGGGTTGGGCATAACTCATCCCTAGAAAACCAAGTTATAAGGTTAAGGCTGCCAAGCTTTATAAAAAGCTACACAAGCCATTTATTTAAGTAATGTGGGACTAAATCCAACCCTTGGAGGTGCCAATGAAGACAAGCCAAGTGCTGCAATTAGGCGACTAGGGGCGGACCACAATGAAGACAGAATTTCCAATGAGCTTGAAGCGTGGATGATGCGGGAAGCCCAACAAAACTAGGATAGACTCTGATACCATCTTAGAATGTGTGGGTTGGGCCAACTCATCCCTACAACATCGACTTGTAAGATGAGAGCAGCCCAAACTTTATAAACACTACACATGGCATATCTCTAAGCATTGTGAGACTAAATTCACCCCTTCAAACCTAATACATTGAAGGTGTTGGAGGCTGCAATGAAGGCAAGCCAAGTGTCCTAGTTAAGTGACTAGGGGCGGATCGCTATGAAAGCGGAATTTCCAATACTATATATGTTCTCCCACTCCCTCTGAAATGTCACCAGTCTTCATTCTGTTATAATTTTCCTTCATTGCAAACTTTTGGACACATATCTTGCCCCAATGACTATCCGACATCATCATGGTTGTTACAGTTCTTTTTGTCTAGGCCATTTCAGGAAATCGTAAGAGAATCACTAGGAGATTTGATTCTCTTCTCCCTGATTTTATTTTATGGTGTTTGATTTGATTCTAATCTGATTTGATTTGTGTTTATCTCCTTCCGTTAGTAGTCTTAATTATTGAAACTGCAATTATTGTAATTTGTCACATATAAACAGTTCTAGACTACAATAGTTAACATGAATGTATTTTCCCCACTACTTTCTACAGGAATTACAACCAAGTCTTTTTATTAGCAAAAAAGAAAAAAACTGACTTATCTTGTTCCCTTAAAATGACTGGTAGTTTATAATATTTTCTTATACAGGGAATTGGATGTACGAAAATCACGAAAGCAAGAAATGGTGGTTACATCAAAGGGAATATAGTATCAAGATCTTATCTTGAAAAGAGGCTTGTATTTTGTTTTGGTTCTTATGTTGCATCCCAAATGTTATTTCCTTTTGGGGAAGAAAACTTACTGTCTTCATCTGAGATACAGAAGGCACAAGAGGTTGGCTAATATTTTACTTGGTGCAACTCAAATATTTTCTTGTTTTTTGTTTAATTGCTTTGAAAATAATATAATTACTTGTTACAAAGTATTGTGACTATGAAGTCTCTGATTGACTTTTTTATAACAGATAGCTACGAAAATGGTCATTCAATATGGATGGGGACCTGATGATAGTCCTGCAATATATTACTGTAATAATGCGGTATAAACCTTTCTTACACGCTTCTCAACTGTCATTGATTTGGTTGTAATGCATATAGGTCGTGCAGTGTTGAATTTGTGATTTCATTGCCTCAATGAGACAACATTCACCTTTATTTATAATAGCATGTAAAATAAATGCCACTCCCTCTGTCTCATAATAATTGTCACATTTGCAAAAGAAAAGTGTCCCAAAAAGATTGTCATTTTTAGTTTCCACTGCCTCATTAGTTTTTTTTTTCTTCTTCAACAGTACCCTCTAATTAATACTATAAACATCTAACATTTTCCACTTTGCATTCATGACAATTGAAATATAGCAATAGTTAACATGGATAATTGTGTATCACCATTCTCGTTCATTCATTTATCATCTTCTATTAATTTGTGTGAAATGGTCAAATGCGATGAATATTGTGGACGGAGAGAGTAATTGATTTGAGTTGTAAATTTTAATCCTAATAATAAGTATTAGGATTTGATTTTGATTCTGACATGTAGCAATTCAAATCAGATTGAATTATTTATTAGGGTACTTGAAGCTTACTTTTGACATAGCACAACAATATTAATGTCTAGTTCTAAAAATGAGACCATTATGGTTAGGGTGGTTTTTTTAGCAAAAATAATTTACTGAATTGTTAACAAGGAGAAATAACATAAAATGGTAGATTAGGCAATCTCCCAAAAGACTATAAGTGCAATTGAACTTAAGGTTTTAAGTTCTGATAAAAACACAAGAATGGAACAGAAATGAAAAGGATGAAAATAGAAATTTATATAGATAATTTTGGAATATTACAACTCAGGTTTTCGAGAGCCTGTCTCTCCTAATTCAAATTCTTCCTAATTTTCCAGAATGCTTTTCTAATTCTGGTTTGCTTCTATTTATACTCTATTTAATATCTGTTCCTAATTGGTACAATTAATCTGAAGGGTTGTGACTGTTAGATTTGATGCTGTTTGGTTCCAAGGGCTGCATCCTTTTGGATGGGTGTGTCTATTCACCAAGGGTCACGCCCCCTGATTCGCATCTCTTGATCTTACACTCCTTGGACATCGCTGCCTGCGGGTGTAAAACTTGGTGATGGGTGGCCTAGGCTTATCAATACCCCCGCCTAAAAGACTCACCTTGTCCTCAAGGTGATAATCTGGGAAGACCTCTTGTAATTTAGCCACAGATTCCCAACTATTTTCACTTGTAGAGAGATTTTGCCATTTAACTAAGACTTCCACGTTGCCAGGTTGTAACTCACGAATATCTAAAATAGCGTCCGGATAAACTTGTAATTCCTGATCCTCAGATAGCATAGGTGGTAAAGGTTGTGATTGGAAAGAGTCACCAATGGCCTTCTTGAGGAGAGAGACATGAAAGACTGGATGAATTTTACTGTGAGATGGAAGATCCAATTTGTAAACAACAACACCCACTTTTTTTAACACCAGGAAAGGACCATAAAATCGAGGGGAGAGTTTTTCATTAATCCTTTTAGCCAAGGATCTTCTCTTGTAAGGTTGCATCTTCAAGAACACCCAATCACCGATTTCATATTCTATATCTCGGCGGTGTTTGTTGGCATTTGCACGCATGACATCTTGGGACTTCAACAAATTCTCTCTCAGAGCCGCCAATAGTTCATCCCGAGCAATTGTAAGTTTGTTGATTTCTTCAAGGTGGGAAGGAATGGTGGATCCCTTAAGAATGTGAGGTGGATCATGTCCATACAACGCTTTGAAAGGGGACATTTTGCTTGAAGCATTATAATTGGTGTTAAACCAGAATTCTGCCCAGGGAAGACAAGAGACCCATTTCTTTGGCTTAGTACTTGTTAAACATCGTAAATAAACTTCCAAGTATCGATTGACAACTTCCGTTTGTCCATCCGTTTAAGGGTGGTATGCCGAACTGAATTTTAGTTGTGTTCCTGCTGCTTTAAAAAGAGCTTTTCAAAAATTGCTTAGAAACAAAGGATCGCGATCTGAAACAATGGAAGACGGAAATCCATGCAATCTTACAATTTCTTGTAGAAAAACTGCAGCAACATCGGTAGCGGTGTAAGGATGCCCTAATGGTATGAAGTGGGCATATTTGGTGAGCCGGTCAACCACCACCAGAATTGTATCCTTCCCCATGGATTTGGGTAGTCCTCCAATAAAATCCATCGAAATGTCTGTCCATACTTGAGTAGGAATTGGTAATGGCTGTAGCAATTCTGCTGGTGATAAGTTGTCGCTTTTGTTTCTTTGACAGACTTCACAAGCTGCAACGAAATTTTTGATGTCGGTTTTCATCCCTTCCCAATAAACTAGATCTGTTATTCTTTTATAAGTCCTGAAGATTCCTGAGTGTCCTCCTACCAAGGATGAATGGAATTCTTTTAAAATGATGGGAATTCTGGAGGACGATTTGGACAACACCAATTTATTCTTGTAAAATAGTTTCTGATCCCTTAACGTGTAGCCAGCATGAGACATAGGATTGATAATTAGGTCTTGTATGATTTTCTGTAACTTGACATCTTGTTTGATCTCTTCAGCCCATTCCTCGAAATCGTGAATTTGTAAGATTGTCATGGCATAATAAGAACTTCTCCTGGATAGGGCATCGGCAACAGAGTTTTCCTTCCCTGGTTTGTACTGTATTTCAAAATCATATCCTGCTAATTTGGAAATCCATTTGTATTGTTCCTCACCGGTCATCCTCTGATCTGTCAAAAATTTCAAACTTTTTTGGTCCATTTTAATAATAAAATGGTTTTCCAACAAGTAGTGTCGCCATTTCTGGACTGCTTTTACGACGGCCATCAATTCACGTTCATACACTGATTTCTTCTGATTCCTTTCTGATAGGGTAGTACTCCAAAAGGCTAGGGGTCTTCCTTCTTGCATTAGAACAACCCCTAGTCCGGTTCCGCAAGCATCTGTTTCAACCACAAAGGGTTGTGAAAAGTTGGGTACGGCTAATGTAGGCAATTTGGTCATGGCTTGCTTTAGTTGTTCAAAAGCAAGTTGTGCCTCCGGACTCCATTGGAAGGCATTTTTCTTCAACAGGTTGCTCAATGGCCTTGCTATTCTTCCATAGTCATGAACAAACCTCCTATAATAGCCAGTAAGGCCTAGAAATCCCCTTAAGCTGGTGACATCCTTGGGTAAAAGCCATAATGTCATTGCTTCCAACTTCTTAGGATCTGCGGATACTCCTCCAACAGATATAACATGTCCCAGATATTCCAAGTTATCTTGGCCAAATGAGCACTTCTTACCGTTGATCTTCAATTCATTTTGTTGGAGTAACATTAATACTTTTTGCAGATGTTGCTTGTGTTCTTCCATAGTTGGGCTGTATATTAGAATATCATCGAAGAATACCAAAACGTATTTTCGGAGTACTGGCCTTAATATTTCATTCATTAATGATTGAAAAGAAGAAGGTGCGTTAGTAAGTCCAAATGGAAGTACCATAAATTCATAATGACCTTCATGTGTTCGGAAAGCAGTTTTTGCAATATCCTCTTCCTTCATTCTGATTTGGTGGTATCCGGATCTTAAATCCAGTTTTGAAAAGATGTCGGCCCCTCCTATTTCGTCCAACAACTCTTCAATCACCGGGATGGGAAATTTGTCGGGAACAGTGATTTTGTTCAAGGCCCTGTAATCTACACAAAACCGCCAACTACCGTCTTTCTTTCTGACTAGGATGACAGGACTAGAATACAGACTCGTAGATGGTCGGATGATTCCCGCTTCTAACATTTCCGCAACCAATTTTTCAATTTCTGTTTTTTGATAGTGAGGATATCTGTATGGTCTTATATTTGGTATTTGTGCTCCTTCTTTGAGGTGAATGGCATGGTCTTGACGCCGATGAGGAGGAAGTCCTTCTGGGGGTTCAAAGATGGAAGGGAAATCATGTAGCACATCTTTTAATTTCGACGGGATTGAATCCTTCCAATCTATCTCTGCTTGAATATGACGATAATCGATAAGGAACCCTTCGCCTTGCTGCAAAGCTTTCAACATAGAATTAAGTGAGGCGTCTTTCTTTGAAAGTTCTGGTTCTCCCTTTAAAATCACCTTTCTGCCATTAATCTTGAAGCCCAACGTTAGTTGTTCAAAGTTGGCATTAATCTCTCCCAAGCTTGCTAGCCATTCCATGCCTAAAACCACATCCACGCCTCCGAGGCCAAACAAGAAGAATTGTTGTTGTACTTGTACTTCTTGCACTTTCAAGGGAACCTTTTGGCATACTCCCTTACATTTGATTTTGTGACCATCTCCGACTTCTACAACGTATGATGGGGTGTCTTCCATCTCTAATTGTAATTTTTCCACCAGTTCCTTCGAAATGAAGTTGTGGGTGGCGCCGCAGTCTATTAATACTATGTTTTTGTTATCATTAATGCTTCCCCAAACCTTCAAGGATCGACGAGAAGTAAATCCCACAATACTATTCATGGATAATTGGGGCGTTTCTCTAAATTCTGGTTCGGGCTCCTCTTCGGAGTTTTCAACATCATCTTCATCTGTTACTAACATTATCCGAAGTTGTTTGTTTCTGCATACATGAGAAGTGCTCCATTTTTCTTCGCAACGAAAACATTCTCCTTTCTCTTCTCTTGAAGTTCTGCTTCGGTTAATCGTTGAAATCCTCTGGGTTGGTTGCTGTTTTCTGGTTTGTTCACGGATACACTGCCCGCAAAAGAATTAGAAGGGCCATTACTTTTTCCCCCACCTTTCTGACTAACACCATAAGTAATAGTCTTCGAATAGGATGAACTTCGATACGAGTTGTTGAATTTTGAAATTGAGTTAGAAGGCGCATTCGGTCCCCCTTTCCAAATTGCACTATTTTTTTGTTCAATTATTAATGCCTTCTTGACCATGATTGAAAAAGTGGGTGGTTCGTAGAGTTTAATTTCTGCCCCAATGTCTTCCTTTAGCCCGTTCACAAAAATGTCCTTTAAATGTTCTTCATCGACATTTTTCAGCATGCCTGCAAACTTTTCGAATTGTTCAACGTACTCTTCCACCGTTTCTTCTTGTTTAAGTGCAAGGAGGGCAGCAAAAGGGTTGAGAGTGACTGAAGTTTGGAACCTTTCAATAATGACAAGTTTGAAATCTTTCCATCCAATATCAGAATTGCAATTCTCCCACCATTGGAACCAAGATAGCGCCTTTCCCTCTAGAGCCACCATAACTGCCTGAATTTTCTCTTCTTCTAGGATGTCTCTCATTTGAAAGAAGCGTTCCAATTTATTTATCCTGCCATAAGCATCGGATTCTCCGTCGTATATGGTGATTGCCAATTTTCTCCATCGTTCTGTTTTTCTTTCTCCGGTGTGGACCTTGGTTGAATGTTCTCCATTGATGGAACCTTTGGGTGTGCCATCTTCTGACCGCTTGGATAAATTTTCCACCATGGCTTCTAGGCGTGCAAAGCGTGTTTCGAAATGTTGTCGTTCTGCATCTCGGTTTTGTCGGTCCGCCATCAACATTTCCAAAATTCTCTCCATTGTGTCTGGATTTTCGGGATTAGATCGAGTTGTCACCATAGTTGGAAGCAAAGCACCTGGACGGTGCTCTGATACCAATTGATAAGAACACAAGAATGGAACAGAAATGAAAAGGATGAAAATAGAAATTTATATAGATAATTTTGGAATATTACAATTCAGGTTTTCGAGAGCCTGTCTCTCCTAATTCAAATTCTTCCTAATTTTCCAGAATGCTTTCCTAATTCTAGTTTGCTTCTATTTATACTGTATTTAACATCTGTTCCTAATTGGTACAATTAATCTGAAGGGTTGTGACTGTTAGATTTGATGCTGTTTGGTTCCAAGGGCTGCATCCTTTTGGATGAGTGTGTCTATTCACCAAGGGTCACGCCCCCTGATTCGCATCTCTTGATCCTGCACTCCTTGGACATCGCTGCCTGCGGGTGTAAAACTTAGTGATGGGTGGCCTAGGCTTATCAAGTTCCAAGTAAAATGTGCTCTATGCTTGATTTAACGGTAGAATATTTGTTGTTAAGAGTCCCACATCGGACAATATATGGCATGAACATGTGTTTATAAGTGGGGGCAATCCTCACTCTACCAGCCGGTTTTGTAGGGTTGAGTTAGGCCCAACCACACTTCTTAACATGGTATCAAGAGCCTCGTTTAAGATCCGGTGGGCCACCTTCTATGGTTTCCGCTATCGGGCCACCCACCATTTATTTCCACGCTTCAGTTGTCCAATCCTGAGCGTGAGGGGGGTGTGTTAAGAGTCCCTCACGCATTACATACTCTCAAAATCTCCCATAAGTACATTCTTTCATATTTTCCCCATCTGTTGCATTTTACCCTTTTCTTTTAAAAAAAAGGAGTACTACTTTATCTGATACTAGGACTCACTTTATTATCAATATGAAATAATGGAAGATATCTGCATAACTGCGTAAGACAAAATGTTTATCGTCTTTGGTTATTTAATGTTAATATGTGAGTATATTGTAATGCATGCCTATTTTATGTTTGCTGGCATAGGTTTCTACATTAAGCATGGCAGGTGACCATGACAATGTGATGGCCGCTAAAATTGAAAAGGTAGCCACATTTTAGTAAAATTTTAACTTCTAAAAAAAACATCTAATCTAATGTGATCTCTTGTAATGTTTCTAGATCTTTGATTCGGCATATCTCAAAGCAAGAGAAATGCTGCAGAGAAATCGTCGGGTACTAGAAAAGACTGTAGAGGAATTACTTGAATTTGAAGTTTTGACTGGAAAGGTACATAATTAGTGTCTAAGATGTTAAGTTTGGTATTTGTCTACTTGCTTGCTACTTTTCTTAAACATTTAGGTGCACATGTAATACAAATTCTTTTAACATCTAATGGAACGTGAGTATGTATTTTCTATTTTTTGTTGGAAATTCTGTACCTTAAGAGAATTTACCCGTATAGAAACCTAGTCTCTTGATCTTCTGTGCTTTTGCAATGCATTCTCTTATCCTGTTTCTATTTATAGAGCTTGCAAATATTATATGGTATTTTTGTTTGATTTTATGTTTTGCTAAATACAATTTGTTTATATTTTGGTGGCCTGATAGTATTAATCAATCCCTGTATTATTATCATGAGTTATTTTTGTTTATTTAGTCTGAGTATTTTTATTAATAATAACTACACAAGATGCTTTAAAATTTGTATAATGAACTTGGTCGGTTGCATTTGTTTAGTCATCTCCAAATTTCACAGCATTTCTTGATAAAGTTAATTTGATATTCATTCTGTTCTCGTGCTTGGAATACTAAAGTAGCAGTATTATATCCTATATAATCCCAGTATTACATTGAGTTGCCAGTCCAGTGAGCTCATTTGTTGTTGTCCAAGTAAAAATGGTGCCTTCTACTGTTTTCTCCCACATGGTTCTCTTGCAATCTGTTTTATATTGGGCATGACAAAATTCTATGTTCTTCGTAACATAATTACTCACCTTCTAGCAGGGTTTGGAAAGAATTACCAAAGATAATGGTGGAATCAAGGAGAAGGAGCCGTTTACTCTTTTTGAAGTTCAAGCTAGCGAGGTAGTATATGATTGTTATGTTTAAATAAAATTTGGGAGAATTTAATAAAATTTCAGAAGACATTTTTAAGAATTATATTCTGAATGCTCTGGGTTTTTCAATTATATATTCTGCCAATCTTAAAAGAACACATGCTTTTTTTAAAAAAAAATTTACCCCATCACTTAAGGGGAGTCAATATTTTACTTCTCCCAAGCTTTTATGGATTGAATTACATGTCAACCTGAGTTTGCAAACCAGCATACACATATCTTGTGACGCTGAATGTTTGTCTCTTACATGTATACCATTTGTGATGGACGCCGTAACCCAGTACGTCTATCTGAGACAAATCTAACTATTTTCGTTTTTGTTTTCCAGCCAACGTCCGGCAGCCTACTTGAAAGAGGAAATGCATCAGGAGGTGCCTTGCTAGCATCCTAGATAAATCTATTGGGAGTTGTACATTTTGAGGTGATATATTTTTTCAGGGAGGTGAGTTCAGAATTTTCATTTGTACTTGGATAAGCCTGTATAGTTTATAATGTAACACTTATATGGCTATCACGCCTGTGTTCGTTGGGATAAGAAGACCGAGAGCAATTTCCCAACGTCCTGGATTGTAACTTAAATTCTTTATTTTAGTTATTGGATAGAATAATGGTCATAGATAGAACATTACGACAAAAGTTGATCTACGTAACCGACCCCTTTTAGCGGGATAAAGCTTGACTATTGTTGTATAGTTAGTTACTAGACCTTTTATTTTTTTTACACTTCAACTTGGTTAACATTTCATTGTCAGTTTGACAACTCGCACACGGATATATATATATATATATATATATATATATATATATATATATATATATATATATATATATATATATATATATATATACTCCTTGTGGTTGCAATCATTTTGTATTGTTTAGATTAACTTGGAATATCTATTTGAATTTTTTACCCAAATAACTCAATTTTCCAAAAAAATTTCCAAAATACCCTACTTTTCAAAAATATTTCCAAGTAACTCAGTTAGAGTTTGGGCTTACACAAGGGCGCCATTCCAATTGGCGGCCCTTTGATAAGGGCATAAGGGTGTCGCCAATTGGATTGGAGACACCTCATGCAGTCTCCAATCCAATTGGCGACTTGGTTATGGACTTAAAAGGGTGTCGCCAATTCATCTGAAAACTCCTTAGAATTTGAAATTTTTTTACAAAAAATAAATAATATTATAATTAATTAAAAAAAATATTACATAAACTAATGTTGGCGATCGGGCGGGTCATACTGGCCACCGATTCCACATCCCATAGGCATCCTAATTCGTTGCGTTCGGCCTCCTCGTTGTTGATTCACGCCAGGTGTTTGAGGAGTTGAAGTCTCAAGAACATGACCTTTTTGGCGGGTTAGACGTTGAAGCTTCTTGTGCGTAGGTGGTTTGGTGTGGGTCGTATAAATGCCTATCTTCGGAGACAAACTCAGTTGCAACCGATCTGTACCAAGCCATATAATTAATAGTTGTTATAGACAGGGTTGCCATCACCGAGTCATATAAGACATGGGTGCTGCAGTTTGAGAATGTTCCTGAGACTTCAACTCCTCAAACACTTGGCGTGAATCAACAACGAGAGGGCCGAGCGCAACGAGTTAGGGTGCCTAGGGAATGTGGGATTGGTGGCTAGATGAATTGGCGACACTCTTTTAAGTCCATAACCAAGTCGCCAATTGGATTGGAAACTGCATGAGGTGTCTCCAATCTAATTGGCGACACCTTTATGCCCTTAACAAAGGGCCGCCAATTGGAATGGCGCCCTTGGGTAAACCCAAAATTTAACTGGGGTACTTTGGGAATATTTTTGAAAAGTGGAGTATTTTGGGATTCTTTTAAATGACAATATTGGCGGTCTATATGATCTTCATGTGCATTTTACCTACATTTTTTTTGTTTTAAATTGACCGTGGTTCTGAAATCTCGATAACTTCAATCGATAAAGAAAATATGAAATGAAAACCTTGTAGAAGTACATGTAATTACCATCTGCTATAAATTTGGCAGTAACTAAAACATACAGCTGAATTTTGAGGCCAAGGGAATTCAACGTGTTAAACTAAACAACTTGGTGCTACAAAAGGCTTGCTACTGGGGATGTGGTAAAGACTGTTCCCTTTTCCATGCTACTCTCCTGTCTTCCATTACCACAAATGCTTTTCCTTCTTGGCTTTGCTTCTCCAAGCATTGTGATGATGTCTCTCATGGATGGTCTTTCCTTAGGAAGTTTTGCAGTACATAGAAGTGCAATCCGGAGCACCAGAAGCATCTCTTCTTGAACATATTTGCACTCACCAGCTATGGAAGGATCTAGTGCTTCTAACAAGGCTTTATTGTTTCTCTTCTTTTGTATCCATTCGACTATGTCGACAGCTTCTTCAAATGTAGGGTCTAATGGCATCTTACCAGTTAGCAGCTCCAAAAGTACCACTCCATAACTGTATATGTCAATCTTCTCATCTACCTTCAGAGTGTATCCATATTCTAAAACCAGAAGAAAAATCATTTTAATCATTTGTATATCATGGTGAATGATAAACTATTGGCTACAAAGTACTAACCTGGTGCAATGTAACCATAAGATCCAGCCACCATTGTAACAGTCTCATTCTTTTGAATCATCATTCTTGCCAACCCGAAATCTGCTATCCTTGCCTCCAAATTCGCGTCAAGGAGTATGTTATTAGACTTGATATCCCTGTGAATAACCGATGGATGACAATCATGGTGTAGATAGTTCATCCCCTGTGCAACTCCAAGAGCTATGTTATACCTTGAAACCCAATCTACAAGCAACCTTGCAGATTCTTCACCATGCAGTGCTGTTCCAAGGTTTCCATTAGGCATGTACTCATAAACCATTATCACATCTTTTTCATTGTGAACATACCCTAATAGCCTTACAATATTCCTATGCCTCAATCTCCCCAACAGTTCCACTTCTCTTAATACATCATTCCCGCCATTTTCTATGTCTGTGCTTGACCTCCATAGTTTCTTCACTGCTACTGTTATCTGAGGTTTATGGATTTCAGCTTTGTAAACAATGCCAGCACCACCCATACCTATCACATTTGATTCCTTCATGCAAGTCAGTATCTCACTACTTGTAAAACTGATCCTTTGAAATGCTACTAACCTCCAAGGCCAATCTTCATTGCCTTGTTTGAACCAATCATAGATGAAATTGTTATGCAAATAACATCTATTGTATAACCATTTGCCTCCGAAAAATGCTGCAGCAAGAGATAAAATAACCAAAATTCCGGTCAAAAAACCAATAACAACATGACTAATGCGTGAACTCCTTTTCTGGTTTGTCACGGTCGAACTCCGGGAACATGAAGGGAGAATGCCTCCGCAAAGACCAGCATTTCCGATAAAATTGTTAGGATTCATGGTCATTAGAATCCCATTTGAGGGTACTGACCCTTCCAGTTTGTTATAGGACAGGTTCATCGTTTCAAGAGCCGGGGAGCTTCCGAAGTTTTCAGGTATCCGACCAGTCAGTGAATTGTTGGACAAGTCAAGAACAGATAAGGTAGGCATGTTTGTGATTGATTTCGGTATTCCACCTGTCAAGTGATTGTTTCTAAGGTTAAGGTTAACTAGTTTTGTACAAGAAGCTATACTTTCCGGGATTGTGCTGAAGATATTTGCACTTGAAAGATCAAGCACAGAGAGAGATGGACATCCCTGGAACTCATCAGGGATAGTACCTCCAAAGCTGTTGTGAGAGGCAATGAAGGTTTGAAGAGATGGAATAGAAAGAATTTCTGAAGGTAATGATGACTCAAGGCAATTCCAAGATACATCAATGAAGGAAAGTGATGTGGAAGAGGTTAAATCTATAGGAATTTGCCCGGTGAGATTGTTCTTCGCCAACTCCAGCCGTTGAAGGCTCGGAAGATTGCCAAATCCAACTGGAATAGTTCCTGAAATAACATTGTTTTGAATCCGAACTCGCACCAACGATGAACATTTTGAAAGTCCAATCGGAATATTACCGGAGAAAGAATTGTTGAAGAGAATCAGTTTTGTGAGATTGCCTGTTGTACATAAACCCGGAGGAACCTCACCAGACAATGAGTTAGATGACACATCTAACCACTGCAAAGGAGAATTTCTTCCGAGGTTCTTCGGCAAAGAGCCTTCTAAAGAATTTTTCCACAATTCAAGAACTTGTAAGTTTTTCAATTCACCTAGCTTTTCTGGTACATGACCAGTTAGTTTATTACTCATTAAATTCAAAAGCCGCAAATTTTCCAATTTAGCAAATTCTTCTGGTATTTCTCCTGTGATCTGATTATCAGAGAAATCTAGAAATTCTAGTGAGATAATATTGCCAAGTTGAGGTGGAATTTTCGCGGTGAATTTGTTTCGGTATAAGTAAATTGTAGCGAGTTTCTTGAGCTTACCTAATTCAGGTGGAATTTGTCCACTGAGAGTTCCTACAGCCAAATCAAGATACTGAAGATTTGTCATGTTACCAAATTCTGCAGGAATCTCACCTTCAAACTCATTGTATCCCATAATCAATGTTTCTAGCGAGTTTAGTTCGCCAAGATATTCTGGAATCTTTCCTGTGAAGTTATTGCCAGAAAGGCCTAGAAATTTAAGATTTTGCAAATTTGTAAAACTCCTTGGAATTGGACTTACAAAGTAATTTCCTCGAAAATCGAGGCTTTCGAGCAATGTTGCATTTCCAATATCCTCAGGAAGAAGACCCGAAAATTCATTGCTTGAAGCATTGATTGATCTCAACTCAGCAGATCTTCCGAATCCAAATGGAAACCCGCCGGTGAAGTAATTTTGGCTCACATCAAAGCTCTTTAGAAAAGTGAGGTTGGAAAGTGATTTCGGAAGCATCGAAGCAAAATTGTTACAGCTTATATTGAAATAAGACAAACTTGAAAGAGATTGAATATGGTTTGAAACAATGCCACTCAAATTCATGTTGTAGAGTTCTAGACTCTCTACAAAGCCTTTCGTGTTGCAACCGACTCCGGTCCAGTTACAATGGAGCAGTTGCGTCGGTATCTGCCAATCCTTGAGATGATTCATTGGATCAATAAAACTAGATTTGATGGTGAGAAGAGTTGAGAGTTCATCATTGGTTGTAATTTGAGCTCCCTCAATAAAAAAGAGAGAGACAAAAGTGTAAGAATAGAAGAGAAACAAATGAGGTAGCATATTTTGGTAATTCTGTTTGTTCTGTTAATGTTGTTGCATATTTGAGAGCAGGGAATGAAAGTTATAGGAAAAATAGTGAAAGGTGATGATTATTTATTGGATATACGTGAGTACTTGGGATGTGAAGCAGGTAATGATGAGTGTGATAATTTGAAACCTGAGAGACATGATAACATGCAGAGAATGTGTTTTGATAAGGTCAACTGAAGTGAAAAAATGGAAGTGTAAAAGAGATGAGGGAATGTGTTTTGGACAATCATTGTTTGTACCTACCAAACCCATTCCTAATCATAAACTAAATGTGGTCACCACCACATGGGTACATCTGGCTCTTTACAATTATATTACATGAAAGGAGATAGATAGTATTATATAGATTGTTCTAGTTTTGGAAATGAGAGATTAATGATTGGGCCCATACATAAATAATGAAAGTGAAAGGGTGGAAGCCATGTGAAAGAGAGGAGTTATAGTATTACTCATTATTGGAAGTTGTAAGTAAGTACTTTCATCATAAAAAGAAAAAGGAAACTGCCTCATGCTATTATTTTCTTTCTCAACAAAAGGCTGAAAAAATAGCTTCTTCACATGCTTCTATAGCAACTTAACAAGGAATTGGGTCCACCACCGCCATTCATAATTTCTTTGTTTAATACTATACCTTCGCTGCTTATGGTTTCAACCTCTTATTTTAAAATTAAAAATATAATAATATCACATACAATTTGATAATCTGTAAAATTATATAGGTACATTAATTAAATTATAAAAAATACAATTTATGAAATTAAACTCAAATTTTTAGAAATTTCCTAGATATTATATACATGTTGATTAGTTAGATCATGCATAACATCATTTAAAATATAAAAATATTTTTTTTTCTTTCATTTTAGTTCATTCATAAAATCATTCATTTATTTTATTTTTAAATAACTTTGAAAAAACAAATTATAAAGATAAACAACAAAACTACAAGAAAAAGAAATACAAGCCAACTAGTCCGAGAGTTCAATATATCTTGAATATTCAAATGTAACAAACCTCTTAAAAGACCAAGTTGGAGGGAGATAGACACGACCATTTGTACCAAATAAAAGGAGGGTTATTAATCACCCAATATACCACTAAATATCTAGCCACTTGAACAGATTCTATTCCCAATCAATAAAAGAAATGAAAAATCCTAAAACACCGGCATGAACTTATTTCCACGTTAAACAAATAATGGTAGACATCTAAGAATTAATCATCAAACTTTTTTGATAAAAGTTAACTTTATTACCCATTTTCTAAATCATCTAGACCACAAAATGTCAGATTGGAACCAAACCTAAAGACACATCTTTCACATGACCTAGACCCTAAAACAAATCAAACACCCCTAAAATCGAATGTAGTAGAGACCTAGGCCGTCCACCCACCTAAAAGTGTATACCAAATAAGTAAAGCAACTTCACACAAAAGAAACAGATGGTCGAACGAGTCCACATGCCCCATGCACACAACACACCTCACACTATCAGAACTATACAAAATTTGGCGCCTTAGGAGATTATGTCTAGTCGACAACCTATCACGAAGCAACTGCCACAAGAACATTACCCATTTATAAGGTTCCCAACTCTTATAAATCCTAGAAGGCACCCTTAAGACCTTATCACACCTACCCTTACTACCCCCAACCAAAACCAAGAGATTATCATAAACTGATCTAACTAAAAGCCTGAAGTCGAATATGGTTTTTAAACCCAAGATTCAACCCTCCATGCCTAACCACTCTCAAAATAAGGTTGAGCAAAACCCTAAAAAGCCCTTCCTAAATCAGAAAATTTGTATCCATCTAAAACTCCAAACCCGAACATCCCTTTCCCATGAACCCACTATTTGGGACTTTTGATCCAATATAAGATAAAGTCTATCAAAAGAGACACAGAGAGGGTATTCCCTACCTAGACATCATGCCAAAATCTGGTCTTCTGACTGTTCCTAACCAACTTAACACAAGATGAAGCAAACCGGTTAGTCTCCTAATTAGGTGGAGACCTAAAGAGGGAAACCCTCTCAACCAATGAGAGGCTCTTCTATGATCTTCTTCCCTACCACCCAAAAGAGAATTAAAACCCTGAGAACCATACCTCGTCAAGCTAATGTCTCTCCAAAACGAAGGGAAATCCATAAAAATCCTTCACCTCCACTTACTTAGCAAGACAAGATTAACAAATTTAGGATCTATCACCTCTAAACCACCATATCTTTTGGCTTTACAAACATCCTTCCACTTAACTCACAAAATCTTTGCTCCTCTTTGGACGTCGCATGGGAATAAAAGCCGAATGTAGATGATACACACATGATTCAGTATGGTCTAGAGAGGATAAAACTAATTATGAACCATATGAGTACTTCATTATATGTATATTCCGAGACTCTATATTGCGAGACGTGAATCTATATAATTTATTTTTGGACTTATCACTTATTAGACATGTTTTTTTTCTGTGTTGGTTATAGAAGAACAATTATTTATTATGATTTTGTTGTTTAACATAACATAATAACACACCGATTACAAAGTAGATATAACTTTGAAAATGCAAACATAATAATCATAACAATCAAGCATACATTACAATTACAATATACAATTGACAGAGAGTAAAATTTGAAAATGCATAAGAATTTTATGGTAGGTTGTTATGGCTTAGTCAAACTAGTGACAAATTCATCAAGTTCACCAAGGAACCCTATAATCTTGTCAACTCATGGAACAATTCAAACATACTAAAATATCATGTATATATCTTACTTGTGTCTAGCTCGATTGATCATTTAGTTTCATAACAATGGAGAGTATGAACATTGTCTTTACTTCATCATCATTCTGAGTTTATTTGAAGAAACATGAAGGAGTGAATAAAAAGAGCCAAGATATAGACTTGCCGTGTGTATAATCCACCATTTACTTTACTTGCCTTGTTTAATTTCTGTAGTTATGTTATAGTTAAGTGGCAAGCATAAGCAAGAAAACAGGTAGTGTGTTATATCAAATGTGGATGATATTTCTCTTTGAAATGAACCTCATAACAACTCAAAAGCCATAAACGTTCCATCAAATACATATTTTGAGAGGAGATAGAAAAAGGGAATGAAGTAGAGATAGTGGACAACACAGAATAGTATAAGCTCTCAATATATAGTAAATTGAAACAGGCTACATATATTTTTTAATTGTGTGTTGGATCATCTTGACTTGGTGGTGTACCTGTTGAGGAGTCAAGAGGGCTACTTCACTTAGTTTATCACATAATTGTCTTGCTAAAATATTGCTGGGTTTAATATCGATTATAAGAAATAAATATTGATTATCTTAATCTAATTAAATAATTATATATTTCACAAAATATCTTTGAAAGAAACTTATTTTATGGGAATGAAAAGAACCCATTGCAAAATGAATATATTATTTTTTTACTAGCATTCTTAGGATATTGTGGTGTCGGCCATACATCATTTTGTTATTAGAGTTTAAAGTGACCTCTCTTTAATTTCAACAAACAATATATTTCTTTCTTGTTCTCATTATCCTTTTTCACGTAATTTTGTTCCATTATCCTTTTCAATGTGATCTATAAACTTGTTATTAAAATTGTGTTCCATTGTCTTTTTCAATGTGATCTATAAACTTGATATTAAAATTGTGGTAAATTTTGTGAAGTCTCTACTTAATAATATTTATTACGTCAAAATTGTTTTTTTGGCAGCACTACAAATACAGTGCTTTTTCACAAAAGAGCTAAAATATGCCTTTAGAAAGCGCTTATGAAAAGTGCTGCTAAAAATCATACGTAGAGTAAACAATAGAAAACACTTTCTAGAAAATGCTGCTAAAAGCCTACATTAGAAAGCGCTTTACAAAAGCGCTGATATACGGGGTGTCTAGGTTACACCTTAGACAACGCTTTTCAAAAGCACTGCTAAAGGTCTAGCATATGAAAGCGCTTTGTAAGAAAAAGCGCTGCTATAAGTATAAGAAAAGAAAGCGCTTTTAAAAGTGCTGCTATAGGCCATTAAATTCTAAAATTAAAACAGAATTTTTATGTTTTTGCAACCATTCTGTCTCTCACACTCTCAGATGTACCTTTTCTCAACCTTATCAGACCTCTGTCCGCCGTATCTTTCTCCGACCAGCCGTGTTTCAGTCGCGTCTACTCTCTCCGTCGTAGCACCCTCCGTCTACAGTTCTCTCTTTCTCCCTCTGTTCGCCTTCGGCCGCGCTCCACCATTTTTCAAGGTATTTCTTTATTTTCAAGGTTATTTGCATGGTATTTCTTTATTTTTTTTGGATTCCCTAACCGTGAAATACATTGTGATGTTGTTGTTATTTGAATTCAATAGAAGTTTGAATGACATTGTTGTAGTAAGGTTCAAGATGATGAATAATGATATTTGCGGTGAATTTCTTTTGAGTTTTGAAGTTAATTTTGTAAGTTAATGTTGAATGTTAGTGATGGAGTTGTTGAAAATAATTGACAATAATAACATTGTTGATGGATAATTGTTGAATGTTAGTGATTACTTTGTTTTGATAGAACTTTGTTTTGATCTAAATAAATGTTGATTGAAAATGTTAATTAGTGATAATTACTTTGTTTTGATTGAAATGTTGATTGAAATGATAATGAAAGTAATTATTAATGGTTAAGATTGAAGATGGTGAATAGTGATGACATTGTGAATTTATTTTTGATAATCATTGGTGATGTTATTGATTGAAACTTGAATGACATTCGTGAATTAATTGTTGAATATTGTGATGTTGTTGATTGTTTGAACTTAAGTGATGAAGTTGTTATATTTGGTAATTTAAATGTGGATTTGATAATTTTGGTGATTGATTTATTCTCGAATTGATGATTTTTTGTGACTTACTTGAGTTAAAATATTAAGTGTGATTGAATTTACGCGTTTGCTATAGTTGCGTGAATAATTTGTGTTTTTGTTTAGCTTACTTAGTAAAAACCATGGATAAAAAATGGATGTCTTTCAATCGATTGTCAAAAGAGTACTAGAATGGGGTATTAGAATTCGTTAAGTTTGCTGTTGAACAAGCCAAAGATCTCAGCCGGATCACATGTCCTTGCTTAGGTTGCTGTTATGGCCGTCAGATTGACACAATTAAGTTGGAATCACATTTAAAGAGACATGGAATTGATCAAAGTTATACATGTTATATATTACATGGTGAGATAAGTAACGAGAATGTTGAACTGGGAGATAATACGACCTATGCTTCAAAGGACAATGACACAGATACATACGACCGTGATCGAGTCAAAGAGATTGCAGAAGCACTTGAAAAAGATCTTCATGATTGTCCCAAAATGTTTGAGAGGTTGGTAAGCGATGCAGATAAACCGTTGTATAAAGGTTGCACTAAGTTCACAAGATTGTCTGCGGTATTAAAGTTGTACAACTTAAAGGCGGGCAATGGATGGTCGGATAAAAGTTTCACAGAGTTATTAGCCCTTATGAAAGAGATGCTTTCAGATGATAATGTTATTCCCAATCGAACCTATGAGGCCAAAAAAATATTGTGCTATATTGACATAAGCTATGATAAGATACATGTTTGTCTAAATGATTGCATTTTGTTTCAAAATGAATATGCATCATTAAATGAGTGCCCTAAATGCGGTGTCTCTCGATATAAGAAAAAAATGTCTACAGCAAAAGTCTTATGGTATTTTCCTATAATTTCGAGATTTAGACGCATGTTTCGTAGTGAAACCGATGTAAAACACTTGACATGCATATGAAAGAATTATAGATGGAAAGTTTCGACATCCGACAAATTCACCACAGTGGATGAAAATTAATAATGATTATCTTGATTTTGGAGAAGAAGCAAGAAACCTTCGGTTGGCATTATCTAGTGATGGAATGAACCCACATGGTCTGCAAAGTATCTCACATTCCACATGGCCTGTAATTATTATGATTTATAACCTACCTCCATGGCTATGTATGAAGCGTAAGTACATGATGTTATCTATGTCAATTTATGGGCCTAAACAACCAGGGAATGACATAGACGTATACTTGACACCTTTAATCGAGAACTTAAATATTTTGTGGGAGAACGGCATGGAGGTTTATGATGGATACAAGAAAGAAAGTTTCAATTTGAGGGCGATGTTGTTTGGCACAATTAATGATTTTCCAGCATACGAAAACCTATCGGGGTATAACATTAAAGGTTAATGTGCGTGTTAATTATATTATATCCCCTGAATTCAAAAGCTTCATGCCTGAAGGTCAATGCATATAAAGTGTCAATTATATTATATCCACTGAATTCAAAAGCTTCATGATCTTATACATTAATTACATAACTTATGTGATTTTTAGATTCATGCTTAAGGGTTGTGTCGCACCTCGAAAAATCACGGAGACATTTCGGAGAAACGACCCTCGCGCGAAAGGCGCGGAAATGCGGTTCGACAAAGTCGCCACCGAACTTTATTTTTCCCGAGCAAACGGGAGAGGAAAATATCGAGAAAACCTCTTAAAACGAAAGGATAGGAACAGGGATGTCGCAACCATGTTCCGGGTTCGGGAGTCGGTTACGTGAGGGGAAGGTATTAGCACCCCTCACGTCCGTCGTACTCGACGGGAACCTCTTAAGGTAAATGTGGGGAGTGTTGTTTTAGGTTTACTTGTTTTCTTCTTGTTGATAAGATAGAATTGGTAGGTTAAAAGGTTAAAGATGCAAAGGAGAGATGGGTGGTTAGAGGATAGGGTGCTCGCCAAGGATTGGGGCCCTTGTGCCTACGTATGCTCATTCGGACGAGAATGAGAAATCAGAGCGTCGTAGTTCGACTACGAGAAAGGATGGGGGGAAATGGGAGATGGATAGAAGGTAGTTCGCCAAGATCATCGCAATCTTGTACCTACGTATCTTGCATTCGGACGAGAATGAAGAATCAGAGCAGTCGTAGTTCGTGGTAACAACCACGAAAAGATGAGGTTTGAAAAGGGTTGAAGTTTGATTTTAAGACGAAAGGGTGACTGACAAGCAACCCAAGAGCGCGTCTCAAGAGCTTGTCACTCAAGAATTCAAAGAATGCGAGATTCCAAGAACTCAGGTCTTTCGGGAGTTGACTGAATAAATTGAAGATAAAGAGTTGGATGTGTTGAATTTGAAGGAATGAACTAATAACAACTCAAGGGCGCGCCTCGAGAGTTACTCATTCGAATATTCAAAGAATGCTAGATTATGAGAATATCCCTCTTTCGTAAATTTTAAAAAAAAGTTTGTGAAAGGATCGAATCGAAGAATGGCATGCGAGGCCAAAAGGAAGTTGTTTTGAAGTAGCTCGACGACGTGTCGAAGATTTGATCAGAAATGGGACCGACTTGACGACGTGTCAAGTGTTAGGATTGTGAGAAATGATATTAGTCCCTGAGGGTGCCCCTAATATCAAAAACCACGAGGAGTTGTGAATGAAACGGGTTGCGAATGCGGACGAGCATTCGACTTAGGAGAACGTTTGAGAATGATTGAATTTGAAAGAGTCGAAAGGTTGAGTGAATAACAACTCAAGAGCGTGCCTCGAGAATTATTCACTCGAAGACACAAGGAATGCTAGACCCCAAGTACCTCCTTCTTTCGGAGTTTTGATCGAAAAAAGACGTTAAGAAAGCGTTTGAGAAAACCAAAAGATTGAGTGAATAACAACTCAAGAGCGTGCCTCGAGAATTATTCACTCGAAGATCCAAGGAATGCTAGATTCCAAGAATCTCCTTCTTTTGGAGTTTGATCGAGAAAATGTTTTTTAAAAATGATTTGAAGCGAAAATGACATAGTTTTGACTGAACTATCATCTATCAATAATTTGACCGGTAATAATCATTAAAGTCATCATTGACTAGGGAATAAGAAGAAAAAAAGTGGATAAAAACGAAAATGAAAGTTTTGAAAAGAAATGGTCTCGGGCTTGTTATTATCTGTCAATAATTTGACAAATTATAACTCGGGGTATCGTCATCGACCCAAAAAGATTTAAAAAAAAGAATTAAATCTCACAAAATTTAATGAAAATAAATAAATATAAGACTTTACAAAATCACATAAAAAAAGGGATAATGCTCCATGTGTGGTGTGTATTAGCTATAGAAATCATATGGGTCAAACCCATCCTTCCTTTTAGTTAAAAGCATGCCCGTTTTTTTATAAAATAAATAAATAAATAAATAGTGTTAAAGCCCAAGCTACCAGATCTGTTAAATGAAGTAAATTCAAACTTGATAAAGACAAAAAAAACCATATAACAGGCCAGTTCAGAAAAGAGAAAAAAACTAAACATTCCTCGATAAAACAACAAAATAGACTTCTTTCTCGTATGAGCCATTTCTCTTACTTAAACTTTCCTCGCGATTTGGATTCACTTCCTCTATTTTCATTCAAACCCTTCGTTTTGTTTCTAATTCGATGATTCTGATTGGGTCTGCGGTTGTTTCATTGTTGGTTCGGAAGTTTGGGGGGTTTACGGTTGAACAAGGTTGTTTGGTTTGTCGAAGTTGGAAGAAGGGGTTTTGGGTTGTGAAATCATGCTGGTTGGAGAAATTAAAGGGAAGTTCGACAGATTTGAAGTTGTTTGTGGAGGTTATCGTGGGTTCTGGGCATGAAATCGAAAGAGGTGAGAGCGGTGGTCGTGGTTTGTTGTTTCGTGGCGAAAGTTGAAGTTGAGCGGAAAATGGGTTAGCGTTTTGTACGATGAAGACGACTGTGTTGTTTTGGGCTTTCTGGGTGAAGGTAAGAAGTCAAAGGATGAAGAACAGGGGAAGCATAGATGTTTAACGGTTGTTCCGGAGCTGGGTTGGAGGTTAGAGGAGAAGTGAAGAGTTTTCTGGTTATGGCTCCTTGGTCTAGGGTTTGGAGGCTGCTAGCTCCCCCTTTGCTGTCACTTCTCACGAGGTTTTATATGGAGAGAGTATGCAGAGGCTTGAGGTGAGGTAGTACCATTTTTTTTTTGTCTGTAGTGAGGTAAAGACATTTTACCACATCCCTGATTTTACTGCTAGTAAATGGGACTTATGTATTTTTACTGTGGTAAATGGTATTCAAGATGATTTGTAATTATGTTTGAGATGTTTAGACAACAACTTAACACACCATGATGACTATCATAAAGAATGTACGAATTGTTCTTGTGCTCACATGAACTCCTCTCTTCTATACCGTTTTATGCTCGTTAATTGTCTTTGATTTGTTTTGCAAGTCATAAACCTCATACCTCCATGTCTTGTTTGATAGCAGGTCTGGTTCTGGTTTGATAACAGGTCCTAAAATATCAAACTTGACAGCTTATGAAAATCATGAAGACTCTCCTTCCATGACGGTTTTGCGGTAAATAACCTGTCCTTGCGGGAGCTTGGTGTGTTCGTTTGGAGAAGATGGTGCAGTAACTTGTCTCTTCTTCTTACAAGGTTTATGAAATAACACAAGTTGGTTTGTATGGCTATGTACAAGTTTATCAACTTATTGTCATGGCCTGTTGGTGTCTTTTTTTGCAGTTTTCAAAAGGACGGTTGTGGGACCCCAACTCTACGTACTAGCACAAGCTTCACATTGCTGGAAATTTTGAGTGTAATATGTTCAGAAGATATGTCTAAGCAATCAAGTAAGCACTCTGAAGAGAATTGATCTGATGTGATGTATCGGTAAATAAAATCTCCGAGGCAAGCTCTTCCGTTCTTAGGGAGGGTTTCCAAATATGACTCGGGAACTTCCATTTCGGCCAACGCAATGCTGTTGATAGACATGGCTGCTTTGAGAATTTGACTAGCACTTTCTCTAGAGTGATTCAACTTCTTTCTTGACTTCTCACTGAGACCTGCAGGGGGGACACGGGGTACCGGGAGCCACCACTTCTCTTCTTGCCGCTGAATTGACTTGCGAAAAGAGGCCGAACCATCTGCATCAGCAGCTACAATTCCTTGATCAACATACCAAAATTCTGTAGCTGTGAAGCTCTCTAATATTTCGAGTAGCATGTTATCAAGTTTGCGAAGGGCGGGAAGATTGATACAAATATTTGTCCTAGGCCTGCAAGTCATTACCTCGAGTTTCTTTCCATCCGGAAATGTTTGCCAAGAAGGTATTAATTCAACAATGTGATCACTAATGCTAACAAGCCATTCCGTCTCTCTCTGCCACATTTCTTTCTTCTCACTAGGTAGTGGTTCTAGTCTTCATAGTTGCCCAAATGCAGTAGCACAAAGATTAGTAATGGCATTAGAGATTGCCAAAGCAGTGCAAACCCCTTTTCCTGAACCTGACATATCTTCACCAAGCAACAACTTTGCAAACCTCTCCTTCATCATATCAACATCTGGGATTTTTAAATCAATAGAGGTAAATTTGCTGTGATCCAACTCCAAGTTGGGTTTATGTTTTTCATCAGAACTCAAACGCTTTGAATTGGAAAGTGTAGCTTTGAGAATAGGCCAGCCAAGAGGAGTAGGAGGAGAAGAAAACCCTTTCGCTTTAGCTTCATCTGAAGTAGAAGTAGAAGTAGAAAGTGAAGAGGTAGAGGTATAAGTAGAAGTAGAACTAGATCCACTGAAACTTGTTTTTCTAGACTCAGCACTTGAATCAGTGGCACAACAACGAGACCCTTCTTTTTCTTGTGAGAATCTTCACTGTTTAGAGATAAAGTTTCCATCTTTGAGGAAAAAAAACAGGTTTGAAAAGTTTTGAATTCGAAAAAGTGAAATGGGGTTGTTTGTGACTACTCAACGAAAAAAGAACATAACATAGGATTGTGTTGTGTTGACGATGAAGACACACACGCTATGTTTATGTTTTTGTTTGAGATGAATTTGATTTGATTTTGAATTTTCAAAGTTTGAAAAAAATGGTTCTGTTTACATTGTAATGCAGATACAAGTTGAAAATTTTGTGCTTGGCAGCTGCATTGTTGGTTTTGAATATTGTACGTGGAATTTTCAAATGCCCTCTCTATAGGCTGCTGATGATATGGTAATAGCATAACTCAAAAATGGCTTATCGTATTGGGTTATGTGTGGCTCGTAGTTGCCTTTATTGAACTTCCATTTGCATTTTTTGTTGCAGGTTTAATAGACAATATTGCGGTTTATGGTTTTGACAATAGGCTGCATTTGTGAGAAATTGGCACTGAAAGTTTCTGAACCGCTTGGTTTTCTTTCACTGCAGGTTACGAGGTCGCGGTCGAGAGAAGTTTGAGGGGCTTGCGTGAACAAAGTTGCTGCACGTACAGTACGTACTAGACCAATCGGAAAGGTGTTTCCGGCTTGTTCTGTGTCTGTTACTTCTTCTTCACTTTCCTGGTGAAGCTCCATTAATTCCTGAAGACAATTGCTAAGCAGCACCTTCTTGATGCAAGTTTTTCCTCGTCTATGAGGATCACAAAAGAAAAAGAACTTGTGTGTAGCAATACGACAGTACATTGGAACAAAGCCTGCAGCCATTTCACGACGTAACTGTGCCAAATTGGGTATAAGACCTCGTATATAGGCTTCCATTTCATGTGGCTGAAGGAAACCATCAGAATCCTCATCAAGCTCACTCATATCAATTCTTGCCTGTGTAAGTGAAACCGTACGCATCACGTAAAAGGTAAAAATGGTAGAATGGCAATTCTCCCCTGCTCATCTTTTTCGAACTTCATGAAGTTAGAAGGACTAAAGAATCGTCGGCATTTAGGACCTATTTGTTCTGTACATACAGAAGCAATGTGGCAAAAGTCTTCATAATTCATCTTTTCTGCACCAGTAGCATCATCGATCACACAATTTTCTCTTAAGCACACCCACATTGCATCCAAATCATCAGCATTCAGAAGAAGATCTGATTGTTTCTTCAAAAAAATGATACTTCGCTAATCTCTGAACTCTATGACTGATTGATCCCTCTTGTTATTTTATTTGACATTGGTTTCATGAGAAAACCTTTCAATTGGTGTGTGCAGGCAATAAATTGCAGCTATGATGGTCTGAGATGAGGCACTCATTGGTGTTCATTTCGCGCCGCAACCCACACCAACATGGAGTAAGATTCTTGGAAAGCGGTGCATGCTGGCATGAGGCTTTGGAAATAGCTGTTGGGATATTTTTTTTTATATTTTGTTTCGAGTGTAATTTCCATAATTACTAATGTAATGGGCAAAGGCTTTTAATATTTTTTGATACATGCCCTTTTTTGAAATTTGAGTGGATTTTGACTAACCAATTTGGGCTTTGAGCATTGGATTTTAAAAATGGTCTTTGGATTCTTCGATTACGGACAGAGATGACTAAAACTCAAATTTCATATGAACTCCACGTTTTACATTCGAAGTCACTCTTGGATTTGCATAATGTCCTGAATCAGTCTCTTGATAAATAATCATGAACCAATCTTGAA
Organism: Lathyrus sativus; assembly: GCA_963859935.3. Taxonomy (NCBI): domain Eukaryota; kingdom Viridiplantae; phylum Streptophyta; class Magnoliopsida; order Fabales; family Fabaceae; genus Lathyrus; species Lathyrus sativus. The sequence continues at coordinate 527,963,878 of OZ012740.1, forward strand.
ATTTAGAATTTTAAAACCTTAAAGCCATTTGCGAAATATGACTTGAACTCTTGCCTCTTGCATCATGTCAAACCAAAATTGTCACCATAAACCTTCTTAAACAAGCATCCTGCTTTCAAATTGGAAAAAACGTGAATTAAAATATGGACTCCAAAGCATTACATAAAACTCTGATTGAAGAGTGAACCATATCTTGATTACTACCAACCATGAAATACTAATAACTCAACCATTGTCCGGTTACTTAATCCATACTCCAACTAAATCAATGCTTTTGACCTTGATTATGCAACATGACCAATTTGACCAAGATTAGGTCAAACCTGACTAACCTTTAGTAAATACTCATTCTTGGCCTGATGAACATATTTTTTTGGATTTTATGAGTAATGGTTGGTGGATGGACGTACAGGTGCAAATCATACAGGTAGGACAAATTTGGGGTATGACAGGTTGCAACAAATCAGCAAGAATATCATGCCTGAATTTAGCAATGTGTAAAAAAAAAGGATCTTGCAAAGACCGAGCCTAAAAAAACATTTGTTTCTCGATTTAGGTTGTGCCTTGAAACATATGTAAGAGCAACAGATGTGATGGGAGGTGGTATTCATGAAATACCTACGGAGGAAGGTATTTTTGGTTTTGCTTATACCGAAACAATTGCTAAAGAGGATTTGGATCAGATTTTTCAACATTCCGAATTAGGCATCAGTGTTATGAATTCATACATCAGGTACTCCGATCAATTTTATTTAAATAATTGAATAATTTATTTACTCATTTCAATGAATATTCTAATGTTGATTATGTTTTTATTTAAGGTTCTTGTATGACAAATTGATGCTCCCGCATCAATTGACAGAAAAATTCTCATTCTTATCTTCCAGTTGTACCAATGCACGGTTAATCGAACAAAGTCCAAATGCAGTCCAAAATCACTTAGTCGATGCATTTATGGCCAACAGAGATACATAAAAATTATATTTTTTGCCATATAATACTGGTCATGGGTTAGATTTCATTCTAATTTCATTTATTATAATTATTCGTTTTTTGACGTTGTATAGAAAATTGCCATCTAAACTTTTGTATTATTTTTCAATGGACACTATTAATCCGATAAGAGAAATAATATATTATATGGATTTGTTAGATGGTGATCAAACAAAATACCCAGATATGAAGAAGATGGTTAATACGTAAGTGATGAGATTGTTCTGAATATTCGTGTGTATATTTATTTATTATGTGAGATTGTTCTAAATATTCATTTATATTATGTTAGATCTATACAAATATTTCGATCACAGAGGCAAGCTCGAGTTTCAAAGAGTAAAGCAAACAACATTAAATGGACCATAGTGCATGTATATTTTCACAATTTTGATTATAATAGTGATGCTATTACTTGATAAAACAAGTTAAACTATATATCCTGATATATATTCGTATTTTTTTTATGTGTAGTATCCTCGTCAGCGTAATGATATAAGTTGCGGTTATTTTGTATTGAGGTTTATAAAGAAAACTCTTCATTTGGGTCAAATAGAGATTTCAAACACGATATGGATTTATAAGTTAGGATTTATTTTAATATTTAACGGATATTTCATCTAATTAATTAGTTTTAACTAAATCATGCATATTATGTTATACTATGTAGTACTTTGAAGAATTCAAGTGTGCTACTTACTCGAAAGATAAACTGGAAGAAATTAAGGAGGATTTGTGTCAATACATTTTTGAGATGAGAATTATATAAGGTATATTGTCTTTCTTTCTTTTGTGTGAAGTTTATGTTCTTTAGAGATTTTTGTTATTGTGATGTTCTGTACTACTGGATAGGAATAGTTCTGGAAGTTGTTGTATACAAGTTGTTGTATATATACTTCTAGAAGTTGTTGTGAGGATTGATGGAATTTGTAATTATGTATAACGAATATTTAGAAGTTAAAGGTTTCAGAAGTGGATATGTTTTATTAGAATTATGCAGGTTTGTGTTGAATTATAATGGTTATGAGGTTCGTGTTAAATTAAGCAGGTTTATATGTTGAATTATAATGGTTATGAGGTTTGTGTTGAATTAAACAGGTTTATGTGTTGAATTATAATGGTATATATAAGGCCTATGTGTTGAAATAAAGTTGTGTTGAATTATAATGGTTATAAGTAGGTTTATATGTTGAATTATAATGGTATATAGTCTATGTGTTCAAATAAAGGCTTGTGTTAAATTATAATGGTTATAAAGGTTTATGTGTTGAATTATAATGGTATATAAGACCTATATATGTTGAAATAAAGGTTGAAATATTATAAGGGTTTAATGATTTGTGGTTCTATTTTATAAGTAAAAAATAAGACTTATGCCAACGCTTTTAACAAAAAACACTTCTTAAAAAAATGCACAATAGACAGCTCTTATAACAAAAAAATGCTTCCTAAAAAAGTGCTTTTTAAAAAAGTGCTTTTGAAAACATCCAATAACGTGAAGAGAAGAAAGCGCTGCCAAAAGTGGACCTAAGGCAGCGCCTTTACAGAAAGTGCTGCCTAAAACCTCAATAAAATATACATTAGAAAGCGCTTTCAAAAGCGCTACCAAAAGGGGGTGAAAAGAGAGTTCTTTTCATGAAAAAGCGCTGCTAAAAATATGAAGAACATTAGAAAGCGTTTTCAATAGCGTTGCCTAGAGGGGGGGGGGGGGGGGGGGGGGGAAGAGAGCGCTTTTCATGAAAAAGCGCTGCTAAAAATCTGAAGAAACAAATACATTAGAAAGCACTTTTAAAAGCGCTGCCTAAAAGGGGTGAAAAGAGTGTTTTTCATGAAAAATCTCTGCCTAAAGGTGACATTAGAGAGCGCTTTTATAAAGAACCGCTGCCTAAATGGGACCTTTATCAGTGCTGCCTTTACCTACAACAGCGCCACTTTAGGCAGTGTTGCTAAAGGTCTTTTATAGGGTGATTATTTTACCGCGTCATTCTAGCTTTATCCCATGGAGAAATATCTATCATAATGTTATCATAGCCCAGGAAATAATACATGCAATGAAAAGAATGGAAATTCAAAAGATGTTTATGTTGATAAAGATTGATATGGAAAAAGCCTATGACACATTGAATTGGAAGATTGTCACCCATTGTCTTCAGGATTGTAAGTTTTTCAAAGAATCGATTAATTTAGTTTATCATTATATTTCTTTTTATTCCTTCAAAAATTTGTGGAATAGGGACAAATTTGATATATTTTTTCCCTCCAAAGGTATTCGTCAAGATGACCTCTTCTCTCTTATCTTTTTGTTATTTGTAAGGATTATTTGTCGTATATTATTGCTGACCAGTTGTGCAGGATATTAGAAGCCTATGCGTGCAGGGCGGGAGGGGCCTCAGGTTTCTCACCTCCTATTTGCAAATGACCCTCTTCTTTTTGCAGAAGTCACTATAGAGCAGAATTATTGCATCAAGCCTTGTGTGGATCAATCATGTCAAGTATCGTGCCAAAAGATTAATTCAGAGATGACTCAAATTTATTTCTCAGTAAATATAGATTTCCAGCTTCGCAAGAAAATTATGCAACACATAGGTTTCACAGAAGTCCTTAGCATGAGAAAGTATATGGGGGCAAACATTACCCATGGTAGAACCTCGAGTGGCTAGAAACATCAATGCTTGAGCTACGCAGGAAGAATTAAACATTGTAAATCAGTGCTAGTTATATCATGTACTTTCATATGTTTTATGCCAAAATCCCCACCACTATTTGTTAGGATTTAGAAAATTTACATATAGGGTTTATTTGGGGAGACATATAGACATCCGACAAGTCTGTTCTCATCAGTTAGAAGGTTTGTTTTATGCTTTTGGATCATGGTGGCTTAGGCATCAAACAAGACACTCGCCGAGGCAGAAACCTATTAATGAGAATAAGAATTCGTGGAGCGGAACAAGAAACCCGTTGAATTTATTGTAGATCCTCTTGTCTTCTTCCTCAGGGAGAATCACCCATAGTCTTTAGAAGGTCTCACCGTTGTGAAGGCTTGGTCTAAACCCTCATAAAGAGAAAAAGGCATGTATTATCCAGTGTCTCTCAGTCCTTCCTCACTAGCGAGTTATCCCCTGCCGCCTTATGAATTTCAGGTTGAAGGCCTTTCATTGTAAAGATTATGCCAACATATAAAAAGAAACCAAGACAAACTTAAAGGTAAATACAGCAATCTTATAATAGTACATCTTTGGCAATGGGGGTTCACCGAAATGAAAAAAAGATAGACCAAGAGTCCTTTGGCCCTCTTCTCAATAAACCATAATAAAGAAATCAAGTTTGAAAGAAAAATAGATATGGGTGTTACCTTAAAAAGATAAATTTGAAGGCTTGTGCGTTGAAATAATGGGTACGAAAGGGTTAGAAATGAAGATCTGTGCAAGGAAGTTGGGAGCAATGGAAGAAATCACATAGAAAGAAGAAGAAGGATTTCTTAAATCCAAAAGTAACAAAATAGATGAGATTAATAGTCCATGAACTTCTTATACATATTTCAGCTGAGGTGAATAGTGTAGTCTACTACATTGGGAAATATGAACTGGGTCACCAAGGGTTAAGATCTCATCATGAATTATTTAGAGTACTTGAGTATTCTAAGAAAGGAGGGTATCGTTATTATTAGATAACGGGATACACATCATAACTTCCCTACAAGATATCATTGATCAAGATAAAAATTATTAACGCATTTGTTCTCAATACTAGTGACATTCCATAAAGGCTTTTCACTTACTCTTGTTAGCACCCAGTCTAAAGGTGAACATGGTGAAACCCTCATTCTACATAGAAATAAGGGTTTGATGGACAACTATTCTGAGTCATTTGCCAGACCCGTGGCAGAAAGCCCAAGATTGAACCTCAAATTAAAAAGGTGAATAGAACAGGTAGACCTTGACTTGACCACAAGCAGACAATTCCGCACTTCAGTGTATCAATCATTGTCTGATTCAATCAGACGGTTGTCCGCATAACATGTTGCATCACACGTGAACGATTTCAACCGCTTTTAATATATAAAAGAGTAAAACATGTCATATCAGATATTCCAATATATTCTCACTCACATATTATTTTTAATATTTCTCCATGACTTTGACATTGAAGTGTTTATGTTGCAGATACTTCCGCTCCATCACAACGAGAGTACCGTTCCACCTCAACAAGACACAACTTCACTTCGTCTTTCATTTCTATTTCCTAATTGAACAATATGACTAATAATTTTTTTACAAACATTACTTCCAATTGCACCCCCGCCTTCTCAATCAAGCCTTTCAACATTTTTCCATTTCAGATTTCTGTTATTGATTCGAGAGTAGTTTATAAGATTTTGAATCCAATAAATCACAAATCTATCACTTGTCTCCTAATGAACGCTTTAGTTCGCCGGAAAGAAGAAACTAGGAATCTTGATGGTTGATAACCCGTTTAGCTCAATGTCATGACTTCATCACCTTTTTTTATCCAGGTGAAAATTCACCATCGTTTCTCTCCGGTCTTGCTAGACACCAACATGTACAAGACTTCTGCACGGTAAGAAGAGAAAACACGTTTTGGCTATCATAGAGTTCGTAGTACTTGTTCAACGGGGCAGAAAGGTCACGTTCAACCCTCGCAAGGCAACACATTCGATGGTATGAAAAATCATTACAATTACTTTTCTTCCAAAACAATATCGTTAATGTGGACTTTTGATACACAAACAGTAGGATACTTATAATTTAATCATTGAATTAACCTTTGGTGTTCTTCAAATTTGAAAAATCATTCCTTAAAAATAATGGGAGAAACAAATCCAAGAAATCTTTGTTTTCTACAACTAATCAAATTCACCGCTCCTCTTATTATATTTTACTATATTTATTCTGTTTAATATTTGTTTATAAGTTTATTATACATTCATTTAAGATAGAGTAAAATATGAAGTCATTGTTTTTAAATTTCTTTTTACAAGGGAACCGTTCAAAACTTTATGTAATTCACTACTGTATTTTTTGTTGTGTGTTTCTTATTTACCACTCACCTGTGAGGAGTACTTTCGATACTAGCGATTCGGTCCTTCACTCGAACCAAAGACTCATGATAGCACTGTTGAGAGAGATTTTTAACTAGAGAGCATTGGACATTGTGAGATTTTCTTTTTAGAGAAACACCTTTGTGAGAGACACACCACATACTCACCCAAAACCTTAAGTTGATAGGTGGGTGAGTTTTCTCACTTATAAATACTCAAGTCACCACATTCCTATCCAATGTGAGACTATTATCCACACTACTCACACTTGTTATACTTAACAACAAGTGAGTGATTTGTGACATAAGCTCTATCACAATTGACATATTTTATTAGTTAGTGAGTTAGTTGATTTTCTAACTATAAAAACATTTGTCATTCTTTGTAATTATGCTAGATCAATGAAAACATCTCTCTCTCTCTCTCTCTCTCTCTCTCTCTCTCTCTCTCACACACACACACACACACACACACAATGCTCATTACCTTGCAAAACAATTAATCCCAACAAATTGGTATGAAGAACACTGGTTCGATATAAAAGTCTAACAATGGATAATAGAAACGCAACCTTTAATAAGTTTTCTATAAATCTACCAATGTTCAAAAGAGAACATTATGAAGTCAAAGTAGAAGTTAGAGATTGCTCATTCTGGTTGAAGGTAACTGCTATTTTTTTTTACCTTCATAGATGAATTTAATAGGTATATGTGTATTTACTTGACGGAGATGGAAAGTGAAGTATTCACTTAGTTCAAGAAATTTAAGTTGTTAGTTGAAAAACAAACTTAATAAAAATTTAGAACTAATAGAGGAGGTGAACATTCTACAACTGAGATTGCACAATTTTGTGAGAAATAAGGAATTCAACATGAGATAATAACTCTCTATACACCTCAGCGTAATGACATTTATTCTGGACTGAACTGGCACATGCTCCACAGTTGGGCAAGGCTCAATCCAGTTTAGCTTAACGCCAGACCCAATAAGAAGAATATGACAATTTAGTCGTTGGGCACAATATAGCCGTTAGGGACATTCCCCTCACGCGCTTGACAGTTCACGTGACCAACTGCCCCCCAAAATTCACGGGGACAGTTGGACCAGGTCAAAGATCACGCGCTAGATCTTCCACCTGGCAATATCCCATTGGTCGGACAAATATTTCGGCCACATGGGAGATCTTGGCCTCACACTGGGGGGAACCTCATAAATACCCTCTCTCACTTGAGAGGGTTAGGTAATATAATCATTCTCACTCATACTTACTTTCTCTCTAGCCCAAAAACTTACTTTGGCATCAGAGTACCTTGCAGGTGCACCCCTCCTTTCCTACAACCACTATTGCTTCCCTACATTAAAGGCCAAGATGATCCATTCTGATCACTCCAGATCAGTGGCGTCGTCTGTGAGAACCAGCTTTCCCGTCTTTTTAAACCAAGATCCCCCAATCTTCCCGAACAAAATACCGAAGTTATCTCTTTGAACCTTCATCGCCATGACCTCTCACCATAACAATGACATCCATCAAGATTCCATCATCGCCATTCTGGGTTGCGGCGAAACCCTCATTCCCGGAGCTGCTACCGAAGAGACTGGCCACATGGAAGGAAAACTGACATCCCCATCCTCTAACAACATGAAGCCTCGTGTCCAAAGTTCAGACCATGTATACGAGTCTATCATCGTCCCACAAGATGCTGACCCCTGTAACACCCTTCTAAACCCCGCAAAATATATATAAATAACCAGAGTAATTATCATGCATCTCACAAAAGGGTGTCACATTTAAATTCAAAATATCACACAAATACTTGTCATGCTCATTAACACTTAAATTAAATTCATACTTTTTTATAAACTTTCACCTTAAGCATGTAGCAGCGAATTTAGTTCAATCATAAATGATATAATGAAAGTCTTATGCTCATCACATTCATAACCAATACTTAGGCATAAAAGCCAAAACTCCACATAATTCAAATAAATATAACAACATAAAGTAGAGTACATAATGTATCTCTTAAACATAATTCAAAATCTCCCCAGTGTTACATGACCAGAGAACGACTCGACCCAACTAAAATAAAAACACAAATCAAGCTACTCCAATAGCTACCTCGCGCTAGAAGCAACTCTACTCCTTGGTACCTAAGTGATGTCGTATAAAACATCATTCCAACAGAAGGGTGAGAATTCACATAATTATTGAAATTATAAGATAATATATAATTTTAAGGCATACAAGTATGATCACAATCATTCTCACACTTCAAAGTTTCATCAACAAATTAAAACTCAAGTAACCATATCATTCACAAGTATACACACACAATCCACAATTTCACCAATTTTAACAATTCACATAGATACACATGATCTCATAGCACAAACATATACACAATGAGGCTCAATGCAACTCATGCCATTTGGTTCATATAAAACCCGTCAATTCTCATTAATTTCCATTCGAAATTATGGATATATTGCTTATACCCCACTAGGAACGACATCTTAGTCATTCTTCCCTAATGATTACTCCACTAGGAACGACATCTTAGTCATTCTACCCCATTGATTACTCCACTAGGAACGCTATCTTAGTCATTCTACCCCAGTGATTACTCCACTAGGAACGACATCTTAGTCATTCTACCCCAGTGATTACTCCACTAAGAACGACATCTTAGTCATTCCACCCTAGTGCGTACGATTATATCACTTATACCTCACTAGGAATAACATCTCAGTCATTCTACCCCAATGAGTACGAGTTTTGTCCATGTCTTATGTAATACAAACCATGATAACTGAATCATGATAAATATATGCATACACACATAATTCAACATGATGAATTACTTACCACACAATTACACATACTTGTACCTTTTTATGAATCATCCACACACAATTCACTTTCAATTGGCATACTACACATTTTACAATACAATCACAATTGTATTATCATTACAAAAAGTAATAACTATCATGCATTTCATGTTGTCACATACAAAATATACTTATACAAGCATACACATAAGCATTTGATAAATTATCCACAATAATTTCACAACCGACAACAAATAATACAACAGTTCATTAATAGAACATATACACAACTGAATTCTCAAACATACTAGATATACAAACATTAGGAAACCAATTATACTATCTATACTATGTTATAGTTCTATTCATTAGCTTTCCAATGCTTTGAACGGGGACCAAATTGGACTTACGAATCAAAAGTTATGGCCAAAATCGTCGAAACAAAATTTTTACCAATACACAGCATTACATCGACCGCTAGCGACAGATCAGTCGAGGAATTGAAGGCAGAGACAAATTCAGAAAAATGTATTCAGTATGTGTCGACCGCTGCGACGTATGCATCGACGCAACCAGTGCAAAATGCATAATTTTCTGCGTTTTTCACCGTTGGAAGCCTTCCAGACCTCCGATTTCAATTCCGTAAAAAGTCTCAGTTTCAAAATTTGAAATACTATCATTATATGACAATTATAACAGCCCACAACACATATTTAAGAATCCTACTATCATATATTATGTAATCATTAATTTCAAAACCATGGAAATTAGGGATTTTTATCCTGGTAGGGTTTAGGATCCTACCATCATATATCATACAATCCCAATAATCATATAAAAGCCCACCTTTACCTTGATTTTCTTGAATTTCTTAAGCTCTCTTGGTTCTTCTCTTCTTCTCCGCTCCTTTTTCCCTCTTGCCTTTTTCTTCATCTTTTCTAACTTTCTTAACCCTATTCTATCTCTTTCTCTTATTTTATAAATCTCACAATTATTCTTATAATTCTATTGGGCTTACTAACTCACTATCATAATTTCTATTCACACACTTCATTAAGCCCAACTATTAATTCTAGCAATTCTACATTTTATTATACCAATAAAATAAATTACATAAATTAATTTAATTCAATAAATCACATATATCAATTAAATTAATTAACTCATATAAATTAAGTAAATAAATTAATTTATATAAATCAAATATTTCATATAAATTCAATAAATCAACTAATTCAAATATATCAAGTAAATTAATTAATTCAAATAAATCACATAAATTAGTTAGTTCGATTAGGCGCAAAATTATTTAATTAATCAATTAATTAAATTAAATTAATAATTAATAAAATTTGGGGTGTTACAACATCTGCATTGCGGCCCTCATCGCCGCTCTCAACAAATCTAACTATATCTTTTCCAACAAGGGGAAAAAATCCACATGCTGTAGAACATCATCGGAGAGCGACCCCCCCATTCCCCCCCTTCAAAAGTTATGGCCAAAATCGTCGAAACAAAATTTTTACCAATACACAGCATTGCATCGACCGCTAGCGACAGATCAGTCGAGGAATTGAAGGCAGAGACAAATTCAGAAAAACGTATTCAGTATGTGTCGACCGCTGCGACGTATGCATCGACGCAACCAGTGCAAAATGCATAATTTTCTGCGTTTTTCACCGTTGGAAGCCTTCCAGACCTCCGATTTCAATTCCGTAAAAAGTCTCAGTTTCAAAATTTGAAATACTATCATTATATGACAATTATAACAGCCCACAACACATATTTAAGAATCCTACTATCATATATTATGTAATCATTAATTTCAAAACCATGGAAATTAGGGATTTTTATCCTGGTAGGGTTTAGGATCCTACCATCATATATCATACAATCCCAATAATCATATAAAAGCCCACCTTTACCTTGATTTTCTTGAATTTCTTAAGCTCTCTTGGTTCTTCTCTTCTTCTCCGCTCCTTTTTCCCTCTTGCCTCTTTCTTCATCTTTTCTAACTTTCTTAACCCTATTCTATCTCTTTCTCTTATTTTATAAATCTCACAATTATTCTTATAATTCTATTGGGCTTACTAACTCACTATCATAATTTCTATTCACACACTTCATTAAGCCCAACTATTAATTCTAGCAATTCTACATTTTATTATACCAATAAAATAAATTACATAAATTAATTTAATTCAATAAATCACATATATCAATTAAATTAATTAACTCATATAAATTAAGTAAATAAATTAATTTATATAAATCAAATATTTCATATAAATTCAATAAATCAACTAATTCAAATATATCAAGTAAATTAATTAATTCAAATAAATCACATAAATTAGTTAGTTCGATTAGGCGCAAAATTATTTAATTAATCAATTAATTAAATTAAATTAATAATTAATAAAATTTGGGGTGTTACAACATCTGCATTGCGGCCCTCATCGCCGCTCTCAACAAATCTAACTATATCTTTTCCAACAAGGGGAAAAAATCCACATGCTGTAGAACATCATCGGAGAGCGACCCCCCCATTCCCCCCCTTCAAAAGTTATGGCCAAAATCGTCGAAACAAAATTTTTACCAATACACAGCATTGCATCGACCGCTAGCGACAGATCAGTCGAGGAATTGAAGGCAGAGACAAATTCAGAAAAACGTATTCAGTATGTGTCGACCGCTGCGACGTATGCATCGACGCAACCAGTGCAAAATGCATAATTTTCTGCGTTTTTCACCGTTGGAAGCCTTCCAGACCTCCGATTTCAATTCCGTAAAAAGTCTCAGTTTCAAAATTTGAAATACTATCATTATATGACAATTATAACAGCCCACAACACATATTTAAGAATCCTACTATCATATATTATGTAATCATTAATTTCAAAACCATGGAAATTAGGGATTTTTATCCTGGTAGGGTTTAGGATCCTACCATCATATATCATACAATCCCAATAATCATATAAAAGCTCACCTTTACCTTGATTTTCTTGAATTTCTTAAGCTCTCTTGGTTCTTCTCTTCTTCTCCGCTCCTTTTTCCCTCTTGCCTCTTTCTTCATCTTTTCTAACTTTCTTAACCCTATTCTATCTCTTTCTCTTATTTTATAAATCTCACAATTATTCTTATAATTCTATTGGGCTTACTAACTCACTATCATAATTTCTATTCACACACTTCATTAAGCCCAACTATTAATTCTAGCAATTCTACATTTTATTATACCAATAAAATAAATTACATAAATTAATTTAATTCAATAAATCACATATATCAATTAAATTAATTAACTCATATAAATTAAGTAAATAAATTAATTTATATAAATCAAATATTTCATATAAATTCAATAAATCAACTAATTCAAATATATCAAGTAAATTAATTAATTCAAATAAATCACATAAATTAGTTAGTTCGATTAGGCGCAAAATTATTTAATTAATCAATTAATTAAATTAAATTAATAATTACTAAAATTTGGGGTGTTACAACATCTGCATTGCGGCCCTCATCGCCGCTCTCAACAAATCTAACTATATCTTTTCCAACAAGGGGAAAAAATCCACATGCTGTAGAACATCATCGAAGAGCGACCCCCCCATTCCCCCCCCCCCCCCCCCCCCCTAAAAAATCCACATGCTATAGAACATCATCGGAGAGCGACCCCCCCATTCCCCCCAATAAATCACATATATCAATTAAATTAATTAACTTATATAAATTAAGTAAATCAATTAATTTATATAAATCAAATATTTCATATAAATTCAATAAATCAACTAATTCAAATATATCAAGTAAATTAATTAATTCAAATAAATCACATAAATTAGTTAGTTCGATTAGGCACAAAATCATTTAATTAATCAATTAATTAAATTAAATTAATAATTACTAAAAATTGGGATGTTACAACATCTGCATTGCGGCCCTCATCGCCGCTCTCAACAAATCTAACTATATCTTTTCCAACAAGGGGGAAAAATCCACATGCTGTAGAACATCATTGGAGAGCGACCCCCCCATTCCCCCCCCCCCCCCCCCCCCCCCCCCCCCGCGGAGATCCCTCCCCGGAGGTCCAAGCACTCCCTGGCGCCCAAAAGGACCAGACCTTCGAAAAAGTCTCACGAAGAACACCAAAGTCGACACAAATGTTCTCCTAGACATAGCAGGAGCTGATGACATAGTTATTTTCTTAGCAGGTCGCCAAGAACGAGCGACGAAGACGACGCCCGCGGTGCCTTGTCTCAGGAAATCATGGACACCTGCATTCCTCGTGGGCTGGAGAAACCTCCCCCTCTAGCTCTCTGTGATGGTACCACCGACCCCGACGACCACATAGAAAACATTGAGGCCATGCTGCACTACCACAATGTCACCGGGGCGATCAAATGCAGACTATTCCCCATCACCCTTAGGAAGGGGGCAATGGATTGGTATAAGAGCCTTCCTTGGGGCTTGATCACCTCTTGGAGGAGCCTGAAGGAGCAGCTTTCCCGACATTCTACTGCCTCCAGGCGTCATCCGAAATCTGAAGCCACGCTTAAGGGTATCATACAGGGCAAGGACGAGCCTTTCTGATACTACGTCGACAGATTCACCAAGGAAGCGGTCGAAATCCGCACAACTGGCAACATGAAGAAGTACTTGCTAGAAAAGGGACTGAAGCCGAAGAGTGACTTCCGCAAGGCGGTAGGAATCGATCCTCCTTGTTCTCTAGTTGAACTTCTCCGCAGGGCACAATCCTATATTCAATACGAGGAAAAGGAAGCCGCTTATAAATCCAGAGACTCGAGGGACCAAGAGAGTTCCAGAGCATCAAAGAAAGACGAAGCAGAAACTTCTAGGCGAGACAGATAGGCGACGAGACGACCGTCCCTGTGATCACCAAGGGCCTACGGCTCGATTCACTGAGTATACCCTGCTGGCCGCTCCTCGAGAGCGTATCCTGTCTGAATGTATCAACGTCGAATTCAAGCAAGGAGGCGTGCGATTCTCCAAGCCAACAACTTCGAAGAGTAACACATGTAACACCCCCTTCTATACCCCCAAATAAAAAAATAAATCACATAATAAAATTTCATCAGAGTATAAATAAAACATGGTATAAAAGAAGTATGCCACATCATGCACAAAATAACATACAACACCTGCTCTGTAAAAGACATGTAACAGTGGGCTAGCTCAACAGAGGAACCTAGTCCTTACACCCACATCTCAATATTTAGAATCAAAGCGGAAAATATAAACATCGAATTACTTAAAACATGTAATCATATAAAAAAATATCATTCAGTTTGTTTCATCACATCATTCGTGTTTACATAAACATTTACCATCAGATACATATACAAAATGTATCCCAAAAGAATACTATACAATCCTAACTACCCGATGCTACATATCAGAGCATAACCGATCAAAAGAATGAAGCTATACTTCACAAAAGACCTCCATCAAAGCTAATCTGCAATGCCTCAAAGAGCATTATAAAACAGCAGAAGGGTGAGAAATATTATCATAATAATCAATGCATATAATTATATATATACACAAGCATAGAATACACATTTTCCGCATTTCTCACCACAATCCATTCATAACTCATCATACATTTCACAACATGTATAAACACACATGAATAATCACAAAACATGTTTCATCATGCACATATCCATAGTTCTCAACTCAACAATCCACACACAAGCATAATTCATATAACAATGATATCTATGTTATGTGACTCAACACAACTCAATGCAACTCATGCCATGTGGTACCAACACTTGTTATCATTTTTCGGTTTTTACACTTAAATCGGGTCCACTCTTCTAGACCGATAACAACAAAGCCCGTTCTAAGCTTTCAAACTCACTCTTCTAGGCTTGGGACAAGTCACTAGTCTCCATGAAACTAGCAAGCATTGCCTCTTGACTAAATGATGCATATGCAATCAACCACCAAATGCACTTAAGACCGTTCTCGCATCTTAATCTCATGCATTCTTAATAATTCATCACATAAGAATTATAACATGATTGCACACACAACATATCTCATATAATCAAAGTATTCATACTTTAAATCATCATCACCATATCATCAAGCAATGCACACATATTCACCAATACGTTCTCATGCATTATTCACATACAATTACAAGCAATGCAACATATTCACCAATACGTTCTCATGCATTATTAATAACATCGCGCCAACGACAACGAACTCAATTACAATCATCATGCACTTTTAATCAATTTAAACAATGCATATATTTGTCAAAAGACCATATTTCATAATTGATTCCACAATCTAGGATTCACGCCTTACGGCTACCCACAACATATCACACCATAGTACACAACTATTCATTCTGATAAGGACCGAACACAATCGAACCAAACAATCAACATCAGATGAAATCACAAAGAAAATGAAATGCTGTCACGCTCGCTGGCTTGCTCGCCTAGCGAGTCCCTAGCGAATACTCGCTATCTGTTCGCCTAGCGAACAAGCTCGCGAAGGCAAACAGAAGCTACTGACTTCGTTCGCCACCTACTCGCTGCAGCGAGGCCCTAGCGAATCCTTCGCTACCTCACTCACTATTAGCGAACCAGATCAAATGCATTCTGTCCAAGTCTGGGACCTCTCGCTAACTTGCTCGCCTAGCGAGTTGCTAGCGAACACTCGCGACCTGTTCGCCTAGCGAATGTGCTAGCGAACGTCTGCAAACTCAAAAACCCTCACTGTCATCAATCCTAAACTCTTCACAAAATTAACCGATTCTCACCAAACCAGTTCCTATAGTCTTAGTCTAACATCCCTCGACTAAACTACACACTTTATTCTCGATTCCAACCGTTAAAACCTTGATTCTACCAATTAAACTCATCTATGCCCTAGAATGGAAAATGAAGAAAACATCCAAACAATCCAAACCAATCATACATAATCATAGACATTAATAGAATAACAACATTTCACACCCTTACCTTGATTAAATCGGAAGCTAGGAGTTGTTCTTGATGATTCCAAGCTTTTCCTTCTTCTCCTTCTCTTTTCTCCTCTTCTCCTTTCTTTCTCTTCTTTTCTCTTATGTTTCTATCTTTTCCTTTTCTTTCCTCATTCCTTATATGCCTTCCATTCTATTTCCTCTCAAATATCTACCAATAATTTCAATAATTAAAATCATCCAAATAAATCAATTATTTAATACGAATAATTAATTATTGAAAAATTGGGCTGTTACAACCCTCCCCCACTTCAGGAATTTTCGTCCTCAAAAATGTTACCTGATTCAAACAGCTCTGGATAAGACTCCCTCATCTGACTCTCAAGTTCCCAAGTCACATTCCTACCAGTCGGTCCTCCCCAAGCGACCTTCACCAAAGCAATCTCTTTGCCTCGAAGTTGCTTCAACTCCCGATCCTCTATCCGCATAGGTGATGTCTCCACAGTCAGGTTATTTCTCACCTGCACATCATCTACTTGGACTATATGAGACGGATCCGCAATGTATTTCCTCAACTGAGATGCATGTAACACGTCATGGAGATTAGCAAGCGACGGTGGTAAAGCAACACGATAGGCTACCTCCCCTATCTTCTGCAAAATCTGATAAGGACCAATAAAACGCGGCGTCAACTTACGCGACTTCAATGCCCTACCAACACCAGTCATAGGAGTAACCCGAAGAAACATGTGATTTCCCTCCTGAAATTCAAGTGGTTTCCTCCTCTTGTCATGATAACTCTTCTGACGACTCTGAGAAATCCTCATCTTTTCTTGAATCATCTTAATCTTATCGGTAGTCTGCTGGACTATCTCGGGTCCAACCACAGAACTTTTTCCAGATTCATACCAACACAATGGCGTCCTACACCATCTACCATACAATGCCTCAAACGGTGCCATACCAATACTCGAATGAAAACTGTTGTTGTAAGTAAATTCAATCAAAGGTAAGTAGCTATCCCAAGCTCCTCCCTTCTCCAATACACAAGCTCTCAAAAGATCCTCAAGTGATTGAATCGTTCTCTCAGTCTGACCATCGGTCTGCGGATGATAAGCTGAACTCAAACACAACTTCGTACCCAAAGCACTTTACAAACTCTCCCAAAATCTCGAAGTAAACCTCGGATCTCTATCTGACACAATGCTAGACGGAATACCATGCAAACTGACAATCCTCTCAATGTACAGCTTTTCCAACCTCTCCAACGGGTAATCCATTCGTATAGGAATAAAGTGAGCAGATTTGGTCAATCTATCCACAATAACCCAAATAGCTTCAAAGTTGCTCGGCGTCCTCGGTAAACCAGATACAAAGTCCATAGAAATGCTATCCCATTTCCACTCAGGAATAAACAACGGTTTTATCAAACCCGACGGTTTCTGATGCTCAATCTTTGACTTTTGATAAGTCAAACAAGAATACACAAACTCGACAATATCCTTCTTCATACGAGGCCACCAAAATACTTTCCTCAAATCTTGATACATCTTAGTAGCACCCGGATGAATACTCAACCCACTACGATGCCCTTCTTCAAGAATACTCTTCTTAAGCTCAACAACATCAGGAACACAAACTCTATCACGACACCTCATGACACCATTTTCATCAATCTGAAAATCACCACCTTGACCTTGATTGATCAGAGTCAACCGATCAACTAAACTTAAATCAGATTTCTGTCCTTCTCGAATCTCGTCCAGAATACCACTAGTAAGCTTTAACATACCCAGTTGAACTCCGTAAGAAGTCTTCTCACACACCAAACTCAAATCATGAAATTGCTCAATCAATTCCAACTCTTTCACCATCATCATCGACATATGCAACGATTTCCTACTCAATGCATTAGCTACCACATTTGCTTTACCCGGATGGTAATTCAAACCAAAATTATAATCTTTCAGAAGTTCTAACCATCTCCTCTGCCTTGCGTTCAATTATTTATGATCGAAGAGATACTTCAAACTCTTATGATCACTAAACACTTCAAATCTCGAACCAAACAAATAATGCCTCCAAAGTTTTAGCACAAATACAACGGCGACCAACTCTAGGTCATGTGTCGGATAATTCTTCTCATGTACTTTGAGTTTCCTCGAAGCATAAGCTACAACTTGTTTATTTTGCATCAACACACCTCCCAAATCCATTAAAGAAGCATCACAATACACAACAAACGGTTCTGTCAGATTCGGCAAAATCAAAACAGGAGTTGTCGTCAATCTCCTCTTAAGCTCTTGAAAACTTCCCTCACACTTTGCATTCCAAACAAAAGCTTGACTTTTCCTAGTCAACTGCGTCAACAGAAATGATAACTTGGCAAATCCCTCAATGAATTTCTGATAATATCCCGCCAAACCAAGAAAACTTCTAATCTCAAAAACTGATTTCGGAGTCTCCCATTGCGATACCGCTTCAACCTTCGACGGATCAACTGCAATACCTCTACTTGAAATCACATGACCAAGAAAACTCACTTCCTTCAACCAAAATTCACACTTAGAAAGTTTAGCGTATAAATGCTTCTCTTTTAATACAGATAACACAATCCTCAAATGCTCGACATGTTCTTCTTCACTCTTCGAATAAATCAAAATATCATCAATGAACACCACCACAAACTTGTCCAAATAAGGATGGAAAATCCTATTCATGTACTCCATAAATACACCTGGTGCATTAGTCACACCAAATGGCATCACAAAATACTCATAATGTCCATACCTTGTTCTAAAAGCAGTCTTTTAAATATCCTCAGCCTTCACATGAATCTGATGATACCCAGATCTCAGATCTATCTTACTAAACACACTCGCACCAACCAACTATTCCATCAGATAATCAATCCTTGGAAGTGGATACTTATTCTTGATAGTCACCTTGTTCAATTGTCTGTAGTCCATACAGAGTCTCATATAACCTTCTTTCTTCTTAACCAACAACACCGGTGCACCCCATGGCGACACACTCGGACGAATAAACCTCTTCTCAAGTATATCTTTAAGTTGACTCTTCAACTCTTTCAATTCCGATGCAGACATACGATATGGAGCCATCGATATCGGACTAGTTCCAGGAATTAAGTCGATCACAAACTCCTTTTCTCGTTCCGGCGGTAAATCTATTATCTCCTCAGGAAAAACTTACGGAAAGTCACGGACAATTGGTAAAGCATCAATTGTTCCACTTTCACCAATTCTCACCGTTGCCATTAACAAAAATACCTTAGCACCATCTTGCAGTGATTCCTTTACTTGCTTAGCAGTCATAAACAAATCTCTTCGATCATCAGGTTCAGGAAAAATAACCGTTTTGTCAAAACAGTTAATATAGACATGATTGAATTCCAACCAATTCATCCCAAGAATAACATCAAGTTGATCTAAGTGAAGACACACTAAATCAACTCCAAATTCTTTACCAAAAATACTCAACGGACAATTCAAACACACATACGGGGTAGTTACCGAACCCATAGTAGGGGTATCAATAACCATGTCTCCACTCATAACAGACAACTCAAGACTTAATCTCTTAACACAATCAAAGGAAATAAAAGAATGTGTAGCTCCAGTATCAATTATAGCAATCAAAGGTATACCATTAATGAAGCATGTACCTCGGATTAATTGATCATCACTAGCAGTCTCCGATCCTGATAAAGCAAACACTTTCCCACTCCCTTGAGTCTTCTTCGGCTTGTCACACTTGGTACTAATGTGTCCTTGCTCACCACAGTTGTAGCAAGTCACATTCGCACCGCTTCTACACTCAAGAGCTTTGTGGCCTGGCTTCCCACACTTGAAACACTTCATCCCAACATTCTTGCACTCAGGAGCACGATGTCCCGCTTCACCGCAATTAATAACATCTCACCAGGGTGGAAGCTCCTCCCCCACTCGGCTTCTTGCCATAACCAGCTTTCTATTTCCCCTTATCAGCAGGAGTCACATACGGCTTTCCTCTAAATTGGCCTTTCCCTTTCTTGTCACTTAAACTCTTGTAGTGGCTAGACCGAGCCCTACTGTCTTCATCATAAATTCTACTCTTGTTCACCAACTCAGAAAATCGCCTAATCTCCTGATAACCAACAACTTGCTTGATTTCAGGCCTCAAACCACTCACAAACTTAAGACACTTGGATCTCTCAGTATTAGCAGTGTTATAATGAGGACAAAACTTAATCAATTCCTCAAATCTTGCGGCATACTCGGCCACAGTTGAGTTACCCTGCTTCAGCTCAAGGAATTCAATTTCCTTCTTACCACGCACATCTTCTGGAAAATACTTCTCCAGAAATGCCTCTCTAAAAAGATCCCAAGTAACCACAATCTCATCGTCTTCAAACCTTTGGTGAGTGTTACCCCACCAGTCCTCAGCTTCCTCTTCAAGCATATGAGTGCCAAACTGCACCCTCTATGCATCCGAACAGTTCATGACTCGAAAGATCTTCTCAATCGCTTTCAGCCATACTTGTGCTTTGTCAGGTTCATGGGTTCCCTTGAAAATCGGTGGATTGTTCCTTTGGTACCTTCCCAAAGCACGAAACTCATCATCAGCGTTATTTCCAACATTCACATTGGCTTGAGGATTCTGCCCAATCGCTCCAGCCAATCTCGTTAACGCCTCAACAATCGCTTCATCATTCCTGCCTGCAACCATTGTTCTTGATTCCCACAACAAATCCTCGTTAGAACAACCATATGGATAGTGCTACACACATATACCAAATGCATAAGGGAATGAACACGTTAACAACTTGGTCAACAGACCGACCTGCTCTGATACCACTTAATGTAACACCCCCTTCTATACCCCCAAATAAACAAATAAATCACATAATAAAATTTCATCAGAGTATAAATAAAACATGGTATAAAAGAAGTATGCCACATCATGCACAAAATAACATACACCACCTACCCTGTAAAAGACATGTAACAGTGGG
Source organism: Lathyrus sativus (assembly GCA_963859935.3). Lineage (NCBI taxonomy): Eukaryota > Viridiplantae > Streptophyta > Magnoliopsida > Fabales > Fabaceae > Lathyrus > Lathyrus sativus. Next base: position 527,984,752 of record OZ012740.1, read on the forward strand.
GTAGCTCAACAGAGGAACCTAGTCCTTACACCCACATCTCAATATTTAGAATCAAAGCGGAAAATCTAAACATTGAATTACTTAAAACATGTAATCATATAAATACATATCATTCAGTTTGTTTCATCACATTATTCGTGTTTACATAAACATTTACCATCAGATACATATACAAAATGTATCCCAAAAGAATACTATACAATCCTAACTACCCGGTGCTACATATCAGAGCATAACCGACCAAAAGAATGAAGTTATACTTCACAAAAGACCTCCATCAAAGCTAATCTGCAATGCCTCATAGAGCATTATAAAACAGCAGAAGGGTGAGAAATATTATCATAATAATCAATGCATATAATTATATATATACACAAGCATAAAATACACATTTTCTGCATTTCTCACCACAATCCATTCATAACTCATCATACATTTCACAACATGTATAAACACACATGAATAATCACAAAACATGTTTCATCATGCACATATCCATAGTTCTCAACTCAAAAATCCACACACAAGCAAAATTCATATAACAATGATATCTATGCTATATGACTCAACACAACTCAATGCAACTCATGTCATGTGGTACCAACACTTGTTATCATTTTTCGGTTTTTACACTTAAACCGGGTCCACTCTTCTAGACCGATAACAACAAAGCCCGTCCTCTAAGCTTTCAAACCCACTCTTCTAGGCTTGGGACAAGTCACTAGTTTCCACGAAACTAGCAAGCATTGCCTCTTGACTAAATGATGCATATGCAATCAACCACCAAATGCACTTAAGACTGTTCTCGCATCTTAATCTCATGCATTCTTAATAATTCATCACATAAGAATTATAACATGATTGCACACACAACATATCTCACATAATCAAAGTATTCATACTTTAAATCATCATCACCATATCATCAAGCAATGCACACATATTCACCAATACGTTCTCATGCATTATTCACATACAATTACAAGCAATGCAACATATTCACCAATACGTTCTCATGCATTATTAATAACATCGCGCCAACGACAACGAAATCAATTACAATCATCATGCACTTTTAATCAATTTAAACAATGCATATATTTGTCAAAAGACCACATTTCATAATTGATTCCACAATCTAAGATTCACGCCTTCCGGCTACCCACAACATATCACACCATAGTACACAACTATTCATTCCGATAAGGATCGAACACAATCGAACCAAACAATCAACATCGGATGAAATCACAAAGAAAATGAAATGTTGTCACGCTCGCTAGCTTGCTCGCCTAGCGAGTCCCTAGCGAATACTCGTTATCTGTTCGCCTAGTGAACAAGCTTGCGAAGGCAAACAGAAGCTACTGACTTCGTTCGCCACCTACTCGCTGCAGCGAGGCCCTAGCGAATCCTTCGCTACCTCACTCGCTACCAGCGAACCAGATCAAATGCATTCTGTCCAAGTCTGGGACCTCTCGCTAACTTGCTCGCCTAGCGAGTTGCTAGCGAACACTCGCGACCTGTTCGCCTAGCGAAGGTGCTAGCGAACGTCTGCGAACTCAAAAACCCTCACTCTCATCAATCCTCAAGTCTTCACAAAATTAACCGATTCTCACCAAACCAGTTCCTATAGTCTTAGTCTAATATCCCTCGACTAAACTACACACTTTATTCTCGATTCCAACCGTTAAAACCTTGATTCTACCGATTAAACTCATCTATGTCCTAGAATGGAAAATGGAGAAAACATTCAAACAATCCAAACCAATCATACATAATCATAGACATTGATAGAATAACAAAATTTCACACCCTTACCTTGATTAAATCGGAAGCTAGGAGTTGTTCTTGATGATTCCAAGCTTTTCCTTCTTCTCCTTCTCTTTTCTCCTCTTCTCCTTTCTTTCTCTTCTTTTCTCTTATGTTTCTATCTTTTCCTTTTCTTTCCTCTTTCCTTATATGCCTTCCATTCTATTTCCTCTCAAGTATCTATCAATAATTCCAATAATTAAAATCATCCAAATAAATCAATTATTTAATACGAATAATTAATTATTGAAAAATTGGGCTGTCACAACCCTCCCCCACTTCAAGAATTTTCGTCCTAAAAAATGTTACCTGATTCAAACAGCTTTGGATAAGACTCCCTCATCTGACTCTTAAGTTCCCAAGTCACATTCCCACCAGTCGGTCCTCCCCAAGCGACCTTCTCCAAAGCAGTCTATTTGCCTCGAAATTGCTTCAACTCCCGATCCTCTATCCGCATAGGTGATGTCTCCACAGTCAGGTTATCTCTCACCTGCACATCATCTACTTGGACTACATGAGACGGATCCGCAATGTATTTCCTTAACTGAGATACATGGAACATGTCATGGAGATTAGCAAGCGACGGTGGTAAAGCAACACGATAGGCTACCTCCTCTATCTTCTGCAAAATCTGATAAGGACCAATAAAACGCGGCGTCAACTTACGTGACTTCAATGCCCTACCAACACCAGTCATAGGAGTAACCCGAAGAAACACGTGATCTCCCTCCTGAAATTCTAGTGGTTCCTCCTCTTGTCATGATAACTCTTTTGACGACTCTGAAAAATCCTCATCTTCTCTTGAATCATCTTAATCTTATCGGTAGTCTGTTGGACTATCTCGGGTCCAACCACAAAACTTTCTCCAGATTCATACCAACACAATGGCGTCCTACACCGTCTACCATACAATGCCTCAAACGGTGCCATACCAATACTCGAATGAAAACTGTTGTTGTAAGTAAATTCAATCAAAGGTAAGTAGCTATCCTAAGCTCCTTGCTTCTCCAATACACAAGCTCTCAAAAGATCCTCAAGTGATTGAATCGTTTTCTCAGTCTGACCATCGGTCTGCGGATGATAAGCTAAACTCAAACACAACTTCGTACCCAAATCACTTTACAAACTCTCCCAAAATCTCGAAGTAAACCTCAGATCTCTATCTGACACAATGCTAGACGGAATACCATGCAAACTGACAATCCTCTCAATGTACAACTTTGCCAACCTCTCCAACGGGTAATCCATTCGTATAGGAATAAAGTGAGCAGATTTGTCAATCTATCCACAATAACCCAAATAGCTTCAAAGTTGCTCGGCATCCTCGGTAAACCAGATACAAAGTCCATAGAAATGCTATCCCATTTCCACTCAGCAATAAAAAACGGTTTCATCAAACCCGACGATTTCTGATGCTCAATCTTTGACTTCTGACAAGTCAAACAAGAATACACAAACTCGACAATATTCTTCTTCATACGAGGCCACCAAAATACTTTCCTCAAATCTTGATACATCTTAGTAGCACCCAGATGAATACTCAATCCACTACGATGCCCTTCTTCAAGAATACTCTTCTTAAGCTCAACAACATCAGGAACACAAACTCTATCACGACATCTCATGGTACCATTTTCATCAATCTAAAAATCACTACCTTGACCTTGATTGATCAGAGTCAACCGATCAACTAAACTTAAATCAGATTTCTGTCCTTCTCGAATCTCGTCCAGAATACCACTAGTAAGCTTTAACATACCCAGCTTAACTCCGTAAGAAGTCTTCTCACACACCAAACTCAAATCATGAAATTGCTCAATCAATTCCAACTCTTTCACCATCATCATCGACATATGCAACGATTTCCTACTCAATGCATTAGCTACCACATTTGCTTTACCCGAATGGTAATTCAAACCAAAATCATAATCTTTCAGAAGTTCTAACCATCTCCTCTACCTTGCGTTCAATTATTTCTGATTGAAGAGATACTTCAAACTCTTATGATCATTAAACACTTCAAATCTCGAACCAAACAAATAATGCCTCCAAAGTTTTAGCACAAATACAACGGCGGCCAACTCTAGGTCATGTGTCGGATAATTCTTCTCATGCACTTTGAGTTGCCTTGAAGCATAAGCTACAACTTGTTTATTTTGCATCAACACACCTCCCAAACCCATCAAAGATGCATCACAATACACAACAAATGGTTCTGTCGGATTCGGCAAAATCAAAACAGGAGCTGTCGTCAATCTCCTCTTAAGCTCTTTAAAACTTCCCTCACACTTTGCATTCCAAACAAAAGCTTGACTTTTCCTAGTCAACTGCGTCAACGGCAATGATAACTTGGCAAATCCCTCAATGAATTTCTGATAATATCCCGCCAAACCAAGAAAACTTCTAATCTCAAAAACTGATTTCGGAGTCTCCCATTGCGATACCGCTTCAACCTTCGACAGATCAACTGCAATACCTCTACTTGAAATCACATGACCAAGAAAACACACTTCCTTCAACCAAAATTCACACTTAGAAAGTTTAGCGTATCAATGTCATGACATTCAGTATGACATCCACTCTTCTGCAGATTTTTCTTTACACCAGACCTGGCTTCACCCAATCTTCTGAGTAATAACATTAGAAACAAGTATATTAAAGTTTCCTACAAGGTCTCCAAGATCCTTTTATGAATACCAATACAATATGTTCTTGTTCCTAATACATCTCCTTGACACATTTACTGATGAGGTATTTTCAACATGGTCTCATCACTCCAATCCAATTATGTCAAGAGATATACACTAGCAGCTCCTTCTGTTGTCATGAAACGACGTCCTGCTTAAGACACATGACAACACACCTCACTCACTACCTGTGAGGAACTTCATCACAACTTAACCTGTTGTGGCTGCACACCTCACACTGCCTGTGAGGAACTTCATCACAGCTCAACCTGTTGTGGCTGCACACCTCAACCTGTGAGGAACTAGGCTACTGCTAACTGTCACACCTCGAAAATTCATTTCGAACATACGACCCTCGCGCGAAAGGCGTGGAAATGCGGTTCGACAGAGTCGCCACCGAACTTTATTTTTCCCGAATAAACGGGAGAGGAAAATATCGAGAAAACCTCATAAACACGGAAGGAACACGGCCGTCGCAACCAAATGTTCCTGGGTTCGGGAGTCGGTTATGCGAGGGGAAGGTATTAGCACCCCTCACGTCCGTTGTACTCAACGGGAGCCTCTTAATTCGAGTTGTGATGGATGTTAGCCAAACTTAATTCTTCTCTACTCACTACTAAATACTAAAAGATACTATAAAGGCTAAAGAAGCTAGGGGAAAAGGGGTGGTTAGAAGATAGGGTGCTCACCAAGGATTGGGGCCCTTGTGCCTACGTATGCTCATTCGGACGAGAATGAGAAATCAGAGCGTCGTAGTTCGACTACGGGAAAGGATGGGGGAAATGGGAGATGGAGGGGATTGTGCTCGCCAAGATCATCGCAATCTTGTGCCTACGTATCTTACATTCAAGAGTGAATGAAGAATCAGAGTGTTCGTAGTTCGTGGTAACGACCACGAAAGAAACGGGTTTGAATTGGATTTGAAGTGAGTACGGATGACGATTACTTGAAGTTTAAGAAAGACTTCTCGGACTCAAGTAATCGGGAGAGTGAACCAAAGACTTGGAACTCTCTCTTTTTTCATCTTGAAGATAAGGTTGTGTTTGAAAGGGTGAAGTTGAATTGATGACGACTACTTGAAGCCTAAGAAAGCCTTCATAGACCCCAAGTAATCGAGAAACCGAACCAAAGACTTGGAACGCTCTCTTTTTCATTGTAAAATAAGGTCGTTTGAATGGTGAGGTTAATTGGATGGCGACTACTTGAAGCTTAAGAAAGGCTTCTCAGACCCAAGTAGTCGGGAGAGCGAACCAAAGACTTGGGACACTCTCTTTTCCATCGTAAAAGAAGTTGTTTGAAAGGTGAGTGAAAGGATGAGTAATTGGAGATGGTTGAGTATTATCGAGTTTGTTAATATTATTTAAAGGCGTCAATTGCTCACACACGAATAAGATAACTCGCATATAAACAACTAAAAGCAAGATCAAAGACTTGAACCTACTCTTTACACCTTGAAAAGAATTGAATAGTTGTTAATTGATTGATAATTTGTTACAAAAATCCACTTGACGTTGGATCAAGGGTTTGACTTATTATCGCGTGCAAAGCGTGTTGGAAATGAAATGGTTTGAAAAAAAAGAGACCGACTTGACTTACGCATCAAGGGTCGAGTTGTAATAGGTTGATGGCGAATGCGTATGAGCACTCGACTTACGAGGTTGTTTGAAAGTGGCTCGATGATGAATCGATAATTAGTTTGAAAATAGTTTGAATCCGCTCTAGTCCCTATGGGTGCTCCTAGGAGATTAACTAATAATCAAAGAAATACGAAACATACATAGGAATGGGAGAGGGGTACATGTAATTTACACGGGATTGCACGAAATAAATGGGTCTCATTGTCAGGTAGCCCAAGAGAAAGCCGTGTGTGTGCATTTGTGTCCTAAACTACGCCTTGAGCAAAGTCGGGCACGACTCAAAATTAGGATACCTGCAAATGACCAAAGATCCAACAGTCCACCAATTTGGCTTTTAGCGGTTTCGATAATTTATTAGGTGTTTTTGATTATGGGTGAATGAATATGAATAATGATATGATAATATGAATATATAGTAAGACAAATATGACAATAATATCCACAATAATATTTGACGAAAATTAAATTTAATGGTCAATTTATTGAATCGGATCGGGACACGAAGAAATGGGATCTCGTCTTAATCGCAAACATAATGCCGATTAATCAAAGGTAGCCTATCACGATCCCAAAGTACGGAAAATGACCCCAATGGTCATTCCCCATAAATTTGAAATCGAGAAGGTTATCAACTCCGATACGCGACGCTTACGAATCTAAAGACATCATCGATCATAAAATGAATAAAAATGGAAATAAATAGGAAAATGAAATATAAAACGAAATAGTCTCGAATAAAACATCATCTATCAATAATTTGACCGATAATATTTATAAATTCGTCATTGACCAAAAATGAGATAAAAGGTATAAAAATGAGTAAAAATCAATAAAAACGATAAAAATCGAAAAATGAAAATTTGGTCTCGGGTTTGCTATTTTTCATCAATAATTTGACAGAAAAACCGCTTTGGGATATCGTCATCGACCGAAAAGGCGAAAAATGCCCAATAAAAAATGCGAAGTGAAATCCACCTTTTAATAATAATAGAATAAACTCTAAAAGAAATAATATAAAACTTACATAATAATAATAATATATATCATAATATTCTGTTTTTAAAATTAATATAAAATTATATTTACATAATAATATATATAATAATTAATAATAATATATACAATATTCTAAATAAAAGAAAAAGAAAGGGGGTGTCCAATGGCAAAACTGGGGTATATAATATGAAACCCAATGGGCTTCACAAAAGCCCAAACGCCATATGGTCAAAACCAGAAGAACCAGCTGCAAGGTTAAAAAACAACAAATTTATTTTTTAAGGTCACATAAAGAAACGACTTTGGAGGAAACGAAAAAGGGGGAGAAACTCATCGCAACATCATAAAAAAAAATAAAAAAAAAAGAAGAATCCAATCTGAACAACATCAACAAAATCTAAAAGAACGGATGGACTCGAAGCAACCTCTCCTTCACTCGTCTCTGTTCTCCTCATCTCAAATAACTCCAATCTTATTTTGAGTTTTCTGGGATGATTCACGGTTTTGCGGAGCCATAGGTTTTCGGAAATGGAAGGAAATGGCTTCAAGTTGATGGTTTGAGATTATTCGAAGGAGATGTATGGGTTTTGAAGCATTTACGGTGGTTATTGTTGTGAATGGATTCTCGCTCTGTTACGCTGTTGTGTTTAGGGATGGGTTTAGGTTGTTTGGAGTAGATGAAAAAGGAAGATTAAATGAGTATGGGTCGTGATTTCATCCCCATCCCTGTCCGTTGCTGGGTTCTTTGATTTGAAAGGAGAATGGTGGATGTTCAGTGGGTTCGTCGTTGAAGGATTTGTTGTTGAAGGTGATTACAGAAGATGAATGTGAGGAAAAGATTTGTTCGATTGGGGGCAGAATGAAGGGCGGTGGCGGATTAGGGTGAAAAGGGTTTAGGGTTTTTAGTGAGAGATTGGTTTAATGGAAATAAGTGGAGAAAGGAGTTTTTATGTTGATTACTGTTGGTTTGGGATTGGTTTATGGAAGATTGGGTTTATGTTGTTATATCGTTGATTGAAGAGGATTGAGTTTGAAGAAGACGTTGGGTTTTTTCTTGTTCGAACACAAAAATGAAGAAGGAGGGGCAGATTAGGGAGGTCTGGTTATTGATTTTGGTGATGTTTTTAGCAGAAAATGGGTACGATTTGGTTGAAGAAGATGATTGGGTTTGATGTCGTTAATGGTGGAGATTTGGGGAAAATTTTGATTGAGGGAAGAAGGAGTGTCGGATTGAAGTTTTGGGGTGGAGATCTCTGGAGCTTTTGTTAGTTGAGGGTTTTGTTTATTGGAGGATGAGGTTTTTTCATAGCTTGAGAAAAGGAAGAACAGAGAGAGAAAGGAGGAAAACTGGCGGCTAGGGTTTAGAGACTCTATCTCAGATTAGGGTCCCCTTTTACTGTAGCCTCTCACATGGTTTTATATGGGGAGAGTATCTGGAGGATTGAGGTGAGGTTTTTCTTCCTCTTTTGTCTGTAGTGAGGTAATATTTTAAATTAGTTTTCACTGTGGTAACTGCTTTTCACTTTTACTGTGGTAAATGGTATTCACATTAATCTGTAACTATGTTTGAACATGTTGTGCTGCAGGCGTTTTTTTTGCAATTGTACTGATTTTCATCATTCATGTAGCACCAGTTAGCATTTGATTATGGTTTGTGGGAACCAACTATCTTATGTCATAACTTGTCGTCTTATTTTGTCCGCAGGTAATGAATTGATCCGACGACGAGACAAAATTCGGGCTTGGTCTTGGAGCAACATTTTTCTTCACTTAGTTGTAGGTATTGGGGTCACCGAAACCTTTGTATGGGGGGCATTTGGTGTTGTCCTTCTTCTGCATTTGATGTCCATTTTATGTGGGATAAAAAGACTCACTTTCTTTTGTGATTTCGCAGAATTCTCGTGCGCGGTAATTAGAAGCTAAGTCCTGTGAAAGCGGAAAACTCGCGCTGGTTTTAAGCACTACATTCAGGAATTGGTTTGGCATGTTGTGACAGCTTGAAGAAAGCTTTGAATTGTGTGGTCACGGTATGGACTGTTATGTCGTTTAGAGAGCTCTCGCGGCCATTTCCTGAACAAGATTGTGTGGGGATCCTCGACTGTCTTCTCATGAAAGTTGCCTCCTTTATTGCCGGTAATGATCTGCTGATGCGTACGGTTTCATCTTCTGTTGTGCATTCTCGCATTGATGTTGCCGTACGGTTTGCGCTGTTATCTTTTGCTGCAGGTAACATTTTTACAACTGGTGTATGGTACGGAGCAAATTCCTCACTTGTTGGCTGCGTGTTATGTTGTCAATCAGCAAGGCTTTTTCCATGGTAATGGATGTGTCATTTACGGTTTGCAATTTCGTGGTCATGTGAATGCACTGTCGTTTAACTCAAGGCATGAAAACTTATATGTAGGTAACCATGAATGAACTTGTGGAGTACATGACGGTAGAGTTGCGGCTTGAGGTGGCTTGCAGTACGAAAATGGAGTATGATTACTACAAGTTGCGACTCACGTACGAAGGCACGTAAAGTCGAAGCAGGTGGTGGTGTGTATCATCTTTCATACGAAATCTCGTGGCTTGTGTGTGTGAACTGTGAGTTGATGCAGAGTGACGTAGAGCTTGTGTTGATACCGTGACTAGACCGCATAACGACTCGCAGCGTGTGAAGCCACGGTCGGACCACACAATAACTTGCAGCGAGGGCAATGATACGGTGAGTGGTACATGATTCATCATTTTCTGTTACACTTTGAGCTCCCTATGATTGGATAAGATCTCATGGCCTGAGCATGTTTTATTGTTTTGAAATGAATCCTGAACATATTATGTTTGAGTGTTGTTGCTTCTGTAATGCTGACAAGAAATTGAAGAAAACTTGTGGTTCAATTAATCTTTTTCTTGTGTGCCAGGTTTGAAGGTATGATAATTTTGGTGATGATAGGCAAGTTGGTGTGTACATGAAGGCTGGTTTGCTACATGAAACTTGGCATTTCGAATTGTGCGGCTGCGGAATTTTAAGTGGTCCATCTTGGGAGTGCATTTTGGTTGCACCATGAGAATTGTATAATGCTGTTGTGAGACAAATTTGTGGGGTCTAAGTGATGTACCGTTCTGCAACATCATGAAGCGTACGTGTTAGAGCCTAGCCTGCTGTATAATGTTTCTGCAATATCATGGAGTGGACATGATGGAGCCTGCTGTAATCTTATAATGAGTTTCTACCCAAAACATAAAAACTCCATCAGGGCGAAAAATGTTGATCTAGTCAGCAACAGATTCCATCCTTTTTTCTTTTGTGTTGATGCAGTTTTTAGGGGTGTGGTATTCTTGTAAATCACTCATGACAAGTTGCTGTTGCGTTTTCGGCGATATGCATCTATATGCCGCTTTTGGAACGTCATTCAACATTAAAAACAACTAGCTGGTGTGAAGTGCAGATGCTGTATTGTGAGCCTTTTCACTTTGCAGCTCATGAATTGTCTTTACAATTTGCCGTCTCCGTCGAACCCTATGCAGGTCCATTGCATTTCCTAACATTTTCTTTGAGGCCTTCCTTCTTACTGTTATCTTTTCTTTTTATGCAGGAGAACACAAGTTACGGTTCAGTGGGTTACTTGCGGAGATTTGAAATGTAGCTGTGGTTGGGCTCAATTTACTGTTATGCAGGTTATATGATAACAACTTTCCTTGTCTTGGTGAAGATTGGGCAAGAACATTGCAAGCCTCTCTGATACGTACTCAATACGGTTCTCATAGACATTTTGCGGATGCTACGGCTGCTAGCGTTGTACCATTTGTCTGCGCTGGATGAAAGGTTTATTGTATATTATTGTGATAGTTTGGCGGAAGAGTCTACTTTGTGAGGTTGGTCCTGATGAGAAAAGCTGCAAGTTATGGTGATGGCTAAGGTTTGGCGAGATGAGGTACGACTGTTACGCAAGGAAGGGTGAGGCAGGCTGGGGTAGCTTCTAGCAGGTACCTCTTGTCCTTATCTTATTTCCATTGTGATGACAGGGTGTGTTTGCCTGTTTTGCAGGACATGTCCATTCTTGAATTTATATTTTCGCAACAAGTCGGACACTTCTGTGGTGGTTTTCTTTCTTTAGTGACATGGGATCACCAAATGCTTTGTTAAGGTCAGCCAATTGTATTTCTTTGGTTTGTCAAAAAATGGAAACTTACAAAGCATGTCTAGATATTATGCTTAGCTTTGCCGACACATTCTTTCGAAAGTGAATATGATAGAGATGTTTCGTTGCTGATGAGGCTGTCTTGTGTGTTGTTTTCATGACAACAAATTGAATCGGTGTTGTGAGTTAATTTCTGTAAACTATGAAAACGGTTCATACAATTTGTTTTTGCATTTCAAAATTATTGTGCAGGTCATGTTTTCAATACAGTGAATCATGGGATGGGTGGATCAGTGCATATAGGAGGTGCTACCATCATCATCAATTTTTGGCTGTCTCTTTTCTTTTTCTCTTTTGCAGATGTGTATGGATATTTGTACAAGGTAACGTGCCGCGGTTCTGCAACTGTTATGCGTGTGCTGCGTAGCAAACATACAAGTACTGGTGGGACTTTAACAGAGTATGTCGGTTTGCCGTACGGGTTGACTGTTGCGTTATGAACTTCTTGGTGGAATCGCTGGATGCACGATTTTTGGTGGTGTGAATTGTAAGAATTTCCTACTGTTTGTTCTGCTGTGAATTGTAAGTTTTCCAATGGACGTGGTCTGTTTTGCAGGTAAAGGAACCGTGTTTTATTTGCCGTGTGATGCGGAGCGTAGCGACTCTGTTGGTGATGCGGACAACGACTTCGTACAGGCTTTAATGTGCTGCTGATACAAAGTGCCCCATGTTGTACTTGCCGCGGACGGAGCTTATTCTTACATGACTTTTTTTTTGGCTGTATATGAAATTGAGCAAGCAGGTGGTAGAAAAACATTATGCGTAACATGCCGGTTGGGGCCTCATGAGCTATTTAGCAGTTTCAATCAAGTGGCCTTCTTCTTTTTTTTATATTTTCTTTTTTCTGTAAAAATCCTTACTGTTTTGATGACTTGCTAGGAGTAGGATGTTACTCGTGTGTTGTGTTGTGGCTATGAATTGTTGTTAACTGTCTATGGTATTGCAGGTGGATGAAAAAAACAAACTGAAGGCACATCATGTAGCTGCTGTCGAATTCGCATGTGTACGTTGTCCTTGCTGGTGTGGGTGGTATTTTCACATTATTGTGTGAATTACCTATTGAACCATTGTGGGACCAGTATTCATGGAATGGACAATGAACAATATTGAAAAGCATCTCATCATTTGGGGAATGATGCTAGACCGCTGAATATTTTTCTACATCAAGGCTTTTGCAATTCAACAAGGACTTCATTAGAAATTCTTTAATAGAACTTTTCCTTATAAAAACCATTATAATCCACGGGCCTTAAAAAACCGGAACCTCCATTGTATTAACATAGATCTTAAGGATTTGAAATATAATTTCATACTTGTAATCATATGAGCTCTTTCATGCATTTTTATATAAATCTTTTGAATGAATCCTTTTAAGTTTGGCCTTAAATTCTAAGCATCATTTTTCAAAATGTTGATTATATAACACTCTTCATACTTCCATTTGTTGTATTTTGTATGGAACGACATGAATTAGGTTTGCACACCATGATCTCAAATTGATGACTTCCATGAATTATTAATCCCTTTTTCTTTAACGCTCAGTTCACGAGACAATAAAACCCTTCAGTACTTCTTAAATGATCATGGAACCATTTGAGTTTTCGAGTGCATTATGACCTTGAGTCAATGAAAGAAGAACGCAATTTGAAAATGTGACTTGCTTGGTCCCACAACCCCAATTGACAATACATTGATCTCTTATGATTTTAACCATGAGCTATTAAAACTTTGTCGTAGTTTGCTAACCTTGATCTTGATTATGAAGCCAAATATTACCTGACTAAAAGTAGGTTAGAACCACTGAATCTTAATCAACCCAACACTCATCTCTGATTCGACAGCCTCAGCTGGATCTCACTTTCCTCCAGCTTATCCCGGTGAAGTCGAGTTTAGGCAACCAGCAGAAACAACATATCCCCTTTTTTAGTATTTTTTATTAATAGTAAGGGGGTAAATGTATAGATGAAAACTACACAAAGGTAGGACAAATTTAGGGTATGACAGATGCCCCTATCTAATTAGCTTAAACCTAAAGAAATGAACTGCTGCAGCGTTCATTTTCCGAGGTAGAAGTCAATTAGATATAAAGAAGATCCTGAATTTGTCCGAAAAGAAAAGAAATGCTTGAAAATTGAAATACTGGATAAATGTTGTCGCTACTCGAAAAATGCATCGTGCAACGACGGGGAGGCGAAAAAGATAGACAGAAGAGTCGCCACCGAACTTTATTTATCCCATGAGGGGAAAGGAAAATATCGAGAAAACCTTAAGAAAGAAAAGGATAAGATGGTCTCGCAACCAAGAACGGGTTCGGAAGCCGGTTATGCGAGGGGAAGGTATTAGCACCCCTCGCATCCATCGTACTCGATGGGAACCTTTTGTTTGTCGATGTGTGAATTTATTTGCTTAAATATCATGCTATAAGAAGTGTTCCACGGAGTAAAAGAAAGGTTAGAAACAAGAAAGTTAGGAGGAAAGAGAGAACGGGGAAGAAAAGAGAAAGAACAGACTCGGTAGGACTTCGCAGTCCTATGCCTACGTATTCTCAATAGATGTGAGAAAGTCAGAGTCGACGTAGTTCGGGGAACTACAGATATAGGGGGAACGTGCTCGGCAAGGATTGTGGCCCTTGTGCCTACGTATCTTTACTTGAAAAAGTAAAGAATCAGAGCAGCCGTAGTTCGGCCTACGGTGTGTTGATGTTTTTTATGGATGATGCTATCGTGCGCATTCTAGCAGTTAGGTGTTTCGCTGCTCGCTCGTTGGAGACTTAGGCGTTACCTGTTTGCGGTAGAACGGACGTAACATATCCTTTTTTGAAATGATTGATTAGTTTTCACCACGCGAGGCAAGAAGTCACGTTTGATTGATTGGATTGTTTTTTTAGGGGGCGAGACAGGTCCTCGGATAGTAACCCCTACGGGTAGTACCTAATTCGTTATCTCAAAGTTTTGGTTATAAAAAGGTGTGGCGAACGAGGCGTCTTCATATTGAAAGACGAGCGTCGAAACCACCCTCACTACAGTGGGCATCCCTACGCTCGGAGAAGAAGAGGTCTACACCCAATCCTCTCTCTTTAATTCAATGCAAAGAGAACTTCGTTCTCTTATTAAAGATGTTTTTGGTTTTGAATGGTAAGTGCTTTGCGACAGAGAACCCTACGGTAAACGTCAGCACTCGGGATAGGAGAAGGCCTACGCCTAACCACTCCACGACCATTCAAGTTTTTGTTATGAAAAGATTTGAAAATGCACTCGGTACAGGACCGAGGTTTTTAGGTGACAAGGGTTGCGGGAGGAAGTTGTAAAAGCGAGATGGTGGATAAAGTCGTGTTTTCGTATCGAAAGACGAGTATCGAGACCACCCTCACTACAGTGGGCATCCCAACATTCGGAGAGGAAGAGGTCTACACCCAATCCTCTCTTTTTAATTCAATACAAGGAATTGATCTTAAGGAGATGAGATTTGAAAATGGATGGGAAGCGTTTTCGCATTGACAGACGAGTGTCGAAACCACCCTCACTACAGTGGGCATTCCAACACTCGGAGAGGAAGAAAGTCTACACTTAATCCCCTCGTCTTAGTTCAATACAAAGATGATTTGATTTTGAAGTTGGTTTGAAAATGTTTTTGAATCGAGTTGGGACAAGTAATGAAGAGAGAAAAGAGGTGGTCTCAGATCCAACATTACTCATCAATAATTTGACTGGTAATGAATTACGGAGGTCTCGTCATCGACCGAAACAAAACGAAATGAGCTAAAAAGTCCAATGAGAAAAGAGAAATAAAATCTACCTCTAAAAATAAAGTAGTATTAAAACCTAAATAAAAATTGTTAAGGAATTTAAACAAAAACTCTAAATAAACTAATATAAAATATAGAATATATAATATACATATTAACTAATAATAATAATTAATAATTATATACAATAACAATAATAATAATGAAAATAAAACTAAGATCCAACATTCAGAATACTCTATCAACCTTATTACCGTCATTGTTGCTCGAAACCCCTTAGCACCTCTTTCACTCAACTCGTGTCCCTTTATTTCACAGGAAAAAATCCAAACGAAATAACAAAAGGGGAAAAACTCTTCAAATCAAAAGCAACACCATCATCATCAGAATGAAACCGAAAATTAAAACCCAAAAGCTTCAATCGGCGGCGTGATCTTCAACGGACGAGACAAATCATGGAAAGCAATGTCAAACTTTTCGTCTCGCGAATCTCTATCCTCATCTTCGTTCATGTTCATTTGGATCTCTCTCAGTCTCGTTTCTTGATTTGTAAAGGTTCGTTCAATTCGCCATTTTCTTTCTCGTTTCAACTCGACATCCGCTTTCCATCTTCTCTTTCTGATTCTGTTTTGGGTTTGGATTCTTGAGAAATGGATTTGTGGGTTCTGTTGTCGTTAATGGAGAATGTAGAACGAATATTTTGGGTTTGAAGTTTATTAAGGAAGAAATTATGATTTTGAGGTTTGGGATTTGAAAAAAAATGGTTTCATGGTTGAATGTTTTATGAAGAAGGAGTTGAAGGTAAAGTGAGGTTTTGATATTTGAAGAAGAAAGAGGAGGGATTACGGTTGAAGACAAGTGTTGTTGTTGAGGGATGAGTTAAGGTTTAGCTGTTTGGGGTTTGTTGTTTATGGTGCGTATCATTTGGAGTTAAGTGTTGGTTTATTTCGGAAGGACGAAGAAGATTTCTGGGATTCAAAATGATGAATAATAACTTTTGTTTTTGAAGCAGGGTCGAGAGAAAAGTTGAATATCTGAGGAGGTTTTGCTCGGTTGTTCCACGGTGGGGTTTGCAGAAGTTCGATGGTGGTAGTGTTTACGAATGTTTTGAAAAATGGAGAAAGGTTTCAGAAGAAGGGTTTGGTTCTGGGTTGCTTCTCTGGAGAAGGTGAGACTTGGAGGTGGGCGGCTAGGGTTGAGAGACCTCCCTCTCTGTCACTTCCCACGAGGTTTTTTTATATGGAGAGAGTATGCAGAGGCTTGAGGTGATATAGTACCATTTTTTTGTCTGTAGTGAGGTGAAAACATTTTTACTACAACATCATATAACCTCTAATTTTACTGCTAGTAAAAGTGATTTTTCACTGAGCTTTTCATTGTGTGGTATTTTCCTGTTAAATGTATGTATGTCATTGTTTGAAGTGCTGACCCCAAGCGGGGTTGAGGTGTTTCTTGATCCCAAGTCCATACCAGATGAAGAAGATGCAACTTGCTTTTTCCAATGAGTCGTGTGAAATGTTATCATCCATAGGAGGAGATACTGACTTAAGAGTCTCGGTTTTCTGCGTCAACTTTGAAGAGGATGGTTCTTCGCAATCCAGTTCATCGGGTTGCATAGAATTTCTTGGATGGAAAACACATTCAATGTAGCCAGCACCAGATTTTGAATCAAAAGAATTTGAACGATCTTCCAAATCCGACTTCATTGTCATGTCTATTGTAGGCGCTGCTTGTGATGAACTTCGGCCATTGATTGAGGGAGAAATAAATTGCATTCTGCCACTATTTCCATGCATCTGTTCGCCCCTCAAAAGTTCGCTGTTCCTCCGTGACGCCCGTCTCTTCTTGATTTTACGGGATTTCCTAGCCTTTTCGGTCTTATCAGAGTACCGTTCTTCTGAAACTGCAGATACTCTCTTGAAGAAGGTTGGATCTGAGTATCTCCTGAAGCAAGATCCTGGGCCACCAGTATCGAATTTATCAAGCAAGTGCATTCGTGGTGGGTCACGACATTCTTCATATGAATCCATAATAAAAGGAGGCAAGTCATTGTATATGAAATGATTTCGAGCAGTTTTTAATGCGTGGATGCCATTCAAGTTGCACGTCGCAGTGAACTTTTGGTTTTGTAAAATGGCTACCAACTCACAAGATGAAAAGGTGAGATATTAATAACGGGTCCTGACATTCTGCGCCTCAAGGAATCCACTGATACCAAACCAGGGGGTTGCCCTCCTTCTGCTCCTGTATGTCTGTCACTATACACAATTCAACAATGGAGCCAAGTCCTTCCATTAAGAGAGTCTGACAGATTCAGCACATCAAATATCTAGTCACAAATGCAGCCAACAGCATGAAGTGCAACTGGAATTATTGAAAGAGGATGCACGGTGAGTGGAAAAAATGCAGGATTAATTTCAGTGTTCATGTCAGATGCAACAGAATCCACTCCCATCCCTTCATTTTGATTACAACAATTCATTTTAACTTTCAGGTCATACGGACAAGCAATCAATACAGCTTCTGACAATGCCCTCCATTTGTTAGTGGTGCCTCTCTTTTTTGTGTGTTGGCTGTAATGATTTCGCAAGTGTTGCCACTGCTTGGAGAGTCCTTTTATCACTCTTTTTTCTGCAATTTCTTTTGTCTGTTGTGCTTATACTGCAATTCAAACTGTGAATTGGTGCAGGCTTGTGAAACAATGAAGGAACAATGTTGTTGATGCATTATACGCGCAAATCATATGGCTGTTATCGCGTTTATGGGTGCTCAAGTATTTTTGTGGCAGCTGCTGAAATGTAGAAGGTACAATCTCAGCGCAGGCGGTAAACCGCAGTTTAAGGTATATCCCATTAGTTGTACTGTTCTTATCTCTGACTGCACGATTGCCTAATTATTCTTCATCTTCTTTTTTTCATGTGAGCACTCACGGGTACTTGGCATAACAAAAGTTTGATATGGTGAAGATAAAAAACGACACTCTCGCAACAGCTTTCCCTTATGTGTCTTGACTGCATCAACAAATAGCTTTTGGCTTCCGCTTCTTGACACTGTACGAATATCAAAATTTTACACTGATCTTGAGTCATACATGTCTGCAGCTTTCTTATTTTTTATGTGTTGTCATTTTGATGATGTTGTTCACAGGTGTGGTTTTTACGCGTGAGTTGTAGGACCACTTTGGATTGTATGGAAAAACACAGCTTTTGCTTTTAGCCGGTGGTGGGTCATGTTGCTACGAATTACCCATTATTATTGGGGCTGAAGTTTTGAATGGTACGAGAAGACTTGGTGTGGTGCGTAGGAATTGACGGTGCATTGAGGTTTGACTGAGCTCGCGTAATGCGGTTCGCTTTGCGTTTAGGAGATGGATGAAGAAAACAATATGGATGCTCGTGAACTGTAGTGTAGCACTGACAGAAACTTGTTTCTTTTTGCAAATGAATTTTCATAGATTAATGATGTAAATATGTAAAGTGACATTGAGCCTAGCAAATAATAACCTCTTTAGAAATTGAGGCATCAATATATCAGTTTGCACATGTGAAATGTGCTTTCTTCATCATTTAACTATATTCTTACTATCGTGACCGCAAGAAATGGAGATGTGGATCAGTTTCATATAACTCAAGAAGCTTTAGTGGTTTCACAATCTAGAGTAAACTTGGTCCGTAGACCACACATCCAATTTCTTTCGTGAATTCTAACTTCAAGTAGTCATCCATATCATCGCTTATCTAAACTCCCTTCAAAATACACTGTGCACCAAATACTTCACATGCAGTGGATGTTGCTAGTCAAACATCTTAAAAACACTTCCTTGTTTAACAAACTAACCTGATGTATGTTACTTGCAAATTGTTCAATTCTCTCCTCATATTAACAACGAAAATGATAGCCTTGAGTCTTTCAGGGATGCAGGGAAACTTTCTCAGCTTGAATTGTAATCATGAGACTACTAAGTGCCTCTTTGATTAGGTAATCGAGAAAATATCACAATGACACACCTAATCCGAATTGTCTCAAAAATCTTAAAAGATATATTGCAAACAAGCGCGACACGAGTAGGATTAGAATATATCTCCATTGTCCTTAAAGCTTATTGTGCACCAGATGCCAAACTGTTAGCTTCATCAAGTATAACAACTTTGTGTCGGTCTGGAAGAAATGTCACTTTTCTTTTGAGCGAAAATCTTGATCTCGTTCCTTACAACAACTATCCCTCTATTGTCTGAAACATTTAGTTCAAGAACAACTTCTCTATAGTGGAGACTGAGGCTCTAATGGAGATGTAGTGCGATAACCAAAGCCAGTTAAGGTTAGAGAAAGGTAGGACAAATTTGGGGTATGACAGATGCCCCTATCTAATTGGCTTAAACCAAGTAAGATGAAATGCTGCAGCATTCATTCTTTCGAGGTAGAAGACTATTAGATATAAAGAAGACCCTGAATTTGTCTGAAAAGGAAAGGAAATCTTAGGAATCGAAAACGATGGACGAGGTACCTCTGAATAGATTGTAAATAACTGACAAAAGGACACCATCACCAAAAGGATGACGGGATGAAACACACACAAGCTGCTATCACCAAAAGGATGACAGGGCGAACACACACAAACAAAATCGCACAATCTGGCACCAATTCAAGTGGCAGACGCTGGTCATAATATCGAAAGGATATCAGACCCATCACCAAAAGGATGATGGAGCGAAACAAGATTAACCCTAACACCAAAAGGATGTAGGAGGATAAGCTTCTCTGAAGAGATTGCCACTTATCGCTGAAGATGGATAAGCTTCTCTGAAGAGATTGCCACTTATCGCTGAAGATGGATAAGCTTCTCTGAAGAGATTGCCACTTATCGCTGAAGATGGATAAGCTTCTCTGAAGAGATTGCCACTTATCGCTGAAGATGGATAAGCTTCTCTGAAGAGATTGCCACTTATCGCTGAAGATGGATAAGCTTCTCTGAAGAGATTGCCACTTATCGCTGAAGATGGATAAGCTTCTCTGAAGAGATTGCCACTTATCGCTGAAGATGGATAAGCTTCTCTGAAGAGATTGCCACTTATCGCTGAAGACGGATAAGCTTCTCCCAAGAGATTGCCACTTATCGCTGAAGATGGATAAGCTTCTCTGAAGAGATTGCCACTTATCGCTGAAGATGGATAAGCTTCTCTGAAGAGATTGCCACTTATCGCTGAAGATGGATAAGCTTCTCTGAAGAGATTGCCACTTATCGCTGAAGATGGATAAGCTTCTCTGAAGAGATTGCCACTTATCGCTGAAGATGGATAAGCTTCTCTGAAGAGATTGCCACTTATCGCTGAAGATGGATAAGCTTCTCTGAAGAGATTGCCACTTATCGCTGAAGATGGATAAGCTTCTCTGAAGAGATTGCCACTTATCGCTGAAGACGGATAAGCTTCTCCCAAGAGATTGCCACTTATCGCTGAAGATGGATAAGCTTCTCTGAAGAGATTGCCACTTATCGCTGAAGATGGATAAGCTTCTCTGAAGAGATTGCCACTTATCGCTGAAGATGGATAAGCTTCTCTGAAGAGATTGCCACTTATCGCTGAAGATGGATAAGCTTCTCTGAAGAGATTGCCACTTATCGCTGAAGATGGATAAGCTTCTCCCAAGAGATTGCCACTTATCGCTGAAGATGGATAAGCTTCTCTGAAGAGATTGCTACTTATCTCTGAAGAAAGATAAGCTTCTCTGAAGAGATTGCCACTTATCACTGATGAAAGCTGGATACAATCACTAGGGAACAACCAGGCTTTACCGAAAATTCCCCTGACGGGGCTGGATGTTGATTTTGAAGATCTGATTAACCACGAGGTTTAAATACGTCATGTATACACCCATGGTCTTGAAAAGACGCCCTTGGCTGGGCTGAATTTTTGCTTTGATAATCTTGAATTCCATGGGGGAGAGCCACGGACTTTGCAGATAATGCCCCTGACCGGGCTACTAATTGCCTTGAAGCTCAATAAGTTGCAAAACTTCGTGGGGAACGCCCATAGTCTTGTGGAGAATGCCCCTGACTGGGCTCAATCTTGTCTTGATATCTTCTGACTCTAGTAAGAGAAACCCACGGTCTTGCAAGAGGTGCCCCTGTCTGGGCTGATGATCTTGGAAATCTTCGTGATTGATCCTGGATCTGAGCTCGCATATGTGAATGCTTGATGATAATGATATTCCATGCAAATGCAAATGCTAACACGCGGAGATGCAAGAGCTGGGGGAGTATGATATGATTCTGGGTATGCGTGTGATGCAAGATGCTTATGAAGTCGAATGCGATGCGTATGATGCATATGATGCAAACGGGTAACTGGGAATGCAGGTGCCGACGTGGCGAACTTTTGGTAGTTGCCAATGCGAATTGGGCTCTGGATTGCGTGGGAAAGTGGAGGACAAGCCTGACTTCCTGACATCGTTTTAAACTTAACAGTTGCTGACGAGAATGAACTTGCTTGAGCAGCTTGCCATGAGACAAACTCGAGATGGTCTGCCCCAGAGTTTGTACCACAAATGGATTCATCATTGATTATCCGATTCTTGTGGTAGTTGACTTCAATGTACTCTTGGAGTGGCTTTCCCCTGAAAGAGAGTGGAAGCGACTTAACTTGTCTTGAATGAACATTTGAGGGATATGCCCTTAGCTCGAAGAAACTCTGGGTGGCCTGCCCCTGATCGGTATTCTCGAGATGATTTACTTCTGATCAAGCACTTCTTGAATGATTTGCCCCATGGTCGGCCGATGCTTGGGGATTTGCCTCAGACTGACTGATTTCATGCTCTCGGGTGTCAATGCCCCAGGTCCATAAGGTTATATGGTATACTTGGTTCTGGTCCAGACCGCTGAATAATCCAGTTATGCTTGATTGCTTTGTGTTGGAATTTCTTTAATGCCAACTACTAACTTGTAAACAAAATTTTTGTTTACGAATGGTAATCTCAATGCAAAGTCCATGCAAGTTTTTGAAAGAATTGTCTTTTATTACGTGTCGTGAGAGTGAAACGAATGGACCATTTAGTCTAAACGTTGTGCTAACTGGATTGGCGTGAAAGATATAGCAAGGATACCGACACCAATGTTGATGATTAGCAAAATTGTAAGGAGTCAGGTTACGCAACCTCGCAATAGTATGCTTTCAGAATAAACCCCGCCTCAATTAGGTCTTTCGAGGGTCGTAACATGGTCTGGTTCGCGGTTATAGAACAAAGGATATTAGGCTCAAACTTAATTTGTACCCACCTTTTCTTCTTGATGATCTCCATACCTACGTTCAGTTAATTCCATGCATGTTTACCTTGACGGTGTAAGCTTAATGGTTCAGGGTTTGCCTGAGATGGCAGTCACCTTATTTTGATGGATGTCAGTAGCCCCTTGATTTGGGTGACCACTGAATCTCATTTTGTTTTTGTTGAGGGTTTGGGGACCTCTTTTGCTTTTGTTTATTGATCCCTAACTTTTGCATGAACTGATTGTGCTTGTCAGATCCATCGGGATTGCCTTAATTTTGCCTAAGTCCCCTTTTGAGGTGCTTGACTTAGCAGGCTTTTGATTTATTTTATTTTGTTGTGACTGCCATGCCAAAGGTCATTGATGAACAACCGTCATGTCTTTGGATTTTTCTTTGTGCATAGCAGACTAACTGAACAACTACCCTGCCCCAGGTTGAGTGTAAGGGTTTGAATATCCGAAGGAAACTCCTACTTCTAGGCTCGAAGTGGTTGACTAGGGATTAACTCCTTATATCTCCGGTGTTTAAGGGATTTAAAACAATGCCTGTACATCATTGACGAGATTTTGTCTAAAAGCATACGATTTGCAATTATGGGTACTTCGTTTTCGTCATCCCCCCTCCAATATTGCTAAACAACAGTGAAAAAGTGGAATGGATAAAAATATATGTGTCTGTAATTGTGATAAGTGGAAATAATGAGCGAATGCGACATAATTAATTCGGAAAATGCACAATCATTTCATTAATGTTACCATTCAACATAACAATGTTTAAATAACAAGTAGCAATTGACAGAAAATAAACTACAAATGCAAATGATAAAAGCGTCTAAGGACTGCTAATGTTGAAGATGTCTGCCAGCTTGGACCACTGGCTTTTGGAGATGACCATAGGATTCTTCAATCATATTTGTTGAGTGATGAGCTGACATTGGATTAGTTTTGATGTTTAGGGGTGTTTCGGGTAAAGTTTATCGCCTTTGAATCGAGGAGATCTTGTACAATGTGCTTCAGAGTCTTGCAATTTTCAATGTCATGGCCTGGGGAGCCAGAATGGAATTCACATTTGGCATTGACATCAAATCCAAAAGGAAGAACCTCCGGAGGATCCTTCATTTCCCTAAGCTGAACAAGACCTCCTTTCAATAGGAATGGCAATAACTTGGCGTATGTAGACGGGATTGGATCAAATATTCTTTCTGGCCTCCTCTGTCTTTGTAGACCCTGGTACTGATTTTGTCTTGGTTGATAGGATTGTTGTTGCCTGTTTGGTTGAAACACGGGTTGATTTGCTGGAATGGACAACGACTGTTGTGGAGCGACAGCAGCAACATGGTGATAACCCTGATGAGTTCTTCCTCTGTTGGTGAACACTGCACTAGCTTCACCTTCCCTTTTCTTAACGAAACCCTGATAAGGCTTCTTGACCCCGCTTGCAGATTCGCCTGCATTCTGAATTTTTCCCATCTTCATGAAACTCTCTAATCTTTCTCCAGCCATGACAAGTTCTGAAAACACTGTGGAGGTTGAGGATGCTAACCGCTCAAAGATCGGTCCTTGTAGCGTGCCCATGAATAGGTCTGTCAGTTCTTTCTCCATCAGTGGAGGTTGTACCCTTGCAGCTACTCCCCTCCATCTCTGCGCGAAGTCCTTAAAACACTCATTCGGCTTTTGAGTCAAATTCTGAAGCTGCATACGATTCGGAGCCATGTCAGTATTATACTGATAATGCTTCACGAAAGCGTCTGCTAACTCTTTCCAGCTTCTTACGTTGGATCGTTCAAGGTGCATATACCATTCTAGGGATGCCTCTGTTAAGCTATCTTGAAAGAAATGGATTAGTAGCTTCTCGTCATCAGAATAGGCAGCCATCTTCCTACAGTAAGACCTTATGTGGGTCTTAGGACAACTGTTACCCTTGTACTTCTCGAAGGTTGGAATTAGAAACTTCGGAGGTATCTTAACTCCGGGTACAAGACATATTTCAGCAGCATCCAGTCCCAAAACATCGGGGCCTTGCAATGTCTTCACCATCTCCTGTAAAGCATTAAACTTCTTCTCTAATTCGGCGGTCTGTGGTCCATATGCTTCACCTGAATTCTCATAGAAACCTTCATGATCGTCGTACTGGACTTGTGTTGGGATCGTAGTACCATGAGGATGAGTCGCACCGACTGGTGGATGGACGGTGTTGGCAGGTATGGCACCTGCAGAAGTAGGAATTGCCCCAACAGGGGTCGGGGTGGCCTCAGCGGGAATTGGAATTGCACCACTCGCATTGGGAATTGCACCAGCCAAAGTCTGATTAGCACTCCTCTCTGCTGCTTGCCTCATCTCCTCTTGACTCCTGGCCATGTTTTGAATCACCTCCATGAGTTGGTTCATCTGCGTCTTCATGCCTAGCATCTCGCTCCTCATAGTAGCCTGGTCTTGCTCTATCTGATCCATGACTCTTCTCTAATTATTCCTTGTATTATACCGATGTCGTGAAGTCAGCTTGCTTTAGACTCTCTCTGAAAGGGTAACCGGCGTGTAAGGTCGGGTTGTAAGGAATGCAAGAAATGATGCAGAGATGCTTATGCAAATGTAATGTAATGAGCACATGATAAAAGAACAATAGCGAGATCAAAGTCATAGGTCCTGCAAAACAACACAAAAAGTATCTCTCCCATCGGGTGTGTTATCTATTGGTTTATAAGAGGGTATCCCAAAGGCCTTTAAACAAAGTCCCATGCACTAACCCTCAAAAGTTTTCCATCAGAACGACTACTCGTAAGACGGTATTCCCTTTAAAGGATGAACACAGAGTTATGTTTTAGGAACCTTCGGAATAAGGTTCTACAAAGGTCCTCAGAATCGCGGACTCCCAAGTTGGAAATAAAAACGCCATTACGACTACACGTAAGACATAATCTTCCCAAAGGGGTCTATCTGAGCGGTGGGATTCGATCCAACTCAACGAGTCCTAAGTCTCGTAAATCAGAAAGAAACCACCTCCTAATCTTAGTGTATACTCGAAAGCTCGGGTAGAAAGCTTTTATCCTCACAAACCAATCCAATAAACCCAACAGGTTAGTGAACACAACATAAAAAAAAACAGATAAAAGCAAACAAAATCACACACGCGACGAACAAATTAGGCTTGGCTCGCTAGGACATTCCCCAGCAGAGTCGCCAGCTGTCGCTACTCGAAAAATGCATCGTGCAACGACGAGGAGGCGAAAAAGATAGACAGAAGAGTCGCCACCGAACTTTATTTATCCCATGAGGGGAAAGGAAAATATCGAGAAAACCTTAAGAAAGAAAAGGATAAGATGGTCTCGCAACCAAGAACGGGTTCGGAAGCCGGTTATGCGAGGGGAAGGTATTAGCACCCCTCGCATCCATCGTACTCGATGGGAACCTTTTGTTTGTCGATGTGTGAATTTATTTGCTTAAATATCATGCTATAAGAAGTGTTCCACGGAGTAAAAGAAAGGTTAGAAACAAGAAAGTTAGGAGGAAAGAGAGAACGGGGAAGAAAAGAGAAAGAACAGACTCGGTAGGACTTCGCAGTCCTATGCCTACATATTCTCAATAGATGTGAGAAAGTCAGAGTCGACGTAGTTCGGGGAACTACAGATATAGGGGGAACGTGCTCGGCAAGGATTGTGGCCCTTGTGCCTACGTATCTTTACTTGAAAAAGTAAAGAATCAGAGCAGCCGTAGTTCGGCCTACGGTGTGTTGATGTTTTTTATGGATGATGCTATCGTGCGCATTCTAGCAGTTAGGTGTTTCGCTGCTCGCTCGTTGGAGACTTAGGCGTTACCTGTTTGCGGTAGAACGGACGTAACATATCCTTTTTTGAAATGATTGATTAGTTTTCACCATGCGAGGCAAGAAGTCACGTTTGATTGATTGGATTGTTTTTTTAGGGGGCGAGACAGGTCCTCGGATAGTAACCCCTACGGGTAGTACCCAATTCGTTATCTCAAAGTTTTGGTTATAAAAAGGTGTGGCGAACGAGGCGTCTTCATATTGAAAGACGAGCGTCGAAACCACCCTCACTACAGTGGGCATCCCTACGCTCGGAGAAGAAGAGGTCTACACCCAATCCTCTCTCTTTAATTCAATGCAAAGAGAACTTCGTTCTCTTATTAAAGATGTTTTTGGTTTTGAATGGTAAGTGCTTTGCGACAGAGAACCCTACGGTAAACGTCAGCACTCGGGATAGGAGAAGGCCTACGCCTAACCACTCCACGACCATTCAAGTTTTTGTTATGAAAAGATTTGAAAATGCACTCGGTACAGGACCGAGGTTTTTAGGTGACAAGGGTTGCGGGAGGAAGTTGTAAAAGCGAGATGGTGGATAAAGTCGTGTTTTCGTATCGAAAGACGAGTATCGAGACCACCCTCACTACAGTGGGCATCCCAACATTCGGAGAGGAAGAGGTCTACACCCAATCCTCTATTTTTAATTCAATACAAGGAATTGATCTTAAGGAGATGAGATTTGAAAATGGATGGGAAGCGTTTTCGCATTGACAGACGAGTGTCGAAACCACCCTCACTACAGTGGGCATTCCAACACTCGAAGAGGAAGAAAGTCTACACTTAATCCCCTCGTCTTAGTTCAATACAAAGATGATTTGATTTTGAAGTTGGTTTGAAAATGTTTTTGAATCGAGTTGGGACAAGTAATGAAGAGAGAAAAGAGGTGGTCTCAGATCCAACATTACTCATCAATAATTTGACTGGTAATGAATTACGGAGGTCTCGTCATCGACCGAAACAAAACGAAATGAGCTAAAAAGTCCAATGAGAAAAGAGAAATAAAATCTACCTCTAAAAATAAAGTAGTATTAAAACCTAAATAAAAATTGTTAAGGAATTTAAACAAAAACTCTAAATAAACTAATATAAAATATAGAATATATAATATACATATTAACTAATAATAATAATTAATAATTATATACAATAACAACAATAATAATGAAAATAAAACTAAGATCCAACATTCAGAATACTCTATCAACCTTATTACCGTCATTGTTGCTCGAAACCCCTTAGCACCTCTTTCACTCAACTCGTGTCCCTTTATTTCACAGGAAAAAATCCAAACGAAATAACAAAAGGGGAAAAACTCTTCAAATCAAAAGCAACACCATCATCATCAGAATGAAACCGAAAATTAAAACCCAAAAGCTTCAATCGGCGGCGTGATCTTCAACGGACGAGACAAATCATGGAAAGCAATGTCAAACTTTTCGTCTCGCGAATCTCTATCCTCATCTTCGTTCATGTTCATTTGGATCTCTCTCAGTCTCGTTTCTTGATTTGTAAAGGTTCGTTCAATTCGCCATTTTCTTTCTCGTTTCAACTCGACATCCGCTTTCCATCTTCTCTTTCTGATTCTGTTTTGGGTTTGGATTCTTGAGAAATGGATTTGTGGGTTCTGTTGTCGTTAATGGAGAATGTAGAACGAATATTTTGGGTTTGAAGTTTATTAAGGAAGAAAGTTATGATTTTGAGGTTTGGGATTTGAAAAAAAATGGTTTCATGGTTGAATGTTTTATGAAGAAGGAGTTGAAGGTAAAGTGAGGTTTTGATATTTGAAGAAGAAAGAGGAGGGATTACGGTTGAAGACAAGTGTTGTTGTTGAGGGATGAGTTAAGGTTTAGCTGTTTGGGGTTTGTTGTTTATGGTGCGTATCATTTGGAGTTAAGTGTTGGTTTATTTCGGAAGGACGAAGAAGATTTCTGGGATTCAAAATGATGAATAATAACTTTTGTTTTTGAAGCAGGGTCGAGAGAAAAGTTGAATATCTGAGGAGGTTTTGCTCGGTTGTTCCACGGTGGGGTTTGCAGAAGTTCGATGGTGGTAGTGTTTACGAATGTTTTGAAAAATGGAGAAAGGTTTCAGAAGAAGGGTTTGGTTCTGGGTTGCTTCTCTGGAGAAGGTGAGACTTGGAGGTGGGCGGCTAGGGTTGAGAGACCTCCCTCTCTGTCACTTCCCACGAGGTTTTTTTATATGGAGAGAGTATGTAGAGGCTTGAGGTGATATAGTACCATTTTTTTGTCTGTAGTGAGGTGAAAACATTTTTACTACAACATCATATAACCTCTAATTTTACTGCTAGTAAAAGTGATTTTTCACTGAGCTTTTCATTGTGTGGTATTTTCCTGTTAAATGTATGTATGTCATTGTTTGAAGTGCTGACCCCAAGCGGGGTTGAGGTGTTTCTTGATCCCAAGTCCATACCAGATGAAGAAGATGCAACTTGCTTTTTCCAATGAGTCGTGTGAAATGTTATCATCCATAGGAGGAGATACTGACTTAAGAGTCTCGGTTTTCTGCGTCAACTTTGAAGAGGATGGTTCTTCGCAATCCAGTTCATCGGGTTGCATAGAATTGCTTGGATGGAAAACACATTCAATGTAGCCAGCACCAGATTTTGAATCAAAAGAATTTGAACGATCTTCCAAATCCGACTTCATTGTCATGTCTATTGTAGGCGCTGCTTGTGATGAACTTCGGCCATTGATTGAGGGAGAAATAAATTGCATTCTGCCACTATTTCCATGCATCTGTTCGCCCCTCAAAAGTTCGCTGTTCCTCCGTGACGCCCGTCTCTTCTTGCTTTTACGGGATTTCCTAGCCTTTTCGGTCTTATCAGAGTACCGTTCTTCTGAAACTGCAGATACTCTCTTGAAGAAGGTTGGATCTAAGTATCTCCTGAAGCAAGATCCTGGGCCACCAGTATCGAATTTATCAAGCAAGTGCATTCGTGGTGGGTCACGACATTCTTCATATGAATCCATAATAAAAGGAGGCAAGTCATTGTATATGAAATGATTTCGAGCAGTTTTTAATGCGTGGATGCCATTCAAGTTGCACGTCGCAGTGAACTTTTGGTTTTGTAAAATGGCTACCAACTCACAAGATGAAAAGGTGAGATATTAATAACGGGTCCTGACATTCTGCGCCTCAAGGAATCCACTGATACCAAACCAGGGGGTTGCCCTCCTTCTGCTCCTGTATGTCTGTCACTATACACAATTCAACAATGGAGCCAAGTCCTTCCATTAAGAGAGTCTGACAGATTCAGCACATCAAATATCTAGTCACAAATGCAGCCAACAGCATGAAGTGCAACTGGAATTATTGAAAGAGGATGCACGGTGAGTGGAAAAAATGCAGGATTAATTTCAGTGTTCATGTCAGATGCAACAGAATCCACTCCCATCCCTTCATTTTGATTACAACAATTCATTTTAACTTTCAGGTCATACGGACAAGCAATCAATACAGCTTCTGACAATGCCCTCCATTTGTTAGTGGTGCCTCTCTTTTTTGTGTGTTGGCTGTAATGATTTCGCAAGTGTTGCCACTGCTTGGAGAGTCCTTTTATCACTCTTTTTTCTGCAATTTCTTTTGTCTGTTGTGCTTATACTGCAATTCAAACTGTGAATTGGTGCAGGCTTGTGAAACAATGAAGGAACAATGTTGTTGATGCATTATACGCGCAAATCATATGGCTGTTATCGCGTTTATGGGTGCTCAAGTATTTTTGTGGCAGCTGCTGAAATGTAGAAGGTACAATCTCAGCGCAGGCGGTAAACCGCAGTTTAAGGTATATCCCATTAGTTGTACTGTTCTTATCTCTGACTGCACGATTGCCTAATTATTCTTCATCTTCTTTTTTTCATGTGAGCACTCACGGGGACTTGGCATAACAAAAGTTTGATATGGTGAAGATAAAAAACGACACTCTCGCAACAGCTTTCCCTTATGTGTCTTGACTGCATCAACAAATAGCTTTTGGCTTCCGCTTCTTGACACTGTACGAATATCAAAATTTTACACTGATCTTGAGTCATACATGTCTGCAGCTTTCTTATTTTTTATGTGTTGTCATTTTGATGATGTTGTTCACAGGTGTGGTTTTTACGCGTGAGTTGTAGGACCACTTTGGATTGTATGGAAAAACACAGCTTTTGCTTTTAGCCGGTGGTGGGTCATGTTGCTACGAATTACCCATTATTATTGGGGCTGAAGTTTTGAATGGTACGAGAAGACTTGGTGTGGTGCGTAGGAATTGACGGTGCATTGAGGTTTGACTGAGCTCGCGTAATGCGGTTCGCTTTGCGTTTAGGAGATGGATGAAGAAAACAATATGGATGCTCGTGAACTGTAGTGTAGCACTGACAGAAACTTGTTTCTTTTTGCAAATGAATTTTCATAGATTAATGATGTAAATATGTAAAGTGACATTGAGCCTAGCAAATAATAACCTCTTTAGAAATTGAGGCATCAATATATCAGTTTGCACATGTGAAATGTGCTTTCTTCATCATTTAACTATATTCTTACTATCGTGACCGCAAGAAATGGAGATGTGGATCAGTTTCATATAACTCAAGAAGCTTTAGTGGTTTCACAATCTAGAGTAAACTTGGTCCGTAGACCACACATCCAATTTCTTTCGTGAATTCTAACTTCAAGTAGTCATCCATATCATCGCTTATCTAAACTCCCTTCAAAATACACTGTGCACCAAATACTTCACATGCAGTGGATGTTGCTAGTCAAACATCTTAAAAACACTTCCTTGTTTAACAAACTAACCTGATGTATGTTACTTGCAAATTGTTCAATTCTCTCCTCATATTAACAACGAAAATGATAGCCTTGAGTCTTTCAGGGATGCAGGGAAACTTTCTCAGCTTGAATTGTAATCATGAGACTACTAAGTGCCTCTTTGATTAGGTAATCGAGAAAATATCACAATGACACACCTAATCCGAATTGTCTCAAAAATCTTAAAAGATATATTGCAAACAAGCGCGACACGAGTAGGATTAGAATATATCTCCATTGTCCTTAAAGCTTATTGTGCACCAGATGCCAAACTGTTAGCTTCATCAAGTATAACAACTTTGTGTCGGTCTGGAAGAAATGTCACTTTTCTTTTGAGCGAAAATCTTGATCTCGTTCCTTACAACAACTATCCCTCTATTGTCTGAAACATTTAGTTCAAGAACAACTTCTCTATAGTGGAGACTGAGGCTCTAATGGAGATGTAGTGCGATAACCAAAGCCAGTTAAGGTTAGAGAAAGGTAGGACAAATTTGGGGTATGACAAATGTAAACCTCTAAGTAAACTGTAAATAACTGGCAAAAAGGTCACCATCACCAGAGGATGATGGGACGAAACAGACACGGCTATTATCACCAAAAGGATGATAAAGCCAAACACAAAACATATCACACAATCTATCATTAATGACTATGATAGACCCTCCACCAAAAGGATGACGGAGCGAAACACAAACAAACTATCGCACAATCTATCATTAATGACTATGATAGACCCTCCACCAAAAGGGTGACGGAGCGAAACTCAAACAACTAACGCACAATCTATCATTAATGACCATGATAGACCCCCCACCAAAAGGATGACGGTGCGAAACACACGCCAAACAATATCGCACAATCTATCATTAATGACCATGATAGACCCCCACCAAAAGGATGACGGAGTGAACTCAAACAAACTATCGCACAATCTATTATTAATGACCATGATAGACCCCCCACCAAAAGGATGACGGAGCGAAACACAAATAAACACATCGCACAATCTATCATTAATGACCATGATAGACCCCCCCACCAAAAGGATGACGGAGCGAAACACAAAACACATCGCAGAATCTATCATTAATGACCATGATAGACCCCTGTTGCACCCTAAAATTTTCCCAACTTTATTCACTTGGTTTATGTTTCAACATCATTAGCATTTGCATATAGAGTCATGTACATAGACTAACCATCTGCATAGCATAAGCATATCAAGTCATTCAACAGGGGACCAATCATTATTCTCATCTCTAGAAGCCTATCAAGAGGTTATTATCCCAATTCAATCTCATTCAAGTCATCAGGAAAGAATTTGAAAGCAAAGAGTTCAGCAGATCAAGCCTTGAGTCCATCTCCTAGCTGAGGGTATCTGAGGATCAACAAGAGGGTTGTGAGCTGTGAGTTGAAGGCATGGAGAGTATCTAGACATTATGAGAGACTTAGAAAGTCATTTGGAGAAGGAGACAAGTCATTGATGAGAGCACAAGAGCTATAGTTGAAGACAGTCAACTAGGGTTTCATCTGGGTCAACCCTAGGTCAACCCTAGGTCAATTGACTGATTTAAAGGGCATTCAAGTCTATTGGAGAGATGTGGGGTTCATCATTTGACATATGAATAAGGATATGGAGATATGCCAAGGAGAATTCAAGAGAAATCAAGGAGAAGAGGAGTTTCTAAATTAGGGTTTCTCTGTAAAATCCCCTAGTTTAGGTCAAATTACCAAGCAAGATAAGTCAAAATGCTAACTTCAAATGGCTTCTTGGCCAACATGAAACTTGTAGAGGATCTCAAGACCTTTAATTTGAGTGGTGGAAGACATCAAGGAGATTTATAGAACTCAAGTTATGGTCCTTGCAAGTTACAGGTCATCTGAGGTATCTGAATTTTTGTCTGTGAAAGTGACTTGACTTCCAAGCAAATTTTGCCCTTCAAGGAGATTTCAAATGAATTCTTGGTCAACATAAGAATTGTTCCTCATTGTCTTAGCTTTCTAGAATGGTATGGCATGCCTTCATATGATGTGTGGAACTCAACTTATGGTCTTGGCAAGCAAAGGGTATTTTGGGCATTTGTGAATTACAGGTCATTTTAATTTATGTCCAAAACTCATACAAGGAGGCCTCAAATGGAAAAACTTACAACATCAAACTTGCTCCAAATGGGATTTTAAGTCTAGAAAGAAGGTCACAAATTGTTGGAAAAGCTCATAACATGAAGTTGCATAATTGGTCAAAATATGAACTAAAATGGCTTATAATTCAAAGAAATTCAAAGTGAAAAATGGTTTGGGAGATTTATGAGTCCAAATGGAGACTTCCAATATATGATTTTGAATGGAAAAGCAATTATAAGAACAATGGTTCAAACACTTTTTTGAGTTTAGAAGAAAAAAAGAAAGTTATCTTTGGTTACTTGTAATTGAAGAAACATGACCAAAATGGATCAAAGTTGGAAAGCAAGGGAATGTGCAAGATGGATCTAGAATGTTCATATGGGGTCTATATATTCATGAAATGAGAATTTAGCAAGGGTTGGCTTCATTTGCACCAAGAATTTCACAAATTTTCTCATTCTTTTCTCTTGGCAATTTCACTTCAATCTCACAAAACCTTCACCAATTCTCATCCACATCAATTCAATCTTATTCAATCATCATCCTGGATCATAATTCAATCAAGAATCAAGTGTGAATCATCCATTTTCGAGCACTTCTATCATCAACATCAAAATTGAAGTTGCAAGTGGATAGCACAATTCAAGCCAAATCTCACTCAAGTGTTGCATACAGAATTGAGTACTGAGTTTGTGGATCAAGATCCAAGTCTCAAAAGCTTCAGATCCACAAATCTCCATAGCTGTCTTCAAGCTTTTGCACCAGGTACGTTTTCACTCAAACAGCTTGATTCAATTAGGTTAGCATGTTGTTGTTAGTTTAGATATGAAGTAGAAGGTTAGTAGAGCAAGTAGGATGAATTTGGAGTGATTTGGTGACAATTGTTAGCAGGTGCCATAAACTGTTAGGAGGTAGTACTCTTAGGTTAGTGCATTAGAATGTTAGGTTGTTAGCGCAGGTTAATCTCCATTAGGCATAGATTAGTTTAGGTTAAGTTTGAAGAAGAATTGTGATGGTGCATCTCAGAGTAATTTCATGGTGACCAGATTTTGCTTCGATCGGGTTGAGAGTTCTAGTGAGTTTCAGAGTAATCTAGTGCCATAGGATTGTAGAGGGAAGAATTCTGAGTATCTTTCATGTTTATAGCATGTTGATTCATGGCCTGGAGATGGAGAACAGATTGGGAGAAATTGTGCTCGTGCATGGCCATTCATGGAGCTGAAACCCTAAGTTTCAGAATCAAGGAAGAAGACGAAATCGTGATGGTTCATTTCATGTTGGACCTTTGACTAAGAGGGAAATCCAATGGCTCTTATTCAATCTGATTTTGGAGGGAGATGAGTCAGGTGCCAAACGCACCGTTTCATTAATTGAAACGGGCGGGCCTGAGATCAATATGCTATCCCCACCCCCAATGCCTGAGCCCAATAATGTTTGAACATGAATCTGGTGCTTTTCTCACCCCCCTGCGTGGTTTTTTTGTTTTCAATATTGCTGAAGTTTTCTGGGCCTAACTCAAAACGCTACCCACACCCCCTGGCTGCTGGCCCATCCAAATAATTAACTGGGCGCATATTCTAAATACACCCCTCTCCCATTTATTTCTTGCATTTTGTTTTTATTTCTCTTAATTTTTTATGCATTTTCATAAATTCATAACAAATTCATAAAAAATCATTTGTAGTTCATTCTTTTTACATCATTTTCTTTAGAATGTCTAGAAAATTTTCATTAAATAAAATTGCATTTTTATATTCATTTCATATTTTTTCCATATTTTCTAAATAAATGTCATTTTAAGTAGTTTCATTTCATGCATAAATTTGTTAATTTTTGTTCTATTACATGCTTTAATATTTTTTGTTCATTCTTTTTAGGGTGTTTAGATGAGATGTTGAACTTGTAGATTAAATTTAGTTCCCATTTTTAGGAATTAATTTTAAGTGATTAATGTAGGCTTGAACAACATGTACAAAACTAGGGTTTTAGGTGACAACTTAAGAAGTTTGATTTCATTTCCCTTAGGACTTAGGGTTTGAATAGATTAGTTATGGGACCATAGGGGCTATGGGTAGTTATTAGATCCCCTTAGAAAAGTCAGGATTCCCCTACTGCTATTGGTACTGTCTGTATATCTGATTGTCTGGTGTGGTGTGCCCTCTGGGGATTATTGCTTGCTTGTTTGGGTATTGGGTTTGTCTGGGGCCCTGGGGGAGCTGAAGACTTGAGGAGATGAAGATCATTGGAGAGCCAGAGATTGAAGATCAACTGCCAGAGTTGGAGAGGAGGTTCTTGCTAGCAGCTGCTGAGGAGACTAGGGTTTAGGAGCTAGGCAGAGCTCTAGATTAGAAAGCTTGTTTCTCAAACATGGAATGCCTTGTCTGCATCCATCCTTTCTCTATGATTCAAAGTCTCTTTCAAATATCCACCTCCTTCCTTTGGAAGGATCAGTGAATGTATTTGGAAGATAGAACTTTTGAGAGAAACCTGCCTGTATAATGTTAACAGTTAATGAGCCACCCTTGGTAGGCAATTTACTGTTCAACATTCCTCTCCTCTTGTTGACTGATGTTCATCCCTGAAGATTGGAGACTTGAAGAAAAGCCATTGCTTATAGAAGATTGATGATCAAAGCCCTTGCCTGAAGGCCATGAAGATGGAGATTGATGCTTGTTGAAGCCTGTAGCTGATTGGAGATTACTTGAAGCTAGATGTTGAGTCAGAGCTGCTGATGCTGTTTCTTTTGCTGTTGTATTTCATTGCTGATGTATTGTTTGGATTTCCTGGTTGTATTGTTTGCTGTTTACCCTGTTGGGTTGAAAGTGAAGCCTGTTCACTTTCGCCTATTGTTTTCTAGGTTCGAGGTTGAGTGGGACTCCCTTGCCTCGCTTGTACTGTTGCATCCATGCATTTTACCGCTTTATTATATCTGTTATTGTTTCTGTTTCTGCCTATCCCGTAGGATCTCTGTTTCTCTCTGTGCAAGAGAGGAGCATGATAGACACTAGGTCTTAACCCATGCATGATAACATTAGGTTAGTTTGATTCCCTTCGCAACCGTAGGTTAGAGTTCTGTCTCTTCTTTCTCAAAACAAACAGAAAAACACATAAAGATTTCAAACACAATAAAAGACACTTCTTCCGTAAAAGAAGGTGAACTCATCAAAACGTCATTTTTGTCCGCCGGGACTGTTAATCAAGAAAAACCTTTTTCAGAAGGAATAAAATCAATCAAGGACAAGCTTGTGTCGTACGTGGCCCGAACTACGTTTGCTCTGATCTTTCATGCCGTGTGAAAGTACGTAGGCATAGGATGCGATATCCTAGCGAGCAACCTTCCCCTCCTTTCCCGTAGGTAGGCGAACTACGTTGACTCTGATTTCTCGTTCCCGACGGGAATACGTAGGCATAAAGTGCGATACTTTGCCGAGTCATTTCATTTTCATTCTCTTTTCTTTTTAACCCCTGACCTTTAGAGTAGATAGAATAACAATCCATACCCGAAAACAAGCGTGGATCCCGTCGAGTACGACGGACGTGAGGGGTGCTAATACCTTCCCCTTGCGTAACCGACTCCCGAACCCAGGTTTTGGCTGCGATGACCATACCTTTCCCGTGTTGTGCGAGGTTTACTCTGAGCGTTTCCTTTCCCTCCCGTGGGATAAATAACGCGCGGTGGCGACTCTTCTGTTCAGCCGGCGCCGATTTTCGCAGTAGCGACAGCTGGCGACTCTGCTGGGGATCCAACGTCCCCTGGCTGCTAAGGACTTCGATAGTTCTTATGCATTTGGGATCCAACGTCCCTTAAGAGAGTCAATCCTAACGCTTGTTTTCCCGTCGAGGATTTTGTATGGATTTATATTTCTGACCTTTATTTTCAGCTTTATATATTGTTTATTATTGCTGTACCGGGGTGTGATGGGTGTTCTGATATTGAGAGATAAGCCGGACCTGGGCTTGAGTGCACCTAGAATTAGCGTAGAAAGTAGTGGGCGCGTGCCGGCTTTGCTTGCATTAGTGTCTCATGAAATCTACACTCGGACGAGGTTCTTCTGGTTGGCTTCTTTTTCTACCCTTTGGGTCGAAGGGGTTGTTGGTCAGCTGAATTGTCGACTCCGGGGACCGATCATTTGGAAGTTGGCTGAGTGAGGCCTCTTCAAGAATTGATGATGCCACTCCTTCTGGGAATCGTATCATCAACCCTGAAAGTCTGTGACGCCGACGACCGCATAGGACGCCGTACCTTGTGTCAGTTATAGGGTCACCCACCTGTGAGGGGATTCAGGGTTATGCTGGTAACCAGACCTTCAGATACCGGTTATGTCTTGATCAGAGATCCTGGTTATTTATGGAGAGTTATGAGGTCTGTCAGAGACCAGTTGGAGATGTGTTATGAGGTCTGTCAGAGACCATTTGGAGATGTGTTCTGAGGTCTGTCAGAGGCCATTTGGAGATGTGTTCTGAGGTCTGTCAGAGACCAGTAGGAGAGTTCTGAGGTCTGTCAGAGACCAGTTGGAGAGGTGATTTAAGGTCTACCAGAGACCAGTTGGAGTTATGGTTTGAGGTCTGTCAGAGACCAGTATTGGAGCTCTGTGTTAGGTCTGTCTGAGACCAGGGTTTGATGACTTCTGGATGGTCTATCTGAGACCTTTCTTGTTTGGGTTTAGGCTATTCAGCTACAGCTTTGGTCCCTGTTGCATGATACTTGCATTGCATTGCCTGCATATACATTATCATTTGCATTTCACTAACGTGTGTCTGTGCTGCAGGTGCATTTGCATTTCCCTAGTTCTAGTGCCCGGATTTCTGAGTATTGATTATGGCTGGTTTGAGGAAAACAGTTGCGTATAAGCTGCCGGCACCTGATGTTACTTCTTTGCTTGGTCTGATATCTCTTGCTGATGAAGAGGTTAGGAGAAGCTTCAGAATGAGCCACGGGAGATTACTGAGATTAGTCTGTAAGCCCACTGCTAATGAGATGAACGGGCTATACACCTTGATGCAGTTCTATGACCCCGCATTGAGATGCTTTACTTTTGCTGACTTCATCCTAGGACCTACCATTGAGGAGTATGTGGAGTTTACGGAGCTTCCTGTGCAGAACAAGGTTCCCTTTATTCACTCTGCAGCTGAGCCCAAGTTGGAGGATTTAGCCAAAGCCTTGCATATGAACGCTGCAGATCTGTTGTTGACTTCTTGGCTTGGGGTGTCAGGTTTCTCTCTGGATTTCTTAGTCGCCAAAGCTCGAGAGTACGCCAAGAACGGTTGTTGGGTGGTTTTCAATGCTATTCTGGCTCTATGCATCTATGGAATTGTGTTGTTTCCTAACTTGCCCAACTTTGTGGATTTGGACGCTTTCTATCTGTTTGCTGCAGGCAACCCAGTGCCAACTTTGATCGGAGATTTCTACCACTCATTGCACTACAAGAATGAGAACCGAAGAGGAAAAGTTGTTTATTGCTGTACTCCTCTGCTGAATATGTGGTTCAAGAGTCACCTTCCTATAAAGGGACCATTTGTAGACAGTGCAACCTCAGCCAGTTGGTCAGAGCGCCTGATGAGGCTATCTTCCGAAGACGTTGTATGGTTTGATCGAGACCTGTTGGGATCTGAGCTCATCTTCAGTTGTCCTGGGTACCCTAATGTCCCGCTGATAGGAAGAAAAGGGTGTATCAATTACAACCCTTCTCTATTCATTCGCCAGTTCGGATATGCGCTGAAGAATCCACCTCAGGAGGAGGAAGTACAGGAATCTCTGTACTTCACTGGAGACGTGAAAGGGGGGTTATTAGCCAAGTTGCAACATGCCTGGACGCGTATTAACCGCAGAGGGAAGCCGTTGTTAGGAAAGAATGACTGTCAGGCCTATGCACCTTATAGAGTTTGGATTCAGGAGAGGGCTAGTCAGTTGAAGATGCCGTTTCCAGATGCACCAATTCTTGTTCCCGTTCCGGTAGCAGAGCCGACCACTGTTTCTAGAGAAGTCTATGAACAAGTTGTGAAGGAAAAGGAAGCCTTGATGAAGATTAACGAAGGGTTAGAGCAAGAGCTAGCTCAAGTACGCAGTGAGAAAAACAAGGCCGTATATGCTTTCCAGCAACAGATCGAGCTAGTAAACAGGTTAGGGGCTGAGTTGACCGAGGAAAAGAAAAAGCGCGAACGTCTGGGGCAAGAGTTCAGAAGTTCCCATGACATGCTGGAAGCCAAAAAGAAAGCGCTCGACGCAGCACACCGAGAGATATCTTCTTGCAATAAGACTTGGAATGCTACACTCACCAACAACAAGAAGAGGGAAGATAAGCTGAAGCAGCAAATTTCCGACCTCGAAGAGAAGTTGAAGTCTAGCATCAAGAAGTGTGAGGAAGAAGTGATGAACCGGTATAGTGTCCAGCATGCACTGAACAAGGCAATCAAATCCAGAGATGAAGCAGTGTCTCAGAAGCGAAAGCTAGAAGATTGCTTCGGAGAAGCAACGTGGGAAGAAACTGCTGAAGACGTACGCCGTGTCCTTAAGAGGAGAAACCAGATTGTTGAAGGGCTGCTTGATCGACCAAGCCATCCAGAGACCAAGAAGTTGATAGAGGAGTACCAGACTTTTGGGAGGATTTGATCATTTCATGTAGTAGCTTGTATGCCTTATTTGCATAATGCTGACCATCACCAGGATTGTTGGTTGAGGTCATGCCTTCTTTGTACTCTCAGTGATGTTGTACCCTGGGCTTATTGATTCTCTCAGCAATATATGAGGCTTTCTATGATTCAACTCCGATATTCCTATTGTCAACACTGTCACTGCACCGGCACCTTCGCACTAGAACTGGGGGAATGAACTTCCCTAATGCACAGACACATTGCATTGCATTCATATTCATACTGCATTACAGGTAATCTTTGAATGGTGTCTTATTTCCTGCTCTGTACCAGGTACTTAACAGGATTCCAGATCAACATCCGCACCGCTATTCTACACGCTCCAACTGTCGGAAAGTCATGGACCAAATTCAGAACGAGATGCAGGATGTGCGCGAGAAGCTCGCCCTCTTCATGCAGACCATGGAAGCTATAGCAAAAGGGCAGGAGAATTTGCAGGCCATGGTCCAGCCTCTGTTGGCTCGCAACGCTGGTCATGGTAATGAAGATCATCAGTCTGTCCGGGTTGATACTGCTCATGGAGACGGCACTCCCACGCCAGTGGCTCCGCCCGTAGTTAATATACCTGCCGCTAATGTCAACAACGCTACCGCTGCTGTGAATGGTAACGTCGGAGTTGGGAATGAAACTGCTGTCCATAATGCTGGGATGGGTGAGGTCAATTTGGCAGATAATCTAGGAGGCAACGACTTTGTCAATACTGGGTTCGGATTCAACGATCAGGGATTCGATAACACTGGCAAGTATGGCTTTAATGCTCAAGGCTTTGGGCAAGATGGTTATGGTATGGTCAATCAGGGTTACGGAGGCTTTGGAAACGGAAACGGTGCTGGATTTATGGCTTATGGTCCTGCTGGAGGTGTTCAAGGGTACGGCAACAGAGGCCGAGTTCCGGGGATGAATCAGGTCAGAGCTGGACGTAATAATGCGTACGATGGGTACGGGGCTGGAAACGGTATGTGGCAAGAGGATCAGCAGGAAGACGCCTTCTCCGGAGGAGGTTTTGAAGGGCCGATGGATGATTCCCAAAAGATTAGAATGCTGGAAGAGCAAATGAAGGGAGTCTTAAATCAGAGTGCTGTGGGATTGGACATGGCAACAATGGGTTTGGTGCCTGGCTTGAGGGTGCCAATTAAGTTCAAAGCTCCTGCATTCGATAAGTACAAAGGAGACACATGTCCGAAAGTGCATGTACGAGCTTATTACAGAAAGATGTCTGCATACTCCACTGATGAAAGAATGCTAATGCATTTCTTTCAGGATAGTCTGTCGGGCCCTTCCTTAGAGTGGTACATGGGGTTGGAGCCAACTGATATCAAGACATGGAAGCAATTGGCGGAGGCATTTGTAGCCCATTACAAGTATAACAGCGACCTGGCACCCAATCGGGTCCAGTTGGCCGGGCTTTCGCAGAAGAAGGGGGAGAGTTTTAAAGAGTACGCGCAAAGGTGGCGCGATATGGCTGCCAGGGTCCGTCCTCCTGTAGACGATAAGGAAATGAATGATATGTTTGTCGGCACGTTCACAGGGCTGTTTCATGATATGCTGTTTCATACGTCTCTGGCCAGTTTTTCAGACCTGATCTTGATGGGGGAAAAGATTGAGCGTAATATTAAGCAAGGAAAGTTCCAAGTCGAGGAATCAACTGCATCTGGCAGTAATAGGAAAGCTTATGGTGGGCGCCGTCAGGGCGAAGCTAGCGCTGTATTTGGAGGCCGAGGCCGAGGCCGAGGCAGGGGAAGAAATCAATATCGTCAGCCGCAGCAGGTGTCGAGTGTTACAATCCCCTATCAGCAACAACCACTCCAGCAACAACAACCGGTTCAGCAGCAGCCAATGCCACAGCAGCAGCAGCCTCAGCAGGGGGCACAGCAGGCTCAGCGAAGATTCCAGGGTAATAAACCGAGAAGGGTGTTCGAGAAACCTCCCTCTACCTATGCTGATTTATTGCAGACATTGTTGGGATTGAATCTGGTAGAGAAAAGAACGCTGGCGCCGATAACGGGAACTCCCCCGTTCGGCTACGATGCAAATAGGCACTGTGAGTTTCATTCTGGGGCCCCGGGCCACGATATAGAAGGTTGCCATGCTTTTAAGCACGTTGTGCAGGATCTCTTAGACAACAAGACTATCAATTTCGGAACGGCAGGTCCGAATATAGTCCAGAAACCCATGCCTAATCATGGGGCGAACGCCGTGCTGACTGAGGAGGGTCTGAATCTTATCATGAATGTTGAGGATTTAAAGACGCCGCTGAGCGAGATAAAGAGCCGACTGTTACAAGGAGGTGTTTACCCGGGTTGTAATGAGTACTGTTTAGATTGTTGGGCCCTGGCTGGGGGGTGTGAGGATTTGAAGAAAGGCATTCAGGCCTTAATTGATGAAGGTATATTGCAGTTTGATCGAGCAGCAACTGACGAGCCTGCAGGGGCAGTGGTGGATCATCGGAATGATGTGGCCACAGTGACGATTCCTCGGAAGACGATCACTATTGCAGCACCAGCTCAGCGACCTCCGATTACCATAACTAAGGCCGGGCCAATCCCATATGAGAACACGAAAGCAGTCCCATGGTCATATGGGCTAGAGGTGTATTGTGATGGGATAAAGATTGATGTCAACAAGCAGCCAGTGGAGGTTGTGGATAATGTTGTTGGCTCAGGAGGCATGACGAGGAGCGGCAGGATCTTTATATCTCCTGAAGTGGAGGCTGAAAGGCTAGCAAAAGGAAAAGGGAAAGCGGTTGAAAATGTTCCGGTACAAGCAAATGAAAAAGAAGCAGCATCTAAGGATGTAGAAGAGTTCATGCGCTTGATTCGGAAAAGTGATTATAAAATTGTGGAGCATCTGCAGCAGACACCGTCCAAAATATCTATCTTATCATTGCTGTTGTGTTCGGAAGCCCATAGAAACGCTTTGCTGAAAGTCCTGGACACTTCTTTTGTACCCCAGGATGTCTCCGTAAATCAGCTAGAAGGAGTATTGGCACATGTAAATGCAGGCCACAGTCTGGGCTTTACCGATTTTGACTTGACTCCGAAAGGAAGGGATCATAATATGGCATTACACGTATCTGTGGAGTGTAGGGGATCAACAATGTCGCACGTATTGGTTGACACCGGGTCATCTTTGAATGTGCTACCCAAGAAGGCGATGATGAAGCTGGATGTTCGAGGAATTTTGTGCACACCCAGCGATTTGGTAGTCAGAGCGTTCGACGGCACGCGGAGAACAGTCTTCGGATCGATTACTTTGCCTCTGCAAGTGGGGCCGGAAGTGTTTGCAACTGAGTTTTATATCATGGATATACAGCCTGCGTACAGCTGCTTGCTGGGAAGACCTTGGATTCATGGGGCAGGGGCAGTCACGTCTACCCTGCATCAGAAGTTAAAGTATATGGTCGGAGACAGTGTAGTCACCGTGTGCGGCGAGGAAGACATCCTGGTCAGCCATCTATCTTCGTTTAAATATGTGGAAGTCGACGGGGAGATCC
Source organism: Lathyrus sativus (assembly GCA_963859935.3). Taxonomy (NCBI): domain Eukaryota; kingdom Viridiplantae; phylum Streptophyta; class Magnoliopsida; order Fabales; family Fabaceae; genus Lathyrus; species Lathyrus sativus. Next base: position 528,027,962 of record OZ012740.1, read on the forward strand.
ACGAGACGCCCTGCCAGGCATTCGAAGGTTTGCGCATCAAGGACAAGGGTCCCGGGCCAAGCAAAGTGCCAGAGATAGCTGTCTCATCGTATAAAGAAGCTCAAGCTCTGGTAGAAGCAGGAGAAGCCAAGGGCTGGGGTAAAGTGCTGGACATTCCTGTGAAAATGGACCGGTTTGGGCTGGGGTACAGACCGTCGTCATCAACTCCTTCTGTGGGGGCCCCCCATTTCAGAAAGTCAATCACCATCTCTGCCAGTGGAGTATGTCATGAAACTGTCAATGCTGCTTCAGAGTCTGATGAAGGAGACAGCGACTGTGATATGGATGCCTGGATTCAGCCAAGCACGCCAGAACAAGGACTGTGCAACTGGTCTATTCAGGAGCTTGTTCCTGTGACTTTTAAACAGTAATGTTTTGCTTTATTAATTGTTGAATAATCTGATGTCTTGCCCGGGGCATCAGGATTTGCTTAGGGCTGTGTTGTTATAAACATTGCGTGTTAATCATTAAATAAATGGCGTTTTTTCATGTGCAAATACCGTAATCCCTGTCTTTCCTGTTTTGTATTTTTCAATAAAATGGCAATGTGGTTATTCGCTTTATACGCATTTTGAAGCACTTAACCCTTTCTTTTGCAGGATAACATTTTCAGATGACATCCTTGAACCACCTATGACTCGTCCCGACTTCGAGCACCCGGTATTCCAGACCGAAGAAGAGGTTGTCGAAGATAGCGACGTTCCTGAAGAACTGTCTTGGTTGGTGAAGCAAGAGGAGAGAGCCATTCTGCCTCACGATGAGGTCATCGAAATTATCAACTTGGGGTCGGAAGGGGTTGAGAAGAATATTCGTATCGGAGCCGCATTGCAGAGTGATATCAAGCGAAGACTGGTTGAAATGCTCCGAGAGTATAATGATGTATTCGCTTGGTCATATGAAGATATGCCAGGGCTCGATACCGATATGGTTGTGCATCGCCTGCCACTGAAAGAAGACTGCCCGCCTGTCAAGCAAAAGCTTCGCAGAACACGACCAGATATGGCAATGAAGGTCAAGGAGGAAGTGCAGAAACAGTGGGACGCTGGTTTCCTGGCTGTGACAAAATACCCCTCATGGGTTGCTAACATCGTACCAGTGCCAAAGAAGGACGGCAAGGTTCGGATGTGTGTTGATTATAGAGATTTGAATAAAGCAAGCCCAAAAGACGATTTTCCACTTCCTCATATTGACGTGTTAGTTGATAATACTGCTCAGTACTCCGTATTCTCCTTCATGGATGGCTTTTCAGGCTATAATCAAATTAAAATGGCGCCAGAGGATATGGAGAAGACTACTTTCATAACGCCTTGGGGAACATTTTGCTACAAAGTGATGCCCTTTGGTTTGAAAAATGCTGGGGCAACATATCAGCGTGCGATGACGACTCTTTTTCATGATATGATGCATAAAGAGATCGAAGTTTATGTTGACGATATGATTGCCAAATCCCAGACGGAGGAAGAGCATCTGGTGAATCTGTTGAAGTTGTTTAAAAGGCTTAGGAAGTTCAGGCTGAGGCTGAACCCTAATAAATGCACCTTCGGGGTGAGATCGGGTAAACTGCTGGGGTTTATCGTAAGCGAAAGAGGAATAGAGGTCGATCCTGCTAAAATAAAAGCGATTCAAGAAATGCCGACGCCTAAAACAGAGAAAGAGGTGCGCGGGTTTTTAGGGAGGTTGAACTACATTGCCCGGTTCATATCTCACCTAACGGCCACGTGTGAACCATTATTCAAGCTGTTAAAGAAAGATCAAGCTGTAACGTGGAACGAAAATTGTCAAAAGGCGTTCGACAAAATAAAGAAGTATCTGCAGGAACCTCCTATTTTGATACCCCCGGTGGCAGGTAGACCCTTGATAATGTATTTGACGGTTCTTGAGGGAAGCATGGGTTGTGTTCTCGGTCAACACGACGAGACAGGGAGAAAAGAGCATGCGATCTACTATTTGAGTAAGAAATTTACAGACTGTGAATCTCGATATTCAATGCTGGAGAAAACTTGTTGCGCGCTAGCCTGGGCCGCCAAGCGTTTGAGGCAGTACATGCTGAATCATACAACCATGCTCATCTCGAAGATGGATCCAATCAAATATATATTCGAAAAGCAGGCGTTGTCAGGAAGAATTGCCCGGTGGCAGATGGTCTTGACTGAATATGACATTCAATACGTCTCGCAAAAGGCTATAAAGGGGAGTGTGATGTCTGAGTATCTGGCGGAGCAGCCTATTGAAGAGTACCAATCGATGAGATTTGATTTTCCTGACGAGGATATCATGTACTTAAAAATGAAGGACTGCGAAGAACCGTTGCCAGACGAAGGACCAGAGCCGGGGTCCCAATGGAAGATGATTTTTGACGGAGCTGTGAATGCTTACGGTAGCGGAATAGGGGCAATTATCACTACGCCGCACGGGTCGCACATCCCGTTTACTGCCCGATTGACCTTTGCTGTTACCAACAATGAGGCCGAATACGAAGCTTGTATAATGGGGCTTGAAGAAGCCATTGATTTGTGAATCAAACATCTAGACGTATACGGAGACTCAGCTCTGGTAGTGAATCAGATCAAAGGGGAATGGGAGACACGTCAGCCCAATTTGATACATTACATGAATTATGCAAGGAGATTGTTGCCTTTCTTCGACAAGGTTGAATTGCATCACGTACCGCGGGCAGAAAATCAAATGGCTGACGCCCTTGCCACTTTGTCTTCCATGTACAAGGTCAACTTCTGGAACGAAGCTCCCCAAATCACTATCTCTCGGTTGGACAGGCCAGCTTATGTATTTGCTATTGATGAAGCATCTGATGACAAACCGTGGTATTTCGATATCCTTAATTTCCTGAAGAATAAAGAGTATCCGGCTGGGGCATCCAGTCAAGATCAGAAGACTCTCAGGAGATTAGCGGGCAATTTCTATTTGAACCCGGATGGCGTCTTGTACAGAAGGAACCACGATTTGGTGTTGTTGCGTTGTGTAGACGAGAAAGAGGCAAAGCTTCTCATGGAGGAAATTCACGAAGGTGCCTTTGGTACGCATGCTGGTGGACATGCTATGACGAGAAAGTTGCTGAGAGCAGGCTACTTTTGGTTGACGATGGAAACTGATTGTTTCAAGTTCGCAAGGAAGTGCCACAAGTGCCAAATCTATGCCGACAAGATACACGTGCCTCCGAGTCCTCTAAATGTGATGTCATCTCCATGGCCATTCTCGATGTGGGGAATCGATATGATTGGAAAGATCGAGTCGACGGCTTCTAACGGGCATCGGTTCATCCTAGTAGCAATCGATTACTTCACCAAGTGGGTGGAAGCGGCGTCTTACGCAAATGTAACGAAGCAAGTGGTGGCTAGATTCATCAAGAGAGATATCATTTGCCGATATGGGATTCCCGAGCGGATAATCACGGATAATGGTTCTAATCTGAACAACAAAATGATGAAGGAGCTCTGTCAGAATTTCAAGATCGAACATCACAACTCCTCCCCTTACCGACCCAAGATGAATGGCGCTGTCGAAGCGGCCAATAAGAATATCAAGAAAATCGTCCAGAAAATGGTGGTGACTTATAAAGATTGGCATGAAATGCTACCTTTCGCTTTGCACGGTTATCGTACGACGGTACGCACATCAACCGGGGCAACTCCGTTCTCGTTAGTATACGGAATGGAAGCGGTATTACCATTGGAAGTTGAGATCCCTTCTCTGAGGGTATTGCGAGACGTTCAGCTGGACGAGGCAGAATGGGTAACGAACAGGTTGAACCAATTGAGTTTGATGGATGAGAAGAGGCTAGCTTCTCTGGCATACGGTCGTTTATACCAAAGACGAATGAAGAAAGCGTACGACAAGAAGATACTTCCGCGAAGCTTTCAGACGGGCGACCTTGTGCTGAAAAGGATTCTCCCGCCGCAAGCAGATCACAGGGGCAAGTGGACCCCCAACTACGAAGGGCCATACGTTGTCAGTAAAGTCTTTTCAGGAGGAGCGTTGGTGTTGTCCACCATGGACGGGGAAGACTTTGCGTCACCTGTGAATTCGGACGCAGTTAAAAAATACTTTGCTTAAAATAGACCCGCTGGACAGAAAAAGAGAGTCCAGGCAAAAATGGGGCTTCCTGGCGAACCAAAAACAGAATGAAAGGTTCGGGCAAAAGTTAGGGATAAAATTGAAAAAATGTACACCCGCGAAGTTGAAAACCTACACTGGGCGGCTTCGGCAAAAAAGGGTATCCCGGTGAACTGAAAACCCGTAAAGGGCGGTTCACGCAAAAGTTAGGGATGTGAAAAGCAAATGACTGCGGTCCGAATTTGATATTGCAATGAGCATCAATGCGGGAGAATACATTTGAGGAGTCAGTTATCGGATACAACCTCTTCAGAAGTGGGAATACCGGGAAAGCATTAGAGTCGGACGAGTCCTGGGAGGATCAGTTCGTGGTGTTCATCTGCATCTCGTTGCTGACATGTGTACAAAATTTGATTTGTCAAAATATTCATGCTTCTTGTGCATACTTATGTATTTGCTTTGCGTAGCTTCCTCTTTTCAGGAGTTACATCCCGTGTACGAAAACTCCGCCCATTCAGGGGCCCAATCAATGAAAATGTGTTATTCAGTACTTGATGTCTGTTCTTTACTGTTTTGTGCATGATAAAACGCCTAAGTTTATTGAAACTAGCATGAGTATAACATTACTGGCCCTTGCCAACAATTGTTAAAACTTTGAATTAACTGGGTGTAACGTCACTAACCTGAATTGATTTGATTGCACAGGCTTGTCGTGTCTTGTTTGTGATGTTGCAGGTTTCATAACCGTACGAGGAAGATGATCAAAAGATTGTAGTAACGAAAGACCCGATCCCTACGCAGGTCATGCTTCCAAGATAACAATGTTCCTTACCGAAGAAGGATCAAATTCCCCAGCTAGCCGTAGCTTATCCAAAGGAAGTGCTCCAGAAAAGTTATTCGTCCTCAGCAGGGTTTGGCGATTCTAAGATCGAAAGGCTGTATTCAGGCAGGTTCATCTTTCCCCGCAGGGTCAGGCACTCTCCCCCAGTGGAGTCAGTTAATTTTCCTCGAGAGAATCATCCCATCCCCAGCGGAATTCTCTTTGCAAGTGTTCTTTCCTTCCAGTGGAACCCGAAGATCAAGACTCTCCAAAGCAGAGTTGATGGTGGGTCCTGTCATTTATTTTGTCAGAGATACTGGTGATATCAGTTCACGTTCCAGCAGAAAGTCCGATCGAACTATGCGCATCTGCTATTCCCAAGTAAAGTTGTATTCCCCAGCAGGGGGTTACCTCAACAAGGTGATTGGTTTGAGTTCACAATTTCCCAGCTGAGTCGACTTCACTTTTCCAGCATTTATTTTGCTGGAATAATTCTGTAGCATCTGGCTATCCCCGGCGAGTTGGCATTATCCTTCCAGCATTTATTTTGCTGAAGCAGTTCCTGTATTCTAGCGGTTCAGGTGGAGAGAGCTCTCGCTCAAATGAATTACCAAACATTCAAGATCTCGGCATGAGACATTCGACGAAAATGTCAGCTTTGGCATTATTCCCCACAGAGTTATCATGATGAAGTTCTCCTTGTCTCCGAGCAGAGTTATTTGTGTAAATTTCTCTTGTTTCCCCCACTAGAATCAGTAGGATAAGTTTCTCTTTGTCCCCAAGCAGAGTTACTTATGTCCCCGCCAGAGTTTTTGTTGAAGTTCTCTAGTCCGATCAGCGGATTGTTTCCTGCAAAGTTGTTGTTACGTCAACATTAAAAGGGTTTCCATGAATCAGAATTTCAGAGGCCACCGCCGGTTATCAGAGCAGGCGTCCGATAGTTTGGGTTTCCAGACATCCCCAGTAGAGTTCATCTCAAAGTCGCTGTCACGTCAGTGCTAAGAAGTTTGTGGGTGAGGATCATTGGAGAATTAAGTCCTGACGTGGACAATTTACTCCTAGATTGACGGGATTTCTTCAGAAGTGGGTGTCCTAACGTGGGCAGGTTATTTCCCTGGATTGGTGAAGCGTGTTAGTCTTATCGTGGACAGATTCGAGTTCTCGAAATTAGTGGAATGGGAGGTCACGACGTTGACAAAAGTGATTACTCTTTGTGTTGGTGGCCTGGCGTGGACCAGTTCCTCTCAGCAGTTATCTTTTTTTGCGTTGGCAAATCATGGGTCCTGACGTGGACAGATCAGACCAGGGTGTGAGTCCTTACGTGGACAAGTCTTATTTCCTCAGCAAGCCGAAGACGCTTGAGTCCTAACGTGGACAAATCAAGACGAGATCAGTGTCCTGATGTGGACAAATCAAAGAAATTGTTATTCCTAACGTGGAAAAGTGGGTCCTAACGTGGACGATGTAGTCCTTACGCGGACATATCAAAAGAGATCATTCCTTACATGGAAAGATCAGAGTCCTTACGCGGACATATCAAGAGCATCCCTTACGTGGAAGAAAAATGGTTTCCTTACGTGGAAAGCCGAGTTTATTCCTTACGTGGAAAGAGGTGATTCCTAACGTGGAAAGGTTGTAGTCCTTACGTGGACAAATTAAGACGGCATTCCCTACGTGGAAAAATGAGTCCTGACGCGGACAAATCGAGAAGAAGTTGGCATTCCTTACGTGGAAAGATCAGGGTCCTTACGTGGACATATCAAGAGCATCCCTTACGTGGAAGAAAAATGGTTTCCTTACGTGGAAAGACGAGTTTATTCCTTACGTGGAAAGAAATGGATTATTCCTGACGTGGAAGAGTTTAGTCCTGACGCGGACAGATCAAAGAAGATATTCCTAACGTGGAAGAAGAAGAAGTTTATTCCTTGCGTGGAAAAATTAGGGTCCTTACGTGGACAGACGCAAGAAAAGTGGAGTCCTGACGTGGACAGGTTCAGAACCAAAGTTGAATTCCTTACGTGGAAAGATTGAAGTCCTGACGCGGACATGTCAAGTGGTATTGGAGTCTTTACGTGGACAGATTGGTATAGTTCTCCTTATGCGGAAAGAAGATTGCTTCCTGACGTGGAAAGATGAAAGGGTTAGTCCTGACGTGGACAGATACAGAAAGGATGATTCCTAACGTGGACAAGTGTTACTCCTAACGTGGAAGTATTTTACTCCTAACGTGGACGATTCAGTTTATGGAAATGCAGACGAATTATCCCCAGCGGAGTTGCCGAGATTTTTCTGGGTTAACAGCAAATGGAGTCCTAACGTGGACAGGTTCTAGTTGAGAGTTCTTCGTATTGACGACAGACAGAGTCCTGACGTGGACAAGCAAGCAATCTGTTATGACAGAATCCTCTTCAGAACGATGAAGACAATCCCCAGCACGGTCGCGCGAGATCAGTGGGTTGCTGTAACAGTCAGATTCAGCTGATGAATGTCGTTCCTCAAGCAGAAGCGCAGTTTATTTCTGCGGTTGGCAAATTTCTGGTTTCACTAGTATTCAACCGTCTCGTACCGCGAATGTCTGAAGGCTCCGGGCTCTTCACCCAATCGGGTCCAAGTCGCTTGAATAGGGGCAGCTGTTGCACCCTAAAATTTGCCCAACTTTATTCACTTGGTTTATGTTTCAACATCATTAGCATTTGCATATAGAGTCATGTACATAGACTAACCATCTGCATAGCATAAGCATAGCAAGTCATTCAACAGGGGACCAATCATTATTCTCATCTCTAGAAGCCTATCAAGAGGTTATTATCCCAATTCAATCTCATTCAAGTCATCAGGAAAGAATTTGAAAGCAAAGAGTTCAGCAGATCAAGCCTTGAGTCCATCTCCTAGCTGAGGGTATCTGAGGATCAACAAGAGGGTTGTGAGATGTGAGTTGAAGGCATGGAGAGTATCTAGACATTATGAGAGACTTAGAAAGTCATTTGGAGAAGGAGACAAGTCATTGATGAGAGCACAAGAGCTATAGTTGAAGACAGTCAACTAGGGTTTCATCTGGGTCAACCCTAGGTCAACCCTAGGTCAATTGACTGATTTAAAGGGCATTCAAGTCTATTGGAGAGATGTGGGGTTCATCATTTGACATATGAAGAAGGATATGGAGATATGCCAAGGAGAATTCAAGAGAAATCAAGGAGAAGAGGAGTTTCTAAATTAGGGTTTCTCTGTAAAATCCCCTAGTTTAGGTCAAATTACCAAGCAAGATAAGTCAAAATGCTAACTTCAAATGGCTTCTTGGCCAACATGAAACTTGTAGAGGATCTCAAGACCTTTAATTTGAGTGGTGGAAGACATCAAGGAGATTTATAGAACTCAAGTTATGGTCCTTGCAAGTTACAGGTCATCTGAGGTATCTGAATTTTTGTCTGTGAAAGTGACTTGACTTCCAAGCAAATTTTGCCCTTCAAGGAGATTTCAAATGAATTCTTGGTCAACATAAGAATTGTTCCTCATTGTCTTAGCTTTCTAGAATGGTATGGCATGCCTTCATATGATGTGTGGAACTCAACTTATGGTCTTGGCAAGCAAAGGGTATTTTGGGCATTTGTGAATTACAAGTCATTTTAATTTATGTCCAAAACTCATACAAGGAGGCCTCAAATGGAAAAACTTACAACATCAAACTTGCTCCAAATGGGATTTTAAGTCTAGAAAGAAGGTCACAAATTGTTGGAAAAGCTCATAACATGAAGTTGCATAATTGGTCAAAATATGAACTAAAATGGCTTATAATTCAAAGAAATTCAAAGTGAAAAATGGTTTGGGAGATTTATGAGTCCAAATGGAGACTTCCAATATATGATTTTGAATGGAAAAGCAATTATAAGAACAATGGTTCAAACACTTTTTTGAGTTTAGAAGAAAAAAAGAAAGTTATCTTTGGTTACTTGTAATTGAAGAAACATGACCAAAATGGATCAAAGTTGGAAAGCAAGGGAATGTGCAAGATGGATCTAGAATGTTCATATGGGGTCTATATATTCATGAAATGAGAATTTAGCAAGGGTTGGCTTCATTTGCACCAAGAATTTCACAAATTTTCTCATTCTTTTCTCTTGGCAATTTCACTTCAATCTCACAAAACCTTCACCAATTCTCATCCACATCAATTCAATCTTATTCAATCATCATCCTGGATCATAATTCAATCAAGAATCAAGTGTGAATCATCCATTTTCGAGCACTTCTATCATCAACATCAAAATTGAAGTTGCAAGTGGATAGCACAATTCAAGCCAAATCTCACTCAAGTGTTGCATACAGAATTGAGTACTGAGTTTGTGGATCAAGATCCAAGTCTCAAAAGCTTCAGATCCACAAATCTCCATAGCTGTCTTCAAGCTTTTGCACCAGGTACGTTTTCACTCAAACAGCTTGATTCAATTAGGTTAGCATGTTGTTGTTAGTTTAGATATGAAGTAGAAGGTTAGTAGAGCAAGTAGGATGAATTTGGAGTGATTTGGTGACAATTGTTAGCAGGTGCCATAAACTGTTAGGAGGTAGTACTCTTAGGTTAGTGCATTAGAATGTTAGGTTGTTAGCGCAGGTTAATCTCCATTAGGCATAGATTAGTTTAGGTTAAGTTTGAAGAAGAATTGTGATGGTGCATCTCAGAGTAATTTCATGGTGACCAGATTTTGCTTCGATCGGGTTGAGAGTTCTAGTGAGTTTCAGAGTAATCTAGTGCCATAGGATTGTAGAGGGAAGAATTCTGAGTATCTTTCATGTTTATAGCATGTTGATTCATGGCCTGGAGATGGAGAACAGATTGGGAGAAATTGTGCTCGTGCATGGCCATTCATGGAGCTGAAACCCTAAGTTTCAGAATCAAGGAAGAAGACGAAATCGTGATGGTTCATTTCATGTTGGACCTTTGACTAAGAGGGAAATCCAATGGCTCTTATTCAATCTGATTTTGGAGGGAGATGAGTCAGGTGCCAAACGCACCGTTTCATTAATTGAAACGGGCGGGCCTGAGATCAATATGCTATCCCCACCCCCAATGCCTGAGCCCAATAATGTTTGAACATGAATCTGGTGCTTTTCTCACCCCCCTGCGTGGTTTTTTTGTTTTCAATATTGCTGAAGTTTTCTGGGCCTAACTCAAAACGCTACCCACACCCCCTGGCTGCTGGCCCATCCAAATAATTAACTGGGCGCATATTCTAAATACACCCCTCTCCCATTTATTTCTTGCATTTTGTTTTTATTTCTCTTAATTTTTTATGCATTTTCATAAATTCATAACAAATTCATAAAAAATCATTTGTAGTTCATTCTTTTTACATCATTTTCTTTAGAATGTCTAGAAAATTTTCATTAAATAAAATTGCATTTTTATTTTCATTTCATATTTTTTCCATATTTTCTAAATAAATGTCATTTTAAGTAGTTTCATTTCATGCATAAATTTGTTAATTTTTGTTCTATTACATGCTTTAATATTTTTTGTTCATTCTTTTTAGGGTGTTTAGATGAGATGTTGAACTTGTAGATTAAATTTAGTTCCCATTTTTAGGAATTAATTTTAAGTGATTAATGTAGGCTTGAACAACATGTACAAAACTAGGGTTTTAGGTGACAACTTAAGAAGTTTGATTTCATTTCCCTTAGGACTTAGGGTTTGAATAGATTAGTTATGGGACCATAGGGGCTATGGGTAGTTATTAGATCCCCTTAGAAAAGTCAGGATTCCCCTACTGCTATTGATACTGTCTGTATATCTGATTGTCTGGTGTGGTGTGCCCTCTGGGGATTATTGCTTGCTTGTTTGGGTATTGGGTTTGTCTGGGGCCCTGGGGGAGCTGAAGACTTGAGGAGATGAAGACCATTGGAGAGCCAGAGATTGAAGATCAACTGCCAGAGTTGGAGAGGAGGTTCTTGCTAGCAGCTGCTGAGGAGACTAGGGTTTAGGAGCTAGGCAGAGCTCTAGATTAGAAAGCTTGTTTCTCAAACATGGAATGCCTTGTCTGCATCCATCCTTTCTCTATGATTCAAAGTCTCTTTCAAATATCCACCTCCTTCCTTTGGAAGGATCAGTGAATGTATTTGGAAGATAGAACTTTTGAGAGAAACCTGCCTGTATAATGTTAACAGTTAATGAGCCACCCTTGGTAGGCAATTTACTGTTCAACATTCCTCTCCTCTTGTTGACTGATGTTCATCCCTGAAGATTGGAGACTTGAAGAAAAGCCATTGCTTATAGAAGATTGATGATCAAAGCCCTTGCCTGAAGGCCATGAAGATGGAGATTGATGCTTGTTGAAGCCTGTAGCTGATTGGAGATTACTTGAAGCTAGATGTTGAGTCAGAGCTGCTGATGCTGTTTCTTTTGCTGTTGTATTTCATTGCTGATGTATTGTTTGGATTTCCTGGTTGTATTGTTTGCTGTTTACCCTGTTGGGTTGAAAGTGAAGCCTGTTCACTTTCGCCTATTGTTTTCTAGGTTCGAGGTTGAGTGGGACTCCCTTGCCTCGCTTGTACTGTTGCATCCATGCATTTTACCGCTTTATTATATCTGTTATTGTTTCTGTTTCTGCCTATCCCGTAGGATCTCTGTTTCTCTCTGTGCAAGAGAGGAGCATGATAGACACTAGGTCTTAACCCATGCATGATAACATTAGGTTAGTTTGATTCCCTTCGCAACCGTAGGTTAGAGTTCTGTCTCTTCTTTCTCAAAACAAACAGAAAAACACATAAAGATTTCAAACACAATAAAAGACACTTCTTCCGTAAAAGAAGGTGAACTCATCAAAACGTCATTTTTGTCCGCCGGGACTGTTAATCAAGAAAAACCTTTTTCAGAAGGAATAAAATCAATCAAGGACAAGCTTGTGTCGTACGTGGCCCGAACTACGTTTGCTCTGATCTTTCATGCCGTGTGAAAGTACGTAGGCATAGGATGCGATATCCTAGCGAGCAACCTTCCCCTCCTTTCCCGTAGGTAGGCGAACTACGTTGACTCTGATTTCTCGTTCCCGACGGGAATACGTAGGCATAAAGTGCGATACTTTGCCGAGTCATTTCATTTTCATTCTCTTTTCTTTTTAACCCCTGACCTTTAGAGTAGATAGAATAACAATCCATACCCGAAAACAAGCGTGGATCCCGTCGAGTACGACGGACGTGAGGGGTGCTAATACCTTCCCCTTGCGTAACCGACTCCCGAACCCAGGTTTTGGCTGCGATGACCATACCTTTCCCGTGTTGTGCGAGGTTTACTCTGAGCGTTTCCTTTCCCTCCCGTGGGATAAATAACGCGCGGTGGCGACTCTTCTGTTCAGCCGGCGCCGATTTTCGCAGTAGCGACAACCCCCCACCAAAAGGATGACGGAGCGAAACACAAATAAACACATCGCACAATCTATCATTAATGACCATGATAGACCCCCCACCAAAAGGATGACGGAGCGAAACTCACACCAACAGGTCGCTATCACCAAAAGGATGATAGGACAACACAAATTTGAAGTTTACCAACACCAAAAGGATGCAGGCTAGGTTGAACTGACGAGGTTTGACTATCACCAAAAGGATGATAGTAAGGCAATTGACAACGGTCACGCTTGCTGAATACAACTCATTAGGGAACACCTAAGAGGAAGATTAAATTGAAATGAGTCAACGGGGTACGCCCACCGTCTTGTTTGGAGGTCAACTTTTTTGAAATGATTTCATGGTCACGCCCATGAATTCTGAAGAGGACGCCCCTGTCTGGGCTGAGTTTGTCTTAATGTCTTGTCTTGTTCAACAAAAGGCTGAACAACTTCATGAGGAATGCTCACAGTTTTGCTGAAGATGCCCCTGCTCGGGTTGGATCCTGCATTGAACTTCTTGGATTTGCCCAACAAAAGGTTGAACAACTTCGTGGGGAACGCCCACGGTTTTGAATGGTATGCCCCTGACTGGGCTGAATGTTGATTTGAAGATCTGATCAACCACAAGGTTGAAATACGTCATGAGAGACGCCCATGGTCTTTAAAAAAAATGCCCCTGCCTGGGCTGAATCTTGCTTTGAATAACTTCGAATTTTGATGGGAGAGACCCACAATTGCGGAAGATTGCCCCTGACTGGGCTGATGATTGCTTTGAAGCTCTTGATATTTGTGGGACAAACCCACAATCTTGCAAAAATGCCCCTGATTGGGCTGATGATTGCTTTGAAGATGTTATGGAAGATGCCCCTGATTGGGCTGATGATGGTCTTGGAAACCTTCAAGATTGATCCTGGACCTTGACTTGCATATATGAATGTTGGATGATAAATGATATTCCATACGAGTGGAAGTGCAAATGTAAATGCTGACGCGCGGAGATGCAAGAGCTGGGGAAGTAAGGTATGATTGGAGTATGCATATGATGCAGGATACTTATGATAGTGAATGCCATGTGTATGATGCACATGATTGTAGACAAGTGATTGGAAATGCAGGTGGAGACGCTAGCGCGATGGACTTTGGGTAGTTGCCAATGCGAATTTGGACTTCGGGTGGTGGGAGGGATTGACTTCCTCGACACGCAGTTTGCTGAAGACGCCATGATTGACACAGGCGAAGATACTCTATATTCCCCAAGTCTGGGTACTTGGTGATTTGTTATGAATTTCCTTCAGAGAAGGTTGCAACTTTGCTTGATGGTCAGGACGACCTGGTCTTGCCCCAGTCTGAACATGGTAATGGTTTGCCCCAGATTAACCAGTTCTGACATATGGAACTTGAACTCGGATGACTTGCCCCTGCTCGAGCTGTTGAATGCTTCGCCCCAGCCTGTGGGTTTTGTGGTAGTCTTGCCTCGTGTATGCCACTGAAAGTCAAGTTCCTCCTTGATTGTCCTTTGGTGAGATGTCCTTGAATACCTAGCACTGATTTGCCATTAAAAATTGTACATTCACAAATGGTAATATTAACACAAAGTTCGATGCAAGTTTGAAAAAATATCGTTTATTTGAGAGTGTTGTGGTAGTGATACGAATGGACCGTTAGCCCAAACGTTGTGCTAATTTTGATTAGTGTAAAAGATATAGCAAGGATAAAGACACCAATGTTGATAATTAACAATCATGTGAGGAGTCAGGTTACGCAACCTTGCGATAGTATGCTTTCAGAATAAACCTTGCCTCAATTAGGTCTTTCGAGGGCTATAACGTGGTCTGGTTCACGGTTATGAAACAAAGGGTATTAGGCTCAAAGTATGATTTGTACCCACCCCTTCTTCTTAATGATCTCCAGTCCTACGCTCAGTTAATTCTACACTTGTCTGGACGGTGTAAGCTTGAAGGTTCAAGGTTTGCTCGACGTGGCAGTCACCTTATTTTGGTTTTTTGATGGATGTCAGTGCCCCTTTTGATTTGGGTGGCCACTGAATCCTTTTTTGTTTTTGTTGAGGATTTCGGGGTCCTCTTTTGCTTTGGTTTTGATCCCTAACTTTTGCATGGATTGACTTTGTTTGTCAGATCCATCGGGATTGCCTTTATTTTGCCTAAGTCCCCTCTGAGGTGTTTGACTTAGCAGGCTTTTGATTTTTACTTTTTTTTTGGATTTTGTTGTGACTGCCCTGTTGTGAGTCATTGGTGAACAATCGTCTTTTGGATTTTGCTTTGTTGATTCGAGTGCGGGGTTGAATTAGCTGAACACTACCCTGCCCCAGGTTAAGTGTAAGGTTTGAATATCCGAAGGAAACTGCTACTTCTAGGCTTGAAGTGGTTTACTAGGGATTAACTTCTTATATCTCCGGTGTTTGGGGAATTGAAGCAATGCATGTACATCATTGACGAGATTCTATCTGAAAGCATATGAGTTCGCAATTATGGGTATCTTGTTTTCATCATCCTCCCTCAAATCAAGCTAAACAACAATGAATAAATGTGTCGGTGATAAGTGAAAAATGAGTGAATACGACATAACTAATTCAAAACATGCATAAACGATACATTAATGAAAACCAAATACGAATGGCAATTGTTCAAAGCATACAATACTTAGATAAGCAAAGACAAAACATAAGAAATGAGAAATATGAAATGGCAATATGACGGCCTTCTTCGAGGAATGAACTTGACTGGAATCGATCTGATGTTGGCACTAGTTGACTGGTGGCATCGGATTGTTGATGATATTTGGATACTTCCCATTGAAGTTGATAGCATCCCTGTCAATCATGTCTTGAATTATGTGCTTGAAGGCTCTGCAATCCTCAATGGTATGACCCGGAGCGCCCTTATGAAACTCACAATGAGCATTTGCATCGTAATCGGCAGGAATAACGGTTGGAGGAGCCAAATCTCTCGGAACAACAGCTTTCTTCTCCATTAACTGAGCAAATATTTTGGCATATGTCATTGGTAGACGATCAAAGACTCTATCTGGTCTCCATGTTCTCTGCGGACGCTGTGGGCGAGTACCTTGTCGTTGCTGAGTAGCTTGCATCTTCTGTTGCTGAGGAGGATACTGATATCCTTGCTGGTTGTAGGCTTGTTGCTGAGGAGCCTGTTGCCGTGGCATCTGAGCTTGCACTGCTTGAACAGCTGGTTGATAAGGCATTGGAGCATATTGCGCGGCAGTAACATACGGATACTGATAATAGGGAACTTGATAAGGCATAGGAGCGGGAGCTTGTTGAGAAGCTTGCCCTTTCTGCAAAGAGATGGCATTTGTTTCGCCCTCCTTCTTATTGTATCCATTGAAAGGCTTCTTGGCATTAGCCTGGTTGTTAGAACCTCCTGGGATCTTTCCACTCTTCAGCCCTTCTTTAATTCTCTCACCAACGATCACCAAGTCAGAAAATCCAGCGGAGACACTTCCGATCAACTTTTCGTAGTACTGGCCTTGTAAAGTACCCATGAAGATGTCAATAAGTTCACGGTCAACAAGAGGTGGATGCACCCTTGCGGCTAGCTCTCTCCATCGTTGCGCGTACTCCTTGAAGGATTCGCTATCCTTCTGAGTCATACTTTGAAGCTGAGTACGATTTGGAGCAAGATCGGTGTTGTATTTGTACTGCTTGACAAATGCATCGGCTAGCTCGGCCCAAGTGCGCACACTGTTACGTTCCAGCTGCATATACCATTCGAGTGATGCCCCAGACAAGCTATCTTGGAAGCAATGGATCATGAGCTTTTCGTCTCTGGCATAGGCAGCCATCTTGCGACAGTACATCTTCAGATGAATGTTCGGGCAGCTGAGGCCTTTGTACTTCGAGAACTCTGGCACTTTGAACTTGGGAGGAATGACAACATCAGGCACCAAGCATAATTCCAAAGCACTGAAGGAATTTGAACTGTGCCCTTCCATGGCTCGGAGTTTCTCGGCTAGATCTCGGCACATCTTCATGGCTTCTGAATCCTGAACAGCAACAGGACTGGAAATGGGGATAGCAGCATGATAGTTCTGAACGTCGTCATAATGATTCATCAGAGTATCTTCGGTATGGGGAGCTAGGATTTGCACAGCAGTAGGCTGGGCCTGCGGGATAGCTCCAATGGTAACTCCGGGCGCTGGGGTTGGATGAGAAGTGTTCCCTTCGGCTGCATTATTGAAGTTCAACGGCACCCCATGAGGGTTTGGAATTGGAACCAAAGGGATGGCAGTAGACCCTTGTCCTTGACCATTGTTGTTGATGACAGCAGCGGCTTCACGCTGTTCTTCCTCTCTTCTGGCTGCGAGGATGGCTTCGAGGATCTGGTCGATCTTTCCTTTCATAGAATCCAACTCTTCCCTGAAGGTAGCTTGCTCCTATTGAATCTGCTCCATCATTCGTCTTGTATTGGCTCTAGTTGCGTACTGGTGTCGAGGACTCATCTTGATTTACTGGATATGAAAGAAAGAGAAACATGAGAAATCGATGAAGGAAGGAGAACGCAAGATGCACAACAAATGAGATGCAATGCAAATGATATGCAATGCAAGATGCAAGATCCAGGATCACAGGATCACAAATTCGAACAATTCTGAGAATAGCCGGGTGGACGGTTCAAGGGTCACAGTCACTGCTCAAAGAAACCCCCCACGGGTAGGATTCTAAAAACGGGTAGGTGCCTAGAGTCATGGACATCTTTCAAAGATATTACTGCCATGACAAAGCCTCATCACGATGATAATATCCTCAATAGAATCTCCTCTAGGTGAGGTTCTCGTATCTTCCATGCGAGAAAGACTTCTCGGAGGCATCAACTACACAACCATCGACACACGGATTCTAGAAAAGGTTCTCAGAGTCATAGATCGGGGTTGAAAATATTACTGTAAGGAAGTAATACGTTCAAGGGATCTCATCTGATTGGGGCGTTCGTATTAATTCACAAAGAATTAACACTACCAACCACCATGGATAAAACGGTTTATGGTCCTTGGGATAAACGATTCAAACTCGAAAACATTATTGTCATGGCAAAGACTCACCACAACAACAATATCTCCAAGGAATCTACTCCAAGCGGGGTTTTCGCTTCAACTTAATGTGAAAGACTCCACGCAAGTCTCCACTACACAACCACCATCCTAATCCTAGGGTTATACTCGGACTCGGGTGTAGAGCCATCTCACAAAGTAACCATATGAAGAACAACCCCACAATGCCATAAGCACAATAACCAAGATAAGGATACCAATAAAAATAGCAAGAAGAAAATAAAAACAAAAAGCTAACAACTCAAACTAAGATAGGCTCAACTCTCTCTTGCATGGAGCAAATGTCCCCAGCAGAGTCGCCACCTGTCGCACCTCGAAAATTCATTTCGAACATACGACCCTCGCGCGAAAGGCGCGGAAATGCGGTTCGACAGAGTCGCCACTGAACTTTATTTTTCCCGAATAAACAGGAGAGGAAAATATCGAGAAAACCTCATAAACACGGAAGGAACACGACCGTCGCAACCAAATGTTCCTAGGTTCGGGAGTCGGTTACGCGAGGGGAAGGTATTAGCACCCCTCACGTCTGTTGTACTCAACGGGAGCCTCTTAATTCGAGTTGTGATGGATGTTGGCTAAACTTAATTCTTCTCTTCTCACTACTAAATACTAAAGGATACTATAAAGGCTAAAGACGCTAGGGGAAAGGGGGTGGTTAGAAGATAGGGTGCTCACCAAGGATTGGGGCCCTTGTGCCTACGTATGCTCATTTGGACGAGAATGAGAAATCAGAGCGTCGTAGTTCGACTACGGGAAAGGATGGGGGAAATGGGAGATGGAGGGGATTGTGCTCGCCAAGATCATCGCAATCTTGTGCCTACGTATCTTACATTCAAGAGTGAATGAAGAATCAGAGCGTTCGTAGTTCATGGTAACGACCACGAAAGAAACGGGTTTGAATTGGATTTGAAGTGAGTACGGATGACGATTACTTGAAGTTTAAGAAAGACTTCTCGGACTCAAGTAATCAGGAGAGTGAACCAAAGACTTGGAACTCTCTCTTTTTTCATCTTGAAGATAAGGTTGTGTTTGAAAGGGTGAATTTGAATTGATGACGACTACTTGAAGCCTAAGAAAGCCTTCACAGACCCCAAGTAATCGAGAAAGCGAACCAAAGACTTGGAACGCTCTCTTTTTCATTGTAAAATAAGGTTGTTTGAATGGTGAGGTTAATTGGATGACGACTACTTGAAGCTTAAGAAAGGCTTCTCGGACCCAAGTAGTCGGGAGAGCGAACCAAAGACTTGGGACACTCCTTTTTCCATCGTAAAAGAAGTTGTTTGAAAGGTGAGTGAAAGGATGAGTAATTGGAGATGGTTGAGTATTATCGAGTTTGTTAATATTATTTAAAGGCGTCAATTGCTCACACACGAATAAGATAACTCGCATATAAACAACTAAAAGCAAGATCAAAGACTTGAACCTACTCTTTACACCTTGAAAAGAATTGAATAGTTGTTAATTGATTGATAATTTGTTACAAAAATCCACTTGACGTTGGATCAAGGGTTTGACTTATTATCGCGTGCAAAGCGTGTTGGAAATGAAATGGTTTGAAAAAAAAGAGACCGACTTGACTTACGCATCAAGGGTCGAGTTGTAATAGGTTGATGGCGAATGCGTATGAGCACTCGACTTACGAGGTTGTTTGAAAGTGGCTCGATGATGAATCGAGAATTAGTTTGAAAATAGTTTGAATCCGCTCTAGTCCCTATGGGTGCTCCTAGGAGATTAACTAATAATCAAAGAAATACGAAACATACATAGGAGTGGGAGAGGGGTACATGTAATTTACACGGGATTGCACGAAATAAAGGGGTCTCATTGTCAGGTAGCCCAAGAGAAAGCCGTGTGTGTGCATTTGTGTCCTAAACTACGCCTTGAGCAAAGTCGGGCACGACTCAAAATTAGGATACCTGCAAATGACCAAAGATCCAACAGTCCACCAATTTGGCTTTTAGCGGTTTCGATAATTTATTAGGTGTTTTTGATTATGGGTGAATGAATATGAATAATGATATGATAATATGAATATATAGTAAGATAAATATGACAATAATATCCACAATAATATTTGACGAAAATTAAATTTAATGGTCAATTTATTGAATCGAATCGGGACACGAAGAAATGGGATATCGTCTTAATCGCAAACATAATGTCGATTAATCAAAAGTAGCCTATCACGATCTCAAAGTACGGAAAATAACCCCAATGGTCATTCCCCATAGATTTGAAATCGAGAAGGTTATCAACTCCGATACGCGACGCTTACGAATCTAAAGACATCATCGATCAGAAAATGAATAAAAATGGAAATAAATAGGAAAATGAAATATAAAACGAAATAGTCTCGAATAAAACATCATCTATCAATAATTTGACCGATAATATTTATAAATTCGTCATTGACCAAAAATGAGATAAAAGGTATAAAAATGAGTAAAAATCAATAAAAACAATAAAAATCGAAAAATGAAAAGTTGGTCTCGGGTTTGCTATTTTTCATCAATAATTTGACAGAAAAACCGCTTTGGGATATCGTCATCGACCGAAAAGGCGAAAAATGCCCAATAACAAATGCGAAGTGAAATCCACCTTTTAATAATAATAGAATAAACTCTAAAAGAAATAATATAAAACTTACATAATAATAATAATATATATCATAATATTTTGTTTTTAAAATTAATATAAAATTATATTTACATAATAATATATATAATAATTAATAATAATATATACAATATTCTAAATAAAAGAAAAAGAAAGGGGGGTGTCCAATGGCAAAACTGGGGTATATAATATGAAACCCAATGGGCTTCACAAAAGCCCAAACGCCATATGGTCAAAACCAGAAGAACCAGCTGCAAGGTTACAAAACAACAAATTTATTTTTTAAGGTCACATAAAGAAACGACTTTGGAGGAAACGAAAAAGGGGGAGAAACTCATCGCAACATCATAAAAAAAAAAAAAGAAGAAGAATCCAATCTGAACAACATCAACAAAATCTAAAAGAACGGATGGACTCGAAGCAACCTCTCCTTCACTCGTCTCTGTTCTCCTCATCTCAAATAACTCCAATCTTATTTTGAGTTTTTCTGGGATGATTCACGGTTTTGCGGAGCCATGGGTTTTTGGAAATGGAAGGAAATGGCTTCAAGTTGATGGTTTGAGATTATTCGAAGGAGATGTATGGGTTTTGAAGCATTTACGGTGGTTATTGTTGTGAATGGATTCTCGCTCTGTTACGCTGTTGTGTTTAGGGATGGGTTTAGGTTGTTTGGAGTAGATGAAAAAGGAAGATTAAATGAGTATGGGTCGTGATTTCATCCCCATCCCTGTCCGTTGCTGGGTTCTTTGATTTGAAAGGAGAATGGTGGATGTTCAGTGGGTTCGTCGTTGAAGGATTCATTGTTGAAGGTGATTACAGAAGATGAAGGTGAGGAAAAGATTTGTTCGATTGGGGGCAGAATGAAGGGCGGCGGCGGATTAGGGTGAAAAGGGTTTAGGGTTTTCAGTGAGAGATTGGTTTAATGGAAATAAGTGGAGAAAGGAGTTTTTATGTTGATTATTGTTGGTTTGGGATTAGTTTATGGAAGATTAGGTTTATGTTGTTATATCGTTGATTGAAGAGGATTGAGTTTGAAGAAGACGTTGGGTTTTTTCTTGTTCGAACAAAAAAATGAAGAAGGAGGGGCAGATTAGGGAGGTCTGGTTATTGATTTTGGTGATGTTTTTAGCAGAAAATGGGTACGATTTGGTTGAAGAAGACGATTGGGTTTGATGTTGTTAATGGTGGAGATTTGGGGAAATTTTTGATTGAGGGAAGAAGGAGTGTCGGATTGAAGTTTTGGGGTGGAGATCTCTGGAGCTTTTGTTAGTTGAGGGTTTTGTTTATTGGAGGATGAGTTTTTTTCAGAGCTTGAAAAAAGGAAGAACAAAGAGAGAAAGGAGGAAAACTGGCGGCTAGGGTTTGGAGACTCTATCTCAAATTAGGGTCCCCTTTTACTGTAGCCTCTCACATGGTTTTATATGGGGAGAGTATCTGAAGGATTGAGGTGAGGTTTTTCTTCCTCTTTTGTCTGTAGTGAGGTAATATTTTAAATTAGTTTTCACTGTGGTAACTACTTTTTACTTTTACTGTGGTAAATGGTATTCACATTAATCTGTAACTATGTTTGAACATGTTGTGCTGCAGGCGTTTTTTTTTGCAATTGTACTGATTTTCATCATTCATGTAGCACCAGTTAGCATTTGGTTATGGTTTGTGGGAACCAACTATCTTATGTCATAACTTGTCGTCTTATTTTGTCCGCAGGTAATGAATTGATCCGACGACGAGACAAAATTCGGGCTTGGTCTTGGAGCAACATTTTTCTTCACTTAGTTGTAGGTATTGGGCTCACCGAAACCTTTGTATGGGGGGAATTTGGTGTTGTCCTTCTTCTGCATTTGATGTCCATTTTATGTGGGATAAAAAGACTCACTTTCTTTAGTGATTTCGCAAAATTCTCGTGCGCGGTAATTAGAAGCTAAGTCCTGTGAAAGCGGAAAACTCGCGCTAGTTTTAAGCACTACATTCAGGAATTGGTTTGGCGTGTTGTGACAGCTTGAAGAAAGCTTTGAATTGTGTGGTCACGGTATGGACTGTTATGTCGTTTACAGAGCTCTCGCGGCCATTTCCTGAACAAGATTGTGTGGGGATCCTCGACTGTCTTCTCATGAAAGTTGCCTCCTTTATTGCCGGTAATGATCTGCTGATGCGTACGGTTTCATCTTTTGTTGTGCATTCTCGCATTGATGCTGTTGTACGGTTTGCGCTGTTATCTTTTGCTGCAGGTAACATTTTTGCAACTGGTGTATGGTACGAAGCAAATTCCTCACTTGTTGGCTGCGTGTTATGTTGTCAATCAGCAAGGCTTTTTCCATGGTAATGGATGTGTCATTTATGGTTTGCGATTTCGTGGTCATGTGAATGCACTGTCGTTTAACTCAAGGCATGAAAACTTATATGTAGGTAACCATGAATGAACTTGTGGAGTACATGACGGTAGAGTTGCGGCTTGAGGTGGCTTGCGGTACGAAAATGGAGTATGATTACTACAAGTTGCGACTCACGTACGAAGGCACGTAAAGTCATAGCAGGTGGTGGTGTGTATCATCTTTCATACGAAATCTCGTGGCTTGTGTGCGTGAACTGTGAGTTGATGTAGAGTGACGTAGAGCTTGTGTTGATATCGTGACTAGACCGCATAACGACTTGCAGCGTGTGAAGCCATGGTCGGACCACACAATAACTTGCAGCGAGGGCAATGATACGGTGAGTGCTACATGATTCATCATTTTCTGTTACACTTTGAGCTCCCTATGATTGGATAAGATCTCATGGCCTGAGCATGTTTTATTGTTTTGAAATGAATCCTGAACATATTATGTTTGAGTGTTGTTGCTTCTGTAATGCTGACAAGAAATTGAAGAAAACTTGTGGTTCAATTAATCTTTTTCTTGTGTGTCAGGTTTGAAGGTATGATAATTTTGGTGATGATAGGCAAGTTGGTGTGTACATGAAGGCTGGTTTGCTACATGAAACTTGGCATTTCGAATTGTGCGGCTGCGGAAGTTTAAGGGGTCCATCTTGGGAGTGCATTTTGGTTGCACCATGAGAATTGTATAATGCTGTTGTGAGACAAATTTGTGGGGTCTAAGTGATGTACCGTTCTGCAACATCATGAAGTGTACGTGTTAGAGCCTAGCCTGCTGTATAATGTTTCTGCAATATCATGGAGTGGACATGATGGAGCCTGCTGTAATCTTATAATGAGTTTCTACCCAAAACATAAAAACTCCATCAGGGCAAAAAATGTTGATCTAGTCAGCAACAGATTCCATCCTTTTTTCTTTTGTGTTGATGCAGTTTTTTAGGGGTGTGGTATTCTTGCAAATCACTCATGACAAGTTGCTGCTGCGTTTTCGGCGATATGCATCAATATGTCGCTTTTGGAACGTCATTCAACATTAAAAATAACTAGCTGGTGTGAAGTGCAGATGCTGTATTGTGAGCCTTTTCACTTTGCAGCTCATGAATTGTCTTTACAATTTGCCGTCTCCGTCGAACCCTATGCAGGTCCATTGCGTTTCCTAACATTCTCTTTGAGGCCTTCCTTCTTACTGTTATCTTTTCTTTTTATGCAGGAGAACACAAGTTACGGTTCAGTGGGTTACTTGCGGATATTTGAAATGTAGCTGTGGTTGGGCTCAATTTACTGTTATGCAGGTTATATGATAACAACTTTCCTTGTCTTGGTGAAGATTGGGCAAGAACATTGCAAGCCTCTCTGATACGTACTCAATACGGTTCTCATAGACATTTTGCGGATGCTACGGCTGTTAGCGTTGTACCATTTGTCTGCGCTGGATGAAAGGTTTATTGTATATTATTGTGATAGTTTGGCGGAAGAGTCTACTTTGTGAGGTTGGTCCTGATGAGAAAAGCTGCAAGTTATGGTGATGGCTAAGGTTTGGCGAGATGAGGTACGACTGTTACGCAAGGAAGGGTGAGGCAGGCTGGGGTAGCTTTTAGCAGGTACCTCTTGTCCTTATCTTATTTCCATTGTGATGACAGGGTGTGTTTGCCTGTTTTGCAGGACATGACCATTCTTGAATTTATATTTTCGCAACAAGTCGGACACTTCTGTGGTGGTTTTCTTTCTTTAGTGACATGGGATCACCAAATGCTTTGTTAAGGTCAGCCAATTGTATTTCTTTGGTTTGTCAAAAAATGGAAACTTACAAAGCATGTCTAGATATTATGCTTAGCTTTGCCGACACGTTCTTTCGAAAGTGAATATGATAGAGATGTTTCGTTGCTGATGAGGCTGTCTTGTGTGTTGTTTTCATGACAACAAATTGAATCGGTGCTGTGAGTTAATTTTTGTAAACTATGAAAACGGTTCATACAATTTGTTTTTGCATTTTAAAATTATTGTGCAGGTCATGTTTTCAATACAGTGAATCATGGGATGGGTGGATCAGTGCATATAGGAGGTGCTACCATCATCATCAATTTTTGGCTGTCTCTTTTCTTTTTCTCTTTTGCAGATGTGTATGGATATTTGTACAAGGTAACGTGCCGTGGTTCTGCAACTGTTATGCGTGTGCTGCGTAGCGAGCATACAAGTACTGGTGGAAATTTGACAGAGTATGTCGGTTTGCCGTGCGGGTTGACCGTTGCGTTATGAACTTCTTGGTGGAATCGCTGGATGCACGATTTTTGGTGGTGTGAATTGTAAGGATTTCCTACTGTTTGTTCTGCTGTGAATTGTAAGTTTTCAAATGGACGTGGTCTGTTTTGCAGGTAAAGGAACCGTGTTTTATTTGTCGTGTGATGCGGAGCGTAGCGGCTCTGTTGGTGATGTGGACAACGACTTCGTACAAGCTTTAATGTGCTGCTGATACAAAGTGCCCCATGTTGTACTTGCCGCAGACGGAGCTTATTCTTACAGGACTTTTTTTTTTGGCTGTATATGAAATTGAGCAAGCAGGTGGTAGAAAAACATTATGCGTAACATGCCGGTTGGGGCCTCATGAGCTATTTAGCAGTTTCAATCAAGTGGCCTTCTTCTTTTTTTTTATATTTTCTTTTTTCTGTAAAAATCCTTACTATTTTGATGACTTGCTAGGAGTAGGATGTTACTCGTGTGTTGTGTTGTGGCTATGGATTGCTGTTAACTGTCTATGGTATTGCAGGTGGATGAAAAAAACAAACTGAAGGCACATCATGTAGCTGCTCTCGAATTCGCGTGTGTACGTTGTCCTTGCTGGTGTGGGTGGTATTTTCACATTATTGTGTGAATTACCCATTGAACCATTGTGGGACCAGTATTCATGGAATGGACAATGAACAATATTGAAAAGCATCTCATCATTTGGGGAATGATGCTAGACCGCTGAATATTTTTCTACATCAAGGCTTTTGCAATTCAACAAGGACTTCATTAGAAATTCTTTAATAGAACTTTTCCTTGTAAAAACCATTATAATCCACGGGCCTTAAAAAACCGGAACCTCCATTGTATTAACATAGATCTTAAGGATTTGAAATATAATTTCATACTTGTAATCATATGAGCTCTTTCATGCATTTTTATATAAATCTTTTGAATGAATCCTTTTAAGTTTGGCCTTAAATTCTAAGCATCATTTTTCAAAATGTTGATTATATAACACTCTTCATACTTCCATTTGTTGTATTTTGTATGGAAAGACATGAATTCGGTTTGCACACCATGATCTCAAATTGATGACTTCCATGAATTATTAATCCCTTTTTCTTTAACGCTCAGTTCACGAGACAATAAAACCCTTCAATACTTCTTAAATGATCATGGAACCAATTGAGTTTTCGAGTGCATTAAAACCTTGAGTCAATGAAAGAAGAACGCAATTTGAAAATGTGACTTGCTTGGTCCCACAACCCCAATTGACAATACATTGATCTCTTATGATTTTAACCATGAGCTATTAAAACTTTGCCGTAGTTTGCTAACCTTGATCTTGATTATGAAGCCAAATATTACCTGACTAAAAGTAGGTTAGAACCACTGAATATTAATCAACCCAGCACTCATCTCTGATTCGACAGCCTCAGTTGGATCTCACTTCCCTCCAGCTTATCCCGGTGAAGTCGAGTTTAGGCAACCAGCAGAAACAACATATCCCCTTTTTTAGTATTTTTTTATTAATAGTAAGGGGGTAAATGTATAGATGAAAACTACACAAAGGTAGGACAAATTTAGGGTATGACACTAACACATAGCAGTGCCTGTTGTGCCAGAAAGCTATGCCATTACTTTGGTAATGACATCTATGACAACAGTTCTTTCTTCAGCCTCTGCTAGCTCCTGCTCGCTCTTGCTGCACTAGACCTTGATGTCAGCCTCTGCTAGCTCCTGTTGCTGCTGCACTAGTTCTTGATGTCAGCCTCTGCTAGCTCCTTCTACCCTAGACCTTGATGTCATGACTTTGGTAATGACATCCTGTATACCATTAGTGCAGAATCACGTTTTACCAAAATTTAGCCATTCATAGAACCATAGGCACATGGTACTAACAATCTCCCCTTCTGGCAAATTGTGGCTATCACACCCAAGCAACTTATCAGCGCATCAGCAGTAGTTTACACAAACTATCATGCTCCCCCTTAATAGTTGCACCTACACTTTACTCCCCTTTGGTTTAGTCAAAACTTGACAAAAATTGGAGTAAATGTACATACACTCATCTAAGCTGCTTGACCTCTAATAAAGACTGCACCACTTCAGCACCAATCCATTGGCAAGGATTTAAACCCCTCTGTTGAACTCAACATAGCCAGAGCTGAACCATTGCTCCTTGAGAGTACACCTTGAACAGTCTTGAAACTTGCCTTGTCTGAAGCTGCACCTTCAGGAAAAACACTTTTGACACCCCCAATTAAAGGATAATCAATTAAATACTTGCCAAAAGTAACAATTGATCTTAAATCCCCAATTTGAGACACAAATATTCTGTGGAGAAAAATAAATTCTCCCAGACAAAACCAATGTTGTTTCCTAGGTCAATCATCACAGTCCTAGTTCAAACCAACATCAGTTGCCCAAGAACACTAGCTTGCCCATGTACATGGCTCCATATCAGCAGCTATACGTTAGACAGGTACACATCTTCCCCTGTCATGCATAAACATTACTCCCCCTGAAAGAGAGAACCCATCCATATGAATATTTACTTCAACATCTTTATATTCACACACTGGAAGCACATGCATCTCTGCACCCTTTGATTCACAACCCAAACTGGAACCAATATCAGAGGCAGTTTCAGGGTTACTTTCTGAACAATTTCTCAGATTTCAGCTTTGATAACACAATCTCCAAGATGTCAGAGTGAAATTCCTTCCTTATGCACAAGATCAAGGTTGATGGTGTCTTGATCTTCATCTTCACCAGTCATGTAAAATACTTGGATAGAGGCCCAAATACCTGACTTGATCCATTGATACCTAATGACAGACCCAAAAGGAATACACTGTCATGTTCACCATGAGCTTGGAGCAGTAACCCAATGTCACAACATCTTGTCTGACATTCTACCTTCATCAAGTCCCAAATTTGTTTGAAACCACAAACAATCTTGACACATAACTGCACTCTTGCAGCAACAAATCCTGGATAGAAGTATAACTCTCCCATATCAATGGTAACCAGTACACATGAATGGAAAACATAAGACGCATATTCATGTCTTCAAGAACTCATTCTCTATTCAACACACATGTTGAACGCATTCACTTACTGCTTGAACCACAAGCAAGTAGTACACCCATCAAACATAAGCTCTCCCCCTATCTTTGATAACAACTGCTCCAAGGTCCCCACATTATCTCTCATGACCAACTCCATGCTCATATAGAGAGAAGGCACCAAACTGATTCACCTCTTCCTAGAGTTACTTGTAGCAGAAGAGACCACTTCTCCACATGTATTTTGTCCTTAGGCTGAGTACAAGATAGACACCGCATAAGGACTTTATCACATCAGAATGCACTCAATACCTTCACATCATATTCCAAGACAGTCCTTTTACCTTATCATTCTCCCGTATGACAAGATAGAGTACTTCTTAGCTAAGAAGTGAATCACAAGTTCCACAAGAGATCTTCACATATCAGATGGTTCATATCACAGACACACCATCCCATGGTTCTTTATGTACCCATACTAGACTTACTGCTGCCTAGTAATCCAACTGAAGATCTTCACAGCTCCACCAGCTTGGTCAAAACATCTCCAAAAGAAGATAATCTTCCATACACACTTTAGAGCTTCTACCACAAGCTCCAATGTATGACCAGAACCTCCTTTGGTCCTCAACCAACTACCCTTCTGCACAAGAGTAGTTTTCTAAAGGCACACTGCTTAAATAACCAAATGCCACTGTTTGGTTATTCAACATCTTTTAGAGCTCTAGAGAATCTGCTAATCCACTAGGCCAATTTGATCTTCAAGTCTCAAATTCTTCTTGCTTCAAAGCAAGGCATCTACTCCTTCACACAGCTCCCGCAAACTTCATGATATGAAGCATTAATTCGATTCATACCTGAGAAGATCAACTTATCTTCAAATGATGTGCCACAACATCACTTGAGGCCTTGAAGTTTCTGCTTGATGTCACAACTTTGGTTGAGACATTCAGCTGGAGAGTTCAGGTTTTCATTCTGCCACTTAGAAGATTCTCTTTATCCAGTTGGAGTAGACAACCTCAATCCTGCTTTGTTGTACCCCAACAATTTCCTTGAAGTGCATTTGCTTCATGAAATCCTCTTAAGAGAGACCAAACGTGCCAAGGCTTGACTCTTTTAGGAAGGATCACACAAGTCTTTACAAAAGGATTCCTGCTTTCCTTAAGTATAGACTTCTTCAGAAAATCAAAGATAACTGCCACTTATCCTTGACCTCCAAGCTGAGCAAGGTCATATGCTCCTATGCACTTAGATCAGAAATAAACTAACCTAAGCAGTGCTATCACCAACACCATCTTCTAGACAAGTTTCTTGCCAGGAAACTTTCTAGCTAATGGATCATGTGCTTCTAGTAGAAACTAGAACACAACTACTGCACTCCAATACTCTTATACAGCAGATTGTCTTCATTTTCATTCCCATCAGCACTCCATTCTAGCCTTAGTTTCTTGCCAAGAACCTTACTAGAATGAGTACAGATCCAGATATATCTCCTTTGATCTATGGATTTACTTCTTGAATAAATAGAATTCTGCACAATCTCTACTGATGGAATGTCTCAACACCTGGTTGAACATCAGATCCTTGAAGTAAACCAAGCATATCAGGGCCTGATGCTTGTGCAACAACTGAGGAGACAACTTGATCATCAACTAAGGATAATTCATTAAATATTTGAGAATATCTCAAATAGCAAAGAATATTAAATCCTTATAATGAATCCTTCTCTGAACTTCATGGATAACCAATTAAATATGTGTGTAGTCCACAAATAGCAATTGGTCTTAAATCCACACAACTTCAGAAATACCAGGGCTGAAGCACCCTTGACTTAACCTGCCTATGTCTTCTTTTGCTGATAGAATCCTTGCAAGTCCTGAGTGGTGAAAATAAATCACCTCCCACTATATTCTCTACATAGCTTCTAGTAAATTGTAGAACACAACAGAACATCCCAGGCATACAACCAAGCACTGCTGCAAGCACCATCTATCAATCATCTACACAGCTGCCACAACCATGCATCAGACTGAATATAGGCCAATCTTCTCCCAGGGCTACCAGAGTTCTTTCATCAGAAAATTATCAGCGGAACCACCAAAAGAACTTCTTCAACATGCCCTTAAAGGACATCATACAGAAGTAGCCACTTCTTCTTTGGTAACACAATCACTAGGTCATAAAAGCTCCTATATCAGAGGGTATAGCAGCAAATACCTAGCAACTTTCTCAAGCTCCTCATTTGTCATAGTCAGCAATTCAGCTGCAACTTCTCCTTGTTCAAAACACCAGAAAATATCTCCCAAGATCTCATCCAGAACAGACAGGATGCCTGCTCTGATACCAATTGAAATTCTGGTATGCAGATCACATGTGTTCCAAGAACATTGATCTCTGCTCAACAATGATGAGGACAGACCATGACCAATTTAAATTTCTTTAAATTGTCCCAATGTCACGACCAACGTCATGACCTCTGTTGTGACATCTGCATGCTGACAGACTATTTATCTAAACATTTAAATTGTGATGAATTGTAAATGCTGAAAGATAAATAACACATTAATTATTTACCCAGTTCGGTGCAACATCACCTACATTTGGGGGCTACCAAGCCAGGAAGGAAATCCACTATTAGCATAATTAATTTAGAGTTAAAACTTCAGTTTACACTCCTCACTTAATCTATACCCAATGTAATTTCATCCTAGAGACACTCTAGTACCTGAGTATATCCACTAACTCCCCTTCAATCACACAACAGTGATTTCTAATTCACAATTACAAAAACAGCATGAAGAGATACTTCATACACACCTTCATCTTGCTTCACAGCTTTGATCAAGGAACTCACACACTCTTGCTTCACAGTTTTGAGTGAGACACATACTAGAATCTACCTAACCAAAACAATCATCAACCAGACAATTGCTTGGATTACAAGTATTCCTAAACAGACTTTACACATGAAGACTAGCCTTCTTCACTTACAAATGTGTCTACCACAATGTATCAAAAGATACAATGGGTGACTTACACACAAGAGACTCTCAAACCCTAGACCTCTATTTTACACTCTGGTTTTTCCTAATGTGAGTGCTTACGTTCTTCTGCTTCTGCTCCTCCTTTTATAGCAGTACAGACTGGGCTTAGGTTGTGCAGAAGTAACAAATATTAGTTTTAACAAAATAAAACTAATTTCCACAATTCAAGGTGCTGTCCAATTAGGTTATGGCATGGTCAGCATTGCCTTGAATCTCTCCTGAGATAACTCAGGGGTCATAACAAGTCTCCTGAAATCTAGCCTGAGATAACAGAAAACCAACATGCCTGCACGACTGATGTCAAACGATCAATGTCATGACATTCAGTATGACATCCATTATTCTGCAAATTTTTCTTTACACCAGACCTGGCTTCACCTAATCTTCTGAGTAATAACATTAGAAACAAGTATATTAAAGTTTCCTAAAAGGTCTCCAAGATCCTTTTATGAATACCAATACAATCTGTTCTTGTTCCTAATACATCTCCTTGACATATTTACTGATGAGGTATTTTCAACATGATCTCATCACTCCAATCCAATTCTGTCAAGAGATATACACTAGCAGCTCCTTCTGTTATCATGCAACGATGTTCTGCTTAAGACACATGACAACACACCTCACTCACTACCTATGAGGAACTTCATCACAACTTAACTTGTTATGGCTGCACACCTCACACTGCCTGTGAGGAACTTCACCACAGCTCAACCTGTTGTGGCTGCACACCTCAACCTGTGAGGAACTAGGCTACTGCTAACACATAGCAGTGCCTGTTGTGCCAGACAGCTATGTCATTACTTTGGTAATGACATCCATGACAACAGTTCTTTCTTCAGCCTCTTCTAGCTCCTGCTCGCTCTTGTTGCACTAGACCTTGATGTCAGCCTCTGCTAGCTCCTGTTGCTTCTGCGCTAGTCCTTGATGTCAACCTCTGCTAGCTCCTGCTGCACTAGACCTTGATGTCATGAACTTGGTAATGACATCCTGTATAGCATTAGTGCAGAATCATGTTTTACCAAAATTTAGCCAATCATAGAACCATAGGCACATGGTACTAACACTCCAGGTTCATACCATCGACCTTGACGGTCGGATCTCAGAAGAAGGCGAAGAAGACACTCCAGTTTCAACGGGCAGCTCAAATGTTATGCGCCCAAGCCCAGGTGGGGAATTCGAAGTGATCACCTTCGGGGATAACCCCAACCGAGGAGTTAGGATTGATGCAGGACTACCATATGAAGTGAAGGAGCAACTGGAAACTTGCTTGAAGAACAATGGTCACTTATTTGCCTGGAGCGTCACAAACATGCCCGACCTTGATCTAGAAATCGCTTGCCATCAGCTCACCATCGACCAATCTGTTCAGGCAGTAGCATAATACAGACGCAAGCATTCCGACGAGAAGATTGGAGCAGCGAATAAACTTGTAAAATACCTCTTAGAGGCCAAGTTTATCTCGGAAGCTATGTATACAACCTGGTTGTCTAACATTGTATTAGTAAAATAACATAATGGAAAGTGGAGAATGTTCATTGATTTCATCGATCTCAACCAGGCTTGCCTAAAATACGCTTATCCTTTGCCTATCATTGATAAGTTAGTAGATAACTCCATTGGTTTCAAACTTTTATCCTTCATGAACGTCTACTCGAGATATAACCAGATCCCCATGGCGGAGAAGGACAAGAGGTACACTGCTTTCATGACCTCGCCAGGCAACTATCACTATAACGTAATGCCCTTCGGTATGAAAAACACTAGGGCCACATACCAGCGAATGATGAACAGTCTTCCAATCACAAATCGGAGACATGCTCGAGGTCTATATGAACGACATGATCATGAAGTCCCAAGAGGAATCTGATCATATGCTCCACTTGCAAAAGATCTTCGACCAAGCTAGGGAGTGTTAAATGCGATTCAGCCCAGAAAAATGCACCTTTGGCGTACGGGCAGGAAAGTTCCTCGGATTCTACCTCAGAGAGAGGGGGATCAAGGCCAACCTTGACAAGTGTCGAGCGTTTTCTGAATTCCCCACACCTAAGTTAAAGAAATCCATATAGTCCCTCAACGAGATGCTCACCTCGCTATCTCGCTTCGTAGACAAATCCGCCAAACACACCATGCCTTTCTTCAAGCTCCTCCAGAAAGAGGCAACGTTCAAATGGACAGAGGAATGAGAGCAGGCTCTCCGCCATCTTAAGCAACCCTTGTCCGAACCACCTGTTTTGTCACGACCAGACAACGGGGAAAGGCTTTACCTTTATCTCTCTATCACTGATGAAGCCATCAACACTGCCATCATTCGAGAAACCCTCGACGGGCAGAAGCTAATATACTTCACAAGCAAAGCCCTACAAGGGCCATAAATTAGATACCAATAGATCGAGAAGGTCGCTCTAGCCCTCATCAATGTTGTGAGAAGATTAAGGCATTACTTCCTGGCCCACACGATAGTAGTTCGGACAAGCCAACCCATTAGGCAACTACTTGGCCGACCAGATATGGGCGGTATGATGCTCAAATGGTCTCTAGAACAGTCAGAATTTGATACCCACTATAAAAGTAAGAAAGACCTTAAGGCACAGGTCTTGGCCGATTTCGTGGCGGAAATGACCCCCCTAGCATCCCCCTCTAGTGGGGCGCACATGTGGACAATTTTCGTCGACGGAGCGTCCAGTTCCTCGGGAAGTGGGGTGGGCATCATCCCAGAGAGCAAATAAGAGATTATGATAGAAGTTTCATTGGTCTTGTCCTTCCCAACCTCAAACAATCAATCCGATTACAAAGCATTTTTCGCAGGCTTACGACTAGGTGAGGACCTGGGCGCAAAGGAAATAAAAATTTTCACGGACTCCCAACTTTTGGACTCCCAGGTACGGGGTGATTACCAGGACAAAAACGATCACCTCGTCGATTACTTAATGCTGGTGCAGGAAAAGATGGCCAAATTCGAAGCATGAGAAATCCAGTACATCCCCCGCGAAAGAAACACTGGGCCAGACATCCTGTCGAAGTTGGCTAGCACAAGGAGGAAAGATGGAAACAAGTCTATTATACAAGACACACTTCCCTATCCAAGCATCACGAAACCCACATGACTGTTCGACATTAACGTCATTGGCGACAACAATTGCTGGATGACTTCGGTGCATGACTATCTCACCATAGGGAAGCTGCCCGAAGATATCAAAGAGGCTAACATAATTAAGAGAAGGGCTTGCTCCTACGTCCTAGTCAAAGGCAATCTCTACCGGCGAGGATTCTCCATTCCCCTTCTAAAATGTGTTGAGGAGAATATGGTCCTGGACATTCTCCAAGAAATTCACGATGGGATCAACGCATAACACTTAGGAGGAAGATCCTTGGTGCAAAAAGCCCTTTGAGCAGGATACTATTGGCCAACCACGCAGCAGGACACGAAGGAGCATTTCAAGAAGTGTGACAGATGCCAACGCCACTGGGACATGCACTTAGAACCCCCAACGAATTAAAGACCATGTCCTCCTCATGGCCTTTCGCCTGGTGGGGAATGGACATAATCGGCCCTTTCACCGTAGGATCCTATCAGAACAAGTTTCTGATCATGGCCACAGACTACTTTACAAAGTGGATCGAAGCTGAGGCCCTCGCCAAAATTACGACATTTAACATACTTTGTTTTTACAAAAGAAACACCTCGCGCAATTCGATGTGCACCAGAACCTTGTAACCGACAACGAGACAGTTCACGGACAGGAAATTTCAAGATTTCGTTGCCAAACTAGGCACCAAACAACACTTCATGTCTGTCGAACACCCCCAAACCAACAAACAAGCAGAAGCTGCAAAAAGGGTGATCCTCCACAGACTAAAATGAAGGTTAGGCGAAGCCAAAAAGAGGTGGGTCGAGGAGCTACATAGTTGCTCTGGGCGTATAGAACAATAACATACTCTACCACCGGGGAAACTTCCTCCTGATTAGCATATGGAATCGAGGCAATAATCCCATTAGAAATCGGAGAACCCTTGAGCAGGATAAAGGCCCCTCTCGACGAGGAAAT
Organism: Lathyrus sativus; assembly: GCA_963859935.3. Classification (NCBI taxonomy): domain Eukaryota; kingdom Viridiplantae; phylum Streptophyta; class Magnoliopsida; order Fabales; family Fabaceae; genus Lathyrus; species Lathyrus sativus. The sequence goes on from OZ012740.1 coordinate 528,062,733, forward strand.
GAACGAAGAAGCATTACGAGAAAAACTTGACCTGGTTGAAGAGATTCGATCAAACGTAGCTCTCTATGAAGCTTTGTTGAAGTAAAAAATAACGCTGCGCCACGACTCTAAGGTCATAAAGTACGACTTCCAAGTGGGCATCCTTGTCCTACGCCAAAATCAAAAAGATTCGCACGAGGGCAAGCTGACTACAAATTGGGAAGAACCTTACCGGGTGAGGTCGAAAACAGGTACCGGAGCCTACTACCTCAAACACCTAAATAGAGAAATATTTGCTCGACCCTGGAATGCTGAAAAGCTAAAAAAATATTACAGCCAACACTTATTCAATTAGGACTAACTACCGACGAATCCACCTCACAATGAAGAGGGATCGTCCGACCAATGGACTGTGCCCTGGTGCATGCACAATCCTCAAACATAACAAATGTAAGTTTTTTCTCATGGAATGAGCATATTTTGTGCCTTATGGGAATAACTCAATCGAGCTCCGCCGTTGTCGTACCAGCATGGCAGGACACCCAGCTCGTGATGGGAAAGTCCAAGCCCGATGCGATCAGGACCTCAAGCGAGATCCTAGTCCCACGACCGACAAAATTACTTTGCCAACTCAACAAGTTCCCTAAACTGTCGAGCAACATAACGAGTCGAGCAAACTCTAATTCAACGAACACAACTCACAAAAAAAAACACATAATAAGGCATACAATGTCAAACAAACATATCCATATATAGGCCCGAACCCAACAATCAAAATTTACAAAAACTGGCACGCAGACCAAAATACACTAAGTTACGAAGAACAATCAAACATCATCAGCATGAGTCTCTGGCGGGACCACCTGCCCGTCAACCACCTGGTGCAAAATGCTCATCTCTTTGGTAACCAGCTGGACGTCGGAATTCAAGGTGTTCATCTGCTCCACCGCAACAGTGAACCCAAACTCAGCAGCTCCAAGGATATCCTGCTCAAGGATACGGATCTTGTCGATCATCTCTCGCCGGGTCTTCAAAGATTTTTCTTCCTCAGTTTCGTCCGACTTCGCCGCCGATGAGCCTTCCAGCTCCGCTACCATAGTCTTCAAGCTAGAATTCTCCTCCTTAATCTTCTTCATCTCATTAACCATCTTGTTCATATCTTTGAGGAGTGCAACCTTAGCGTCCTAGTTGCCTTGGATAGTTGACAACTGGTTGAACAGGTCAGTTGTGTTCAACTAAAGCTCGGCCTTCATGGTCTTTTCCTTTTTGAACTATTTAAGTAGTGCTGTCTTCGTATCACCTAGGACTAGAGCCGTCTCCAACACCCTCATCATCCCAGCAGCATCACGATAGAGGAGCGCCCTCCTCACCTTTGGGTCAGCAAACAAGATGGTTGACGCCTCTAGGTCGGGGACGACCACAAATCCTTCCTCGTCAAAAATCTTGTCCTGCAGATAGTAAGGGGCATGGTGAATTTTCCCCCAACAAAACCACCTGAGCCTTCAGCGGAGGAGGAACCAAGATCATCATATCTCCTCTTCTTCTGAGGATCTGAAACTGGGGTCTGCTTCTCTAAGCTCTGATCTGGATAATGGAGGGTGGTAAATTGGGACTAGTTTTGAGGGGGAGTATCTTGTATCTTCTTCCTCATGTACATCAGGGTTCAGGATACACGTTGTACAACATGTGGTGTATGTTGTACATGAAGAGTGAAAGCTTTTAGGAGTTACATTATTTTCTATTAGACTCGTCATAGGCAGGCGAAAATAACTTCAGAACTTTCTACTCCTTCTTTTTTATTTCCTGGGTTTATTGTACAAAAAGAGTTTTAGCCAAAATTTGTCAAAAGGGGGAGATTGAAGGCTCTAAGATTTAACCAAATTTTTGTAAAACATGATGTTGAACAAGATGTTCTAACATGAAGAAATCTGTAAAGAACAACATGTCAGACAAGATGTCCTATCTTAAGAACTCGACATCTTGGTCTGATACAACAGGTTTGTTGCTGATCTGTTCCAAGATTTTAGGTCCAATCAGAGCATGAATTAAGGAATGATTGGACAGAGACTTCAAAGCCCATGGACTGCTGAAGATTATAAAAGGAAGACTAAGACCTATAGCAAATTACGATTCCTTGTTAAGACTTTTGTATAGTAATAATAAAGTTATAGAGTTTTGAGAGTTGTGTGGCTTTCTTGTATTGTAAGTCACCCTTTGTATCAGATTTGCTACATTATAATAGACATAGTTTTACATATTCAGAAACCTGTAGGAAATGAATTGTATATTATTCTTAGATGAAGCTATTAAGAAAATTCAAGTATTATTATTAGTCAAGAGTCTTGACTGAATATTGTGTTGAAAGAGGTGTCTTTCAATTGAACTGTTTGATACAGTCACCAGAGGTTGTGACTGTTAGATATCACTGAGGTGATTTAGGAATTGAGATAGATTTCTCTTATCTAGATGGTGATTTCTAGGTAGAAGTTGCAATGGGTAGGGATTAAGTGATGGGTTGTAAACAAGGAAGTTTAGCTCTGAATTAATACTACTAATAATGAATTCATTCCTGGCTTGGTAACCCCCAGATGTAGGCGTTGTTGTACATCAAGCTGGGTCAGCATATCTTAGAGTTATTTTTCATTATGTTATGAATATTTTAGTCTTTATCTTGCTCTAAAATACATGTCATAACAGATGTTAAAACATCTGTCATTACACTGTTATGACTTTGAGATATCAGATTGTTCTATTCTATTATGTCCTTGTTTAGTTATACAAAGATCAATGCCTCGACATCTCTTGAAACATCTGAGGTCTATATACCAGAATTTTAATTTCTCTAGCTTGTATTAGCACATAAATTTTTACTTACCGACCTCAGATAGTTGTGACTTCAACATAATTCCAATTACAATTGCTTAACATAGCGCTAAATTTGTCCCGAATCGAAAACTGATTCAATTTTATAATTGAGATTGTCAGCCTCCTGTTCTCCATGGTATTGTATGAAATAGATTGGATCTTTTGTTACCTAAGAGAGCTAGTGGAATACTTGTTGATTTTATCCAAGTTGGAGCCCCTCTCTTGGTAATGTATAAGACCAAGTTTTCATGCTTGTGGATATTTTGTTGAGTGTTTTTCAAAAATGACAAATTGGCCTTTCTTTTCTGATCATTAACTTACTAACTTTTTGTTTTATTTCTTTACTTTAAAGTCATTTATATTATGCTCTTTACTTATTGCAATTTACTTTATACTTTTACTTTAACATTTCATACCATATCATCATATTGCTTTTTCTTTTTCCACTTGGACTTGTGTTTATGCTTATTGCTCTTTTCATTTTGTCCATTTGGACTTTCTCTTAAAACATTAATAAATATCAAAACTCTTAAAAAACTTGGTTACTTTCATGGACATGATGTTACTACCCTATGCATTATTGAGGAATTATGGACTTATAATTAATACCTTGACCTTGGCTTGGAAGTACATCTTAAGATCTATTTGAATTCATCTGGTACTCTTGGCTTAAGGATTCTCTTGAAGACTCATCCTGGTTATTATTGATTTCATCTGATGCCTGGATTGTTATTGCTTATTTGGCTTGCTTGAGACTTAGTCCAAAGGAGGGAATATTTGATTGACTTATGTCATGGAGCTTGCTATCTTCTCTTGGTTAGACCTTTCTTTGTCCTATCTTTTATTTTATGTAATAGAATAGTTTCTTCATCTCTTCCCCATTCTTAAATTTTCAAAATCTTCTCCCTTTTTCAAAATCTTCATCTTTCAAACTTTTTTCCTTAATAAATACTAAGACATTGTAAGTGTATTCAAACCATTTTAAAAGACTTAAAAAATATAAAAACTCATTCGATCATTTTGGGCCTTTGTTATTTTTACCATGAACTACGAGGTTTTGATCCTCCATTGCACTTTGTGGGTACGTATGCACGAGACTCAAGAATTCTTGTAAAACATAAAATTATAAAAAAGGCTTCTTTTCTCACCTCTCGAATATTTTACAAGCAAACCATTTTCAAACCAAAAAGTGTAGATATTTTAAAGAGGTTCTTATAGAGTATTATAGACGTTTTGGGTGCTAACACTTTCCCTTTGCGTAACCAATCCCCTTACACTCTCTCTGTTTACTTGTTCTTGTTTTAGAAATTCTTAGGGTTTGGTTCGTTCTTTTTCCCTTTCCTTTGGAAATAATAAAAGCGCAGTGGCGACTCTTGCTTTATAAGCTAAGTTAATCAATAACTTATACTCCCAATTTTTACCGCTACAATATGCATTGTATCGCGGAGAATTGATTGATATACTCACACGCACATGACATTTGTAACAACACCCATGCGTCTTTATGTTGGGGCCTTGATCCCTTCGATTATATCCCAAACTCACTGTAAATGTTGCACCCCAAATTTGTCATACCTTTACATGGTTTCTAGTGCCACTTTATTTCGAATGAATAAAATGGCACAATTGGCAAGAGACCGTGTGTGAGGAGTTGTGAGTGTGAGAGGTCGAGAGTTCGAATCCCACCTTCTTCACTTTTTGTTTTTATTTTATTTTTATTCTATTTCTTTTTATAATATTTTTAATGTTTAGTAAATAAATAGGGTTTTAAGTTTGTTTTAATTTGTTTTAATTTTGACTAATTCTTTAAGTTGGGCTTTAAAGTGGGCATTAGGTTAGAGTTAACCCTAATTTGTTACCTATATAAACATGAGTTGCATTTGAGAAAAAGGGGAGAAGGAGACAAAAAAGAAAAACGGTGGCCGTCTGTCGCTACTGCGAAAATAAGGTGCCGACACAACAGAAGAGTCGCCACCTTTCGTTATTTATCCCTCAGAGCGGGAAAGGAAACGATCGGAAAAACCTGACGAAAAAGGGTAAGAAAAGGTCGTCGCAACCATTATCTGGGTTCGGGAGTCGGCTACACAAGGGGAAGGTATTAGCACCCCTCACGTCCGTCGTACTCGACGGGATCCACACTTGTTTTCTGGTACGGATTGTTATTCTATCTATTCTACAGGTCTGAGGTTAAAAGAAAAGAAAATGACTCGGAAAAGCGTCGCACTTTATGCCTACGTATTCTCATCAGAGAACGAGAAATCAGAGTCAACGTAGTTCGACCTACGACGGGTTATGGGGGAAGGTAGCTCGCCAATACATCAGTATTGTGCCTACGTACTCTCAACAGGTATGAGAGATAAGAGGATACGTAGTTTGGGACACTACGGTTTATTTCCTGTCTTTTACGAAAGAAGTGTTTTTTATTGTGTTTGCAATTTCAATCGCACTAGAGACTATGACCTGAGAGTGAATGTGTTGCATGTCACCCAAAGGGTACCATACTAAACATCCAAACTGTGGAAAAGAAACTCTCCCACAATCCTTTCTCAGATAGCTTAAAACTCGTAACGTACGAAAGAAATCATTCAGGATTACTATATCTTAAACTGTTTTGAGATGAGAAGAGAACAGGCCCAACTAGGAGGGAGACTATCAAGTCCTACTGTTGTCATGCCAAGGATTCATCCTATGGTTGAGGTTTGAAACAGGGTACTCCTAGAAGTTGTCATGCATAGGTTTCAACCTAAAGTTCTATCATCAATTCCTTATCAAAGGAAATGAGAGTCCTAAGGGATCATGTCAATGATACACCAAAACAGACAAAGCATCAGCTTAACAGTAAAATGCATGCAATGCAAGTGAGGGAGGAAATGTGTGTGGGGCTTCAGCCTCCACAAGCTCATCTCAACCTCAAGCCAGCATGAATAACAGTAATCATACTGAAATAAACAACATGCTATCAAGCAATATATAGTAAACTGCAATCATACAGAAGAAATAAAACATGCTATCAAGCAAACAAACCACATGGGCAAGGGAGCAGGGCTCTACCGAATACCCGCAAGCAAAGCCACACAGTAACAGTACAAGCAGAGGGAGCAACTCAACCTCTAGTGCAATCATGCTCCTAGATTCTACTTAGTCTAGATATGGACTTATTCTAATGCATCAAGCAAGTCAAACAAAACATATCAATACAGAAAAGAAACCAGAAAAGAAAGCAGATCAACTCCTCTCTCAACTTCAAGCTTCAGCTCTTCCAACAGCAAATCAGTCTTCAGACTTCCATCACTCTTGACAAATATCAATTTGCTTTTCCAGGTTTCAACCCTTTAAAATAAGTTTCAACTTATCTTCTTCTCCAAGCTTCAGCTCCTTAATCAGCTCCACCTTCAGGCTTCACTGTTAACCACAAGTATCAACTTGATCTCCTTCAGGATCTCCAAGCTTCAAAGTAAGTATCAACTTCCTTTGATCTTCAAGCTTCAGCTCTTCAGAATCAATCTCAATTGAATCCTCTTCCTAAGTATCAACTTAGTCTTCAAGCTTTCAAGCTCTCCTTGCTTTACCAGTCTCAACTTGGTCTTCTCTTCCTGCAAGCTTCAGCTTCTCAGAGTAATTCTCAATCACTTAGAAGTGTCAACTTCATCCTTCAGTCTTTACTTCATCTTCATTGGGTCTTCAAGTATCAACTTACTCTTGTTGCTCTTCAAGCTTCAGCTGGAATGGCAATGCTTCAAGGAATCATCCTTTTCCATACTCTTCAATGAAGTCTTCATCTTCACACTCAAGCTCAACATCTCTCAAGATACTCGAACCAAAGGAAATCACTTACTGGATAAACTGGGGTGTTAAACTGCTTATTGACCACCAAAGGTGACCTACAAAGGTTCAACATCAAATGAAGGGTTCCCTCAAAAGCTCTACTTCCTAGGTACAATCACTTATCCCTCCAAAGGATAGAGGTGTATACTATGGAAGGACTTTGAATCATAGGGAGGAATGGAGGTGAAAGATACCATCCATGTTTAAGAAAGAAGTTAACTAGGTCTAAACTCTTCCTAATCCCTAACCCTAAAACAATCAACAAAAAAAACAAGATCAAGCTCTCAAGCTCCTCAATCAATCTCCAAGTCTTCTGCTATGCTCCTCAATGCTCCTCAAAGCAAGACCAAGCTCTCCAAGCCCACAAAGCAAAGCAAACAAAATACAAGCCCCCAAGGGCAACACAAACAATCACCAACTACAAAAATCATCTAAAAATAGTATACTACTATATTAAAACCTAATATAATTTCTAGGGGATACTACACATCTACCCTTAATACCCTTATATGCCTCAATGTCTATCTTGACCTAGAAACCCAAAATTCTAGTGTTATTGTGGACCTATGTTAAGGATTAACCTAATTCTACACAACCTAATGCCATCTAAGCAAAACTAACCTAAAATTCATCACAAAATTATGGAATAAATCCAGGGGGGAGCTAAAGTCCTAATCTAACTATCCTAAAAAGAATGGCCTAAAAATTCAAAGGGAACTAGCTAAACAAAATTCTACAAAACCATGGGTCAACATAAAAGAATTAAAAAGCTATTAAAATAGAAAATTTACAAACAAATACTAAAAATGCATGAAATGCAAATATTTTGGTTTCATAATTTTCTAGACATGATCATGAAATGGGAGAAAAAATCCCCATGCAAAAATCATTAATTTTCTATTTATTATGATTTTTCAAAGATTAATGAAAATGGAGAAAAAGAAATTAAAATAAGAAATGCTTGATGTGAATAGCAAGTACATCCAGTTCAATTCATCAATGGGCTCAGAGTGGGGGTGCAAACAATAATACGTGCTAGGCCCAAAACTAATCAGAAAATTAATTGAAAAATCATAAAGAAAAAGAAAAGGATACGATGCAGATAGCAGCAAAATATAGTACAAAACCCAATGGGACATGAATTGGGGGTGTGGATAGCAACTGAGCCCAATCCCCCCTTTTAATGAAACGCCGTGTTTCATGCTCTTCAGAGTTTCCCTCTTCAACCAAGATTGAATCCCAGCCCTCAGATCTTAGTCTCAGTCAAGAGTCAGCCCATGATCCAATGGCTATGTCTTCGTCTTCCACCTTCAGCTAGGGTTCTTAGTGAAGCCATGGAAATGCAGAGCTTCAAGCTCCATCTTCCTCAAACTCGAACCTCATCAATTCTTCATGGAAAATCAAAATTCCAAACCCTAATCTGTCCAGAATTTCATGCTGAATCTAACCATGATCTTAAAATCAATTGAATCATCCTAAATCCTCAAACCCGATCCAAGATCAAAGATATGCGCAATCATCAACTTCAACCATTCTTGCAATTAACTACCTCAGATTAATCACCAACTCACGCTGATTGATTCTTGACATCTAATTCATTATATAACTCACCATAACTCGAGTTCTTGGTCCAAACAAAAATGGTGATACCAACTGAAACCTCACCAATTGCTCTCAAACTGTTCAGAATCCATCTCCTATTGGTCTCTAATAGTTCTAACCTAACCATTCTTGCTAATCATGCCTAAATCATGGTGTAGAAGAAAAGTTACTAACCTGGTATTTCTTGATTAACAGATGGTGAAAACCTTCACTTCAAGCCTTGTAATTCTTCAGAAACTTTCCTTGGATGATGATAGAGCTTCTGTTTGCAAAAGATTGGATGGAGAATGCTTGAATCTTAGAATCCGATTCTGACTTGCAACCTTGAAAATCCAAATGCCAATTCCTCAATTCACCATGATTTTGCTCTCAAATTGGTCTGCACAGCTTCAATATGATCAATGGAGTGTGTTTAGATTGACAAAAGGAATGGAAATGGTTCAGAATATGGAATTCACTTTCAACTTGCAATGGAAGCAAGTGAAATGGCCAACTCTCTCTTCTCTCAAATCTTACACCAAACTTGCATCTGAGCAAGTTCTATAGGTTATATAGAGTGGTTTATAATCATCTAGAACCATCCCATGAGAAATTGGAAATCTCATGTCATGATTTAATGAATTCACTCATATCATGTATCATCTCATGCCAGAACCCTTGTAGCCCTTGAAATTGACTTGAAATTATCCTTATATGAGATATAGGATGTGTTGAGATGCATAGCTAGCTTGTTCATTGAGTTTTCTTAAGTCTTGCATTTGAACCTTAAGATGCAAGCAACTAATTTCCAAAGCAGCCCCATGATCTAGGCCTCAAATCAAAATTGTGGTTGAACCATTGTTTTTAGAATGTCTTTTAGAGTCAAAATGACCTATTATATGCCATGGTTTGGATGTGTAACTTGGGATTTCCAATTTCCAATTTCAACTTAATAAACTTATGCCTCCATTTTAGGTCATTTTTATCACTTTTTGATACAAGCCTTTTCAACATCTCATGACCTCCCTAATAGCCTTAAAACATCATTCTAAGAAAGTTTTATGTTGAAGATTTTTCCATTTGGATCCTTGAAATAGGAGATATGGACTTATGCTTGAAATGACCTATAATATCCAAATGACCAAAATGCCCTTGACTTGTCAAAGCCATAACTTGAGTTCTACAAATACTATCAAGGACTTCTAGTACTCTCTAGAAAGCTAAGAAGATGAGGAACAACATTCATGTTGACCAAGATTTCATAGGAATAATCCTACTTGGGCAAAAGTTGGATGCAAGTTGGGTGACTTTCAAGGACCCAGATTCACATACCTCAGATGACCTGTAACTTGCCAAAGTCATAACTTGAGTTCTCCAAATCCTATCAAGGACTTCTAGTACTCAAATTAAATCTAAGAGCAAGCTCTACAACATTCACGTTGTGAGGAAGATGAGATGACAATCACATCTTGAGCTAAACTACCTTGAAGATAGGGATCAAACTAGGGGATTTTACACTGTCAAGCCTTAGAAACCCTAGCTTGAAACTTCTCAAACTCCTCAATCATGATGAGTTGGTCTAGGAATCATCCTTATAGCATCTCAATGCATCAATCCATGATCACATGGCTCTTGGATTAGGTCTCAACCCTCTCCAAATCATCAGTTGACCTAGGGTTGGCCCAATCAAACCCTAATTCCACCACTCATGGCTGAGTCTTCTGAATCCTTGTGCAATGACCTCTCTAGGCTTCATGATGGCTTTCAAGACATCTCATAAGCTCTCTCAAAGCTTCAAGTCCATCCTCATAGTCTCAGAATCATCTGAGGAGCTCCCACAACTCTCAAGTTATGAGACACACAACCTTGGTTTCAACCAATCTCTCTGAGGATCTCTTGAGTTCTCTGACAAAGGTATCAACCTTTGAACACTTGAACAACCTTCTTGGCTAGCTTCAAAGTCTTATACAACTCTTGTTGGGTAATCATACCCCTTGATCTACTGTACATATATCAATGAGATGCAGATGATGAATGAGATGAACCACAAGCTAGGTAAATAAATGTTGGTCAAATTTTGGGGTGCAACAGCTGCCCCTATTCAAACGGCTTGAACCTGACTGGGTGAGGCGAACGACTCTCAGCCAATCAAGGTGCGAGACGGTTGAATACCGATAAACCCGAAAATTTGCCAACTGCACAAGTACGCGGTATTCAGATGGGAACAAATCTTCGAAAACTGAAATAATAGTTGCACGGCAACTAGCTGGAGAATTGGTCACACGGTAACTGGTAATACATAGTCGATCACGCCATCAGGCATCACAATTCCTCGGGACTCTTCAGGTCAACCATCAGGTTGATCATGCCATCAGGCATTCAAAGAACTGTCGGGCATCAGCCGGACTAGGTCAACCATCAGGTTGAACATGCCATCAGGCCTTCGAAGAACTTGTCGGGCATCAGCCGGACTTCAACCATCAGGTTGATCATGCCATCAGGCATCCGAAGAACTTGTCGGGCATCAGTCGGACTTCAACCATCAGGTTGATCATGCCATCAGGCATTCAAAGAACTGTCGGGCATCAGCCGAACTTCAACCATCAGGTTGATCATGCCATCAGGCATTCGAAGAACTTGTCGGGCATCAGCCAGACTTCAACCATCAGGTTGATCATGCCATCAGGCATTCAAAGAACTGTCGGGCATCAGCCGGACTAGGTCAACCATCAGGTTGAACATGCCATCAGGCATTCGAAGAACTTGTTAGGCATCAACCGGACTTCATCAGCAAGTCGGGAATAGAATTCTTGGTCAATCATGAGCCAACTGGGAATATCTAAACCTCTGCCATCAGGCACTCCGCATCAGCTGAGAGAACTGCTTCATTAACACGGTCAGACTTCAATCATGGAGTCTTCAAGGGAGGTTTCAACTTCGCCGTTCAGAAACCTGCTGGGGATGACGCATCTCCGCTGGGGATTCTGGAGAACTATCAAGTAACTCCGCTTCGGGGATCCAGAAATCATTCTGGATGAATCAACTCTGCTGAGGACTTCAAGAATCATCTTGGACAAATAACTCCGCCGGGGACTTCAAGAATCATCTTGGACCGTCGACCAACCTGGAGATTTCAGGAATCATCCTGAGCAAACACTCTGCTGGGGACTCTAAGCATCAGCTTGAGCAACCAACTTGGGCGACTACACTGGGGATCTTAAGAATCATCTTAAGCAAACGACCCTGCTGGGGAATTCAAGAATCATCTTGAACCGAAGACTTCGCTGGGGACTTCAAGAATCATCTTGAGCAAGTGGCTTCGTTGGGGAGGATGTCAGGAATCATCTTGAGCAATCAATTCTATAGAGGAACACCTGCAAAACAAGAACGGTAACAACCTAGATCATGCTTATTATGCATATGCTTCGGCAATGGCGCAATGCTCCACACGGTGGAAATGATATGCGTTTATGATAAATGTTATGCAATCATGCAAAATGATGCGATCCCGTCAGCAAAATAAATGTCGAAGGGAGAATCCTCCTGTCAAGGAAAAAGAACTACTCAGATAGAGGAATCATCCTGCTGAGGAGAACAAGGTCACGCCAATCTCAATTGGACTCCGCAGGGGACACAACCTCAGTTGACTGCTGCGGGGGAAACAACTTCAGTTGACTGCTGCAGGGGAACGAAGCTCTACGGGAACCTGGACCTGCTGAGGGAAAGCGATGTCAATCGCGGGAATAAACTGCATGGCCTTCTCGACTACTTCTCTGGAGATAACGACTCTGTGGGGAAACAACTTCAGTTATTCAACACTCCACTGGGGAAAACCAATCATGGCTTGAGCAGCTTCCAAGGATTCGGCTCTCTTGGGGATCTGCAAACTCGGATGAGGAAGGAGAAATCATTCTGCTTGCCGGGGAGTACGACTCTGCGGGGGAATCTCAATTCCGCTGGGGAAGAAGGAATCATCCGACTTCGGGGGAGAGTACGACTTTGGTGTGGAATTTCAATTCCGCTGGAGACTTCAGTCTGGACTATCAGTTGCTGCACACTTCAGTGAACGAATAGTTTCCTACAAAACCTGCACTTGTGACCCGGTGCTAGGGGATGAACACGCGCTTCGGCGCCTGACTTAGCTGAGGAGATGACGTTCCTTCAGGATGCATCTGATTGGGGAGAGAATCTTCTCTGCCTGGGGAGACATATCAATGCTCACGATCTCGCGTTCAGACTCTGCGGGGAGAGGCTACTGAACTCTGCTGGAGAAGGAGGAATCATCCTTCTTCGGGATGCGCACGACGCACTGTCTGGAATATGCTACACCTGTAACAACACAAACAAACAGGCAAGATACCCTTCTCAAAGGGACCTATCAGGGTTATTATCTCGTGACAATATTCAAGTAATTCATTGTTTCAACAATCAGTGGCCTAGGCCAGTAAGTTTATGTATGCGCATTTTATCAAAAACATCAGCGTTCTTTTTCGCAAACACGACAGATAAATGCTAAACAGGCAAACAGAATTGCTGAATAGTATGCTTTTTATTGATAACGAACCCCTGAATGGGTAAAAATGTTTTACAACGGAGGCAAGCTCCTGGAATGAGGAAACCGCGCAAAAAAAAAACATAAATATACATCAGTATATACAAATGTCGGCAACAAGGCGTAGACGAACACCATGAGTTGATCCCTCTATGACCCACTCGACTTCAATACTTCTCCGACGCTTCAGCTTCGGAAGAGATTGATTCAGATAAATGATAACAAGAAAATGCATCGATTATACCGCTAGATTTCATTGACGTTTTATCGCGCATTCACCGTTTTAACACTCGATTTCTCGAGTTTTTCTTACTATTTTGCAGGTACATCGTTATGTGAAGCTAAATCATGAATTAAGAGAAAAGGAACAAAAGAGACCACAAGGAGATGAAGAAATGCAGAAGCCTGCAAAAAGACTGCATAATTTGTTGCAGCCACGATCGTTACAAGGGTGTCACGACCGTGACACCCCAATTTGGGCCATCACGACCGTAAGAGAGTGGTCACGACCGTGACACTTAAAATCCTCAAATTACGAACGTGAAGACCTTGTCACGCCCGTGACAAGGATAAAACTTGGTTTTGACTCAGACTACGTCAAGGCACTACTTGAAGACCACTTCTCCTCTTATTTCTCCTCAAGGCAGCACGTGAAGACCACTTCTCCCATTTTTGTTGCCACGTTCCAGCATTTCCTCAACAACTTCAGCAAGGCCCATGCAACAAAGGACCAAGAATCCAGCCCATAAAAGACTCTATAAATAGTACAAGCTCTGTGAACTCAGGGACTGACTTCATTATTCAAAATTCCTGCGGAAGCTCTGCCAAACTGCCTTACGAACCAGCATTTCCATTCCAGCATTATTTTTAGCTTCTGTTTCGTTTTTATTTGTATCCAAACCAACCGTATAACAATTTCCAACATCAGGAAATTGTCATACATTTAATTGTTTCTAAACCTTCAGCATTCATTTATTTTTAATTTCCGCCTACTCCAAGCTTTTCGGTCTGTGGAAGAAGGAGTCTGCTCGAATAATCAGGTTTTTATTATATTGCAATTTAATTTAGTTATAATGTCTATTTATTTTTGTGCCATGAGTATGTTATTATTAAATTCTCTGTTTCTGCCTGGTTCAACCTCGATGAGTAGCTAAACACCTTAGGGCGGTATGTAGTTATAACAAACTTAACCGGTAAAATATAACCATAGGCTGAAAATAATTAATCACTTAACATTCTGGCTGATACTTTTTAATTGAAATAGACCTTTTCGTTACGAGAGTAAGAAAAGGGTATTAGGTTGGGTCAAGACCACGAGAGTGTGAGATTTTAACCAGATAGCTAAAGTTAGGCATTTAAATTAAACACAGCGAGAGCGCTTTAAGATAAATTAGAATTACTAAGTTTCCAAAAATTACCTCTAAACACTTATGGGCTAGCGAGAGCAGGCATAAGGCTTTAGGGATAAGATCTGATATAAGACCACGAAAGTGTGAGTTGAGGGTATTTAAACTAGTAATCTCTACCGAATAGATTAAGTGAACATCTCTATAAGCCTAGGTTAGATCGACCCACCTAAGTTAGTATAATTACATACCGACCGCCTTAGTATTACTTTATTAAAAACTTAAATCTAATTCCGCCTTTAATAGTCTTAAAAACCAACAACAATCGTGACAACCGTTCGCCTTAGCTAAACTAGAAGTTCACTAAGTAACAATAGAATCCCTGTGGATCGATAATCTTAAATATTACTTCGATAGGCTGTGCACTTGCAGTAAGATACCGCTAGACGCATAAGTAGACACACCTTTAGCCCATCAAGTTTTTGGCGCCGTTGCCGGGGATTCCTTAATTTAGTTACTAGTGCATTTAGGTAGCATTGTCTAGACTAAGGTATCAACTATTTAATTTAATCTAATCTCCGAGTGTATGCCAAGTACTCGCTCTAAAAGCGAAGACTTGCAACCTCTAATCCCTGAATCGGAGCGCTTCTTACACGTAAGAAGACGTATATTCGATTTCGAAAATAATTCCAATATTCCAGATCTTCAATTAGATCCACCTAAACCAGTCATAAAATCAGAAGACGCAGGGATGGCTGAAGAACAAACTCATCCACTCAAGTATTACGCTAATCCTTCGCAAGGTGAACCGCATTCAAGCATTGCAGCGCTGGCTATCAACCGAAATGATTTCGAACTAAAACCTTCGTTGATATCAGCCGTGCAACAAAATCAATTCGCCGGAAATCCTACCGAGGATCCGAATCTTCATCTTTCGATCTTTGTGCAATATGCAGATACCGTAAAAGCCAATGGAGTTACCCAAGAAGCTATTAGACTACGTTTATTTCCTTTTTCACTTCGAGACAGAGCAAGAGCTTGGCTTCAATCTCTACCATCGAACTCAGTAACTACGTGGGCAGAACTTAAGAAAGTTTTCTTGAATAGGTATTTTCCACCTAGCAAGACAGCTATGCTGAGAGCTCAGATCAACGGATTTAAGCAAAGAGAAAGTGAATCATTATTCGAAGCTTGGGAACGCTATAAGGATCTACTTAGACTTTGTCCACATCATGGATTAATAGACTGGATGGTCATCCATACCTTCTATAATGGACTCTTGTACAATACAAGAATGACAATTGACGCTGCCGCGGGTGGTGCATTGATGGACAAAGAATATAGAGATGCCTATGCACTTATCGAAAGTATGGCTCAAAATCATTACCTTTGGGGAAGCGAGAGAGTCGCAACTGAGAAACCAACAAAGGGAGGTATGTACGAAGTAAGTAGTATGGACCAAGTCAATGCGAAGTTTGACCAACTAAGCCAAAAGATCGATAACTTGGCCATAACACCTGCAGCCACCGTGGCTGCAGTAACACCTAACTGTGAGTTATGTGGAGTCCCAGGACACGAAGTTTCTGATTGTCAACTATTGACAGGAACTCCCACTGATCAAGTGAATTATGCTCAAGGAAACCCTTACTCAAACACATACAACCCAGGTTGGAAGAATCATCCTAACTTCTCCTATAAGAATAACAATGCTTATTACGCACCAGGTCAAGCACCAGCTACATCACCAGGATATCAAAAGACTGCTCCTAACATCCCTAGAAAATCGAACCTTGAATTGATGATGGAGAGCTTTATAGCTAGCCAATCTCAGACAAACAAGGACTTCTTAAACCAAAACATTCACACTAGTGAGCAGATTAAACAATTAGTGAGTAAAGTAGATGCATTAGCTACACATAACAAAATGCTTGAAACTCAGATTTCACAAGTAGCTCAACAACAAGCACCTACTGCTGCACCAGCTGGAGTATTCCCTGGACAACCTCAACCTAATCCTAAAGGACATGCTAACGCTGTAATGTTAAGAAGTGGCAAGGAACTTGACGGACCTACCGATCCAAGACTTGACAATCCAGCCATGTACCAAAAACCGGATAAACCGACTGAAGTGGTGAATGATCCAGAAGAAAAGGAAGATGACAATCGAGAGGTAGTGGAGAAAGAACAACCTTATGTGCCTCCACCACCCTATAAACCACCAATTCCGTACCCTCAAAGATTAGTAAGTTCCAAGACGACGGGTCAATTTAAGAAATTTGTCGAACTTCTGAAACAGTTGAATATTACTATTCCGTTTACAGAAGCAATTACCCAAATACCCTCGTATGCTAAGTTTTTAAAAGAGATCTTATCCAATAAGAAAAAGATAGAGGATAACGGAACAGTTACACTTACTGCCGAGTGTAGCGCCATAATTCAAAATAACATGCCTCCTAAGCTAAAAGATCCAGGAAGTTTCTCTATACCCTGTGTAATAGGAAAATTCGTCATTGACAAAGCTCTATGCGATTTAGGAGCCAGTATCAGTGTTATGCCCTTAACGATTTGCAAAAGGCTAGACATGGGAGACCTAAGACCAACTAAAATGTCTGTTCAACTAGCCGATCGCTCTGTTAAATATCCTGTAGGCATACTAGAAAACGTCCCAGTACGTATAGGACAATTCTACATTCCTACTGATTTTATAATCATGGACATCTCTGAAGACTCCACTACACCTATCATACTAGGAAGACCATTCTTAGCTACCGCCGGA
Organism: Lathyrus sativus; assembly: GCA_963859935.3. NCBI lineage: Eukaryota > Viridiplantae > Streptophyta > Magnoliopsida > Fabales > Fabaceae > Lathyrus > Lathyrus sativus. The sequence continues at coordinate 528,079,657 of OZ012740.1, forward strand.
GCTATAATAGACGTAAAAAGAGGAAAGCTAACCTTTGAAGTAGGTGAAGAGAAAGTCGAATTTGTTTTAACACAATTCTTACAATCACCAGCTATAGAGGATACATGCTATCTAATGGACGTAATTGACGAATGTGTAAGAGAAATGGAGCTGAAGGAGACCACTTATTCTGAAATAATGAAAATTCAAATCCCTCCGATTTTCGAAGATGATAATTGGCGGAAACCGTATCAGGATGATAATCTAAGCGAAAGCTTAGCACTTACACCGGATCCCATGCCAAGTAAAGATAAACCTACATTAGGGTTAAAAACTTTACCTCATAACCTAAGGTACGAATTCTTAGACGTTGAATGTAAAAGACCAGTTATAGTAAACTCCAGTTTAGGAACTATAGAAACAAAGAAACTTTTAGATGTCTTGAAGAAATATCCAACTGCATTAGGATATAACATATCTGATCTCAAAGGAATATGTCCTTCAGTTTGTATGCATCGTATTCTGCTAGAAGAAGATTGCAGAACCTCCAGAGAACCTCAAAGAAGAATTAACCCAACCCTTAGCACTGTAGTAAAAGAAGAAGTCAAGAAATTATTAGATGTCGGGATAATATATCCAATCTCTGATAGTGAATGGGTTAGTCCAATACATGTAGTGCCAAAGAAAGGAGGTATCACTGTTGTGAAAAACGCTCAAGGCGAATCGATATCGCAAAGAGTAGTGACGGGATATAGAGTGTGCATAGATTATCGTAAACTAAACAAAGCCACTCGAAAAGATCATTTCCCACTACCTTTCATAGATCAAATGTTAGAACGATTAGCCAAGCATTCTTACTTCTGTTATCTTGACGGTTACTCAGGATTTTTCCAAATCCCTATCCATCCTGATGATCAAGAGAAGACTACATTCACATGTCCTTATGGAACGTTCGCTTATAGGCGAATGCCCTTTGGATTATGCAACGCTCCTGCAACCTTTCAAAGATGTATGATGTCAATCTTCGCAGATTTTATAGACAACATCATGGAAGTGTTCATGGACGACTTCTCTGTATGCGGGCAAAGTTTTGAAGGATGCCTATCGAACTTAGAAATGGTGTTAGAAAGATGTGTAAAAGTAAATCTCGTACTTAACTGGGAGAAATGTCATTTTATGGTCAACGAAGGAATAGTATTAGGTCATGTAATATCCGACAAGGGAATTGAAGTTGATAAAGCTAAGATTGAAGTAATAAAAGATCTTCAACCCCCTAAAACCGTTCGAGAAATACGAAGCTTTTTAGGACACGCCGGTTTTTACCGACGATTCATCAAAGATTTCTCGAAAATCACTAAACCTCTTACTGGTTTATTAATGAAAGACGCTGAGTTCATATTCAATGAAGATTGTCTTAAAGCTTTCGAAACTCTAAAAACAACCCTCATCACCGCACCAATCATGCAACCCCCCGACTGGAGATTACCTTTTGAAATCATGTGCGATGCGAGTGACTATGGTGTAGGCGCAGTCCTGGGCCAGAGAAAGGAAAAGAAACTCCATGCGATTTACTATGCCAGTAGAACCTTGGATTCTTCCCAGATGAACTACGCTACTACAGAAAAAGAATTGCTAGCAGTTGTCTTTGCGCTTGACAAATTCCGCTCTTACCTAGTTGGAGCGAAAATAATCATTTACACAGACCATGCTGCTATCCGATATCTATTAACTAAGAAAGATGCTAAACCAAGACTCTTAAGATGGATTTTACTCTTACAAGAGTTTGATCTAGAAATAAAAGATAAGAAAGGTACTGAAAACGTCGTAGCGGACCATTTATCTAGAATAGAAGGTATTAAACCCGAACAAGTGCCGATTAACGATGATTTTCCGTATGAACAGCTGATAGCACAAATAGGAAGCGACCTAGCGCAGTTAGATATAAATGAACCAGAATCCGTGGAAACAATACAGACAACTGTAGGACTGCCATGGTACGCTGACATTGTCAACTACCTAGCCGCAGGAGCTCTTCCACCCGATCTAACCTATCAGCAGAAAAAGAAATTCTTTCATAATCTGAAACATTACTATTGGGATGAACCATTATTGTTCAAAAGAGGACCAGATGGAATCTTTCGCCGATGTATTCCCGAAGAAGAAATAGAAGATGTCATTGCTCAATGCCATTCATCTCCTTATGGTGGACATGCAAGCACTTCCAAGACTTGTGCAAAAATCTTGCAAGCCGGCCTATTCTGGCCTAATCTATGGAAGGATGTCCACATCACTGTTATAAATTGCGATCGGTGTCAACGCACTGACAATATTTCAAGAAGAGATGAGATTCCCCAAAAGGGAATTTTAGAAGTAGAAATCTTCGACGTCTGGGGAATAGATTTCATGGGACCATTCCCATCATCTTTCGGTAATAATTACATACTCGTAGCTGTTGACTATGTCTCGAAATGGATCGAAGTCATAGCTTCTCCTACAAACGATACACGAGTAGTAATAAAGCTTTTCAAAAATATAATCTTTCCCAGATTTGGTGTGCCTCGACTAGTCATAAGTGACGGTGGCTCGCACTTCATTTCAAAAATCTTTGACAAATTACTATCTAAGTATGGAGTAAGACACCGTGTGGCTACACCATATCACCCACAAACAAGTGGACAGGTCGAAGTCTCAAACAGAGAGATTAAACAAATCTTAGAAAAGACTGTCGCCATATCTCGGAAAGATTGGTCATCTAAACTTAATGAAGCTCTATGGGCTTATAGGACCGCTTACAAGACACCCATAGGTACTACACCTTTCAAACTAGTTTATGGAAAATCTTGTCACCTCCTAGTAGAACTAGAACACAAAGCTTATTGGGCGATCAGAACTCTCAATATAAACTATAATGCTGCAGGAGAAAAGCGAATCCTAGACATTAACGAATTAGAAGAATTAAGGTTAGATGCATATGAGAATGCTAAGATATATAAAGAAAGAACCAAGCGATGGCATGATAAACGCCTATCTAGGAAAGAATTCAGTGTGGGAGATGTTGTACTCCTCTTTAATTCAAGACTTAGGCTCTTTCCTGGAAAATTAAAGTCTAGATGGTCAGGACCCTTTGATATAACTAAAGTATTCCCAAGTGGAGCAATAGAAATTAAGGGTAAGAATAGTGAACCATTCATAGTAAACGGACAACGTCTAAAACACTATCATAAAGTTGAAAATAGAGATTATGCGAATAATCTAAAGCTTTTAGAATTGTCCACTAATTCCCCTGATTAATCTAAACCAAAGCATTACGTCAGGCTTTTGACAATAAAAACAGCGCTTAGTGGGAGGCAACCCATTTACTTATTTACTTATTTTAACTATTCTTTTCTTTTAGCACATTGTTATTTATCGTTTTTACTATTTGTTTAAATTGTTTTGTCAGTTTTATTTTACATTACTATTATCGCCATTACATTATGCATTTCATTTTCTTATTTTTATCTTAAATCACTTTTTACAGATTTTCTAAAGTCTTTTCCACTGATTTGTTTCCCCCATATTTGCACTGACCATGGCTAACCAACCAATTAACTATATGGAAACCAAATTTAGAGGTAGGAACCAAAGAATGAAGTTTGAAGAGTTATCACAGAGGCAGATGGATTTGACCCTGTACCCGGATGATAAGACTATGGAAACCTTAGGTATACATGATAATGTCATGTACTTGTTCAACCGACTCGGATGGGAGAATGCATTGATCCAACATAAGTTTGCGACTTACCGTGAGCTCACCCTTGAGTTCCTTAGCTCCTTCCTTTACCTACCTGAGCGCGGTTTTGGATTTAGGAAAGGATTTATTAGTTTCCGCCTATTTGGAATAGAATACGACTTTAACCATAAAGAACTAGCTGACTTGTTAGGATTCCCTAGTGGACCATTCGCTTTCACTACCACACAGGTAGAATTTATGGATGTGGAGCTAGACTTCTTTTGGGGAACTCTAACCGGAAACTACCACCCTGAACCAAATAACATGAATAATGATGAGATCCATAATCCTGCTCTCCGTTACTTCCATAAATTCCTTGCCCACACCTTCTTTGGAAAAGAAGAAAACATTACCGGAGTTTCTAAAGATGAAGTATTTATTATGTCATGTTTCACTAATGGACAGTTTGTTAATGGTGTACCTTTCATGATGCAAACCTTCACCCGCATCCAAGAAGAACCTGAATTACCTATATTAGTAGGAGGTCTTGTAACCATGATTGCTGATGCCATAGGACTTAGGTACCAACTAGACAGGTGCAACCGTCTAGGAACCATCCGCCCAATGAATCTTAAATTCTGCTTCAATAGACATATCATAAGGAATTTAGGACATCCACCTTTTGAGTACCTAATCCGGAACGAAGTAGTAACCCTGTTCACATTGCCCAATCATGCTAGAGTAAGTGTTCACAATAAGGATAACTGGCTGTATGAGTTAAACCCACCTGATTATCCAGCTACTCCTGAAACACCTCAGTCTCACAGGATAACAGATGATATAATGACCGCTGTTGAAACTGACCCTGAGACACCTCCTGGTTACCATGACATTGACCCAACTGACAAAGTTCATGAAACCCCTGAAGTGAATCAAGGAGATTATGCTAACAACTTACAAAACATCATGAACACTCTCCATGCTTACCAAACTGACATTAATCTGTTTAAAGAAGACATTAAGAGCATGCGATTTGACATTATAGGATTGACTGACATGGCCTGCGAACAATTCTATCACTTGGACTCCGCCATCGAAGACCTGAAGAAACGCCTTTGAAAATGCTATAAGTGATTTAGTTTATTTTTTCTCATTGTTTTCGTTTCTAGTTAAATTTATCTTTCGCAACAATTTCATACCGTAATTTCCGTTTTTGTAATTTCATTTTTTTACTTTATGCAATGCACCTTTAATTCCAAATATTTCTCCATTTTTAGCAACTTATATATTTTTTTCTATATACTGTTATGCCTGCATTATTTCATGTATACAATCTCTCATGCAAGTTCGTATAATACTGTGTTGCAATTTATATACACTATGGTGTTTATTTAATATAAGTGTTAATAAAGAAAATAAATTATTATTAATTTATGAATAACGTGAGAAAATGTTCTTTTCTGGGAATTGTTCAGCAAGCATGCCCTCACGGTCGTCACGCCCATCTTACGATCGTGACGTGCTTAATTAGCGTGTCACGACCGTCACGCCCCTGTCACGACCGTGACTACCTCTATTACAGGAATCGTGAGAAACAGAACTGTTTCTCATCGTGCCCCTTCTTCTTCTTCCTCCATAACTCCCCCAAAAACTACCCATTCCTTCCTTAACCGCCGTAACCTCCCCATTACCCTCATTAAACTCCCATTATCATAACCCATCTCATTAACACTCTCCCGTATTTAACCCGAACCTCTATCTCCCTCATTCTACCATTTTTCTCACAAAACCTCACAAAAACCTTCTTCCCTCACTCTTCACTCTTGCATGCTATGGATTCCATCACTTTTAGAGAAGGTGAAGCTGGAGTAACCCAGAGAGACCGTTTCATCCGATTCCAAAACCGCGGTGTGCAACCTACCCGCTACATTGCCACTGACTGTCTGCGGGAACTCGGAATGTTGGCCAGCATTCAAAGCCTACTGCAAAAGGTCGGTCTGTGGGATCTCTGCCGTCAACCTCAGCCCACATTCGAACTTCTGACGCTGGAGTTCTTAAGCTCTTACAGTTACATCACCCCTCCCGGTTCTCAGAGTCAGCTCACCGGCATCGCAACATTCAGATTGCATGGCCAAGAGTTCAATCTTCCGCAAACCAGGATAGCCGAGTTGTTAGGCTTCGATCACGGAACTGAAGCCCATCGTCGCGTGCCCGATAATTTTAGTGAACAAGCTTTCACTCTATGGCACGACTTAACCAACACCCGTGCATCCACCTTCCAGAGCCTCAACGCCACACACATCCACAACCCGGCAATCCGCTATTTTCACCGGGTCATCTGCAACACAATCTTCGCTAGAGAAAGCAACCATAAGCTCAACTCCAAGGAGCTTCTGTTCTTACACTGCGCGCTTAATGACGAGCCGATCAACGCTGCCCCTTTCATGCTTCATCATATCCAGGCCATTGCACAGAGAGGCTCCTCCCCGTTCTTCATCGGCGGCATTGTCACCGCCCTCGCCATTCAGTTGGGGCTTGGTGACGCGCTCGTTAATCAGCCTCACCTAGCCGCCGAATTCCTCACCAAGAGCTATTGCAGGTCCGCCCACCTGATCGCGCAGCGAGAGGATGGCAGGTATAGCCCTGTTGTTAATGGCACCATTTTCCACCACATCACTCTGCCGTCCCGCAACCGCATCGATCCATCCAACCGAGCCAACTGGCTCTTTGTTTTACCTGCTGCTGCCGATCACGTCCCGGTTCATGATGATCAGGCAGACGCTCCAGCGGACGAGATGCAGGACGCTATGGATGCAGTTGAGCCTGTCCAGGATATCCCAGAGACATCTACCCGACAGCCCCCTGCTCCCGCAGTCACACTTGAGGAAGTCCTCCTTGCGATTCATCAGCAGAACCAGATAAACGCCGCACTGGAGCGAAGGCAGAAGGCGCAGTATGATGCTTTACTCGGCACTATTGCTGCAAACCAGGAGGCCACTAATGAGCGGTTTGGAGAAATTTTCAGCGAGCTAGAAGCGCTCCGCATTAGCATTACTGCTACCTCCGGCACCGGTTCTGATCCCGACGCGACACCCTCCAGACGCCGCTCTCGCACCAGAGGCCGAGCCCGTGGTCCTCAGCAGCCATAGTTTACTTTTATGTTTGTTTTTCGTTTTGGTCTTGTACTGTATTTGTACCGCATTTATATCACAACATTGAGGACAATGTCTGATATAGTGTGGGAGAGGTACCTTTCATTTCCGCACTTTTTCATTTCGTTGTACTTTCAATTCCGTTGTATTTCTTTTAGCAAATTAATGAAATGAGCAAATCTGTGCGCTATTTTCTTTAATCTCGAACTTTCCCCGATTATTTAGCTGTACCAGAAAAATAAAATCTCTAATTATTCACATTACCCGACTTACCTACAGAATCGTAACTAGGAAGCCAAGAACGATTAAACAAGATCAATACAATCTTGACATCTTTGACTCCCTACTTAAGCAATTCCATCCCGATTACCATTACGAGTACACTTTTAGTTTCAGTTCAAAAGTAACCCCTAGTAGTTTATACTAGCAGTCAGCACCGTCTGAACACAAACCACGTGGGGAGCCGATGAATATAAGCGTTTGATGCCTAATCAATAATGATCCTTCATATCTCTATGCAAAAACGAAAAGAAATTGCACCAAAGTACACGGTCGCATATAAGAAACGAGAAATATGAGAAGGAGTCCGATGCAAGTTGGTTCAGAGGTACTGGTTCTGAACTCGGTAGGGCGTGCTACGGCTCGATCCCCCACAACCTCCAAATCGGATAAAATATGTAGGGTTACCACACTCGTGTACCAGACCCCGTGCTCAAAAAGGATCAAAATCGCTAACCGGCTACTCCACTACGTGCGTGCTAAGGCAAAGGGCTTAATGTGACTGCGCTGGAATGAAACCGGGCGAAACAAGATCGAAGAACTCCAGGTGAAATCGTAATGTAATTGCCGATTGTTTCGTTTAACGGGAAGTCGACGACATAGCTTGTTGCTTGTGTCATTAGTGTATCGGTAGTGTCCTATCAAAGTACCGGATTATCCGACAAAACGATCCACCGTACGGTTTGTTATGAGTATGCGTGGATAAATTCTTGTCCGCCGATTTTCAACCGACTATTTGCTTGAGGACAAGCAAAGGTTTAAGTTTGGGGAAGTTTGATAACAAGAAAACGCATCGATTATACCGCTAGATTTCATTGACGTTTTATCGCGCATTCACCGTTTTAACATTCGATTTCTCGAGTTTTTCTTACTATTTTGCAGGTACATCGTTATGTGAAGCTAAATCATGAATTAAGAGAAAATGAACAAAAGAGACCACAAGGAGATGAAGAAATGCAGAAGCCTGCAAAAAGACTGCATAATTTGTTGCAGCCACGATCGTTACAAGGGTGTCACGACCGTGACACCTCAATTTGGGCCATCACGACCGTAAGAGAGTGGTCACGACCGTGACACTTAAAATCCTCAAATTACGAACGTGAAGACCTTGTCACGCCCGTGACAAGGATAAAACTTGGTTTTGACTCAGACTACGTCAAGGCACTACTTGAAGACCACTTCTCCTCTTATTTCTCCTCAAGGCAGCACGTGAAGACCACTTCTCCCATTTTTGTTGCCACGTTCCAGCATTTCCTCAACAACTTCAGCAAGGCCCATGCAACAAAGGACCAAGAATCCAGCCCATAAAAGACTCTATAAATAGTACAAGCTCTGTGAACTCAGGGACAGACTTCATTATTCAAAATTTCTGCGGAAGCTCTGCCAAACTGCCTTACGAACCAACATTTCCATTCCAGCATTATTTTTAGCTTCTGTTTCGTTTTTATTTGTATCCAAACCAACCGTATAACAATTTCCAACATCAGGAAATTGTCATACATTTAATTGTTTCTAAACCTTCAGCATTCATTTATTTTTAATTTCCGCCTACTCCAAGCTTTCCGGTCTGTGGAAGAAGGAGTCTGCTCGAATATCTGTTAATCAGGTTTTTATTATATTGCAATTTAATTTAGTTATAATGTCTATTTATTTTTGTGCCATGAGTATGTTATTATTAAATTCTCTGTTTCTGCCTGGTTCAACCTCGATGAGTAGCTAAACACCTTAGGGCGGTATGTAGTTATAACAAACTTAACCGGTAAAATATAACCATAGGCTGAAAATAATTAATCACTTAACATTCTGGCTGATACTTTTTAATTGAAATAGACCTTTTTGTTACGAGAGTAAGAAAAGAGTATTAGGTTGGGTCAAGACCACGAGAGTGTGAGATTTTAACCAGATAGCTAAAGTTAGGCATTTAAATTAAACACAGCGAGAGCGCTTTAAGATAAATTAGAATTACTAAGTTTCCAAAAATTACCTCTAAACACTTATGGGCTAGCGAGAGCAGGCATAGGGCTTTAGGGATAAGATCTGATATAAGACCACGAGAGTGTGAGTTGAGGGTATTTAAACTAGTAATCTCTACCGAATAGATTAAGTGAACATCTCTATAAGCCTAGGTTAGATCGACCCACCTAAGTTAGTATAATTACATACCGACCGCCTTAGTATTACTTTATTAAAAACTTAAATCTAATTCCGCCTTTAATAGTCTTAAAAACCAACAACAATCGTGACAACCATTCGCCTTAGCTAAACTAGAAGTTCATCTAGCACTAAGTAACAATAGAATCCCTGTGGATCGATAATCTTAAATATTACTTCGATAGGCTGTGCACTTGCAGTAAGATACCGCTAGACGCATAAGTAGACACGTCTTTAGCCCATCAATAAACGGCCCTCAGGTCTTCCAAACCACTAAACAAAGAAAGTCCACACGCGGAGCGCAGTCATTTGCTTTTTCAAATCCCTAACTTTTGCGTGAACCGCCCTTTGCGGGTTTTCAGTTCACCGGGATACCCTTTTTTGCCGAAGCCGCCCAATGTAAGTTTTCGACTTCGCGGGTCGCTTTCAAGCAAAGTATTTTTTAACTGCGTCTGCGTTTACCGGGGATGCAAAATATTCACCATCCATCGTGGATAACAACAAAGCTCCTCCCGAGAAGACCTTGCTGACGACGTACGGACCTTCGTAATTCGGAGTCCACTTGCCCCGGTGATCGGAGTGTGGAGGAAGAATCTTCTTCAGGACGAGATCACCCGTCTGAAAGCTTCTAGGACGCACCTTCTTATCATAAGCTTTCTTCATTCGGCTTTGGTACAGACGACCAAACGCAATCGATCCATCAGGCTGAGTTGGTTCAGTCGGTTCGTAATCCATTCTGCCTCGTCGAGTTTCACATCAACTAAAACTCGCAAAGAAGGGATCTCCACTTCTAACGGTAGGACAGCTTCCATACCGTACACCAAGGAGAAAGGAGTTGCCCCGGTTGAAGTACGTACCGTCGTACGATAACCGTGCAATGCAAATGGCAGCATCTCGTGCCAGTCTTTGTAGGTCACAACCATCTTCTGAACAATCTTCTTTATGTTCTTATTGGCCGCTTCAACAGCGCCATTCATCTTTGGCCGATAAGGAGATGGGTTGTGGTGTTCAATCTTGAAACTCTGGCACAGCTCCTTCATCATCTTGTTATTCAGATTCGAACCATTATCAGTAATGATCCGCTCGGGAATTCCGTAACGACAGATGATGTCCCTCTTTATGAATTTAGCCACCACCTGCTTGGTCACATTAGCATATGAGGCTGCCTCCACCCACTTGGTGAAGTAGTCGATAGCTACTAGAATGAAGCGATGACCGTTAGACGCAGTGGGCTCGATCTTGCCTATCATGTCGATGCCCCACATGGAGAACGGACACGGGGAAGACATGACATTTAACGGGCACGGCGGCGCATGAACTTTATCAGCATAAATCTGGCATTTATGACATCTCTTCGCGAATTTAAAGCAATCCGATTCCATTGTCAGCCAGTAGTATCCTGCTCTCAGGATCTTTCTCGTCATAGCATACCCGCCAGCGTGCGTACCAAATATGCCTTCATGGACTTCTTCCATGAGCATACTCGCCTCTTTCTCATCTACACATCTGAGTAGCACGAGATCGTGGTTTCTTTTATACAACACTCCATCAGGATTGAGATAAAAATTTCCAGACAACCTCCTCAGAGTCTTCGTATCCTGGGTTGACGCACCCGCAGGATACTCCTTAGTCATAAGGAAGGTCTGGATGTCATGGAACCATGGCTTGCCGTCGGCGGCTTCCTCGATTGCAAAGACAAATGCAGGTCTATCAAGACGAGAAAGGACAATTCTTGGAGCTTCATTCCAAAAATTGACTTTATACATCGAAGCCAACGTGGCTAAGGCATCAGCCATTTGATTCTCCGCTCTGGGCACATGATGGAGTTCCACTCGATCAAAGAACGGAAGTAGCCTTCTGGCATAGTTCATGTACGGCACCAAATTCAATTGACGAGTCTCCCACTCCCCTTTAATCTGGTTGATCACAAGCGCTGAGTCACCATATACGTCTAGATTCTTGATTCTTAAATCAATTGCCTCTTCTAGACCCATGATGCATGCTTCGTACTCCACTTTATTATTAGTGACTGGAAACGTCAGTCTCGCAGTAAACGGAATATGGGATCCGTGGGGAGTCGTCATGATAGCCCCAATGCCACTTCCATAGGACTTAACCGCCCCATCGAATATCAATTTCCACTGGGATTTCCTATCTGGCCCCTCGTCGGGCAACGACTCATCGCAATCCTTCGCTTTGAGAAACATGATGTCCTCATCAGGGAATTCAAATTTCATCGGCTGGTAATCCTCGATCGGCTGTTCGGCCAGGTATTCAGACAATACGCTTCCCTTGATGGCCTTCTGGGAGACGTACTGAATATCGTATTCCGTTAACACCATTTTCCATCTGGCAATCCTACCCGAAAGAGCCTGCTTCTCGAAGACGTACTTGATCGGATCCATCTTCGAAATTAGCATAGTGGTGTGATTGAGCATGTACTGTCGTAGACGTTTGGCAGCCCAGGCTAGTGCACAACACGTCTTCTCCAGCGTCGAGTAACGGGATTCACAGTCAGTGAACTTTTTACTCAAGTAGTAAATGGCATGCTCCTTTCTGCCCGTCTCGTCGTGCTGACCGAGAACACACCCCATACTATTCTCAAGAACTGTCAAGTACATGATTAGCGGCCGTCCAGCCACTGGGGGTATCAAGATTGGGGGTTCCTGAAGATACTGCTTTATCTTATCGAATGCCTTATGGCAATCCTCATTCCAAGTAATCGCCTGATCTTTCTTTAAAAGCTTGAACATCGGTTCACATGTGGCCGTGAGCTGAGAGATAAACCTTGCAATGTAGTTTATTTGGCCCAGGAAACCACGAACTTCTTTTTCTGTTTTCAGCACTGGCATTTCTTGTATGGCTTTTATTTTCGCAGGATCAACCTCGATGCCTCGTTCGTTCACGATAAACCCCAGTAACTTTCCGGACCGTACTCCGAAAGTACATTTGTTAGGATTCAGCCTCAACCTGAACTTCCTAAGTCTCTCAAAAAGCTTCAGCAAATTGACCAGATGTCCCTCCTCCGTTTGGGACTTCGCAATCATGTCATCAACATAGACTTCAATCTCATGATGAATCATGTCATGAAACAAAGTAACCATTGCTCGTTGGTAAGTGGCCCCTGCGTTCTTCAGACCGAAAGGCATTACCTTATAGCAAAATGTTCCCCAAGGCGTGATAAACGTCGTTTTCTCCATGTCCTCCGGTGCCATCTTGATCTGGTTGTAACCGGAGAAGCCATCCATGAACGAAAACACGGAGAACTGGGTTGTGTTGTCGACCAACACATCGATATGAGGCAACGGGAAATCATCTTTAGGGCTCGCTCTATTCAAATCCCGATAATCGACGCACATGCGTACCTTACCGTCCTTCTTTGGTACAGGCACTATGTTGGCGACCCACGGAGGGTAAGTGGTGACCGCTAAGAAGCCAGCATCAAGCTGTTTCTGCACTTCTTCTTTGATCTTAACGGCCATATCTGGTCTCGTCCTCCTAAGCTTCTGCTTGACGGGAGGGCAATCTTCTCGCAGCGGCAAGTGGTGGACCATGATGTCCGTGTCAAGTCCGGGCATATCTTCGTATGACCAAGCAAAGACGTCACTATACTCTCTTAGCATCTCGACCAATCTCTGCTTGACATCACTCTGCAATGCAGCCCCTATCCTGACGTTTCTGACGAGTTCTTCAGAACCCAAATTCACGACCTCGATCTCCTCTTCATGAGGCAGAATAACTTTCTCCTCTTGTTTCAACAAGCGGGCCAACTCTTCAGGAAGGTCTTCGTCTTCATCAATCTCTTCTTCGGCTTGATAGATCGGGCAATCGAAGTCGAAGTGAGTCGTAGAAGGTCCAGAGTCGATGACATCTGTTATGTGGATCCTACAATAACAAGGGTTAAGTTTAAGACAAGGATGTGCAGGTTAGCATAAACCCCATTGCCATTTTACTGTTTTTCAAAACAAATATAAAACAGGAATAACAGAGATCACAATATTTGAATACGAAGAAAACGCCTTTGATTTATTAACAAAATGCATGTACATAATCCAACAAGGCCCTGACAATAAAACCACTATGCCCCGGGTAGGACATAGGGTTGTATAATGATTGAAAAAGTAAATCATTACTCTTCACTTGTCATCTGGATGATATCCTTTACGGACCAATTGTTGAGGCCCTCGCCTGGCTTGCTTGGCTGGATCCAAGAGTCGAGGTCACAGTCGTTATCCCCGCTGCCTTCAGACGTTGCGTTGATGCTTTCGAAAATCATTCCGCCACTGGTAAATTGGATCGGCCCTTTACCTCGAGACGCACTGCTAGACGAAGAAGAAGAAGCTTCAGCTCTAGGAGAATATCCCAACCCAAATTTATCCTGCTTGTTGGGTATTTCCAAAATTCGCCCCCAGCCTGGGGTAAATCCGGCTTGGATAACAGCCCGAGCTTCCTTGAACGATGAAAGAGTCATCTCTGGCTTTTCTGTGACTACAGGGGCTACGTCCTTCATTTTGACAACTTCGAACGCTTGGCAAAGAGTTTCATGGATCTCGCCATCCATTTCCACATACTTGAAGGACGACAAATGGCTCAATATTATGTCTTCCTCGCCGCACACGGTTACGATGCTTCCTCCGACAACATATTTGAGTTTCTGGTGCAACGTGGAGGTCACGGCACCAGCAGCATGGATCCATGGCCGGCCCAAGAGACAACTGTAGGCAGGCATGATGTCCATAATATAAAAGACCGCGTTGAACGTTTCCGGACCGACTTGGATCGGCAAGGTCACCTCCCCGAAAACGTGGCGTTTAGTTCCGTCGAACGCCTTCATAACCAGATCACTGGGTGTGCAGATCACTCCACGAGTATCCAACTTCATTAATGCCTTCTTCGGAAGAACATTAAGTGACGAACCCGTGTCCACCAGCACGTGCGACATGATCGTGCCCCTACACTCTATCGAGATGTGCAGGGCGCTATTATGGTTCCTCCCTTTTGGCGTCAGCTCTAAGTCTGTGAACCCTAGCCCATTCCCAGCATTTACGTAGGCTACAACCTCCTCTAGCTGATTCACTGATATTTCTTGCGGTACGTATGCGGCGTTCAACACCTTCAGCAGCGCATTGCGGTGTGCTTCAGAACACAGCAACAGGTTGAGAATGTAAATCTTCGAGGGCGTCTGATGGAGATGATCTACAATCTTGTAGTCACTCTTTTTAATCAACCGCATAAACTCCTCGGCATCTTTAACAAGCAAGTCTTTTTCTTCTCCACACGGGACCTCTTCGACGACTTTGCTTTTACCCTTATCGGTCGCATCAGCTCTGACCGCTTTATCCGCCACGACCTCTGGCGGTGCAAACACTCTTCCGCTGCGAGTGATACCACTGACTCCTGCAAGGTTCTCCACAGTCGACCCATACGGTTCTAGCTCCAACCTCTGTCTGTTGCAGTAGACTTCAGCCCCATAATGCCACGGAACGGCGTTAGTGCTCTCGAAGGGTATCGGCCCAGCCTTGGTGATGGTAATTGTAGGCGGTCTGGGTGCAGAAATGGTTATTGGCCGGCGAGGGATGGTGATGGTGGCGACTTCATCGACCTGCTTCAGCACTACCTCTCCTGATCCGCTCTCAGCCCTCCGGCTAAACTGCAGAATCCCCTCAGTCATCAGACTTTGAATTCCTTCTACCAACTGCTCACATCCATCAGAATGTGTGGCACAGTCCATACATAACTCTCCGCATCCTGGAAAGAACCCTCTTTTCAGCAACTTAGCTTTAACGAAGCTAAGCGGCGTTCTCAGATCTCTGACGTCAGTCAACAGGTCTGCACTCTCTTCTTCGATAATGGCGTTCACTCCGCCTCCCCTATGATTCGGCATAGGATTCTTCGTGACATTGGGCATATTATCAGAGAAGTTGATGATCTTGGCATCCACCAAGTCCTGCACCTTGTGCTTGAAGGCTTTGCAGTTCTCGATTGTGTGGCCTGGTGCCCCTGAATGAAAATCACAAGTGGCATTCGCGTCGTATCCTGGTGGAGGTGCCCCTGTCAAGGGAGCCATCGTCCTCTTCTGGACCAACTGTAGCTGAAGTAAAGTCTGCAAGAGTTGCGCGTATGACATGGGTGGTGCCTCGAAGTGACGGTTTGCCAAAGATGCCCGATTCTGATACTTTCTGTATCCCTGTTGATTCGGTTGCTGCTACTGCTGTGGAGCTGCCGGGATATTTATACTGGCTACCTGCTGCTGAGGGCCTTTGCCCTTCCTTCGAGCGTTGGTCACAGCGCTCGCTTCTCCTTCTCGCCTTTTGCCAGCATAAGGTTTCTTTCCACCTCCTCCAGCTGAGGATGACTCACCTTGAATTTTCCCGATCTTGATCCCATTCTCGACGTGCTCGCCCATGATAATGAGATCCGAGAACTTCCCAGACATACCGCTGACTAACTTTTCATAGTAAACCCCTGGGAGGGTAGCTACAAACATCTGCACGAGCTCTCGTTCAACCATCGGCGGCTGAACCCTGGCTGCCAACTCACGCCACCGCTGGGCGTACTCCTTAAACCCTTCATTGTTCCTCTGCGACAGATTCTGCAGTTGAACTCGGTTCGGGGCCAAGTCGCTATTGTACTGGTAGTGGTGCACAAACGCTTCAGCAAGATCCTTCCATGTGCGCACACTACTGGGCTCCAAACCCATGTACCACTCGAGGGATGGCCCGGAAAGACTGTCTTGGAAGAAGTGCATCAGCAACTTCTCGTCTTCGGAATAAGCAGACATTTTCCTGTAATACGATCTCAGGTGGACACGAGGGCAAGTGGTGCCCTTATACTTCTCAAAGTCAGGTACCCTGAACTTAGGAGGCACCTTGAAATCAGCAATTAATCCCAGCTTGGACATATCAATGCCCAAAGTATTCTGATTCTCAATATCTCTCATTTTATCTTCAAGTGCCTTGAATCTAAGCCGTGTTTCAGCATTCAGCTCCCCTTCAGCACCTCTATGAGAGAGCACATCGTCCTGGTGATCCTCTAGCCATGGCTGAGGCACAAACAGATTCCCGACGCCTGCATTGCCGTTGCCCGGCCCGACATTGACATTAGCTCCCAGACCCCCATTACCGACGCCCGTCGTATTGAGTCTAATGTTGGTCATCACATTGCCATTAGTACTGCCGTTGCCCCCGGCCACGGGGACACCATTCTGCGGAGTTTCGACTGGTGGAGGAGTAAGCACGGTCCCACCGTGGAGCACGCCGTTGCTATCAACCCTGGAGATCAGAGGCTGAACCAAAGTTCTGAGTTGATCCTGGCCATTGGCGACCACTTTCATGAGCTCCATGAAGCGATCCATCCTTTCGCGGAGGTCCTGAACATCAGTTTGCACCTGATCCATGATTCTGGTATGATTAGCTCTAGTCGGATAACGGTGAATTAGTCTCTGATCAATCCTGGAACCACCGGAAACAACCTGGGACAACCTGTAAACCTGAAAAACCTGTTAAACACAGAAGGGTTAGGAAAAACAACAAAATGCTCGTCATGCAAATGCTTCATGCAAAATGCATGCGTGTGTCTGTGTGCTGGGGAGATCTCCCCCGATCCTAGTGTCTGAGTGCCAGTGCTGATAATAAGAAGAAAAAGTCCGGGTCCAATCATGGAAACAACAATCTCATATATAAAGAAGGCCTATCAAGGCAGTACATAGCATCAGCGAGTACAAGATGAATCAACAGTGTGACCTCAACCAACAAGCCTGGTGATGGTCAGCATACAACAATGATCAAAACAAAAGGAATACAAATAGTCAAGTACGGCCACGGGCGCGATACTCTTCTAACAACTCCTTCGTTTCTGGATGATCTGGCAGAGTGAGCAACCCTTCGATGAGTAATTCCCTCTGCACAATGGTATACTGAAGTCCTTCGACCGAATCTTCCCATGCTCCTTCGCCGAAGCAATCTTCTAACTTCCGTTTCTTGGACTCAAACGTCAGATTGCGCTCCTTCAGGTTAGCGAGAGCTTTGTTGAGCTGGCCTTCGGCGACGTATCTGCGGGCGATTTCTTCATCAAATCTCTTCTCACTGTCCTTCACCTGGGCTTCTAGCTTGGAGATCTGTAGCATCAGCTTATGCTCCCGCTCTTTCCTGGTGGCCAGGGAAGCCTTCCAGTGCTGGTTGAACTTGGATATCCTCCGATATGCTTCGTCCAAGTGCTGTTTCTTCGCAGCCAGTACGTCGTTGACAGCTTTAAAGTCCTGACCCATGCGCTCACGCTCGGCTATCTACTTAGTCAGGTCTGTCCCCAGCCGGTTCACCAGCTCGGTCTGCCTTTTGAAAGAACGAACGGCTTTGTTCCTCTCGCTTCGAAGCTGAGCCAATTCCTTCTCCAGTTCCTCATTTGCCCGCTTCAATTCATCTCGCTCAGCCAACACCTGATTGTGCTGCTGAATGGGCACAATAGTAAGCTCTTCAATCATTGGAGGGCTTTCTGGCTTGGCATGAGGAAACGGCATCCCTATAGCATATGCCCTGGCTCTGATCCAAGTTACATACGGAGGGTAGGCTTGATTGTTGCTTTTTCCCAGCAAAGGTTTTCCTCGCTTACTGATACCATTACAGGCGCGTTGAAGTTTGGACAACAGATCCCCCTCTAGAAGACCAGTGAGGTACAGAGATTCCTGCACCTCTTCATCCTTCGGCGGAGTTCTCAAAGAATATGCGAACTGTCGAACCAGCAACGATGGATTGTAGTTTATACAACCCTTCCTGCCTATCAAAGGCACGTTTAGAAACCCGCTGCAACTGAAGATCACCTCAGTACCCAACCTATCTCTGTCGAACCAGTCAATATCCTCTGCAGATAAACTCATCAGACGCTCGGACCACTCAGTTGTGGCTGTAGACAAGACAAAAGGACCCCTCTTGGGCAGATGACTATCAAGCCATTTGTACAGCAAGGGTATGAAACACGAGACATTCTTCCCCCTCCTGTTCTCGTTTTTGTAGTGGACTGAATGATAGACATCTCCTATCAAGGTAGGGACTGGATTCCCTAAAGTAAAGATATGAAATGCATCGAAGTCTACAAAATCGGGCATATTGGGGAACAGAATGATGCCATATATGCATAGCGCGAGAATGACGTTGAACGCGACCCAACATCCGTCCTTGGCGCACTGCTGAGCCTTTCCCACTAGAAACTACAAGGAGAATCCAGGAACCTTGTTCCAACTAGTCAATACTAACTCGGAGGTGTCCAGATGAAGTGAAGGAGCTAAACCAGGCAGATCAGGCTCAGCATCCATATGAACAAAAGGCATCTGCCTCTTGATAGGCACCCCTAACAAATCAGCATATTCTTCCAGCGTAGGTGCGAGAACAAAGTCCTGAAAAGTGAAACATCTCAGCGGAGGGTCGTAGAACTGCAGCAGAGCGTGCAACCCATTCAACTCGAACACAGAAGGTTTACGAACCAAACTGAGCAACCTGCCGTAAGATTTTCTGAACTCATCCCTCACAGAATCATCTGCTAAAGCTATCAAACCAGTCAGCTTAACCACACCAGGGGCCAGGAACTTGTAAACCACGGTCTTCCTCAGAGAGCCCATAACAATACAATAGGAGGCAAGAAATCCTGGATTGGGGAAAACGGTACCTGCAACACAGACACACGTTAATGAAATGCAAATGAATATGCAAACTAATGCAAAATGCAATCATGCAATAAGAGATCAGGGAAACTGGTGTTGTGGAGATTCTGTATCAACAAAACCATGACGCTGCTCTATCAAGAACAACCACTGATAAGAAGAACATCCCGGTGTAGGACCACAAATCTGCTCTGTCAAGAACAACCATCTGATAGGGCCATATACATGGGA
This sequence comes from Lathyrus sativus, assembly GCA_963859935.3. NCBI lineage: Eukaryota > Viridiplantae > Streptophyta > Magnoliopsida > Fabales > Fabaceae > Lathyrus > Lathyrus sativus. The sequence goes on from OZ012740.1 coordinate 528,098,813, forward strand.
TCATAATTCTGCTCTGTCAAGAACAAATGTCTGATAATGAGGACCTCTGATGTAGGACCAAGAAATCTGCTCTGTCAAGAACACACATACATCTGCTGATGAGATCTTCAGACCCCAATCATAAATTTGCTCTATCAAGAACAAACATACATCTGCTGATGAGATCTTCAGACCCCAATCAAGAATCTGCTCTATCAAGAATAAACAACTGATGACAAAACTCTGCTCTATCAAGAACAAATACACATCTGATGATAAGATCCTCTGATCAAAACCTGCTCTTTCAAGAACAAATACACATCTGATGATAAGATCCTCTAATCCAACAAAACTGGTTCGCTGTCAAGAAAACTAGGTGGTCTGAAGGTCAAAGTTTCCTGCAATGAACTCAACCCTGCTCACAGGTATGGACCTAAACTGACTCAAGCGGCATCCTATGCGTTCATCAGCGTCACAGACATTCAAGATGGGTGATACGATACCCAGAAGGTGTGGCATCACCAGCTCATGAAGCGGCCTCACTCGGCTGAATCACAAATGATCGGTCCCCAGAGTCGACAATCCACCAAACCAGCAACCGTCTCAACCCAAAGGGTTGAAAGAGAAGCCAACCGGGAGAACCTCATCTGAGCGTGGATTTCATGAGACACTAATGCCTGCAAAGCAAGCACGCGCCCACTAATTTCCACAACTAATTCTATGGTGCACTCAAGCCTGGGTCTGGCTTCTCACTCATCAGAATGCGCCTCCCACAACAGCACAGATAATCATATCATACTGAAAATAAAATGCGGGAAATAAAATGCGATAAATAAACACAACCCAACAAGTAATCATACAAGCGCTAGGATTGACTCTCGCAGGGAACCGTTGAAGTCGCCAGCTGTCGCTACTGCGAAAATAAGGTGCCGGCACAATAGAAGAGTCGCCACCTTTCGTTATTTATCCCTCAGAGCGGGAAAGGAAACGATCGGAAAAACCTGATGAAAAAGGGTAAGACAAGATCGTCGCAACCATTGTCTGGGTTCGGGAGTCGGTTACGCAAGGGGAAGGTATTAGCACCCCTCACGTCCTTCGTACTCGACGGGATCCACGCTTGTTTTCTGGTACGGATTGTTATTCTATCTATTCTACAGGTCTGGGGTTAAAAGAAAAGAAAATGACTCGGCAAAGCGTCGCACTTTATGCCTACGTATTCTCATCAGAGAACGAGAAATCAGAGTCAACGTAGTTCGACCTACGACGGGTTATGGGGGAAGGTAGCTCGCCAATACATCAGTATTGTGCCTACGTACTCTCAACAGGTATGAGAGATCAGAGCATACGTAGTTCGGGACACTACGGTTTATTTCCTGTCTTTTACGAAAGAAGTGTTTTTTATTGTGTTTGCAATTTCAATCGCACTAGAGACTATGACCTGAGAGTGAATGCATCGCATGTCACCCAAAGGGTACCATACTAAACATCCAGACTGTGGAAAAGAAACCCTCCCACAATCCTTTCTCAGATATCTTAAGACTCGTAACGTACGAAAGAAATCATTCAGGATTACTGTATCTTAAATTGTTTTGAGATGAGAAGAGAACAGGCCCAACTAGGAGGGAGACTATCAAGTCCTACTGTTGTCATGCCAAGGATTCATCATATGGTTGAGGTTTGAAACAGGGAACTCCTAGAAGTTGTCATGCATAGGTTTCAACCTAAAGTTCTATCATCAATTCCTTATCAAAGGAAATGAGAGTCCTAAGGGATCATGTCAATGATACACCAAAACAGACAAAGCATCAGCTTAACAGTAAAATGCATGCAATGCAAGTGAGGGAGGAAATGTGTGTGGGGCTTCAGCCTCCACAAGCTCATCTCAACCTCAAGCCAGCATGAATAACAGAAATCATACTGAAATAAACAACATGCTATCAAGCAATATACAGTAAACTGCAATCATACAGAAGAAATAAAACATGCTATCAAGCAAATAAACCACATGGGCAAGGGAGCAGGGCTCTACCGAATACCCGCAAGCAAAGCCACACAGTAACAGTACAAGCAGATGGAGCAACTCAACCTCTAGTGCAATCATGCTCCTAGATTCTACTTAGTCTAGATATGGACTTATTCTAATGCATCAAGCAAGTCAAACAGAACATATCAATACAGAAAAGAAACCAGAAAAGAAAGCAGATCAACTCCTCTCTCAACTTCAAGTTTCAGCTCTTCCAACAGCAAATCAGTCTTCAGACTTCCATCACTCTTGACAAATATCAATTTGCTTTTCCAGGTTTCAACCCTTTAACATAAGTTTCAACTTATCTTCTTCTCCAAGCTTCAACTCCTTAATCAACTCCACCTTCAGGCTTCACTGTTAACCACAAGTATCAACTTGATCTCCTTCAGGATCTCCAAGCTTCAAAGTAAGTATCAACTTCCTTTGATCTTCAAGCTTCAGCTCTTCAGAATCAATCTCAATTGAATCCTCTTCCTAAGTATCAACTTAGTCTTCAAGCTTTCAAGCTCTCCTTGCTTTACCAGTCTCAACTTAGTCTTCTCTTCCTGCAAGCTTCAGCTTCTCAGAGTAATTCTCAATCACTTAGAAGTGTCAACTTCATCCTTCAGTCTTTACCTCATCTTTATTGGGTCTTCAAGCATCAACTTGCTCTTGTTTCTCTTCAAGCTTCAGCTGGAATGGCAATGCTTCAAGGAATCATCCTTTTCCATACTCTTCAATGAAGTCTTCATCTTCACACTCAAGCTCAACATCTCTCAAGATACTCGAACCAGAGGAAATCACTTACTGGATAAACTGGGGTGTTAAACTGCTTATTGACCACCAAAGGTGACCTACAAGGGTTCAACATCAAATGAAGGGTTCCCTCAAAAGTTCTACTTCCTAGGTACAATCACTTATCCCTCCAAAGGAGAGAGGTGTATACTATGGAAGGACTTTGAATCATAGGGAGGAATGGAGGTGAAAGATACCATCCATGTTTAAGAAAGAAGTTAACTAGGTCTAAACTCTTCCTAATCCCTAACCCTAAAACAATCAACAAAACAAACAAGATCAAGCTCTCAAGCTCCTCAATCAATCTCCAAGTCTTCTGCTATGCTCCTCAATGCTCCTCAAAGCAAGACCAAGATCTCCAAGCCCACAAAGCAAAGCAAACAAAATACAAGCCCCCAAGGGCAACACAAACAATCACCAACTACAAAAATCATCTAAAAATAGTATACCACTATATTAAAACCTAATATAATTTCTAGGGGATCCTACACATCTACCCTTAATACCCTTATATGCCCCAATGTCTATCTTGACCTAGAAACCCAAAATTCTAGTGTTATTGTGGACCTATGTTAAGGATTAACCTAATTCTACACAACCTAATGTCATCTAAGCAAAACTAACCTAAAATTCATCACAAAATTATGTAATAAATCCAGGGGGGAGCTAAAGTCCTAATCTAACTATCCTAAAAAGAATGGCCTAAAAATTCAAAGGGAACTAGCTAAACAAAATTCTACAAAACCATGTGTAAACATAAAAGAATTAAAAAGCTATTAAAATAGAAAATATACAAAAAATACTAAAAATGCATGAAATGCAAATATTTTGGTTTCATAATTTTCTAGACATGATCATGAAATGGGAGAAAAAATCCCCATGCAAAAATCATTAATTTTCTATTTATTATGATTTTTCAAAGATTAATGAAAATGGAGAAAAAGAAATTAAAATAAGAAATGCTTGGTGTGAATAGCAAGTACATCCAGTTCAATTCATCAATGGGCTCAGAGTGGGGGTGCAAACAATAATACGTGCTAGGCCCAAAACTAATCAGAAAATTAATTGAAAAATCATAAAGAAAAAGAAAAGGATACGGTGCAGATAGCAGCAAAATATAGTACAAAACCCAATGGGCCATGAATTGGAGGGTGTGGATAGCAACTGAGCCCAATCCCCCCTTTTAATGAAACGCCGCGTTTCATGCTCTTCAGAGTTTCCCTCTTCAACCAAGATTGAATCCCAACCCTCAGATCTTAGTCTCAGTCAAGAGTCAGCCCATGATCCAATGGCTATGTCTTCGTCTTCCACCTTCAGCTAGGGTTCTTAGTGAAGCCATGGAAATGCAAAGCTTCAAGCTCCATCTTCCTCAAACTCGAACCTCATCAATTCTTCATGGAAAATCAAAATTCCAAACCCTAATCTGTCCAGAATTTCATGCTGAATCTAACCATGATCTTAAAATCAATTGAATCATCCTAAATCCTCAAACCCGATCCAAGATCAAAGATATGCGCAATCATCAACTTCAACCATTCTTGCAATTAACTACCTCAGATTAATCACCAACTCACACTGATTGATTCTTGACATCTAATTCATTCTATAACTCACCATAACTCGAGTTCTTGGTCCAAACAAAAATGGTGATACCAACTGAAACCTCACCAATTGCTCTCAAACTGTTCAGAATCCATCTCCTATTGGTCTCTAACAGTTCTAACCTAACTATTCTTGCTAATCATGCCTAAATCATGGTGTAGAAGAAAAGTTACTAACCTGGTATTTCTTGATTAACAGATGGTGAAAACCTTCACTTCAAGCCTTGTAATTCTTCAGAAACTTTCCTTGGATGATGATAGAGCTTCTGTTTGCAAAAGATTGGATGGAGAATGCTTGAATCTTAGAATCCGATTCTGACTTGCAACCTTGAAAATCCAAATGCCAATTCCTCAATTCACCATGATTTTGCTCTCAAATTGGTCTGCACAGCTTCAATATGATCAATGGAGTGTGTTTAGATTGACAAAAGGAATGGAAATGGTTCAGAATATAGAATTCACTTTCAACTTGCAATGGAAGCAAGTGAAATGGCCAACTCTCTCTTCTCTCAAATCTTACACCAACCTTGCATCTGAGCAAGTTCTATAGGTTATATAGAGTGGTTTATAATCATCTAGAACCATCCCATGAGAAATTGGAAATCTCATGTCATGATTTTATGAATTCACTCATATCATGTATCATCTCATGCCAGAACCCTTGTAGCCCTTGCAATTGACTTGAAATTATCCTTATATGAGATATAGGATGTGTTGAGATGCATAGCTAGCTTGTTCATTGAGTTTTCTTAAGTCTTGCATTTGAACCTTAAGATGCAAGCAACTAATTTCCAAAGCAGCCCCATGATCTAGGCCTCAAATCAAAATTGTGGCTGAACCATTGTTTTTAGAATGTCTTTTAGAGTCAAAATAACCTATTATATGTCATGGTTTGGATATGTAACTTGGGATTTCCAATTTCCAATTTCAACTTAATTAACTTATGCCTCCATTTTAGGTCATTTTTATCACTTTTTGATACAAGCCTTTTGAAAATCTCATGAACTCCCTACTAGCCTTAAAACATCATTCTAAGCAAGTTTGATGTTGAAGATATTTCCATTTGGAGCTTGGAAATAGGAGATATGGCCTTATGCTTGAAATGACCTATAATATCCAAATGACCAAAATGCCCTTGACTTGTCAAAGCCATAACTTGAGTTCTACAAATCCTATCAAGGACTTATAGTACTCTCTAGAAAGCTAAGAAGATGAGGAACAACATTCATGTTGACCAAGAGTTCATAGGAATCATCCTACTTGGGAAAAAGTTGGATGCAAGTTGGGTGACTTTCAAGGACCCAGATTCACATACCTCAGATGACCTGTAACTTGCCAAAGTCATAACTTGAGTTCTCCAAATCCTATCAAGGACTTCTAGTACTCAAATTAAAGCTAAGAGCAAGCTCTACAACATTCACGTTGTGAGGAAGATGAGATGACAATCACATCTTGAGCTAAACTACCTTGAAGATAGGGATCAAACTAGGGGATTTTACACTGTCAAGCCTTAGAAACCCTAGCTTGAAACTTCTCAAACTCCTCAATCATGATGAGTTGGTCTAGGAATCATCCTTATAGCATCTCAATGCATCAATCCATGATCACATGGCTCTTGGATTAGGTCTCAACCCTCTCCAAATCATCAGTTGACCTAGGGTTGGCCCAATCAAACCCTAATTCCACCACTCATGGCTGAGTCTTCTGAATCCTTGTGCAATGACCTCTCTAGGCTTCATGATGGCTTTCAAGACATCTCATAAGCTCTATCAAAGCTTCAAGTCCATCCTCATAGTCTCAGAATCATCTGAGGAGCTCCCACAACTCTCAAGTTATGAGACACACAACCTTGGTTTCAACCAATCTCTCTAAGGATCTCTTGAGTTCTCTGACAAAGGTATCAACCTTTGAACACTTGAACAACCTTCTTGGCTAGCTTAAAAGTCTCATACAACTCTTGCTGGGTAATCATACCCCTTGATCTACTGTACACATATCAATGAGATGCAGATGATGAATGAGATGAACCACAAGCTAGGTAAATAAATGTTGGTCAAATTTTGGGGTGCAACACCATCAAGACCTGGAGGTTCAGAAGAGCTTCAAAGCTCATCATCATCACCTCCATTTGAGAAAGAGGAAAAGAGATCCAAAGAAGTTCGTCGAGAACCGTTGTCGTCGGCGAAGAACAAGCGAAAGCATCACCAACCGGCAACTGAAATGTAAGCTTTTCTGTTATCCCAATTAAAACCTCTTCCAAATAATTAAACCTCCATTTCATTTTTTAAAACATTTTTTTATTCTAACTAAAAAAAAACCTTTTGTGAATTATAACTAAAACCAGTTTTTGGTTATAATTACACTAAGTAAAAACTTAAAACTTTTTCTTAATTAAAACACTAACCACTAGCAATTTTTTTAAAATAAATAAACAGTGTTTAAAACACTTTTATAGTTAAGTAAAAACATTTTTACTAACTTAAAATTAACCCACTCCTAAAATTAAAACCTTCTTCTTCTTTTTTTTAAGTATTGAAATTAACATTTTTTGTTTATGTTAAAATTAAGTTTTAAAGATTAAAAATTAAAACATGTTAGAAATGGTTAAAACTTTTTTTTAAACTAGAACTTTCTTTAAAATTTTAAAACTAACATTCTTTTAAAGTAAAACTAACGAGTTTTTTTAAATGTAAACTTCATTCATATATGAGAATTAATCCTACATTCGAGGAAGTTGATTAGACAAACATATCGTCTAATGTGAGTAATAAAGAAAACATAACCAAGTGGAATGTCCAATATTTATCCCTCTATTTTGGTTTTAGTTAGATCAACCACTTTTAGGGGGATGGATGTTCATGCTTTTAAGCTGGTCGGCCAGAGATTCCACGTTGATTTCCATCACTTTGGCTTCTATGTAGTCTCGTTGGAATGCTTGGTAAATTCGTTTTGCTCCCTTGAGATCAACATTGATGGTGACTATCTCTCCTTGGAGATTGTAGTATTTGAGCTTGAGATGGACTGGAGAGGCTACAATGTCCAAAGTTGCTATGAATGGTTTTCCGTGAATGAAATTGTAAATGCTCATGCAGGTAACAATAAGAAATTGTGAGCTAACGAACCAGATGTCATTCCATTTTCCCATGATATCAATAATTCAATGTATCCCTAGGGACGGGTTATCGTGCCATGAATTCCTGCAGGTTTGATCCTTCGAACAACCATAAGCTTCTCCTTTTGAAGTCTATCTTCTCAAACAGTTCATAATACATGATATCGCACAAGTTACTCCCATTGATCAGTATTTAAGAGACATGAAATTTCCCATCCGATGTTGTAATTACCAAGAGAAATATTTCATTTGGAGTTCCTCCAACCTTTTCAGTGTCTCGGAATACTAACATTGGTCGGACATGGGTTTTCACTGATGCACCTTTATCCTTCTTATGGGCAGTCAACATCTCGATGATTTTCCTTTTTATTGTTCCATTAGATGATATGTTTGCTAGGGGGTGCCCCTCCCATAATAACGACAATGTATGGATGTTTCACCTTACTAGTCTCTTTATCTCCGCCACTAGTCCCAACATTTCCGAATTTTAAGGGGGATTTATTCTTTAGTGACTCTTATCTTTCCCTTTTTCCTCTCTTCATGTATTCAGACAACCGACCTCTCTTAATCATCCCTTCAATAACATCTTTCAATTATATGCAGTCATCTGTGTTATGGTTGTGGCCATTGTGGAAGTGGAAACACTTTGTCTTGTTGGTCTGAGATGACTCTCTGATGGGAAGGGGACTTTGATTCATAACTTCTGAAACTATGTGTTGGGACACTCTTGATCTTTTCTTGTGACACATTCAACAACGTTTATTTATCGCACCGACCATGCATTCCTCAATCAAATTCATCCTTTCACCGGTGGGACTCTTTCCCTACTGGGTGACTAGAGTCGGCGTCAGTAGAGATCGAGTTTTTGAACCTGGTGTTCAACTTTTCCTATAGGTTGATGTAAGATTGAGCCATTCTCAACATCTCATGCAAGATCCACATTACTTTCTTCCCCAACTTTAGCATGAAGGGGTGATACCGTAGAAGGTCATTCTGAAATATCCAACAGTTGATACATTCCTTAGCTCCCTCTACATCCACAACCATATGCGTAAATCGGTTGATGTAAGATTGTAGACTATCCTTATTTCCTTGGATGATCCCGCTCAAAGCAGCCATTGCCACTGGCTGCCTTTTTGGGGCATAAAAGTGAGAAGTTTAACCATATCCTGGCAGGTACGACCATAGTGAACACATACAATTTATACTTGGAAGCCTCATTAGCATTGAAGTAATTCAATCGCTCGTTGACGAGTTGCATGTGCTCGTTCGAACCCCCCTTCATTATACTCACTTAGATTATGAGGCTTCACTATCAATTTAGGTATTCTTCTATCCAAAATGTGAGTCCACAAAGGATGGTTATGCGAGTTCTTTGTCGACTGTTTTCCACCTGGTCCTGTGGAAGAGCCTGACTACCTCAATCTCCCTCAGAACTATAGGGAGGACTATGACAACTCCCGCTTCTCTCTTAATTCAATGATTTAGGAGCTTTGTCTTTCCTCGTTGCAGTCAGCTCAGGGATGACAATTTAATTTCTCTTTGACATAGCCTTTTGAGCGGTGTTTCATTGTGAAGGTGTGTTATACAAGCTCTCTTCGAGACGAAGCAACATTTCCTCTATCGCTCATGAATTATACTGCCCAAAAATATTGTACATGTTGTTTAACAATTCATTGGCGCGTTGTAGCCCAAGGTTAGCTCACAATAGCTGAAAACCAAGTAATGCTTCTAGTTGCGAGGCTGGTTGCGGGATTGAAGGTTCAATTGGATGCGCTAGAGATGATCCAACAATCTAAGGAACTTGGAGTAGATCTGGGTGTATGCGAGTTTTTGTTGCTGGATCAACACATTGTTGAGGAGGTGGAAGCCATTGATTGATTGTCGCTTGAGCAACACCGATGGTCGTGGCAAAACGAGTAGTTTTGGGTCCAGATATTATCGAAAATTGTGGAAGTCAGAAATTTAGAAATTTAAAAGATTAAATATGATACGTTATTTGATTAGACCGATGGCGATGAATCTCTGTGTTCGATTTTGAAAGCTTTTGAACTAACTAATCGAAGAGCTAACGTAAGATTGTGGAAAACGCGAGAATTAGAAGTCGTTTCCTACAGGCGGCACTACTGTTTCGTTGAAGAATGAGAGATGGAGTAAGGATTGACGAGTATGGAGGATTGCGATGGATATGAGATTCTGGTGCGATGGAGAAGGGGGTGGACTTACAAGGTTAACACCACAACGCTTAAGTCAATATGTGAGGGAGGGTAGTGAATTGAAATTGAGTACCTGAAATTCACGCTTTTTTATATATATAATGGAGAGGGAATAACTACCTGATATTTGTTAGACATGAATCACGAAGAGCTGTTAGATGTATTTGGAATTTGGATCCCATATACTTAACCGCAATGTAGCTCTCATGTGCTGAGAAAGTTCTAGAAGGATCACAACTTTTCTCCAAATTGATTTATTGGGGACCCTTATGATCGGCCCGAAACAATTATATTTGTAAATATTATATAAGTTATAATATTGTATTGTTTTACACTCATTCACAATCCCTTTATTTAAAAAAAAATCATAAACAAATTAAAACACACTTTAATATACAATTATTATTATTATTTTTAAATTGAATATTACATATAGTTAAATTTATAAACTTTTATGTTCAAACATTACAAGTATATCAAAAATAATATGAAAATGCATGAGAAAAATTCTTATAAAGAAAAATAAAATAAAATAGAGTTTTTTAAAGATGAAATGAGTTAATAGTGGTGGTATAGTAGTGAAATATTTTTTTATGAAATTATAAAATATTTGATTTAACTTGGAGTGAAAAAATAATAGAGATTTATAAAATTATATAATGGTATAAATAAATAAATAAAGATTTTTTGTACAAAAATTAATCAGATCCTGTAAAATGTGAATTTTTTACTTAAATACTCCATTTTTAAAAAAAGAATCTCTAAATAATCCACTTTTCAGATTATTTTCTAAAGTACTTTATTTTTGGGGAGTCATAGAGTGTTGTCTCCATATGAATTGATGGCTGCTTTGTAGAATAAAGAGATGTCGCCAATTGCATTGGAGACACCACATGGTGTCTCTAATCCAATTGGAGACAATGTGTTAAATTTGAATAATGTCGCCAATTCATTTAGAGACAGAGTGCAATGTATAATTTTATTATAAATAGAAGTGGCGTAATCAATTGTTTTCACACCTCTTCTCATATTCTTGTATTAGTAATAACATGTATCGTCGCCGCTACGGAAAAATAATTTATTCGAGAGAGAAGCCTCAAATGGAGATGCTCTTTTGGAACATCCAAAATTTCAAGCAACTACAGAGGGAGTTGAATTGTTGGTTAGACGGAGACATACTTGAAGGCAAAAAAATTCAAAGTATTGAGAGACTTGATGCACTGCGTAGGTGAGTGCGAGTTAAGAATGACAAGGGTGCGAGTTGCCGACCCACAAATACACAAACTCAAAATCCAAACATGTCAGACACCCAACCACAATACCAAGAGTGTCCCCCATACCATCTCCAACAAAATGACTAATATCAAGCCACCAAAAATGCATATGCCCCAAACACAACATCAAAATATAGCCAAAACGCTCAAACATTGTACCATAACCAAAACGCTTAAATATCACACTATAGCTGACACACACAAACATCACACCATAGCCAACAAACACAAACATCACAACAACCTTAGGCTTTCAAACACCACTACCATTTCAACCTTTCACCAAAGAATCCTTCATGCCAATGTCACATTTCAATCGTCCAGGTCACACACCAATGACCCCTTCATCATATCCCAACTACTCTAGCATTGGTCGCGAACTCAGTTACGACAATGTGTTGTCGCTCCATACACAAGACTTCTTAGAAATGTAAGAACTTCTTAGAAATCCTGTTGATGTTCTTGAGACCTCAAATCCTCAAACACTTGGAGTGAATCAACAACGAGGGTAGCGAGTGAGGATACCTATGAGATGTGGAACTGGTGGTCGGTATGACCAACCTGATCGTCATCATTAATTTATGTAATATTATTTTTAATTAATTATTAATGTTAATTATTTTTACTTAAAAATTTATGACTACACCTTGTCTCCAAATGAATGAGTGACAACATTCAAATTTAACACATTATCTCCAATTGAATGAGAGACATTAGACACCATGTGTTGTCTTCAATCTAATTGGCAACACCTCTTAAACCTACAAGGCTATTGCCAATTAATACAAAGACATCACTTAATTTTTTTTCAAACCGGAGTACTTTAAAAAATAATTTAAAGAGTGGATTTTTTTTATAAAAAAAAATTGAGTATTTGGATAAAAAATTTGTAACATGTATTTAATTATTATTATTTTTTTCTTCCATCTTAAAGGCCACGATGTTATGCAACTGAAACTTGAAATCACAGTGGAAGATGCATCGCATTTTCCTGTACGCTACGCTACACACGATCACAAGGAGAGAGTGAGAGTTTCCACTTTCAGTTCAGCGACGAAGACGATTGCGAAATTTCAAAATCCTTCAATCCATTTTTCTGGAGAAGACGAATTTTCACAATCAACTTATGTTACAATGAAATCACGGTTATGGTTGATCATTTTGTCCCTCTCAGTTAACTCATTGGGATCTGAGTCAAAGAGAACGGACGTCGCATACGCGAGTTTGTTATACGGAGATGAATTCTTGTTAGGCGTTAGAGTTCTCGGCAAATCGATACGCGACACTCGATCCAGTAAAGATATGGTTGTTTTGGTTTCAGACGGTGTTTCTGATTACGCCAATAACCTCCTCAAGGTTCACTCTCATTTCCATTTTCATTCAATTTCATTTTCTCTTCACCATTATTAACCTAATTAGGGTTTATGAATTAATTCATTTATTCGTTGTTGTTGTTGTAGGCTGATGGGTGGATAGTTGAGAAAATTAGTTTACTGGAAAATCCTAATCAAGTTCATCCAAAGAGATTTTGGGGTGTTTATACCAAGCTCAAAATATTTAACATGACTGACTACAAGAAAGGTACTTTTTTGAAATGAGATTGTAACGTTTTTTTTTTTTTGGTATCTTGTTGTACAAGTTATTGAGGAGACAGTTACACTATAAAAGTTTATGTTTAGGTTGTTGTTTTTCAGATGGGATTGTAACTTTTTAGATTTACAAGAGTGATTATCTTGACTATGTTTATGTATATGTATGTGTGCAGTTGTATACCTTGATGCTGATACTATTGTTGTTAGAAATATTGAAGAGCTTTTCAAGTGTGGAAGATTTTGTGCTAATTTGAAGCATTCTGAGAGGTTGAATTCAGGAGTCATGGTTGTGGAACCATCTACGGAACTTTTTAATGATATGGTGAGCAAAGTCAAAACTCTGCCATCTTATACTGGAGGTATGGTGATTTTTGCATACTAATATTGGGTGCTGTTGTTTTTATTTATGTATATATGTTATGAATTCCTTTATTTGAGTCTGATTAGTTTGAGAACTATTGGCTCTTGTTTCTTTATCAGGGGATCAGGGATTTCTTAATTCATATTACTCGGGATTTCCTAATGCACGTGTTTTTGAGCCAACTTTGAGCCCGGAAATTTTGAATACTAGACCAGTTCCTGAAATGGAGCGACTTTCCACCCTATATAATGCGGATGTTGGTCTCTACATGCTGGCTAACAAGGTACTGGAATATAGGTAATAACTTTTAAGAGTATGGTTCTTTCCTTTTAAGTAACTAGGGGAAATCCTTGAGTGATACCACACCCCCCTTCTGTTTCTTCTTTTTTGAACTAAATCATGCCCAATCTTGTTTTTTAAGCTCAGATGAATGCGTGTTAAATCAACTTGCCTTATGTTGTTTGACTTGTCTGCTAGAGTCCTGCATGCTTGCTTTTTTGTTAAAAATTAATCTTTTTCGATAATTGGATGTAGATAGATGCAATGACTAGGAGGGTAAAACTACCACGTCTAAAATGACAAAAATTCTGTGTTGAGATGGTTTCCTTTTGTTTTGGTTAGCTTATGGTAGAAAATAGAAATTAGAGTAAGTGCTGAAGCAGCTATTTACCAGCTATGGCATTACGGTGATGTTAATATTGATAAAAGAATTCTTTACTGCTAGTATTAGATTCAAATGTTACTGCTGGTAACATGGCAATTATAACAGTTAGAATCAGCACTTTTTATCCCGCTATATGGATGGGGAAAAGTGTCATGCTGGATGAAATTTTAAAATCATCTCAGCATTTCCATATTACTTTACTTCAATCTAGAAACTGTTGTTTTATCACGCATGTGCTGGAAGCCTTTGCTAATTGGTTCGAAGTGTTCTTTCTGACTTTTAGAGTGGTGAGAGATGGATGCACAAATTGATATTTTCAATAAGAGTTGAGAAACTCTGAATCTTTCTCATTTTTTTGTCATAGTTGGAGTTAGCTGCAAGATATTTCTTAGTTCATACACTTACACTCTATACATACCAAACATGCGTTTCATTTTCTTAATGTTCCAATTCAAGTATCTAACATGTGTGCTGACTTATCTAGTGGATGGTAGATGAGAAAGAACTCCGTGTGATTCATTATACTCTAGGCCCTCTTAAGCCTTGGGACTGGTGGACATCTTGGCTTTTGAAACCTGTTGATGTTTGGCAGGTATTTGTGCAACATATTATTCTATGTTTTGAAATGTCAGAAAAAATTTTGTTTTGCTAATATTTTAAAAAGTCTATACTGTTTAATTAACCATGCTGTCTAGTTGACATTTGTGGAAAACATATCATGTCTTGACTTACTTTTCTTACATTGTTGGTGCTTTAGAATGTAAGGGAACAGTTGCCGGAATCTCTTCCTGGAACCAGAGGGGGACAAAACCCTAAAGACGGTTTTCTTGTGAAGTTTCTTTTTCTGCTACCACTTTGTGCTGTACTCTTCTGCTGTTATCGTTCATTTCAAAAGGTCAGCTATCGTGGACTAATGTTATTCTAAAAGTATTAAGGATTCACTTGATTCTCATCATATTGTGTTTCTGTAGAATCAAGGGTACTTTGGTCCCTGTTGTAGAATCTCAATGTGGGATCATGTCCGACACCTTTATTATAGGATTAAATCAGGTGGCTCACTTTCTTATACTGCCATTTCTACTTCTACAGTTGGTTCCACCCATCAGGTCAGTTTTTGATATCTTAATCTTCTTGTTTTGGGATTTGAATTATCTTATGCGAGGCTTGCACGTGCACAACCAATTCATTCGACAAAGGAGATGGACACAATCCTCAACGTAAAGTGGCACTGGCTCACAAAAAAATAAACCAAGCTCAATAATGTATCTGTTTTACTAGATGATTGGGTCACGTGATGGCCTCACACAAGAGGATGCAAATCCTGTGGTTAGATATGCATACTACACAGGCTTATATATTTTCAAGATGCTAAAAGTATTCTTTATGATATTAAACAGCTCTTAAACAGTTCTCAATACAAGATGCCTGCATATTTGGGCGGTGTTTCTGTGTGTGTCTGTCTTATGGCTGCGGTGGTGTCTCTTGGACTAACTCTCGTGATAGTTCCTCGGCAAGTGACTCCATGGACCGGTTTGCTTTTGATGTATGAATGGGTGTTCACAATCTTCTATATATTATTTGGAGGTTACCTCAACTTTATTTATCATTGGGGAAAGATCACGGCATCACGAGCTCTTTCCACATTCTCTCAGCCTGAATCTTCTGATGACGATTCAGGAAAAGGTAAGTTCTCTAGAAATAGAGCTTATTTTGGGCCATGTGTTTTTCACTTACCTGTGTCATCAAAACCCCTTTATTGTTTTTAGTTCATTAATTTTATACTGTCTTTTTAACAGGCCATCCGCATCAGATATCATCTTGTGATGCTACTACATGGTTCTATGGATTAGGGATAGCCTTCTTGGCCATTGTTGCTCCATCTTTGCCTTGTCTTTTTGGAATTACCGCTTTGTTTCTACGGTACTTTTCATTATAAGTTATTGGTATATAAAATCATATTGAAAGATGCACAGTTGCCATTATGGTTTGTCTTTTAAATACTCCGAATTTATTTTTGGTTTAAAAAATAGCTCACAGTTCAGTATTCAAAATTACACTTATAATTTCATTTATATTTGTAACAGGTTAGGTTTGATGGTTTTTGGTGGTATAATATTAACATCGTTCATGACATACGCCTCTGAACATCTAGCTATGAAATCATTTCTGAAAGGCCTTGAAGAGAGAGATATTGCACGAAATGGGAACTTCTGTTTCTTTTGTTGATTGATTTTTTCTAAAGTTGTGTAACTTATTATATACTTTATTGTCCCATTACTTTTTTTTTTCATGGATTCATTTAAATATTCAGTTAAAAGTTCCATACAGAACCCTTGTATTTGATCCAGGCTTCGACTGGATAAGCAATGATTGGCCGAAGAAAACTTCAACAAATATTCGATTCTTGTAACTTAACCCTTACACAGAGACTTGGAGGTAGTTGTTATTGTATTCAACTAACTTGTACCATTAATCTAGCGGAAAATGTAATGTTAAATTTTGTCTTATCACACATATTGTATTTATTTTTAGTTTATATTACAACACTGTTATTAGTTTTAAAGGAATTCCTCCATTGGAGGAACACTAGAGAGACAGGTTTTTAAAAGACTTTTAGAATTGATTTTGATTGAAATAATTGTCTTGTTTGGTAGTAATATTATTCGGGGGGAAAAACTTTGAATACATTAACAATATAAATTGAACTATTTTTTTATTTGTTCATTATTTAATATTTGCCCAATTAAAATTATGCACTTTTCATGTGGTTATTATTATTATTTTTTTTTGTAAAGCTTCAACTTAATTTTGAACACTTTCACAGCTGGTAAATTTTGTTCATGTAAAGTTTATTTGATGTTTACAGAAGATACAGAAGATTTGGTCTTCCAACTGAGTTATCTTTTTAGTTGGATGTTGAGTTTCTTTGATGAATGACAATGATGCCTATGGCTAAAGTTATTTTTGGCAGAACAAAATCAGTTCAAAGATGGCAACGTTAATGCTTTGACCAGGCAATGAATGGTGGGCGTTGGCTATAAGCCAAAAAGACCTTGTAATTCATTTTTATATATATCCAAATATCTTGGACAATATAAAAATGAAAGTGATATAAAGTTCTTCTTTTGTCATTTCCTTTCTTTTCATCTTTGTTTTTCTCAACAAAGAAAGTTGATTTGTATCTTTCACTATACTTTTCATTTCCTTTTGGTCCATGTCTTTTGCACGGGGTCCACTTTTATGCGATATGAAGACTAAGTGTCACAATTTTTTGTATTTAAAAACATGTTAAAATATCTTTTTACAACATAGTTTTTTTAATACCCTAAGAATTTTTTGACAACTAAAAATTTAATATCGAGCAAAAAACTATGCTTGACCAAAATAGGTATAGTATCCAAGGAAAAACAACATTTTTGTTCCTAAGAGAGTTTTTATGAAATTTTATTTCGCAGCAATTTTAGCAGAAACTTTCAAAGTTTATTATTTCATGCGGCTATACTTGCAGGTTTTTCCGCAAGTAATAGTAATCGGATTTTACACAAACCCTTTTATTTATTTCTTAAGTGAAATCATATGAACAAGATGCATTGGTAAGTTAACTTTTAGACAAGAATATTGTTCACTCCTAAGAAATTGTTCGTTCTGGCGGTACTGTTCACGCTTGATATTGTTCATTAGTTTGAAAAAATCTGATAAAAGGAAAAGAAAAAAAATTGGAATGGAGTTTGCGTTTCTCTTTACTATTATTTCATGAATATTTTATTTTTCTTGTTATCTTGAGAAGACATTTTTATAAGTATCAATTGTGATCTGTCTTTAATGTTGCTAATATTGGCTCAAAGAGTGCTTGGAACCTTGATTATAGTGACACTCATCATATGACATTTGTTTTTCAATATTTTTTAAAGAATATTTTTTTTCCAATAATTCGTATATTATTATTGGAGATGGTTCTCATACTCTAATCGATGGTTGTGAAGACTTTGATCTTTAATATTTTAAATTGAAAGTTGTGCTTCAAGTTTTTGGTCTATTGAAAAATCTTAGTTTTATTAGTAAACTTACATAGAATAATAATTTTGCAGATATATTTTTTAGTGTACTTTTCAGAAACTTGCGATAAGAAATACAATTGGAGTTATTAAGGAATATAGATGATTATACTATATCTCCGGTGCACGTACTAATTAGAAGGTGTTGTGTTCTGCACTTAAATCTCATTCAAACTCATCTCTGCTTCTCAGATATGACTTTTGCAGAAGTGTCTGGTCACCCTCCTTTTTCAATAATAAAGTGTGTGTTTCCATCCTTATTTTCAAAACAATCCATTGAGACTTTTAAATTTGATATTTTTCAATTTTCTAAATATAACAGAGCTACTTTTCTTTCGAGTTTTGCTATAAGTGTTGAACTATTTGATCTTATTCATTCAAATGTTTAGGGATTAACCCATGTTTCTAACATTTTCGGTACAAGATGGTTAGTTTCTTTTATTGATTATTTTTCTCGAGTAACTTGAATTTTCTTGATGAATAGTAAATCAGAAGTACCATAGTTATTAATTCAATTTTATAATATGATAGAAACATGATTTGAGAAATGTATTAAAAGAATACGTTTTGACAATGGTAAAGACCTTATCAAACTTATTTTTTACAACTTTACTAGTAAACAAGTTATCACTCATGAATTCACACGTGTCGATACCCAACAAAGAAATCGTGTCACGGAAAGAAAAGATTTTCACTTATTTGAAGTCGTTCTAGATCTTCTCTTTCAAATGTCTCTTCCAAAATCATATAGGGGTTGAAGAAGTTTCCACCATTACTTATCTAATTAATCATGCGTCGTCTCGTATTATTGGTAATATTAGTCTTGTCTAATATATGATCTCACATTTTCCTTTTCCTTCTATGTTATAGGATCTCAAATCTCGAGTATTTGATTGTGTAGCTTTTGTCCATGTCAATAAGCAACACCAAAGTAAGTTGGATTCACGTGCACTTAGATGTGTCTTTGTTGGTTATCCTCATAACCGAAGAAGGTAGAAATGTTATCATCCTACCAATCATTAGTACTTTATTTCTAAAGATATCATGTTTCACAAAAATGTGTCTTAGTTAACTCGTTCTTAGCCTTAGGGGGAGAACATAAATGACTTTGACTCTGGCACTAAGTTTCTGATCCTCAACCATAACTTCCCTAAAGCACCCAATTCTACTTTTGAGTATGAGTTGTCACCTATTAGAGGTGATCATACTCCTAGTCATAGTTATGAAAACATATGTAGTCTTATTTATGTTTTTCAATTGTCTTACAGGAACCAACACCTTCGGCACCAATTATAGTGTTTCAAGGAAAAAATAAATTTGATTTTCTCCATAAACATTAATCGTCTAAATCAATGGTAAGTACTCAAAAGGATTCTCTTATTGGCGATTCTAAAATTTCAGATACTTGCGATATTGATCTGAATGATTTAGCTGTTATTGTTTTGAGAAAAGATAAAAGATCTTATTTCTCCAAGTATAGATATCATACTTTTCAATATGTCTTCTCTAAACATCTTTTCACGTAATATCAAAGTTTTAGTGCAGCTATTGATTTTGTGAGAATTTCACCGTCTATTGAAGAAGCATTGAAATATAAAAATTAAGCTTAAGCTATGACTGAGGAAATGAAAGCTCTTGAGAAAAATGATACTTGAGAAATTATTGAGATGAAGAGAGGTAAGAAGTCAGTTGGATGAAGATCGATTTATACTATAAAGAACAAATCAAATGACATGCTTGATCATTGCAAGGCAAGACTAATGGAAAAATGTTATATTCTAACATATGACATTGCTTAAAAAGAGACATTTGCACCAGGGAAAAATGATGAATGTTGTTCGAATCTTACTATATCTTATTGCTCATTCTAGATGGGAATTCCAACATTTTTATAAAAATGTGTTTTTGCATGGACACTTAAAAGAAAAAAGTGTATATGGAGATACCACTCGGTTTTAGTACCACAAGCATATGAAGCCATGATAATAAAACATGTGGTGCTCTTTATATGAGTCATTCTTAAATATGGTGAGCTAATTCATACATGATCCAAAGGGGAGACACTTGTAAGTTGTTGATCGTGCTCTAAAATAATTCAAATCCATTGTATGGAGAGGACTCTTGTTTTAAAAAGGCGGATTTTTAACTATGGAGGATTACACTAATATTGATTATGCAAGTTCATTGATTGATATGAGAACTATTTCAGGTCACTGTACCTTTTTGAGTGAAAACCTTGTTGCTTGGAGAAATAAAAAAAGCAAAGTGTAATTGCTATATAAAGTACTAAAACAAAATTCAGAGCTTTGACATTAGAATTTTGTGAACTATTATAAATGAAACAAGAACTATAAGATTTGAAGATACAACGTAAATACCCTATGAAATTGTTTTATGACAATAAATCGACCATCAATATTGCACATAATTCAGCTCAACCTGATATGACAAAACACATTGATATTGATTGATATTTTTTCAAAGAAAAATTAGATAGTTGATTGATAACTACCCCTACATACCATATAGGCATCAACTGATAAATGTTTTATTCAATAGAAGATTCAACCGATTTACTTACAAACATAGAATGATTGATATCTATTACAATAGCATTTATAGTTATTTTATTTTATTACTATGAGATCTATTAAATAAATGCATTAAATATAAATTTATTTCTATTTAACCTAATTTATTTTCCTATGTTAAATTATAACTGAAAAATATATTAAAATACTTTTTCTACCTCAACCATTTAATCTTCATGAATCATTAATAATTGCGACGACTAACCATATCAAATCTATTTTAAAATTTCACCTAAATTTCTTATGTGTGGCATATCCATAATTCAAGCAACTCATTCATCATTAAAAAGTTCACAAGTGACAATCCATTCCATGTTTGCCACTTGATGTCAAAACAAAACAGTCATTGATCACAATGATGGACCCTTATATTAGACTATGGATCTTATTAAAGTGTTGATGAATTCTTCTTGATCTAATCAAACAAATTAATTGTCATGTTTTGTTTGTCTTTATTTCTCTTTGATGAGTCATGAGCCAATAATATTTTACTATTGTTTGTTGGTGAACATCATTTTCCTCCAGGTGGAACACTAGAACTCTAACCTATGTTGTATTATCTTTAATAAATGGTAGCGTGAATGAATTATATAATGGACAAATGGGTGGTAGAGTTGAATTATATTATGGAATTATCAGGCTTATCTTCAAGTAAAAATTTGGAGATAAGAACTAAGTTATTGGAGAAAACTACATATCTATGTCCTTAATTTGGCTCTATGTTGCAAAAGTACCACCTCGCCTAATTAACATTTCCCCACCACATACAAATACAAATGTTCTGGAGTACAAGTTTCTTTACTAAAATTATTTTATTAATTATCAACAGTTAGTTGAGTCAGTGGTGATTGATGTTGGACTTGATTCGATCTACTATAATTGCAATCGGAAGGAAGCTGAAATTATTTGATGCTAGAACTAACATCTGAACCAGATTAGTCGGTTCAGTGGATCGGATACTGACGGTGAAAACTAAAAAAATAATTCTCCTAGTTAGCATTTTAATAGTTTGTTATATTTGGTAAAACCCTATATTAAAGTGCCCTCGCCTAACAATTGGGCCGCCCATATGGAATCTGAAGGAGTCGCCCAGGAGGTCCCACCAACGTGGGAGTCAAGGGAGAGAAAGTCCTTGTTAATTTCGAGAAGATAGGTCGTTAACAACCTCCCCCTAGTAAGAGGGGAGCGGTTAAGACCACGTTCAAGAGGTAAAATATATAAGTTGAGGGGACTCATATAAATACTGTATCCCTCAAGGGATAAGGGAGATTCTTAATTCATACACATTTACTACTAATCAGAGAGCAATAAGCTCCTAGTAGCCTCAACACACCATCAATCGAACCGCCCGCCTGCAACCTAGAGCGTCGGCCACCAATAGGGTCTCTCACCTCACGTGATATGATTCCTTAAACAGCCTAAAAAACTACCATACATGGTTTCTCGCTGCCGTGAGCAAGCGCTTACTACCTAAAATATAATACACCTACAAAGACCTCGAAGTCTCCATGCCCTTGCAGGGGGAACACGCACACTCTATACCTTATGACAAGTACAAAATACTTAAAAAATATATTATTATGACAATGTATTCTTTAACCACTTTGCTCTTAAATGTCTTGCATTTGGAGATGTGAACCATTATTTCTCTCTTTAATCACTTCATCCTTACGGACCTCGTGCTTTGGAGATCGTGGATTGTCACAAATATTATAGCCCAAGCCCATTTAAAACTATCTAATTCGACACAATCACTTACATCCACATGAGGAGTATGAGAGACCATGGCTTAGGTTAGGAAATTTAGGTCACAAGTGTTGCATGTAGGCAAAGTCGCCACATTATGAGATAAACTCATAAGTGAGTCATCCACCCGCTACTCTATGAAGCAGGTCTCATTGGTCATAGCCAAAGAAATAATCTCAAGACTCAACACTTCTCACTAGGCCATGGTATAACTAAACATCACATTCTTTAAAAATCCCCCTTACATATGACCTTTTTTTTTTGCCTATCTCATGCACAATATCTATTATTGTACTAACAACAAGTACATTTGGCCTCCTTCAAAATCTTCATTTCGTCTCTCGGCTTTGCCATCCCCTCTCTTATATCTCGCAGGGTGTCATCTTCTTTTTTCTTCTCTCCTTCCACCTTCTCTAGAGAGTGTTGAGCCTTATGGTATTTCTTCTCCACATACCACAAGGTCTCTTTTGATGACTCCAACAAGGCTTCCTACAACTTAAAAGTTGTCTGCAACTCATAAAATTTAGATTTCAATCCTTTTTCACTCTCCTACATTAAGGAAAACTCGTGAATCATAGCCTATCCTAGTAGCTCACTCCTTAGCAGATATGACCCCACCATCTGACCCATCTATCGCGATCTCATCTGGTGTACCCTTTGAGTGTCCTCTGGTATATTAAAGTGGCCATGAATGAAACCACCTCTGTCAAACTTTTTGTACCACATCAAAGGAACCGCCTAACCTTTGGGAGGCATCCATGGATGCATTTTTTAGGGAGAACCCAAAGTATCCTCCTCAATTGATCTCTTAATTTTTGCTGCCTAGCTCCTAGCTCTGCTAGAAAACGCAACATTAATTGTGTTAAGAGCATGGGCGTGTATGATATTCTTTTTGCCTTCAAGTTTCTTTTTGGTGTGCTTTGTAAGCACCCATTTGTGACACTCTTCTCGTTAACGTAACCTTCATCTTCTCTCCTTTGTTTTTCCTTCTTTCCTTACCGCTTGTAAAACTACAACCATTCTTTTTGCATTAGGAAAGAAAAACAATTAGCCCATAATCATTATAAATAGGTGAAGTTAATAAAGACATAAAATAACTTACGTAGAATATCATCAAGTCCCTCATGCTTTCCATCCACATCCATTAAAACCCTAACATTTATAACGTATATTTTCTCTAAGAGATCGATCTTATCTTTCTTAGACTCATTGAACCTATCATAGTAAAAAACTGTAACGAATACATGGTCACTCGTTCAATAAAGAGGAAACCTATGAACTCACTTATCGTCATATATAATCCTGAGATAGTTAACCTCACCATGCATTTGAAAGAACTTCTTTTTTGAGTGTTTGTAGTTCGAGTTGTGTAACAAGAATAACCTTTTTTGGATGGTGCTTTTTTATAAAAAGAAAATAAGCCGCGAACAATAGGCATAATCCCTAGACCGCACAAAAAATTCCAAATCCCTTCACTAAGGTTATACCGTTACGGTGAAGTTGCGAGGGGGATGTTAATTGTTCTTAGAAATTTAGCCTCAAAAGAGGTGAAGGGGGTCTTCACCCCCAAATACTACAAAATGTAGGTATATATTGGAAGGTACTCACCTTCAACTCTCTATGGCAGCCTTATGTAAAAAAACATTGTCCTCCACAAAGGTTTCAATTACAGTTTCCTCTTAATTACTAGTAGAACATATTGTTAAATCCTTGCGAAATACCTTTATTGTTTCTTCATTAATAAATATGGAGTTGTCGTTCACCACTTCATCATATAAATTACCAAACCTTGCATTTATAGAGGTCATCACTTATACCACCATCCTTCTCATCTATCCTGAAAAATAAGGGACCAAAGTTACATTGCTAGACGAGTTACTATACAAAATACTACAATCATGACTTCAAAATACTTCCTTCTCAACTAAGTCCTAGTCAAATTTCCCATTTTTTAGTCTCAAATTTTCAATTAAATGATTTCATAACTCATATGTCTCTTCGAGGGTCTTTAGTTGGACCAAAATTTCCTTCTCGCCGCACTCTTTAAGTAAAACTATTCTCTAAGACAAAGGAAAAAATAATGTAGAAAGAGAAGGAGGAAATATCGGCATAAGGGCATCATGGGATGTTTTCATTGGGTTTGAACAAGGAAACGAAGTTGATCGATAAAATTTCATGAGATAGGGACATGAATTGATCAAAATGACAAATATTTGTTCAAGGATTTATAGGATCTAAAGAGTCCTTGGTCTAAACAACCATCATTGTTGTGTTAGTAGATCAAGGGGCATGCTTACAAGCATGCACTCAATGAAGGTCTATGACTAAATGGGCGTTCTCAAGAAGCTTAATCACTCACAACTTCTTTAAAGAGAAAATAAAATGTTTTTATCGAGAGCCATCAGATTCGGAAGTCTAAAAGTATCTTAATCATATAGTTGTGGTTATCTCGACCTCAAACATGCGAAAAGTGAACATCTACATCTCGTTCTATGTAATTGCATGTCCCTACTTCAATCAGAGGAAACATCTATATCTAGTTATTTTGTTGCTTGCCTTATCGCTTTTATCTTTGATTTTTATTTCGATTTGTTGACTCTCCTTCATGATTGCACTTTTCAAAATAAAGTTTGAAAATATTTGTTTTTAGCATACATAAAACTTTGGTTATATTTTATCTTGATCATGATGTTCTTTGATAAATAACATATGTTATAGGAATGAAAACATTTTTTGTTTTTGGTTTAAGTTTGATTCAAAGTAAAATCACAAAGTGATTTTAAAATTTTGAAAATTTGAGATTTTACAAGATTGATTCGAATTATTCAGTTTTTTTTACTGAAT